>CM065638.1:19862348-20462348 GCA_033220585.1 Dipteronia sinensis | reverse complement strand
GATCTTGCCGCTATTATTTCCATGAGAGATATTTTGGCCTCCCAAGTATCACTATACAACACAAATGGAAGCTCTTTTGTGATATTGTGGACCGTGTCTGGGAGAAATAGAAGGGTTGGCGGGGTAAATTGTTTTCGGTTGGCGGAAAGGAAGTCCTTATCAAGGCAGTTGTGCAAGCGATCTCCGCTTATGCTATGAACATTTTCAAGCTTCCGAAAGGTCTCATTCTTGAAATTCAACGCCTCAGCACTTGGTTTGGTGGGGCAACAATCAACAAAGCAGGAGAATTCACTGGTGCAAGTGAAGTCAACTATGCAAGTTAAAGCTTAACGGGGGTTTGGGCTTCCGGGACTTAGAGTCCTTCAATAGAGTAATACTTACAAATTAGTGTTGGAGGATTCACAAAAACTCAACTTCCTTGGTGGCTAGAACCCTAAAAGGGAAATATCATAAAGATTTAGATTTTTTGGCTGCCGGAAGAGAGCCTTGGGCGTCGTTTATCTGGAATAGTTTGATGTGTGGCCGAGGTGCGATTAAGACTGGGTCGTGGTGGAAGGTTGGAGGGGGAAACAAGATCCAAATATACATGGATCGCTGGATTCTGAGGCCTACAACCTTCAAACCCATATCTCCTCATTTGTTGGGTGGTTCAGTTACTGTTAATAGCATGAAGTCGACTTCTGTCGGATAGGATATGGACATCATCAAGACTAACTTTGTCAAGGAAGATGCTATAGCTATTCTCAGTATTCCGCTTGGGGGCTCTAGGTCAAAAGATACCCTCCTCTGGCATTATGGAACGAGTGGGAAATATATCGTTAAAACTAGCTACTGGGTGGCTCGAAATATGGTGTGCTCTCCAAACGCCTCATTTTCGGATAGTTTACCTTCTTGGTGGAAGCGTCTCAGGAACTTGAACCTCCCAAATAAGATAAAATCTTCATTTGGAGGGCGTGCTTTAATAGGATTCATGTTGCTGCTAACTTAATGATCCGTGGGATGGTGATTGACTCCAGATGCCTATGGTGTAATAACACGAATGAGACTACTTCGCATGCGCTATAGGGTTGTTGTCGTCTTAAAAAGATGATGGACGATTGATTGTCCCTCATCAAGGCCAGCCATTGCCCTACTTATTTTTTTTTGGATTTCGTAAATTGTTGGTCTGTTAAGGTTGGCAGTGGCCTGTTTTGTATCCTATGTACAGCTTTGTGGCGTTCCTTGTTCCTTAGAAACTCAGTGGTTCATGATTCCTCTATTTGTAATGATACTGAGGTTATTGCTTGGGCGGAGCATTTTGCGTCCAATTTTCAAGATGGTCATCGCAGTAGGGACTTATCCCCGTCCTATACTTCCACGACCATTAAAGTTTGGAAGCATCCAGTTACAGGTTCTTACAAACTAAATTATGTCGCGGCTATTGACAATGTTGGGTGGTTTTGTTGACATTGGAATAGTTATCCATGATACGGAAGGTTTACTGTTAGCTTCGAGTTCCCAAAAGATCCTTGCCAACTTCACGCCTTAGATTGCAAAGGCTTTGGCCATTTTGCGTGGCATCCTTTTCGTTATGGATGCCAGCTTGAGCCCCCTATCAGTGGAATCTAATGCTGCGGTGGTGGTGAAATGGTTCAATAATGGAAGCCACCAATCTTCGGAGGTAGGGGTGATTCTCAGTGACATCATTTCTCTTGTAAAGGACCAAAGGTGTGTCTCCATTAACCACACACCGCTCGACGGAAATCATGTTGCCCATCTTCTAGCTAAGTATGCACTTTGTTGTAATGAGGACAGGCTCTACACATAGGATTTTCCTCCTTGTGTTAGAGCCTCTGTTTTGGCTGACTACCAGAACTAGCCTCCCTTGTTCTTTGTTTGTTATGTTTGTTTCTCTTTGAACAAAAAATTGTCAAAATGCACTTTTCTTTCCTTTTATTGGATTATAGATA
Source organism: Dipteronia sinensis (assembly GCA_033220585.1). Lineage (NCBI taxonomy): Eukaryota > Viridiplantae > Streptophyta > Magnoliopsida > Sapindales > Sapindaceae > Dipteronia > Dipteronia sinensis. The sequence goes on along the minus strand of CM065638.1, from coordinate 20,460,399 downwards.
ACCCTACACACTATAGAAACATATTCCTATATAACGAGGTAAATATATATATATATATATATATATATATCACCTATTATTATTTTTAATTTCTAAATTAATATAATTAAAAAAATTTATAATTAACATTTTTGAATCTTTGTTATTTACGATTACTAAAAACAATAGAAAGCATGAGTGGGTTCGTTACATCGGAGAGAAAATATAGAATGAACTTTATAATAATTAAAATGCATGGAAAATTTCAAAATCATCCTTACTGTTTAAAACACTATGAACTTAATCCAACGGTTAAGAGAATTAGGCAAAATAGTCCTTACTGTTTCATTTAATATCAAAATAGTCACCCTTGTTAAAATTTGTATCAAACTAATCCCTCTAGACAATTATCGTTAGCATTTCATTTAACTATTGTTGAGAAATACTATTGTACATCTATATATAAGAGCATCTACAATGTAAATATGCATTTTTGAGTTTCTAAATAGTGCAACATCAACATTTTTATTCGTTATGGGCACACTTTTGAAAAAAAATTAGAGAAATGCAAATAAACATCTCCAATGCAATTATCTAAAATTAAATATGCATTCATTATATGATCAGTCATTATAAAACAATTATTTCACTCTCTCTCCTCTTTTATTTTACAATTAAATGAGTTTTAATATTATTGGTGGAAAGAGTTAGAAATCATAGTCAGCATTTCTAGGAGAGTTTCTAGAATTAGAAACCCAACACCACATTCTCTAACTTTTTTTTTTGCCACAACATCTCCATATTGAAGTTAAATAATTGTATTGGAGAAAGTTTTCAACTTTTTAAATATCTATCATATGTGGCAGTCATGATTCTCCAAATGCATATTTGCATTGGAGATGCTCTAATACTTAAAAACTAAATTAAACATGACAATATGAGGTTTGTTCGATGGTAAAACCCCTCACACTTACACCATGATATTGTGAATCCAATTTATGTAAAAGTGTAATATTTCAAAAAAACAAATTAAATAAATAAATTGAACATAGTATTATTGACCATTGACAAAAAAAAAACACACACACACCTTAAAATATTACAAATAATTCCTATAAAATTATAAAAACACTCCTTTAACTATTTGAATATAAAAGTACCAAAATACCCTTATTCACTTACACAAAACTTAATAGACAAATGTATAGATGGACTATTTTGATCCAATTTTAAAACAATGTAAACTTATTTGATAGTCAAATGACTCAAATCAAACTACATTTACTTTTTTATGTAAGAAAAAAAAATAAGGACTAAATCAAAAAATATTTATATATTAGGGATGACGATGAAATTATCCCATAATTAATGGCATTATCAATTATATGCTACTTGATCTAGCTGTTTCCAAACTTGATAAATGAGGTCCCATAAAAGCTCTTGCTAGACAAAATTGCATTATGATCACACACTTGGCTTGGGGTCTATGTTGATATAGAAACCAAAATCATTATTTTTTTAATAATATCTATTAATTCGGAACCAGATATTTTTTTAAAAGCTTTCGTTATTAGTAGGATTCGAACCGCAGACTTGAGAATTATTTACCCAAATCTCAAACTCGTCCATCTACCAGCTTAGTTACGCCTTGTTGACACCAAAATCATACTAATATTAGGACTTTCATTATTAAGTATGTAGTGACACTCTTTCTCAGCCCAAAAACACAAATGAAAACGATTGCAAGGTCAAGGAAGATCGGTGACACTTCAAGATCAGTTTGGCCCTGTAATAAGAATAATCTTGGACGGCAAAGATAATAAACAAAAGAGTAACATTATACAATCCAAATAATTAACTCAAATTTCAATCTAAATGAATTGTCATAACCGCATACAACATGGGATGATGTGGTTCACTTACAACATAATTTGGATTGAAATTTAGGTTAAATTTTTTGATTGTCTGACGTTAGTGTAAACAAAAAATATATATACATTGAAACGATGCATCACATAAATCAAAATAAGTACAAAATTGCTTGCACTCTCATCTCATATCTTTGAGAGAAGAAAAGTATTTTGTACTAATAATACATGATACATATTCTTCTTAATTTGTGGACGTGGTACGTACATACACGTTAAGAGGACTCTATTTACTTCTTCGAACAATTTGACTGAATCCAACGATGATTAATTTTTTATTTATTTTTATATAATCCAATGATTATTAACTAGGTAAACTTACAAGAATGGCGTGGAAGTATGACCTTTTTTTTTTTTTTTTAAACAAGGTTTTCCACTCCAATCATAAGTTGTGATAATGCATGAACGGTGTTGGTGTATGAACATAATATAAATTCTGATAAGATAAGATGAGGTTGATCCAGTGGTTTGCCTCACACACATATACCATGAAGTTGTGGGATTCAAGTTTGTTCTCTTCCTCCAAATCCCGAATTATTGTACCATTACAATAAAATAATAATAATAATAATAATAATAATGTAAATTCTGATGAAAAAAACGAAGTAATTGTCTAATTGTATCCGAATGCGATGATCTCATGACTTGAATGATTCAATCAACTTAATTATAGCAAATATATACATCTCTAACATGAGGTGTTCTTTTTCATTGAAAAAAAAAAAAAAACTGTTACTATTGTGCAAATCTGCCTACGTACGTTTCAATAGCTGAAAGCCTGACCAGTATATATATATAAGTGGCATTACAGCAACTTCCATTAAAGTCGTCATCAAACCTTCGGTAATGTGCCTTTGAAAACGATCAAAGACTCCTTCTACACCTCACCACATCCATAATTATTTAAAAGTGAACCCTCTAATGGACCTCATAGAAATTTGAAAGTGAGTGGCTGAATATTAAAGGATTGTATTATTATTTTGATTTTAGAATGAATTAGGAAATAATACGAGTGGAAACGAAGCCGATGAGGTGCCCATAATTGTTGAATTGCATTATTATTTAGTAGGTGTAGGTCTCAACGTCCAAATCAAAAACATTCCAATTATTTAATGTTACAGAGCAATCAATGTCTTTGAGAGAGATTTGCACCTTCTTTTCATTCTCTTCTTCTTCGTCTCTAGTAGAAAGACTTGAAAATTACAGGTCATGATTGTTCATATGTCAGACTAGAAATGGGCAAAATTTGCCCATCTCCATCATCATCAACTGGAGAGCTAGCTGTGTATGATATATTGATATTCTTGAAATTTAGAGTACAAGATGCACATGGTGCCCAAAATCACAACCCATGAATTGTTTACACCTGTGTAATTGATTTGTTTGTAGAAAACAAAAAGATGATGGTGAAAATGGACGATACAGAAATCATGCATGACTGAAATAATTGAAATTAAACTAATTTATTGTATTACCACCATCCTAGTTCTTTCCTAGTTGTAAGAACGTTCATTTAACCTGACAATAACCAGTTTCGAGTCGGGTATTCGTCATACCAGCATATGGTATGGTATATATATAGTAACTTTCTAGTGCGAGATTTCCTGTACGGTATCGTTGATTGCTACCGGCAGTTATTAGATTGCTACCAGTACTAGTTGGATTACCACCGATAGCAATCTAATAACTACCGGTAGCAATCAACGATTCCGTATGGGAGGCACATGAAAATTTTCATATATATATATATATAAACACTTATCTATTATAATTTTTAGGACAATTAATTACCATTAGATTTAGATATATTATTTATTATATTTCTTGAAATTATATTGGGTTGAAACTTAAGAATTTGAATTTGGAATTTGGAATTTGGAATTGTATGCTTCTTTTTGTAGTACAATACAGCATTATACAGGGTAGACTTTCCAAACGCATTGATTGAATTTGCTGTGTAGTTTAGTTGTTTATGTTTCTTTTTCTTTCAACCAAATCCACTAGGGACTTCCTCCTCTCTTGTATTTCTTTATTTTAAAAATAAATTTCTTCTACTTAAAAAAAAAAAACATAACGTTATGAGTGGAAGTCAATCGATGGAATTCAACTTTTGGGCCTTAAAAGGCCCTAACAAATATTTTCCTTAATCCGAATTAGCCTATCAATACCCAAGCCCAAACTGAAATTGAGATCTTATGTGACACCATTTAAACAAATAAAGCAGAATACTATTGACAATCCACCCGATATATATTCACATTCCAGTTTTAATATATTTTTTGAGCAAATTACACATTGTTAGTCAATTTTATCAAAAATTTATACTCTCCTGCTTCACTGTTAATCAAATTTAACCACTGACCAAATTTAATTGTCAAATATAAAGGTATTTTCATCATTAAATCATATTTAAAAAATTACAAAATAATAAAAAAAGGTTTAAAATATCCAAGTATCCAACGTCAATTTCAAGGATGAACGATGGATATATATTTATTAAAAAAATAGATAGGTTGATCTCCACTGTCCATCTCTAAGATGGACGGTGGAGATTAAATTATAAAAATATATTAAAAACCGATTTTTAAAAAAATGAACCTAGTAGAGATCCAGACTATGGATCTCCATCGATGGAGACCCCTGGTTGGATCTCCATTGTCTCCATCGATGGAGATTCATGGACGTCTAGTTTTTTTTTTTAATTTTTATAAAATTTAATTTTGTTAATTTTGTTAATTAAGAACTTCAGGCGCATTTTTAGTATTTTCGATAGTCAAACTTGGTCAACGGTTAAATTTGACCATATTTGACTAACGGCAAGAGAGATGAGTGTCAATTTTCAATAAAATTGCTTTCACGTGTAAAAGACTAAACCTCAAGGAGGTTTGGTGTAAGTTGCTCAAATTTAAATCCATGTCCTAAAGCTTTATTGTAAGGTAAAAATTATATATTAGATATTTGAACATTTTATTTAAATAAGAATGAAATAGGGTAGTTCCGGTCAGTTTTGGATCACCCGTCACAAAATGTTCGAATATGAGGCGGAAATCTAAAACATGTTCGAGTCACAGGGCATCTCGTCTGAATAGTCGAATTTCGAGTATGAGGCATGTCGATCTGACTGCGATCCAGTATGTTGTCATCCTTAACATTCGGAGATTTGGTAAGAGATCCTTCTCAATAATTGGGGAGTTCCACAATTTCAATTTTTTTTATGGTCTCCACAATTTTATTTTGTAAATTGGTTTCTTGGCTTGTAAGTAGTTCCTTGTATCTCGTCTCCTCTTCAATAAAATCTCTTTAGAGTCCCTGTTATTATATGGCTTAAATTAGTTAGTAACCTTATTTGATATGGATTTCTATTTTGCCTTTACTTACATTATAAATGAATTTGAATTCTCTCCTGACCTAAGTTTTTCTTAAGCTTTCAAGTATATTGACATGACAATTACAGATTTCAATAGACAAGAGTTATTTTATGTATTTGTCAATAATAGTCAGACAAGTTAAATAATTTTATTGGTCAGGATTAGGGATTTTTGACAACTCATAAACAATTTAATTTTCATTAAACTTTTTGCTGCCCAATTTTTTTTTTTTTACAATCACCAACGAACTGCTCATCATCTTCTTCTTTTTTATTCCTGAACTGCTCATCTCCTTTTTTTTTTAATCAATTCATCTAATCTTCCAATATCCATCTGCCATCAAAATACATAAACTTTGAGTCTTTGATGAACTCAAGACTTGACAATTTTAAGATTGTCCGTCATATTTGTTTAATCTTTGTTTTCTTCGTGAATGAAAATAGCCATAACTGCCAAGCTCTTTCCATATCATCTTTTTTTTTTTCTGAATTTCTTTAACTGTGCTTTGAGTCAGTCACTCCATCTCTCTAGGAAACAGGGTTTGAGAAAAGTATTTTCTTCTTGAATAAAAATAGATATTGCTTCCTAAAAAAAATAAAATATATTGCATTGGTACAAATAGCTGAAGTTTTGAGAAGTAATTTTTTTTTTAAGAAGTTAGATGGATGATGAAAGAAGAGAACACATGGGTTTTCAGAATTTAAAGGTGAGAAATCAAAGGAGGTCATTTATTGGATAATAAATGAAATAAAATAAAATAAATAAATCTTGTCAAATGAAATCTGTAATTACCACATGCCTAGATCTTTCAAAGCTTAAGAAATGTTTAGGTTAGGAGCGGATCCAAATCCATTATAAATATGTGGTTATAGGATCATTTAGAAAATAAGACTTGATGGATAAAATGTGTTCTGCTTTTCTATCTCAAAAATCCTCCCAAGAGCACGAATCAAAGATTCGTATAGTGCTTGTGCAAGGTTCGTTCCCACAGAGATCGGGAATTCTAGTGGTTAAAAGCTAATTTTGATTAGGTCAATCTATTCTAAATGCATGAAAGGTAAATTACATAAAGCACTTTGCTTAGAACACGTGATTTGAAAATTGTAAAAATGCTAAAATTAAACAACTAATTAAATACTACCAACAACTAGGAACAAGAAAGGTGCGAAGTTGTGAAAATATGATGTGGAGACTAGGGAATTAATGGAATCAAGATATATATGAATCGTTAGTATCACCAAATCAACCTCATTAACACTTGTTTGTTCAAGTTAGGATCCAATCTTAACTTACTAAGATTTATCCTCAACTATTACACAACTATGGTATTTAGCATGAGCAATAGAAGAGGATGCATTCTAGCTAGGAAGATTTTAAGGATTAAGATCTACTAGGAGTAGTATTCTCTTCATAGAATCCTTCCCATTCAATTTGAGCTTTTAAGTAATATCAAGAATGGTATTTACTCAATCAAAAATCATCAGATTAATTTTATCACTCAACTTGAATTAAAAAGTGATATTCAATTCTATATCAAATTGAGAGCAAAAACATTTAAGAGAATTGAATGAAACAAACTAGAACAAATATTCTTAAGATGGGTTTAAATGACAATACCCAACATCCATACAATCCTCACATTAATCCCCTAGTATGGGGATTTAGTTACACAGCTAAACACAAAGAAGAAAATAGAAAAGAATGAGAAGGAACCCATATAGATGTGCAGGAGTTCCTCTATCTTCAAGCTTGATTTCGGATCTTCAAGTTCTCCTTCTTGCGCTGTGGTAAATAGAGTAGGAAAAGGTGAGATATGGGTGGTTGAATGTGTGAGGTTAAATGTCAAGATGGAGGAGTATGTCTGGGAGACAAAATGGTTTCCTTTCTTAGCTTAGAATCTGGTAGCATGATGTAAGAGACAAGAATGTTGGGTATTTATATGGGTAGGTATTTAGGGCAAAATTCTCGTCATTTGACGACCTGGAGTACAACAATTCAATGACCAAAACGGCGGCCTTGCCCGCCAAAATGACTGACCGCCAAAACATCTGGAATAGAAACAGCGGTCCCTAACCGCCAATTGCTTGTCCGCCGAATCTTTCTTTATGCCAATTTAGCACTTTTGCCTCCAATCTTCCCTCTAATGCAATTTAGCACAATTTCTTAAAAATAGCCTGCACACTTAATGAAACTAGTTAAGAACCGAGATTTCCCCTGAGAAACGAGCACCAAAAGCATAGGAAATCAGGATAAAATCATATATCGAAATGGTGCGATCTAATCTCTTTTGAAAGTTCTTTGGGTGTGATTGAGTTTTAGATTTTGAGTTTTGTAAGTGATTTTGAGTTCATCTTTTGTAATCTCCATTGATCATAGTGAATTTCTTTTCATCTTCGTCTATTGATGTAGGTTTTACTCTGAACCATGTAAATTTCTTTTTTTCCATATTGCTTTTGACAATTTTCACAACAACCCCTTTTAAAGGTTTTTTTTTTTTTTTTTTTTTTTATAAAAAAAATAGAAAAGTGAACAATGGTAATGATGTTATGAAGGTAAAAAGTTCCATAAATACAATTATTATAAGAGTAATTATAGACATCCTACCTATAATCTTATCTTTTCTATCCCAACACATGTGGCAGTTGAAGTCTCACTTGGTGAGTGAATACACATTAATTAGTTAGTGCATTAATTGGTGAGTGGATACATATTATTTGTAATTTATCTCACTTACACATGTATCCACTCACCAATTAATGTGTATCTACTCACCAAATGACACCTCAACTACCACATTTGTTGGGATGAAAAAGATGAGATTGTAGGTGGGATGTCTAAGAGCATCTCCAATGCAAATATTCATTTTGAGTTTCTAAATAATATCACAGCAGCATTTCTATTCACTATAGGTCCACTTTTGATTTTTTTTTTTGAGAAATGCATATTCACATCTCTAATGCAATTATTTAAAGTCAAATATGTATCTATTTTATGATCAATAATAAAAAAAACAATTATTACATTCTCTCTCCTATTTTATTTTACAATTAAATGAGCTTTAATATTATTGGTGGAAAGAGTTAGAAATCATAGTCAGCATTTCTAGGAGAGTTTCTAGAATTAGAAACTCAATTCCGTATTCTCTAACTTTTTTTTTGCCACATTATCTCTATATTCAACTTAGATAATTGCATTAGAGAGAGTTTTTCTAACTTCTTTATTATCTATCTTATGTGGCACTTCATTTTCTCCAAGAATTTAGATCCTCTGCTGATCTGATCTTTATCCTGACCTCACCTAATCTCATGACACATAAGCATTGTAATAAATGGGTGGTTAAGATGTGATTTGTTTTTACAACCACTTTATCAACAACCAATCACATGCTTTAAAAATGTCAGGAAAAAGATCAGATCAGCAGAGGATTCAAATCTTTTCTCCAAATACATAATAGCATTGGAGATGCTCTAACATAACTCTTTTAATAATTCAGGGTTTAGAGGAGCTGTAGAGACTTGAACACACAACTTGATAGTATATGTATGAAGAGTATACACATGACCAACCTCATATTGTCTATGGGAGCACAAACTTAATAGCCCAAGTATTGTAATATTCAACGTATGTTACTCATTCTTTAAATGACCGAAGAAGTTTTTTGGATCGATTTGATGTGTCTTTATGCAATTTGGGTGCGAATTAGAGAGTATCTTGGCTTTTTTATATATTTGGGAAATTTTACTTTGGACGAAACTGGTGCCTGGTCTGATTTGTATATAAAAACCAATGAGGAATTTTAAATATTTTAACTTTACAAATTTAGAAAAAAATAATTTCCAAACTCAAAACATTTTGAAATTTTTTGTATAAATATATTTCATTTTTCTTATCATCCATGAATAAAATAAAATCAAAATTCTTTAAATTTTATCATGGTGCCGATAGTTTGAACATAAAATGATTTACATTTGAGAATTCTTCACAGGATAATTTATATATGTATATATATTTATAGTTCTGTTCTGGTCAATGCATACTGATATAAGTTACATCAGTACGTTGTATGTGAATAACTGATTATGGATGCATGGAAATCTAATGGTCCACATACAACGCACTAATGTAAGTTATATTGATGGTACGTGCGCACTGACTTGAAATTTTATATATATATATATATATATATATATATATATAGGGTTTGATCGGTGGAACAGTGAAGTCAATCACAAAGTCTTATGTCTTATTTACTAGTTTTTAACTTTTTTATTGACTTGAATATTTCCATCAAATTTTAAAAAAATAAAATAAAATATTAAGTCTGTGGCCTGGATCATAATAGATGGTTTTGACTTATATAGCCAGCAAAAACCAATTGGCAAAATTTTATGAAATAGCAACTAATTAAAACAAAGCTTGTTGACCAAATACCATATCTGTTGATTAATTAATCAACTATCTAATATTTTTTTCCATAAAAAAAAATAAAACCGTCTAATATTTTATCTAGCCATTGCCTAATCCTGTTCCCATCATTTAGGTCACTCGCTTGATTATTTACTTTTATTTTGGACTATATATAAAAATTAATTAAAATTCTAACTCGTCGTTTGCCCATTTTCGTCCCCATGATCCGTACTACATCACAATATCATTTTGATTTTGAGTCTTGTTTGTTTAAATGTATCATATTTCATACTACATCACAATATCATTTTAATTTTGAATCTTGTTTGTGTAAATGTATCATGTTTCATTCACAATTTAATTATGGGGTCATAGTACACTGTTGCATCCATTATGATCATTATTTTTTATAATGCAATCATATCAATTCACATCTAATTATATACGATCACATTAAAATTTAATTTTATTGTAGAGAGATCATATACAATAATATTATAAATACGATCACTTGCAACTCAAATATGATCACATACAACAGTATACCGTTGCATCGGTACACTGTTGCACATTAGATTATCCCTTTAATTACTGTGAAATAACGTTATAAACTTAGAAGATGAATGTAGAAGACGACGGACCAGCTCTCGGATGCTAGGTGTCAAATATGCTTTAGTTGGAGATTTCCAGGTGTTTGGCACACCGGATTGAACTAGGATTGGACAATTTCAGTCCCAATCCGGTGTTTGGCATCATTTTGGATATGAGATTATTAGTCCCACAAGCAAATTTAGTCCCATAATCATGGGACTAAATAAACCCAACATCTACCCCACCTTTATTTGTTTTGGGATTATTTTCAGTTTTTCATCAACCCACACCAACCCATTTCTTCACTAGTTTCTCATCATCATTCAACAAACAAACCCAGATCTTCAAGACCATCACCGCTGCCGCCACCGCCACCGCACAGCACCATCGCTGTCGCTGCCACCAAATTATTTAAAAAAAACAAAAATTACAAAAAAAATATATATACAAAATAAAAACGAAAAAAAACCCAGATTCTTCATATTTTTTCAATCCCCAACACAAGTTGAATTCCAAAACACAAATCAGACACCAAAATAATTCCAAACAAAAAATAGTTTGCACTTGTTCAAAAAAGAAAAGAAAAAAGAATTTAAAAAAACTAAGAACAAAGCAGATCGTGGAACAGACCACGAGCGGAGATGGCGCGTCCTACCAGACCACCACAAAAATTAGTCGCATGACGGCCTTCATGTGTTTGGTTACCAAGAAAATGAAAGAAAAGAAGAGAGGAGAGAGAGATTGAGAGAAAGAGATGAGTGATGGTAACAGAAGAGAGAAAGAGAGAGTCTGATAAGTGAAGAAAGTGAGTCAGCGGAGGAGAGAATTAGAGGAGAGAAAGTGAGAATGAGAGGAGAGAAAGTGAGTCTGATGAGAGGAGAGAGAGGATAAGAGTTAATGGAGGAGAGATTGAGAAAGAGAGAGATGGGAGGTGAGATATTTCAATTAAAATATCATTATTAATTTTTGAAATAATGATTTTTCTTTTAAAAAAATTATTATGTTTAATCCAATCCTATATTTTACCAAACAAAACCTGGTATTAATTCAGTCCAGTCTCTTGTTTCTCCAAACACAGTATAGTATTAATTTAGTCCAGTTCAGTCCAATCCAATCTCATCTAATCCCAATCCCATAAAATAGTCCAATTTAATCCCGCGCACCAAACGGGGCCTTAAAGTATATATGTTTATTATATTAAAAAAAGCTCCAATTTTTTTAATATTTTTTTTTATAAATTTTTGAGCATCTTTCATTTAGTTTTATTCAAAATGTCCTTAAAACAAAAAATGAAGCCGGCAAAGTGCCGGCCTGGATTGCGTGTAAAATGACGAAAAGACCATTACTCTAGTTTAAAAGAGAAAACTCCATTGGAAAAACCTCAACACAACAAAAATATGGGATCAGCACTATGTTGCTGTGGTTCAGAGAAGGTTGAGGAAGGGTATGTGAAAATGGAAAACTACTAAAGATGTTCATAAACATTTTTGTGAGATATTAATAACTCTAATAAACTTAGCTAACATATTTTTTTTTTTCCTTTTTTTGTTTGGTAGGACAACTACAGTAACTGCAGCAAACAACACAACCTGGAGGATATTCAGCTACAAGGAATTGCATACAGCAACTAGTGGGTTCAGTGAGGAGAACAAGCTTGGGGAAGGTGGATTTGGAAGTGTCTACTGGGGAAAAACTAGCGATGGTCTTCAGGTACGTGCAATCATACCCTCCAAATAAATCATATCGATGATATGGTCGGCTTTGACCTACTCTTTACAATTTTCTTCTATGAGTTTTCATCTAAAATGTGTTATCCTAATTTATCATGAATTAGGTTTATATAGAAATTATCGGTCAATACAATTAGGATTTCAAAAAAATCGGGAGACATGTTCTGGACAAAACAAGACATAAAAGGATAAACAACTTTATCATGTCGAAGATTAAGAGTGCATACTTTAACGAAAGACTTAAAATAGAATCGTTGATGGTCTAACTATACTCCAATCACAAACGGGTCTCTAACGATGGTGAGTGGGAGTTACTCCAACAACCACAAAAATTTGCGCGTTGAAATCCTAGTTCTGTTTGTTTTTACGAGAGAGAAGATAATAGTAACGGGAAGAGAGAACTCAATTTTTCTAAACAAAATAATACATCTTTCTTAATAATTCTATAATAAATTTATTCAGTTATATTTTTATGGATAATATCACATGATTAATTAAAGGAATAATTGTATATTTAATTTAAAATTTAATTATATCAAATTCAAATCTACCTATACTTCAAAAAAAAAAAAAATCAAATCTACATAACTTTGCCCGATCAATCTAGCCCACCATGAGGGCTTGATTGAGCTAAATTCAAAGGCCCAAAATCCAACACTTCCGTTAAATGTGTATAACGAGTGAGGTAAAAAGGTATTGCCTAAATAAAAGGGGTGTGCAAAAAACCGTCAAACTGAACCAACCCGCCTAACCCAACCCAAATCCTTGCCTGATCAATCTAGCCCACCATGAGGGCTTGATTGAGCTAAATTCAAACGCCCAAAATCTAACACATCCGTTAAATGTGTATAACGAGTGAGGTAAGAAGGTATTGCCTAAATAATAGGGTTAAGAAGGTATTGCCTAAATAATAGGGTTGTGCAAAAAACCGTCAAACCGAACCGACTCACCTAACCCAACCCAAATTTTATGGGTTGGTTCGATTTCACATGTAAAAAAATTATTAATCTGTTTGTCATTTAACAAACCGATCAAAGATTGATTTGTTTTGGGTTGCTAAAAATAAAAATCATATAACCCAAACGAACCCATATATTTAATAAAAGTCAAAACCATATTTTCCAGGGTTTTGTAACTTTTATTATACTTATTTGCTTCTCATATAAATAAGTTTTTTCTTTCTTTCTTATTCATTGTCGTCAACCATTTGGTATTGTAACACTCCTCTTTCTTTTAAATATTCTATTTTTTAATAAATAAAATATAATTACTTCTGCCTTCCGATGCATGTTAGAATATGAATTTTATTATGTTTTATTTTTTATTTTTCTGCTATGATACATGTTGTTATTGTTAATGTTAATTATATAATATTTTTAATTTTTAAAATAATTAAATAACACCTATATTTAATATTTTTATATTTAAATAATGTTTTATAATAATACAAAAAATATGATTTTTTGGTTCAAACTTAAACCAATAAATCTACCCAAATCAACCCGACTTTGTTTTTGGTTTGGTTTGAATCGGTTTGATAAATCACATTGGTTTGGTTTGGGTTGAAATATAGCCAAACCGAAACATATTTGTTTGGTTTGACATTGAGCTTCAACCTAAACCAAACTGAAAACGCACACCCCTACTTAATAAGGTCTAAAGATTTATATATAAAAACCAATGAGGTATTTTAACAGAGTTACGATATTAACACCCCTAAAAAATTGTATGTACACCCCTTTTTATAAGTATACCTCTAAAATATTTTTAAAATCTCTAATTTATAAATAAACTTTACTTAATGTTAAATATATATATTTTTTAATTTTACTGTATTATAATTTTATTAAGAAAAAAAAGTAAAAAAAAAAGTATCCCTTCTCTCTTCCTCTCATCTCTGCCTAGCTCTTCTCCCTCCTTCGCTCTTCTCTCTCATCTCTACCCCTCTCCCCTCTCCCTTCTCCATATATCCTTTTATTCTCCATCTCCATTCTCTTCGTGGTTGTATTTTGGTTGGATATAGAGTAGTTTTCTGTTGGATTTGGAGTGGTGTTGGTTATTTTTGTTGTCGATGATGGTGCGTGGACGGAAGCAACCATTCCATCAAATTAAAGAAACAAAAATAAAGAGTTAATGGTTTTTATTCCATTCTAAACATTTCAGTATAATCATAACTAATATAATAATACATGTTGGAACATGTTAAATATGAAACTTCATCCGGTGATTTGAATTCATTATTTATACTTCTCATCCAATTTGTATTCCTTAGAAGCAATTAAAGTTAGTATTTAAAATAAGAGTTTCAGAAAATAAAATGGTTTTTATTATATATATATATATATATATATGTGAATATCAACAATTAATAGAATCATTACACGCCCCTGCCCCCCCCCCCCCCCCCTTCCCTTCCAAGGATTAATATAAAACGAATTAATAATTATTAATCGGTGTACTTATAAATAATTTAGTCTTTTAATTAATTTTACTCGAGGATGCTATTGGATTTTCAAAAATATAATAATAGTAATTTGGAGTATATCGTCACTAATTTTAATAAGCAATAGTACTTATTAAAAAGTTTACAAAGGGAGATTCTTCGGTGGGACGCTATGTGAACGCTCTGTATTTGCTATGTTTTGTTCTGTTTTCTTGTTTTAGTTGCTTGTGTTCTGCCTCTTTTTTCTGGTGCGTTTCGGGTTGGTGTATTTTGCTGGGATGTATCTGTTGTTGTTGCTGTGTTTTGAGGACTATTGTTGGGTGTTGTTTTGTTGTGGCCATGCTGTTGCTGTGTTCTTTGCCGACCTGTGAGGCTGATGAATAAATCTTCTTGTTAAAAAAAAAATAAACAATAGTGTTACTTTGTCTAAATTTGGTGTCCAAGTTTAGACCGATATGATATGGTATGGTTAAAGGCTTTGCCACATCATTCATTAGTTTTAATGAATTAAAATTTGATATTATAATCCTTCTATTTTTATTGGATAATTCCTCTAAAATTGAAAATTAAAATCAATTCAAAAATTATAAGAATTTGAAATTGTATCTAAAACCCTAAAACCCAATAATTTCAATAATCCAATTATAATATAAAAAAATCAAACCATCAAAATTTATTCTATCGATAGTGAATGCATCATAATTTCATTGTAACCAATATGCTATCTATGATTCTATATTATTCCACCACAATTTGATAGGGTATAAGTTTTGTCAATTTTTTCGGGTGTTTAATTTGGATGCAGATAGCAGTGAAGAAGTTGAAAGCAATGAATTCAAAGGCAGAGATGGAATTTGCGGTGGAAGTTGAAGTTCTTGGAAGAGTTAGGCACAAGAATTTGCTAGGTCTAAGAGGGTACTGTGCTGGAACTGATCAACGACTTATAGTCTATGATTACATGCCTAATCTTAGCTTGCTCTCTCATCTCCATGGTCAATTTGCTGGCGAGACTCAATTGGATTGGAAAAAGAGAATGAAGATTGCTATTGGCTCTGCAGAAGGCCTCCTGTGAGAATATTGCACTGATTTTCCTTTACTATACATACAGTCATTTCCTTATATGCAAACGTTTGTACTTTATTTTCAGAATTCATAATTATCTTTCCTACAGGTACTTACACCACGAGGTGACTCCCCACATCATCCATAGAGACATAAAGGCCAGCAATGTTCTCCTGGATTCAAATTTTGAACCACTGGTTGCAGATTTCGGGTTCGCTAAGCTAATCCCGGAAGGTGTCAGCCACATGACCACTCGAGTCAAGGGCACTTTGGGTTACCTCGCACCTGAATATGCAATGTGGGGAAAGGTTTCCGAGAGTTGCGATGTTTATAGTTTTGGAATTCTTCTACTAGAACTTCTCACAGGAAGAAAGCCTATTGAAAAGCTCCCTGGAGGTCTGAAAAGGACTGTAACCGAATGGGCAGAACCACTTATAACACAAGGGAAGTTTAAGGAACTTGTTGATCCGAAACTTCGAGCAAACTTCGACGAAAACCAATTGAAACAAGCCATTAATGTGGCTGCTCTATGCGTGCAGAGTGAGCCTGAGAAACGGCCCAATATGAAGGAAGTAGTGAATATTCTTAAAGGGTATGATCCTAGAGGAAAGGTGATGCAAACAAGAATTGAAAGCGTTAAATACAAGGCAGAATTGATGGATATTGACCAAGCTAGTGATGATGATGATGACAATGGTGGTATTCCTGATGAAAGTGGTTTGGGTGTGTTTGAAGTCATGGAGGTACAAAAGATGAGAGATCCTTACAAACATGGAGATAGGAAGATGCCTAAACATGTGTGAGCTAGAGAGGTTAATGGTACTTATGGGAACGAGGGGAAATGGCTAATTAATTTCACAAAAATTTTATTTCTTCATTATAAAGTTTGAGGACATCATAATTTGCTTGTTTTGTTTTATTAAATTATTTAGAAATTAAGATATATTTTGAGCAATCAATCAATGTTATTAGACATTGAAGAAGAAAACAAGAAATGCTTGATTAGGATAAAAGGATAAATGTATCTTGTATCATCTTTATAGAATATATGCATGAAAGTTTGCTTCTCAATGTACTATATACTTATATTGTTCTAAATAACAAAAGATCTATTTGCAAAATCAAAATGGAATCAATTTCTTCTCTTTTCGTGAAATCGTCAAGTATCTTGTTGGAAGTTTTACAAAGAAGAAATATATATATATATATATATATATATATATATACACACACATACACACCTGAGTAATACTTTAGAAAATATCATAGAAAATTGTTGTGTGATATGAGCAATCAAAAGACATAAGAAAATTATCCTGGTTCAGTTCACAAAATGTGAGCTTACATCAAGCAGTAGCAAGAAGGAGAGAGATCAAAGAAAAGCATAAGAAAATTATCCTGGTTCAGTTCACAATATGTGAGCCTACATCCAGCTACTGGTGATGAACAAATTCACTATAAAAATGAAGGTTACAGAGAGCATTTGAGGATTACAGAAAAGTTTTCTTCTCACTCACGCACAGTCACTATATAGAGCACAATTTCAGCTGTACACAAGCTTTTAGTGGCCTCTCATAAGTATTCTCTCTCTCTCTCTACAGATTGAAAAATCACTCTTTCATTATTACCTTTTTTTTTTTTTCAAAATCTAAAAGATTCTAAAAATTTGCTATGCTAAGAGCATCTCAAATGCAGCAGCGATTTGCATTTAAAAAAAATTATGATATGTTATAACCATCAAGACATTTGCTTTCTATGTGACATAAAGATAAATTTGACAGATAACCAAATCAAAATTTGGTTTCCAATGCTTCAGTTGTAAAACACATATTTTTAATGATATGATAATTTATTTAATTATTTTAAATTTTACCAAACAATTCTGTCTTAATCGTTAAAACCACCTGACACTCTCAACTACAAAATACAAAATGATTCGACTCTTCAGATCAAACTCTTTTATATTTTATTAATTATTTTCATTTGTTGATTGAATCCTTATTTTGTATACTGTTTTATTGGTTTTGTTTTTTCCTAATATCTTTTATCGGTTTTATATGTTGTAAATTCTAAATTTAATTATTATAATTTGTTTCTTAAACAATTTCTTCTACTTTGTTTCTAGAATTATTTTGGGGTAATTTTTTCATGGTTCATGTAAATATAAATTCAGTTAATATATATTGATGGACTTGCATATCAACGGTTTGACAACATTGCTCAATGAAACTTGCATATAGATTGATGATTTTCGGAGTTATTAATATCATTTTATTCAAGAACAATTTAGGCTTCGTATTGGACATATAAATTTGTTTAAATCTGATTTCTAGATTACAAAGAATGAGACCATGTGCATCATTTTTCTGGTCACATAGTTATAATGTGGATTTGTCAAACGGTTGATATGCATATCAATGTCGATTGATAGTAGCTGTGCGAATACTTGCATATGGTTGTCCAACTGATATCCTTGATGAGTAGGTTCAAATTGGAGAAAACACTACAATCTAAAGCCTAAATCAGTTATGTGATGCTGTAAAAGAAGTTTTTGAAAAACAATATTTAAGAAAATCAAATAAAGATGATATTGCAAGCAGGGGCGTACCCAAAATTTTTTGTTAGGGTGGGTTAAAACAAAACTATATATATATATATATATATATAATGTATAATTTTTCTATTGTCAGTTCGAACTGATATAAGATATATCAGTTCCTTACATGTGGGCCATTAGATTTAAATGATTTAACTTGGCTGCACGCACTTGTCAAAGCATCTTTTAAATCCAATGGTCTACATACAATGAACTGATATATCTTATATCAGTTCGAACTGACAATAGAAAGACTAATTATATATATAAACTTTTAATAAGACAATATTGTTTTTATTTTATTGAGATGAAGGGGACAAACTTGAACCCCCTTCTCCGATATTATGTGGAGACCTTGATCCACTTCCATTCGAAAATTAGTTTTTTTTTTCCAAAAATATGAAAACATAGTTTTTCTTGATTTTGATATAAGGTTGCTTGATATTGTAACCCAAATTTGTCAAACAATTTGGTTAACCTGATACTTTATAAATTATAACACTGTAAATAATAAATTGTAGTTGGAAAATAAATTCATAAAAAAAAAACAACAAAACTTTAACTTATAATTATTAATAACAAACCCAAAACTCTAACTTGCTAATCAGAAAAATTAATTTCTAATAAAGATCAATTTTAACTAAAAATCACAAATTGAAGATCTGAATATAAATATTTTTTTATATTCAATTTTCTTAACAAAAATCTTAAAAGGATTTGACATATTTATTAATTTAGAAGAGAGAATAGGGATTTGGGAAGAGAGAGAGTGTGTGTGAGTTGGAGAGTTGGTTACATGGTATATGTGATGAGAGAGAAAGAGAGAGAGAGAATGGATGAGATTGGAGTTGTGATGGAATGAATTGACGTGTGGTGTCAGGTGTAATGGAAGAAGAGAATTAAATATAATTTATTTTTTCCAAAAGGCTGACCCGGCTATAGCCCGGGTCAGCCCCCATTTTGGTCCACCCCTGATTGCAAGGTTGCTCCAAGGAGTGGATCGATGATTTCTAAGTATGCTTGGGAGTCTTGATTGTATGCATTGGCATTGGAAGAAATGCCTCATAACTTGGCTTGGTAGGCAAACTAATGGCTTTAAAAGAAATCCTACTTTCATTTTAAAAGTTGTGGCCTCGAAAAATCTAGGAATTTGGCATAGTCGATAATAATAATGATATTACTATTTTAGATAGTTCTCCACTATTTGATGATCTTATTAATGACATTACACCACCAAGTAATTTTATAGTACAAGGCCATCACTACAATATAGGGTATTATCTCTCCGTTAGAATTTATCTGCAATATACTACTGTAATTCAAGCAATCTCTCAACCGTCTTCTACTAAAGAAAAAAGTTTTGTCGAGCACCAAGAGGCTGCGAGGAAAGATGTGCAATTGCATTTTGAGTGTTTCAAAGTATGTAGGTGGCATATTGTCAAAGGTCCAACACGTGTGTGGAATGCAAGAGATTTTGGAAAGATAATGAAGACATGCATCATCTTGCATAATATGATCACTGACAGTGAACATCATCAAGGAATTAATCTTAAAGGTTGGCAACCTCATGGGGATGAAATGGTTGAAGATGTTCATCTATAACATGACTATACTTTTCTTGTCTCTAGGATGATAAATCGAATGACACAAGTTCGAGACAAAAAGGTGCACACGAATTTAAAGATTGATCATGTAAATGCCACCTTTTTATGATTGGCTTATTTTAGTGACAAACTACAATTGAGGATTTTAATGTAAGGGTATATTAGGTGCTTGAAGTATTCGTAATCAAGTTTCCCATGGCATCCCCATAGCTTTAGGATAAAGTGCTTAAAGGTATAACATTTGACTTTGATTATTATAGAGTTTTAGGTGCACACATACTTGCATGACATTCATTTGTGTCTTTTATTACCTTTTTATATGTGCATTGTCACCACTCACAAACTTGTACACATTGCATATATGTTAGTGTATTAGACCGTATGAGAAGGCCTCACTTCTCGTTGTCGCAGTTGTGGTGTTTTCGTGATTAATTGCGAATTGCTTTCCAGCGATTGTCGCGATCCAGGTGTCGTCTTGGGCCACCGGGGCAATGGGCGCGACACTACCTCCAAAGGTTTTCACTGTCCTTGTGCCATCTTGGCAAACCGTGACATATCAACCGTGTCACTCCTTCCAGAGGTTTTTACGGTTGATGTTTCGTCATGGAGAACCGTGACATTTGCACGTTGTTTGTCTCCACTGGTTTTCGCGGTCCATGTGTCATCATGGACCACAGCGAAAAAGAGGATCACAGCATGTTGGCGACACTTCAGTTGCCTTTGCCGCGGCTGATTGCCGTCTTGGTTGACCGCGGCATACGGGACCAAAACAGTCTATTTTTGCCCAAAACGATGCTATTTTGTCATCCCATATATATCCCTTATGTTTTCTTGTTCATTAAGAACTCTGGCTTTTTTGACTCCCTTGTGAGAGATACAGAGTTTCTACTGAGAGAAGCCTCAAAAACTTCATCTTTGTCTCACCAAACCTCATCTTGCATCATTCACTCATGGGTCTTGTTTGTTTCATGACTTGGTAAGTAGAACACATCTCTTGCTTCATCCTTTGTTCTATGTTTCCAAGATTGGTTCTTTTTGGCATATATATTGCTTAGGTGTTAATTAATTGCATGCTACTTTGCATATACATCTTCTTGTTTTGCATATCTATGTTGCCATGACTTGATTGAGGTTTGTTTAATTTCTTAGTGACTAGGTTTCACTTTTTTGTTAACAAAGTTTGCATGTATGTTCATATAGACACTTTAATAACTAGGATTGTCTAGATTTGCATATTTAATCTCTAGTTAAGCATATTGTGTGTGGTCTTGCACTATAGTGTATCTTGAATATTCATACATATTCACTTAGACTTAATCTCTTCATAGAGCCAAAGCCTTGTTACTTCTAGGTGAAGTTGCACAAGCAAGTGAAGTCTTGCAACCAAGAGTTGGTTGGCGAGCATTTGTCAAAGCTCACTATTAAAGGCCCGCGAGTAGGATAGATTGAGATACGATCCTTGAGAAGCGCACGTAGTAAGGGACTACTGCACGCAGTGTTGGGTGCGTGAATACAAGATCTCTGGCCACACAGCTAGAGAGCATTGCACGCAACAGTGGATGCGTGCATGCCTTGTCTATAACCACGTAGCCAAAGACAAGGCGCGCAACAGTGTGACTCGGCTGTTGTTGTCTATAAAACACTTGTCAAAAATGAAGTTTATATTGATTTTCAAAACAGGTTTGTAAACACTTGCAACCACAAATATATTAAAATTAGTAAAGTGGAAAGCAATGGATCATCCATAGGGATTGAGATTTGACTCTTGAATTGATTAACTAATATGAGTTAATGTTAATCTAAATGCATAAATGAAAATCATAGATTGGAAAGATATTGGTTGGTTTGGAAAACCAACAAACATACACAAGATAACACGATAACTAGAGAGCAACAAAATTGATGATATGAAAAATAGAAAACTCAACTATCTAGATAAGTAAAATGGTTTAATCAATTACGAGAAACTAAGGGATTGATACAGTCACCAATAGATATTAGGCAATGCATACATGGCTTCTTTAAAGAACCGTTCTCAACTATTACAGATCGATTGTATTCGAAAGTGTGGATTGGTCGTCGGAACAAAACCAAATCACTTCCCACCAAAATTCCTCTCCTTTGATATTTAAAGAGAGGGGATAATGGGAGATCAGTTAATTACAATCAATGGTCTAAGCAATCGGGGTTGATACATCCACCAATTAACATATCCTATTCACTATGAGCTACAATCAATTAATGTTGTCAATCTCAATCAATTTTATCTCAAATAAATCCTACCAATATTGCAATCAACAAGTGATATTTCAATCAATTACATAAGAGCAAGATCTAGTTATAAAGTAAATAGAACATAATAGGAGAACATATTATTGATAGCCAATACAAATACCCAAAATCCAAAGGTTTGTTAAATCAATCCCCTAGAGTGGAGTTTAGTTACACATGATTACAATCAAAGAACACAGGTAAGAGATAAGAAAATCACCCATGAGCCTCCTACTTTAAGCTTGATCCCTTTGAGCTCCTTGATGAATCTTGATACAAAGAGTGGTAGATGAGGTTGTGTAGTGGAGTGGATGTCTAATGGAAAATGACAAAAGAAAAGTGTGTAGAGAATGGGTAGAGAGGAATGATTATGTGAAGGAAATCTAGATGTGTATTGTTGAGTTTTTAGGTGGATAAGATAGTTCAAGATTATAAATGGATGAAGGTGAGATTGGGAGAAAATGGATGAAAATGCTTTCTAATTTACTTACTGGTTCGTTCTGCTATATTCTGTGTATCTATGTTCAAATGAAGGGGAAATTTATTTATATGGTGCCAAAGTGATGTCTTGCAACCACCAGATTCGCTGATATGGCATGTGTCACGGTCTGATTGTCGCGGTTTGGCCACCACAAATATGAAAGCGATAAAAGGTTATACGGTCTTCGATCTGGTTGTCGTAATTGTCTAGACAACGACATCTTGGTAACGACATTTGGATCTGAATCTTTCAATCTTTCTCGCGGTGCCAAGCTAACAACCTTGAAGCAGCTACATTTTAGATCTTGAATTCTCTAAGTATTGTCGTGGCTAGCAGAGAGCGAAACCAAGGCCGCGACATCTGACCTGATTGATTAATTGATTTCCTTCTTCTCTGTCGCGGTTGGCCAACCAGTAACAGAACGATATCACACCTAATTGTCTTCACTAACTTCACTCTTCTTTGTCGCGGTATTCTGGCAGCGACACTTCCAAAGTGACAATGGCTTGGACTTGTCTTCACTGAAATTGGGCTCAAATATCGCAGTGTCTTTGTAACGACGCATAAACTGCGACATATCTTTCAATTGGGTCGATGTTACTTCCAAGTCACATGACCCTGAAAATGCCCTATATTCAATTCCCCTTTTCCTCTTTTTGTACTTTTTGCTTTTTGACTCTTCCATATCTCACCACTGCCCTTGTGGCCAAAATAAACATGTAAAAACTCGATTAACATAGTTAAATCATAGGATATTGCCCGATAATATACAAAAAGAGTTAGGGATGAGGGCCATAATCATATACTTTTTGGCTCGATCACAGTGTTGGCCTTCGCGCAGCATGGGCTGTGTGCCCATGCATGCACGTGGCCCACACTGCGTCATGCTCATTTCGTTGCGTAGATATTTTTTTCTATAAAATTCTTCTCTGCACACCAATTTTATTTTGACGATTTCTCATTCGTTTGAGCTCCGATTTTGTTGATTCAAAAAGTGAGAGTTTCTTCTTTCAAAGTAGTTTTAATCTCAATCTTTTCTGAAGATTAATTTATAATTCTTAGAGTACTTTTACTCTGGTTTTTGTAGATTTTGATCCAGTAATCAAGGTATGATTTAATCTTCATTTCTATTGATTTGATTTAATAAAACCTTAATTTTTTGCTTTGATTTGTATTGTATGTTGACCTATTCTAAGGTGTAAAATCTCAATAAGGCCTTATAGAGATCTAGGTTGAGTGTTGATAAATAATCACTAGTAAAAGGCCTGATGGTAGAGTTAGCAGTTGTGCATGACAATAGGAGTGTGATTTCATGAGGATTGATCACTTGAGTATGTACTTGCTTTCTCAACTAGCGGATTGTGTTATCATAGTCGTGGATTCGACCCATGAATGTTTCCTCTTTGGAGATTTTACCATGTAAATATTCTATTGTGTTCATTTTCTCTTTCTCTGTCTCTATCTCTTAATTGTATGTTTCTGCTTATTTGATCATTGTATAAAATTGTACAATTGAGAATTGAATAAAAAGATAGTGACAAACATCTCTAATCTTATATTTGTATTTTACCTTTTTAGTATATGTATATGTGTTTACATTTGTAGTTGTTGCTTAAGTGTTGATTGATTGTGGTTTTAATTAGTCTTAAGCTTTAAAATTGAGTTGTTACTAAGCAATCTAGAGAGATAAACCCTTGCACAACAAGTGTTTGAGAAAACGTGTGAATGTATACTACGACCTATTTACCCCCTCTTTAGGTTGTCTTAGGGTTGTTTAACCTTGGATTATTTTCAAAATTGTCAAATCAAAAGAAATAGACATAAAAAATAATCCAAATTCTAAATATTAAACTTCTCACCATGATTTATGAAATAAAAAGAATGAAACCTATTGCATCATTTTATTGGTCACATATTTTATTCTCAAACAAACTTCTAGTCCCATAAGGAACAAACAAAACAAAAAATGTCAAATCAAAAGAAACATACACAAAAAAAATCCAAATACTCATAATTAAAAAAAAAAATCAAATACTTGTATAAAACTATGCCTAAGAAAGCAATTCACTTGTCATCATCACTACTTGTTAAAACATTTCCAAAAAGTTTATCATTTTCCCAATCCTTTAATATTTGATTTTAATATATTTCAAAGGTCAAACGTATCACTAGTGGAAGTTTGTTGACATCTTGGTTGAAAATGTATTCTTGTTCTTGTCTCATTTGAGCTTTCTCCTTCATTTTTTGTTCTCTTTCAATTGTTGATCATTCTCTTTCATTTTTTGAGCTTTCTCTTTTAATTTGATCTCTTTCTTCATTGTTTGTTCTCGTAACTCAAATCTTTTCTTATCTTTTTCTCTTTCCAACTCCGACTCTTCTTGATTAACTTTAATTTGCTACTCCATAGAGCTTTGTAAATTGGATAATGCATCAACCATGCCCTTATCGTCATTCAACCGCCTATTTTTCTCTTTACCTTTTCTTCCTTACGGGCACCAGACTATCACTATCATTAATAGACTTTTGTTTGTTAGAGTCATTTGTCTTGGTAAGTTCTTTTGAACGTCATTTTGGATTTTTATCAAGATCTCCCAACAATGCTCGTATTTGAATGATTTTTCATTAGTAAAGTCCTCATATATTCACATTGCTTCCCTTTTCTACAAATAAAACAAGAGAGAAAACAGAAATACAGAAGAATAAGTAAATTAGCAATAATTCTAAATATATTTCTTATGACAAATGAAAATTCCTAATGTCAGTACTTGTAAACAACATTAAAGAAGATTATAAAAAATAAGAGATCAATAGCTGAGATATTACCTTATCTTTTGGGGTTGTTCCACTTTGTGGAGTTCTTTCCAATCGCTCATGTAATGCATGTAATTTGTTTACTGTAGCTAGTATTTTTTTCCCCAACGACATCCTAAGCCATTGGTGGTTCGGACCTTATCATATGCACTCATATTGTCCCTCCAGGTTTGTAAAATATGATTCTACGTTGCCGAATTTTTCTAATTATTACCAATAGCAGAATCAACAAACACATATAGTTATGCATTTGTTAGTGCAACGTCTTCAACTTTAGTCCACTTTTTAACGGGCGATGAAGTTTTAGAGATATTGGACTTTTCTAAGGCCTTGCATTTTTTGCTAGATCCTTTGGTTGTATTTTTGGTTTGAGTGTCAAATGGAAGTTTGGGAGCATTCAATAGACTTTGGAACATGAATCCGGATCCAAACTGTTGGTGAACATGAGAAGGGTATGAAGCATTCATTAGATTAAACGCAAAATTGGGATGGAACAATAGGTTTAATGGACCAAATTGGTTAGCTTGTGACATAAAAGTTTGTGTGTGGATTTGAGAGGAGTTAAAGACATGTTGAGTATTGAGCGAGTCACTATAATTTATATGTCCAGTGTCATTGGGAAGATGTTGAAATTGTGAGAATTGTTGAGACTCTTGTGAATCCATTCAAAAATAATGCATACAAAAAAAACAACACCACTTGATTGTACCGTCAGTAATATAGTCATAGAATTATAAAATGATGTTTCTAATAAAAAAAGAATTTTAAAATGGTGTTTGTAAAAAAAAAAAAAGATTTATAATCTGGTGCAATTACATATATCTGTCAATAATCAAAACTTCCAGTATCAATGAAACAAGTGATTGAGAAAATGTTCGTATATTATTCAAAAGAGAAAGACTTGGCTTAAATAGCCATACAAAAAAACCAATTACATAGAAAATTCAACAACAAGATATCTTAAGATATCCAACGTCTAGTCGTCCTAGATTAATGGAATTCTCCAAAAGAAAAGGTCAAACAAAATCAAGTTCCCTAACAAACAGTTTATTAACAAAGCCAAACACGAAGTAACAGCTAAATATCTAACATCCTATCTTAAACCGAATGATATTCAAGCAATTAGTTTATCAAAGAACCTAAACAAACTCCAATTAACCAAGTCTCAAATGCTTCCAACTACAACTCCAAGTAATCAAGTCATCAGTTTCTTTTTAACCTCGTTCCGTTTAGAGTTCATTCCCTTCTTGTCAAACTTCATGACCTTTTGAATCTCTTGACCATGAGGGTCATTTCTTTATTTGAGTCTTTTTCCTCTTTTTCAAACTTAGAGGTTTTCAGAGAAATCCCCATTTGCTTATTCGATTGAGCCACAATCTTCCTTAACTCATAGGCTAGCAACTTCCTGATAACTTGGCTCGGCTTTATCTTCTTGTAATCACGATTCTCTTCAATAGCCGTCACCGTAGCTTCAAACCTATTGAGAAGAAATCTTATAATCTTCTAATTAATCCTCATGTCAGTGTATGGATCACCAACTTGATTACTTTGATTAACAATGTCTATCAACTTGATTTGGAAGTCATTGAACGACTTATGCTCTTTCACCTTGATGGTCTCGGATTGAGTTTGTAAAACTTGTAGCTTCAAGTCCTTCACTGTGTAAGTCCTTTTCATGTGACATCTCAAGGATCTCTCATGCTTCATGTGCATTCCTTATGATTTGGATGAGCTTGTATTGGTTCTCGTCCATGGCACAAAACAATGAGTGCATTTCCTTGTTGTTCTATTTAGAAGCTTCAAACTCTTAAGCACTCCATTGAGCCTTGGTTAGGGCACTATGCTTCCATCTTTGGCCATCATCGTGGGTGGAGTGTACCCATCCTCAATCACCATCCAAACCCTATCATCTATAGCTGAGAGCAATGACTCAATCTTCCCTTTCAGTGAAGAGTAATTATCGTCGGTGAGCAATTGCGGTCTAGTACTAGAATCTCCCTCACGACCTGTTAGTTCTTGAGTTTTGTGTTGGTATAATTCTATATCAAAACAACATTTGCTTTGTATTGATTAGTTTTTTAGAATTTATGGATAATCAAGCTTCAAGGAAAATTGGACAATATTCAAGCAAAGTGGTAGCTACAAGAGGAATAAAGGTAAGTTGCTTAGCAAAAGGTAATCATGACCTCTTTCCTCTTGCAATGCTTAGGCACACACATACATTGCATTCATATGTGTCCTTGCATAGTTGTGCAGAATTGGGTTTAACACAATACACACACGTATACATGTATGCACATGCATTAGACTTAAAATTGACAATTTGCATAAATTGCATGTTCTAGGATTAGTTCTAGGGAATGACATACTTGTGTATTCTTATGTTTATTGGTTTGTTTTTATATGATAATGAACTTGATTTTGAGCTTATATAATTCCACATTGAGTTCCAATTAATTTGGTTACTCATTCATTAAATTTCGAGTTCAAATCAGGTAGTTAAGAAACTTTCCGTGATTTTATCACGCATGGTTTTCTTCCTTGTTTTTCATGATGAATTCTATATTTTCTAGAAAAAATTTCTTGATGTCTTTTGTGCATGAGAGAGTTCCAGTTTTTAATTCGAAAACGGATTTGAAATCAGAGTTTGGAGGCCCAAGATATGGCTAAAATAAAAAGAGTGCGCAAGAGGGGTAAGATGTGTCAAACACCTCCTCCCCATGGAGGCGCGTGGCCTCCACGGGAAGGAAGTGCTGATGGTCCCATGGAGCCCACATACCTCCACAAAAATCCATCATGGCATCCTCCTATTGGTTGTTAAAAACTTCTTTTAATTCCCTCCTTTAAATACTTTTGTCCCCTCTCATTTAATTCAAGAAGAAAAAATTGAAAAACACAAGCGCATAATTTTCTTTCCAAATTTTCTCAACTTCCAAACACCATAACTTTCTCATTTAGGGTCCATTTTGAGTGATTAGAATTTGAGAATATTTTTCTACCAGACCTCTATCATTTCCATAAGAGTTTGGAGTCAAAAGATTGAGTTTTCTGTTAGGACTTATCACAAAAATGAAGCTGCACGTTTTTCTTACAAGGTATTGATTTCTATTTTGTTCTTGATCTTCAAGTCTTCAATTGCCTTGGGTTTTCTTCTCATATATATATATATATGTATGTTTGATATGTTATCATTTATTGGAGAATTGATCTCTAATAGAGCTAGTTTGAGCTTCAATTGATTAACATGTTGAGTTAGGTTTTTCTAAATCTATGTTTTCACATGTTTAAGATGTTGTATTGTGTTAGCTTCAAATCTAGGACTATCTTGTGCGTTTATTAACTTGATTTTGTTGATTGATAGTCTTTTCATATGCTAGATCATTTTAATTAAAGATTTATTGAAATAACATATTTGATTGATGATTTAGAACTTGATTGGATTTAATTGATTATCTTGATAATCTAAGTTCTATTATTTTGCTAGAGTTTCAATTTTGATTTTATCAAATTGATTTTAGCATTTTTTTTATGTGAATGAACATAATCTAGACTTTTGTGTGTGTTAGGTGTTTCACATACTCTAGGTTATTAGTTCATGTTACAAGAATCTAGATACAATTTATTTGTGCTTTTGATGACAAATATCTAGTTCTTCATGTTTTGTGTCTAATCCACACATTCCATAGGTACATGCATCATTGAGTGTGATTGCATTGTTTTTATAATTGTAAACTAGAATACTTATGATATATTCATAATGATTCAATTCTAGTTTCCATAGGATATATTGATCGTATATACTATGTTGTGTGTGTTTGCATCATTTGCATTCACTTAGATCATTTACCTTGCAAAAGGTCGGAAGTCACATTCCTTAGAAGTTATTCTTTGGATTGTGCATTGTAAGACTTAGCTAGGATCAGGGTGATCCGGATAGCTAAGCAGCGGAAGTCACATGTTTGGAGAGGGGATATTCAACTTGTGCAAGTGGAAGTCTCGACTAGATTCAGAGTGACTTGGATAGTTGAGCATGTAAGACTTGGCTAGGATCGGGGTGATCCAGATAGCTAAGCAGCGGAAGGAACATGTTTGGAGAGGGGATCTTGAACTTATGCATTGAAGTCTCGACTAGGATTGGGGTGATCCGGATAGTTAAGCAATGAGGCATCTCTTTCATTATGTAGGATTAAATGATAGATTTCTAGGTAAAGTGGTCACTTGAGAGGTTGTATCTTTTTATCTTACTAATGGATTTGTTTGCCAGTGGTTGTGGTATCAACCCGTGGATATTTCCTCTTAGAAGGTTTTACCACTTAAAAATCATGTGTTGATTTTCTCTATCCATATCTCTTTTATTTGTATATGTGTTGATATATATCTTAGTTGAGATCTTTGTAATTAATATTCATTGTATATCATTTTTGTATATGTTGAAGTTGACTTTGTTTGAACAAGCATATCTTTATTTGAATTGATATTGCTTGTAATTGTATTTGAAGTGTGATACAAGCTACTTAGAGGGACAAACTTGTGCTTGTTTCAAGGGAGCGAAAAAGGTGTTGTAAATTATTCACCCCTCTAGTTAGCTTAAGGCAAATTAACCGTGTTTGTAATTTTTATTTGGTATTAGAGCGGGTCACTAGATTGCACTTAGTGAGATCCTGGTATACTTTCACGGTGATTTGTAGAGCTATTGAAGCAATGGGACTTCAAGAAGGTGTGTTGGCGGAATGAGCTTCAAATACTCGGCCACCATTACTTCGTGGTAACAACTATGGGTTTTGGATATTGAGGATAAAGGCATACATTCGCTCTATAGATGAAAGAG
The DNA here is from genome assembly GCA_033220585.1 of Dipteronia sinensis. NCBI lineage: Eukaryota > Viridiplantae > Streptophyta > Magnoliopsida > Sapindales > Sapindaceae > Dipteronia > Dipteronia sinensis. The sequence goes on along the minus strand of CM065638.1, from coordinate 20,430,300 downwards.
CTGGGATGGTGGTTGAAGAAGACTATTCTCCTTCTAGTGAGGTTCTAGAGGATGGAACCGAAGTCTCCAAACCTAGAAGTGAATGGACGCCTAATGACTTTAAAGTTGCTAAGTGGCACCATCGTGCTATGAACGCTATATTTTGAGGAGTTGATGGACATCAATTCTCATATATATAAAATCTTGAACCGGCCAAAGAAGCATGGGATACACTTCAAGTTACAAATGAAGGCACTTTGGCGGTGAGAAAGTCTAGGCTTCAATTGTTGACATCACGATTTGAAAATTTGCAAATGAGTGATGAAGACAAGTTTGAAGATTTCCAATTCCGGCTTCTAAATATTGCTAACCAATGTCAAGCACTTAGAGTACCAATCTCTAGAGAGTGTCTCAATTGGAAGAATCTAAGATCTCTCCCTAAGAGATTCAAAGCCAAAGTCACAGCCATAGAAGAAAGCAGGGATGTAGATTGCTTAAGCATTGATGAATTGCTTGGGTCACTCCAAACTTATGAGATGTGCTTGAAGCCAAAGATCAAGAGTAAATGAATTGCTTTCAATGCTATTGAAGAGGAAAGTGATGATGAAAATGAAGAAATGACTCTCATGGTTAGGAAATTTAAGAAGTTTCTAAGAAGAGGTACCAAGCCTAGAGGTAGCTTTTCTAAGGAAAAAGAAATCAAGAAAACATCTTCTCCAAGAGTTGATAGAAATGGTCAAACCAAGAACAAGAAAGGTGTTCAATGTTTCAAATGTCAAGGCTATGTACATTTTGCAAATGAGTGCACTAAAAAGAAGTCCAATAAAGACAAGAAGGGCAAAGCTATGGCGGCCACTTGGAGTGAGAGTGATTCTAGGGATGAGAAAAACTCTAATGATGAGTCCTCAAGTGAAGAAGAAGAACATGTTAGCAACATTGTTGCACTTACGGCTTCTCTCACGAAGCTAGAAAATGATTGTATAGTTTCCGTTGATAAGGAGATTGATCAAAGTCATTTAGAAGATACAAGTTCAAACATAACCAATCTTGATCTATTGGCCAGGATTAAGAATCTTGAGGAGCAAAGAGATGAAGCATTGAGAGAGGTTAAGAGAAAGACGAATTGATCAAAACTCAAGTGGATGAGATTGTTGATACCTCATATAGATTTATTTATGAGAAGAATGAGATTATGAAGAGATATGTTGAGGTTGAAAGACATGTCTTTGAGTATAAGGAGATTATTTCTAAGTTAAAGGTTAGAGAGCAAGAATATATTGAAGAGATCAACATTACTAAGTAAGCTATCAAAGACTTGGTCAATGGTTCGATCAACATGAAGAGTAGCATGGATCTTACTTAACCACAAGGAGAACCTAGAATCTTGAAAGGAAATGAGAAGCTTGTGATAGCCTCACTTCCTTCAAAGAAGGCTAAGGTCAAGAAGTCTCCCAAGAATAATCCTCCAAAAGCTAAATGTAAAAACAAAGACAAGGTATCTCCATAAACTTTCATCACTTCTTCAAATCCACAAGGTACAATCTCATCTTTTATTTCTATTTGTTATTTTTGTAATACCGTTGGTCATATCAAACCAAGGTATTATAAGTACATTGAATTTTGCAAAATAGGAAATGCATTTAGAGATAAGGAGATTGAACTTAAATTGAAGCATGTGAGGACTTTAGATTTTGAAAGGCATGATATTCCAAAGATGCATGTTAGAAAGAATTGGATGAAGAAATGTGATAGTTATGTGAATCTTGACAAAGCATGTGTTGCTAATAATGTTGAGGAGATTATTATCAATGATATTCTTATGAATCAAATTGTTGAAAGTCTCCACTCTAGGTTCAACATTAAAGTCACGAATGATGGTGATTTTTGTGTAAGTTCACCCAAGACCAAATGGGTCAAGGGTGGGTGCTCTTACCATTAGTGTAAGTTGCACATGTGAGTTAGCTTTAAGATTAGTGTCAAGTTGTTGAGAGATTTAGCTTACTAAGCTTTGTTTCTCTATAACTTGACATGAACTTAGCTATCTCACATAATTTGTTATGATAGTCGTGTTAACGGAAAATTCACTCGGGACGAAAAATCTCAGCTAACACTCTCGAGACCACTACCACGTAGGTGGTGGCTAGGGCTAGATACCCTCGGTGCTTAATTTGCAATAGGTGCAGAAAGATAATACTAACACAAGGCAGAAAGGAATACAATGACTTTATCATTCATCTAAAATAAGTTACAAAGATCTCTCCAATACTCTCAATCTCTCTAGGATACAATGAAATGGCACTCTCGTGCCTGTCGAAAAGTAGTCTCTCGTGCCTGTCGAAAAGTAGTCTCCCCTTCTTCGTTTCTGCTTGATCGTTTTATACATAGTATAGGTAGGTTCGGTTTACAACTTTCCTGCCATGATTTTCTCCATCCTCTCCCTCCTTATCGGGCGAGATCTTTTTATTTTATTTAAGAGTCATTGACTTTGGTTTAATGATGGATTCGAGAATATCGTAGGCAGAGATAAGTTTGTTTCCTTTTTGGATTCAATCACTTGTTCCACATGTAGTGTTTCCATGTTTGTTGTAGGTATGATCTCGTGCATCTTCATGGTATGATCCTTCATAGAGGATGGCGAGTATGTCACTTATTGTTTGGTAGAACGAAGTGTCCTGGTCTCGGTGCTAGCAGCTTGGTCCGACTTTTCCATGTTACTTGGAGCTTTAAACGGCTCACTGTGGGTGCTCTTCGGTGGTAGCGGGTTTTGACGAGTTTCCCCCTAACCCTTTCAATAGGTCTGGCTTTCCATTCTGTAGGGTGGTGAAACGTTGTGATACGGGCTTAAAGGCTAACAGATTTCCCTTTGACTTTGGGGAGAATGGCGTGCTTCCAGGGAGATTGCGAGGTAATCTCGATCTCGATGTCGGAAGCATGATTCGATCGTGTCGGGCTTTATCTTGGGTGCTCCCGTAGCTCGATGACCTTTTCTCGTTTTCGTGAGGCGGCCTTTCAACTTGATCCCAGGAGGCGTTCCTATGGTAGATAATTTTGGGCCTGGATTCGGGATAAGAGGGTGGAAAATTTTCCTTTGGTCCCTAGTCAAATTTGGCTATTAACAGAAGTCCCCTCTGACTTGAACACCGGTAATTGAGTTTGGGGTTGGAGTTAGATTCCCTGTCTTAATTGGGAAATTTTCCCTCCATTACCGTTACCAGAATCTCGGTGGAAATCTTTTCATTAATTGCCCGAGTGACGTGGCGAATGTAGACTGAGGTATTCTCAAAATAATCTGGCTACGTTACGACCATTCCGTGATTCGAGGTAACCCCCACCGAAGATTTTGCTCTTGGGTTGCCGGCGTCATTGTTCTATCCACTCCTATATAAACCCCGATAGCTCTACCGCTTTCTTCATACTTTCGCTTCTTTCAAATTTCAAACTTTCTTCGGAAAACAAAAAGTTCCTTTTTTTTTGTAGATCTCGCTAAACTCGCTTTGCCATGTCAAAAAACATTGGTGACTCGGTCGACTATATTGTCGATGGCGAGGAATTCGCCAGTCTCACCCACGAGAAGCGAGCATGCAAGAGTTTTGACAGTAAGGATTCTCCACCAAGTCCCCAACGCCGGCGGTCGACTAGAAACGTAGCCATTGGGATCGGGTTCTCTAATCGACCTGACAATCCTCTGGATTTGGTTGATGAAGGCTCTGATAAAGAGAACATGGAGGATGCTGCCGGGAAGGGTCAAGTCACGGTTGCTAGTCATTCTCTAGAGAGGCTTCCCCTTATGACTTTAGGGTTGTCCCCGACTCTATCGTTGATTCGAACTGGATTGACCTCTTGAGGTCTAAGTACGGCATTCATGACAGTGTTTCTATCTCAGTTCCTCCCAAAGGTTATGACTTCTTCAATCCTTCCGACAACGTGCTTCTGATTCATGTTGTAGCTCTCGAGAATAGGGTCAGGCTTCCCCTTCATCCTACCCTTTGACGAGCTCTCAACGCCATCCAGCTTGCTCCTCTCCAATTGACGCCCGACTTCTGGAGGCATTTGATTGGCTTCCTCGTGCTATGGAGGGAACAGTGCCAACTGAGCAAGGTGACGAGACAGCCCGGAGTAGAGGAGCTGGCCTACCTTTTTCAAATCGAGAGCCTATCCAGAGCTCCCCGATGTCAGTTATATGCAAAAGCCAAGAACAAGCTCAACTTTGTCATTCCTGATGCTTCAAAGAAATGCCCCGCCTGGAAGGAAGAGTGGATCCTGGCAGGGGGTGACTGGGGAAGCTCGATTTTTATTGGAGGGCATGAGTTCGAGGTCCCCACAAACCATCGTGGGATCAGGACTCCCTGCCACCTGAGTCTAAAACTGTTTTGAAGGCTATTCTAGCCAGGAACTACTTGAACCTGAAGTTCCCAACCGCTGAAGCCTTTGATCCTCACAGGGTGAATCAATACCTGCGGATCTCTGATGCTATTCCTCGTAAGTAACACTGAATCGTCTTGCTTTGTCTTGTTGACTAGCTCAGTTCTGACGTTTCTCCTTTTGTTTAATTTACTTATAGTTTTTGTTGTTGAGCAAGCTTCTCGCGAAGCCCAACGATCCTCGCAAGCTCGCGCTCCTCTTCCCTCTGCTAGGATTGCGCCAGCTCCTGCTCTGCCTACTTCCCTAGGTGGGTCTAAGATGGCTAACCTTACATCGCAGGCTTCTCGGGCATTTAATAGGGCTCCCCAGACTGTTGATGTAACTGCTTCTGCCCCCTCTACTGCTGTTACTACCGTTGCTACTCCTACGATTCACCTACCTGATGCCGTTGCGCTTCCAACCCTCTAAGCTTTGGAGGACTTTGAAGCGGGTGTCGCAGGGATTCGTCCTAGCTGCTCTCACCCTCAGTCGAGCTCGACGGGGCAGGACGAAGTCTTGGAACAATTCATTGTATCCTGCCCGGGTGGTGGGCTCTCTAGGATGGCCTCAATGCCCGTCGATGTCTTGCTTACCAAGAGGTCCGCTGAGGTAATTGTTTTTCCTCTGTACTACTTCTGTAACTACCAACTTGATCGATTCCTAACCCTGACTTTGTATCTTGTAGGCCTTCAAGTTAAACATGGCTATGGGTCATCAAGTTGCCTCCCTCCGTGATTAGGCCGTGAAGGCCGAGGCCGAGGCCGAGGCTGAAAAGACCATGGGGTTACTCAAGTGAGCTCAGACATTAGTGCAGGAGATGACCTTCAGTCAAAAGGGAATGGAGGATGAGATAAACGAGCTTCGCTATGATTACGAGAGGACCACGCGATCTTTTGATCAAGAGATCCTTCAATCAAAATGGCGGGCTAAGCAGATGGACTCTTAGAAATCGAGGCCAAGAAGTTGGACCTCGACAATCAGGGACTGCATGCTCAGGTGGCCAAGCTGCAAGCTGAGGCGGATGCCTCCTTTGGCGATGGGTACTTTTATGGCTCCTTCTAGGTTTCAGAAGCTCTCCCTCCTTCCTTCAACCTATCGACTATCGCGGGTTAAGACAGAGAGGAGATATTGGCCAGGGCCGCAGATATGTCCCGCCCTGAAGGCGATGAAGTAGTTCCTTCTAGTCAGGCAGGGACCGGAAAGTGACCTATCGAGGCAAATCCTTCCCTTCCTTCTCCTTCCTTCCCTGTCTCCGCTCCCGGAGAATCCTTAAGTGGTGTTCTACTCATGCAGCCCGCGGGAGGTATATCAGAAGCTCGGGAAGGGGCAAGAGACTACCCAGAGCCCTCTAGAGTAGAGTCGGGGGTTGAACCAAGCGAGATGAGATCCATGACTGCCCTTCTTGATGCATGCATCCCTCCTGAGGTTATGGCGGTGATTAATGAAGTTGTGGAAGAGGACCCAGCTGGGCAGTAGGCCATTAAGGAACCTCTGGAGGAAGAGGTAGCCGTCGAGGGCAACCAAAACGGGCAATTACTTGACTGATGATCTAGGGGCGAGGATCATCGTGGATGAGGAGTATCATGGGGAAATCAGGAGGACTCCGAAGCTTGAAGCTACCTGTTCATGACTGGCTTTAATTGCCCGAAAAAAAGGGTGGGCACTCCGCTTTACTCATGATTAGCTTAATCAATTTTTTATTTTTTATTTTTTTTGTAGCCTAGATTCGGGGGTTGGTCTCCCTGCTTGATTGATGTAGCCTTATTGGGGGATAGGCTCCTTCGTTATTAATGAGAATCTGCTACAACTTCCTTCATATTTGATTTGATTTACCTTGACTATGAGCTTCCAACTTGATTGAGAACTCCTTTCTTCATTCCTGGTTTCGATCATGGTGTGACCTTTGAGATAACTTTGACTTTAATGAAATTTGGTAAGGAGAAACCCTTAATTTATTAAACTTAAATCTGCAAGCTGGGTGGTTGCCCAGCTCTGAATTTCCAGTATTCGGCAAGGATTCCTATCTTTGGGAAAGGTTCCTATCATACCCCGCATCCTTGATGATAATTTGTTCACATTTTGAACCGGCTTTGTAGGAAGCGACGACCTTAAATCCGTTTCTGGAGAGGTAGTCTGATCGAGATACCAGGAGAGGTGTCTAGCTAGTTCTTGGTCTCGAGATCTGGATGACAACTATGCTCTTACACTCAGACTCTTCTTGGGGGTGGTAGCCCGACCAAGGCATTAGGAGGGCTGTCTAGCTATTTCCTGGTCTCAAGATCTGGATGGCAACTATGCCCTTACACTCAGACCTTTCTTGGGGGTGGTAGCCCGACCAAGGCATCAGGGGTAGCGAGGGGCTTCCCCGGCTAGTCCCTGGTCTCGAGATCCTACTGGTAAATATGATCTTAGACTCGGACCTTTCTTGGCGGGGGGTGGTGCCCGGCCAAGGCATTTGTGGCAGCGAGGGGGCTTCCCCGGCTAATCCCTGGTCTTGAGGTGATTATGGCGAATTTATCCGTGGATAACCTAGTTGTGTATGGAGAAATAAATGTAGAACATGGTCGGAGATAAGGAAATAGCAGACTTTATTAATGATCGAAATGTAGTACTTCTTCACTAGGGATTTTATTGAAACCTAAATGGGGGTAATATGCTTCAGAGTCCCCTGCTTAGGGGTAAAAATTTCTCAAGTGATCTGCATTCCAGGTGTGGTCGATGGGTCAACCATCCATGTCTTCGAGCTTGTAGGCCGCATTGCGAGCTACTACCTTTACCAAGTATGGCATTTCCCAATTTGAACCTAGGACTCTGTCCGACCTTTTCCGAGTATTTGAGGTCACCTTCCTGAGCACCAAATCCCATTCTTTGAAGTTCCGGGATCTGACCTTTCGGTTGAAGTACCTAGCGAATCTTGCTCTGGTAGATTGCCACTTTTTCGGCTACCCGGTTTTGTTTTTCTTCCAGGAGATCTAGATTAGCTTGGAGCTTGAGCTCGTTGCTTTTGGGTTCTAAGTGCTGCACCTTGAATGAGGTTAACTTATGCTCGATGGGAAGGACCGCTTCAACTCCGAAAGCTAAGGAGTAGGGTGTTTCCCTAGTAGCTGTCCTCTTTGTAGTCTGGTATGCCCAGAGGACCTCAGACAGCTCCTCAGCCCATTTGCCTTTCTTTTGCTATAATTTCTTCTTCAGCAGCCTCTTGATAGTCTTGTTGGTGGACTCTACCAATCCGTTGGTCTGAGGATAGGCTACTGAAGTGAACCTGAGGTCGATTCCCAAACCTTAGCAAAAGTCCCTGAATCGGGTGTTGTCAAACTGCTTGCCCAGGTCGGTTACAATGATAAGAGGGATTTCGAATCTGTAAACCACATTGGTTTTGATGAATTTAGTAGTATTGTTCTCTGATATTTCGGAAAGGGGCCCTGCCTCGACCCATCTTGTGAAATAATCGATGGCCACAATGGCGTACTTAGCTTGCCTAGGAGCGGTGGGAAGCGGTTCGATTAGGTCGATTCCCAACATGGCAAAGGGGTAGGGAGAACTGAGAGACGACAACCGCTCTAGTGGGAGGTGACTCAAGTTTGAGGTCCTTTGGCATGGTTCGCAAGATTGTACAAAGCTTCTTGCGTCTTGGTGGATAGTTGGCCAATAGTACCCTATACGGAGCACTTGATAAGCTAGAGCTTCACCACCGATGTGATTCCCGTAGTCCCCCAAATGAACCTCTCTTAATGCCCATTTGGCATCATCTGGGTGCAAACACCGAAGCAAAGGGAGAGACCTTCCCCTCTTGCAAAGGTATCCGTCTGTTAGGCAATATCGAACATAGAGCCTTTTAATTCTTCGGGCTTGGTCGGGCTCTTCGGGAAGCTTTTCCTCTTGGAGATATGCAACTATAGGATCCATCCAGCAAGGCTGGCGATCCTGAAGGCAGACTTCCTTGCCTGCGGTTATGCTGGGTTGGGAGATTACTTGGAGGGGAATTCCACATGGTAAGGCTTGGCCTCCATTTACAGCTATCTTTGCTAGGACGTCTGGGCGATGGTTCTGGTGTCGGGGTACCTGCTCGATCTTGAGTCCCTTAAATTTATTCTTAAGCGACTGGACTAACTTCAGGTAGGCGATCATGTTATCCCCTTTTGCCCGGTAAATCCCAGAAACCTGATTGACTACGAGAAACGAGTCACTCTTGATCTGTAGGTAGTCGGTTTTAAGCTCAATGTCCACCTTCATCCCGGCTATGAGGGCTTCATATTCTGCCTCATTGTTCGTGGCCTTAAACTCGAATCTAATGCAGTGACTGAATTCAGATCCTTCTGGATCTGTTAAGACTACCCCAGCTCCTCCCCTAGCTTGTCCGGAAGCTCCATCTGTGTAGAGGATCCAGGATTTGTAATCTTCCGGCCAATTGTCTATCTCTGAAATTTTCTCACTGACTGCACTCCTCGCTGGGGAGATGGCTTGGCTTTGGAGTGCCGAGAATTCTGCCACGAAGTCCGCCAGAGCCTGGGCTTTGATTGTGGTTTTGGGTTTATACTTCAAATCGAATTGGGGGAGCTCCAGGGCCCATAACACTAGCCTTCTAGACACATCCGACCTTTGTAAAAATTGACGGAGAGGTTAGTCTGTCACCACCGCTATTGAGTGAGCTTGGAAATAGGGACGGAGCTTTCTTACCGAGGTCACCAAAACATAGGCGACCTTCTTCAAGAGGGTATAATTTCTTTCTGGCTTGGTTAGGGCATGACTCACGTAGTACACGGGTCGTTCAACCCTGTCTCCACATTCCTTGAATAAAGCCCCACTTACTGCAGTCTCTAAGACAGCCAGGTATATTTGCAGTTCGTCTCCGGGAACTGGCTTGACTAGCAAATGAGGGCTTGTTAGGTACCTCTTCAAGGCTTGAAAGGCTTGCTTGCTCCCTTGCTTGATAGCTTTGAAGAAAGGGAGACATTTATCGGTGGAGCGAGAAATGAATCTGTTGAACGCTGCTACTCGCCCTGTCCAGACTTGTACCTGTTGAAGTGATGCATGGGATTCTAGGTCCAAGATAGCCTTGATCTTTTCTGAGTTGGCCTCTATGCCTCTCTCGTGAACCATGAAACCTAAAAACTTCCCAACAGTCACCCAGAAAGCACATTTGGTTGAGTTCAGCCATATCTGGTTTTCTCTTAGGATTAGGAATGTCTTACGAAGGTCTTCCTGATGTCCTTCTGCGATTGGTGACTTTGTGATCATGTCATTGATGTATACCTCCATCGACCTTCTAATCTCGGGCTTGAACAGTTTGTTAACTAGCCGCTGGTATGTAGCCCCCTCATTTTTAAGGCCAAACGGCATCACCTTGTAGCAGTACAGACCCTATCCGGTAATGAAGCTGGTCTTATCCTGGTCAGCTGGGTACATTTTAATCTGGTTGTACCCCGAGAACGCATCCATGAAACTAAAGAGCTTGTTCCCGGATGTGGAGTCGACCAATTGATCGATCTTTGGTAGAGGAAAGCTGTCTTTTGGACACGCCCTGTTGAGGTTGGTGTAGTCGACACACATACGCCATTTCCCATTCGCCTTTGTAACCATGACCACGTTGGCGATCCATTCGGGGTAGCGCACTTCTCTAATGAAACCTACCCTGATCAATTTGTCTACTTCCTTTTGTACGGCAACGTTTCTCTCGGCGTTAAAGTGAAGCCTCTTTTGTTTGATGGGTTTAAATGTTGGATCCACTGCTAATCGGTGAGCGGCTAAAGATATCCGGATCCCTTGCATCTCGTCAATGCTCCAAGCGAAGATGTCGCTGAATTCCTTGAGGAGCTCAATCAAGCCTTCTTTCACTTTTGGTTCGAGGGCGGCTTTGACCTTGACTACCTTAGAGGGATCGTCATTTCTGATAGGTATCTCCTCTAGTTTATCCACAGGTTGCCCGCTGGTCCATTCTTTGCTCTGTTCTTCGTTATCAGGCATTATAGGCTCGTTCTCTGGATGATCTGAGGGCTCTACATCTTCTTAGATCACCCCCGGAGCCTCTATATCCTGGACTATTGCAACTTGTACAAGTTGTTTTGCTAAAACTGTCGGATTAGCAGACACTGCGTAGCATTTCCTAGCTGCCTGCTGGTCCCCACGTACCTCTCCAACCTGAGTTCCTACCGGGAATTTTAGGACATTATGGTAGATAGATAGGACTCCCTTCAAGGACGATAGGAAAGGTCTCCCAGTATAGCGTTATAGGCCGATGGGACGTCGACCATAATGAAATCCGTCATAACGTTTTGCTGGAGAGGTGAGGTTCCAACGATCACTGGGAGGATCTTTGATCCCACTGGTATGATCGAATCTCCAGTAAATCCATAGAATGGAGTCGTGCAACTATTGTAACACCATTGTTTCAGATTCAGCCTTTCCAAGGTGTCCTTGAAGAGAATGTCCACGCTGCTGCCCGTGTCAACTAACACACGGTGGACCATGCAATTGGAAACTTGTACCATGATCACCATAGGATCATCATATGGTTGTACGGTGTTGAAAACATCTACCTCGGTGAAAATAATCTGAGCTGATTGGAATAGTCTAGCCGGGCTTTGGCTGACCTTGAAGATACCTCGACCTTTTTCCACACGGGCAATCTTCCTTGCATGGTTTTTCCTGGAATTATTGGAGCTGCCTGCCAGTGTGGGCACTCCGCTGATGGTGTGTATCACATAGATTTGCTGCATTAAATCAGTTTATTCCCCCTTTCTCTCCTCCGCATGCTCACGGATCTCGACTTGTACCTCCATTCCAGTCTGAATATTATCTCTGACCTGCTGCAAGAACTCAAACAAATATCCTCCCCTTATCAGGGCTTCGATCTGGTTGCGTAAATTATAACACTCTCAAGTGTTGTGGCCCACGTCATCATGGAAGTCATAGTACTTGTACCAGTTCCTCCTGTCGACTGGGGCTTTTAGGGGTGCGGGCATTTTGGAGAAGCCTCTTGTCCCGTATAGCAAGGTAGAATGTTTCCCGGGAGGCATTCAAGGGAGTGTAGTAATCATACCCTTTCTCCCCTCGCATAACGGGAGCTACAGTCCTAGGAAGAGGCGAAGCTCAAGGAGGGTACCTTTCTGGCCTGGGCTGAGCAGCTGGGAAGCGGTATGTCGACCTACTGGAAGGTTTCATCTGATTTTTCTGATTAGGCTTAGATCTGGGAGCTTCTTTTTTCTGGCGCTTTGCCGATCTTATATCTTCGTGTTCCATTTTAACTTTGAGCTGTTTGTCGATCTTGACCTGCTTAAGAGCCCGATCATAAGCCTCCTGGTAGGTCTCTGGAGGTCTCTTAGCAAAGGAACGGAAAAGCTTTCCTGCCCACAGGTTCGGCCTGAAATTGGCAAAAGTCTCTTTCTCGGTGAAGACTCCCATTTGGATGACTTCCTTGTGAAAGTGTTCCACGTAAGACCGAAGTGTTTCCCCTCACTCCTGAATCACATACTGGAGATGTATGGGATCCTTTTGACGAGGTTTAACTCCTTAAAACTGCGAGCAAAAATCCGTCGATAACTTTGTGAAAGAATCCACGTTACCAGCAGACAGCTTCTTGAACCAAGTTTTTGCATAGTCAGTCAGTCAGGGTCGTTGGGAACATCCTGCACATAGCAGCTCTGGTGGTATTCTGGACCTCCATCTGTTGGACGAAACTCTCCAGGTGACTTAAAGGGTCTTCAGTTCCGGAGAACTTATCTGTAGGCATTTTAAATTTTGGTGGGAGCTCTGCTTCCCGGATCCTCTTGGTGAAGGGAGCGTTCATCTCGCTTAATGGATCCTTTTTATCCTCCATATTCTTTCCCTTTCTTATCTGCTGGACCTCTTTCTATAGCTTTATCAGCTGATCCCTCAGTCGCTTGTTCTCGGACTTCTTTAAATCGACCTCGGATTCTTCGCTATCAGATCCTTCCGATAAATTGGCGATCTTGACCTGGCCTTCTTTATGAGCGGGATCTGTCCTGGAGGTTTACCGACTATCTTCCTCTTGGACCCGACTTCCATCCTTGAAGCCGTCGGGCGAGGGGCCTCTCGTTGCTCCCGGGTCAGAGCGTCCGCTGCGGACTTAACTCGCCTTGGTTGATATTGTGATGGCCTCCTGGGATCTGGAGGCATGGGCCCTAGCCTATCCCGATGGAAGGTTGAAGCCCGGTCTTCTCACGGGCTGGCTCTAGAGGAGGAGGTCCTAGGTGATCAAAGGCAGGATGCCTGGTCCCGGGTCTGCTCGGCTCTCCCTGATCATTTGGATTTGTCAGCTGGACTGCGATGCCTTCTGCGAGCAGGCGGAGGTGAACGTTTTCCACGAAGGCTGCCGCTTGTTGATCGAGCGCGGCCTGACTTATCATAGGAGGACTAGAAGACCGTACATTAGTCGTTTGGATCGGAACTTGACTGCGATGTCCAGGTTTCTTCCCCCTCATTGGGGCTTTTCAAGTTGGGGTCACCGAAGGTTGTTCCGAAGCCACAGGCTGTCCTTGGGAGGAGCGGAGCCTCATGATTCCTATAAAATAGCTAAAATATAAACTGTTGATTTGATTAGCTAGGTGTGGGTTTTTCCCACAGACGGCGCTAGAAAGTGTTAACGAAAAATTCACTCGGGGTGAAAAATCTCAGCTAACACCCTCGAGACCACTACCACATATGTGGTGGCTGGGGCTAGATACCCTCGGTGCTTAATTTGCAATGGGTGCAGAAAGATAATACTAACACAAGGCAAAAAGGAATACAATGACTTTATCATTCATCTGAAATAAGTTACAAAGATCTCTCCAATACTCTTAATCTCTCTAGGATACAATGAAATGGCACTCTCATGCCTTTCGAAGAGTAGTCTCTCGTGCCTGTCTAAAAGTAGTCTCCCCTTCTTCGTTTCTGCTTGACCGTTTTATACATAGTATAATAAGGTTCAGTTTACGACTTTCCCGTCATGATTTTCTCCATCCTCTCATTCCTTATCAGGCGAGATCCTTTTATTTTATTTAAGAGTCATTGACTTTGGTTTAATGACGGATTCAGGAATATCGTAGGCAGAGATAAGTGTTAACGGAAATTTTGCTCGAGACGAGAAATCTCAGTTAACACCCTCGAGACCACTACCACGTAGGTGGTGGCCAAGATTGATCGTATGTGTAACAATGTTTTATAAAATGACAAGGAATAATGATACAATTCTCCACCCAAAAGAAAGAAAAAATATTTTCTTATTGAACGTGTATGGTATATAAACTTCTCTCAAATTGCTCTGAATTCTCTCTAGGGTATGGTCGAGTACTTGTCATATGCCTGTCGAATAGTAGTCTCTTTTTCTGAAGAAGGAAGTCCCTTCTTTATACAATGTCTTCATAGGTGTCAACTCATTGATTTCCCCTTGATTTTCTCATCCCTCTCTTATTGGACGGAATTTTTCCCTTTAAATGTAGTTGACTTTGAGTTAATTGCGCCGTTGAGGGTATCTTGGAAATCAATCTGTTTCCCATTCAAACTCTATTAATTGTTCTGCACGTGTATAATATATGTGGGTGTGATGCTGTGTATCTCTGGGTCTGGCATGATTCCCATGGGGATCGCTGAATGTATCATGGTGTGGTGCATCAACTAGTGAGGTCGATCAGTGTTCCGATCTCTATATCTGAGAAGTTTCATCCAGCTAGGAGCCAGATCTGGCTTCCCTTGACCTTTTCGAAGCTAGGTGCGGCTTCCTAGGGACATTCTCCTGTGTCAGCGAGGTATAGGTGAGTCTCTGGAGCAATTGCGAGGTGACCTCGACTTCGGGGAATTTCTTGTTTTGGTGATGCGGGCTAGATCTGATCGTTCCGGGCTCTATCCCGGATGTTTTCGGAGCCCGTCCTTGTTCCTGCGGGGTAGTATCGTAGCTCGGCTCTAGATAGAATGGTCTCCTGGTGGAAACTCTCTGGTATGGAGCCAGGTCTGGGAGGTGGAAAATTTTCCTTTGGTCCTTAGCCAATTTTGGCTATTAACAATAAGTTTGTTTCCTTTTTGGATTCAATCACTTGTTCCACACGTAGTGTTTCCATGTTTGTTGTAGGTATGATCTCGTGCATCTTCATGGTACGATCCTTCATGGAGGATGGCGAGTATGGCACTTTTTGTTTGGTAGAACGAAGTGTCCTGGTCTCGGTGCTAGCAGCTTGGTCCGACTTTTCCAAGTTACTTGGAGCTTTAAACGGATCACTGTGGGCGCTCTACTGTGGCAACGGGTTTTGACGAGCTTCCTCCTATCCCTCTCAAAAGGTCCGACTCTCCGTTATGCTGGGTGGTGGAACGTTACGATACGGGCTTAAAGCCTAACAGGTTTCCCTTTGACTTTGGGGAGAATGACGGGCTTCCGGTGAGATTTTGAGGTAATCTCGACCTCGATGTCGGAAGCACTATTCGATCGTGTCGGGCTTTATCTCGGATGCTCCCGTAGGCCGTAGCTCGATGATCTTTTCTCGTTTTTGTGAGGCGGCCTTTCAACCTGATCCGGGGAGGCGTTCCTATGGTTGATAATTTCGAGCCTGGATTCGGGCTAGGAGGGTGGAAAATTTTCCTTTGGTCCCTAGCCAAATTTTGCTATTAACAAGTTGAAATCTATTGGTTAACTTTATGAGAAGTTCATTTTTGAAATCTATATGTTGTTAATTGTTGTTAAGACTTTTAGAGAAAGTCATTTTTGTATGTTTGTGTGAGTTGAAAATGCTTAGTTTTATTCTCTTGGGATGACACACCAATAACTTGTTATCATAAGGACAAACAAGCCAAGAGAGCTCATAAAAAGGGCGAGACTTAGCATTTGATGAAAAATGCTTTCTAAGGTATTTCTATATCCTAATGCTTGCATACTTTGAATTTTTATCTCTCAACTCATTTTTGCACAACATCATGTAGCATGTCATTCTAGAGAACTTAATATAATATACATATGGTTCTCATTGACATTTGCTCTCTACAGATCTTATAGTGATGTTGTTCACAAAAGTCTTATATATGATCTGTGAAATGTTTGTTTAAATGATGAGTGGCATATGTTTCGAAAAATATGAGCTTCATATTCTTTGAAAGCTACTCTCTTGAGAAGTAATGATCTTGAGTAAATATTTTTATATTGCTTTTAGATCATGTGCTTGTAAGCCATAAAATTTTGGTTTTCAAAAATGCACTTTGATTCTCTTGTAGGTTTTGTTGTAGTAAGTTGAGTTTGAAAATATGTAAGTTGTGGATACATCTTGAAGCCATATGACTAGTACATTTAAGATGACCTATGGTTAGTATCCATTTTATTTCGGCAACTACATAGAACTCAACAAGCACCTTTATGAAAAGAGCTACACACTTTGGTTGTGAAGCCGCCCAATGTAGGAAAGGGCTACACCATTGTGATGAGTGAAAGCCGTCATGAAGAGTATATGTTTATATTATAAAAATCAAAGAAGTGTTGAAAAGAATCAATAAAAAAAATCTTTGATTCAAAGCCTAAATAAATAAATAAAGGCTTAAAGGAGTATAGTAGAAAATCATGAATGCTCGGGTTGAAAAATAGAAATGGGATGACGAGCCACATGCACACACATGCTCATGTGTTGAAATCTATTCTTTTTAAAGCAAAAATTCCGGATGATAATCGGTTTGACCTTTTTATGGAAAAGCTTAAGATGGATAGATGTTGATGTGATTTGCATGTTGATTATCAAATTACTCCTCTACATATGCTTGGAGCAAATCACACACACACACACACACACACACACACACACACACACACACACACACACATACACACATTGGTTTATAAGTATTTTGGTATTCTAGCAATTTGAGAAGAATTATGAGAGAGATTGAAAATCTTGATGTATCTCTCCTAGTTTGTGAAGCTTATTTTGTTGAATTTATTTTGAAAATTTCTTGAATGTGTGATTGTGTGAATATCATTGTGAACTATATTCTATCTTCTATCTTGATCTTAGATAGAGCCCTTATCAAGGGGGAGCATAGTATACTAGACTTTGTTCTCTTTTATGATATGTTCACATGATTTGCTTTGTTATATGTTGACATATTGATTGTTTAGAATAATTGAATGATAAGAATGCATGATATCTATCTTGAAATAATTGTATGAATGTGTTGGCAATTTATTCTTCCTAATTTGGAGTTGATAGGAGTTTATATCACAATGAATTCCTTCATTCTTGACGTTGATAGTAGTTGTAGTTACAACCAATTCCTCGTAGCTTGAGGTTGATTAAGTTCTGATCGTGCCTAAATTGTTGTATATTTCGGCCCTCATTCCTATTCCTTTGCCTCGTTCTTGTGTGTATTTTCTATATATTTTATGTCTAATAGGCTCATTAGTGCTAATTGCAGGCAATAGATGTAATTCGGGGTTTGGAAGCATGTTGCAGTGATTCTGGCAGAAAATGGGCAAAAGGAAAGACAAAGGATCATAAGCAAGCTCTACAGTGCGGGTCAAGTGCGGGTCAAGTGCGGGTCGCAACCGCACTCCAACTGCGCTCCAACCACACTCATGATCATAGCCGGGACTTGATACAGGAGAAGAGTTACAGTGCGGGTCCAGTGCAGGTCATCCAACCGCACTCCACCCGCACTGTTGCCATAGCCAGAGAAGCTGAGTTGCACCTGACGTTAAAGTGCGGGTACAGTGCGGGTCATCCAACCGCACTCCACCTGTACTGTTGCCAAACCAGAGAAGTTGAAGTTGCACCTGACATTAGAGTGCGGGTACAGTGCGGGTCATCCACCAGCACTCTACCCGCACTATTGCTCAAAACAGAGGAGGGATTTTGCACCTGACAGTACAGTGCGACTCAAGCGCGACTACAGTGCGGGTCAAGTGCGAGTCAAGTGCGGGTAATCCAACCGCACTCTACCCGCACTATTGTCCAGATCAGAGACCTGAAGATGAAGAAAACTCTTACAGTGCGGGTACAGTGCGGGTAATTCACCCGCACTTCACCCGCACTCCACCCGCACTATTCGGCGCGACAGTTTCTGGTTTCAAGCTTAAGTGACCTATTTTTCCATCCTCTATAAATAGAAAAGGATGGGAACGAACCAAAGGATCACCATATACCTCCCAACACTTGTATTCTAAGCTAGTAACATATCTCCCTCTCATCCAAACCATCTCTACTCAATCAAAGGCAACTAGGAGACTTGGATTCAAGCTTCAAGGAAGGAGATCAATCTTCAAGGGTTATCTCTACTCTCTCTCTTAGTTATTAGTTTGTAATAGAACATGAGTAGCTAAAATACCCCACTATGGGGTTGATGTTATTTGTTTGATGGATATTTTGGGCTTTGTAAATAAACTCTATGTGTTATATTTATTCTATCTCTATATTTCATTCCATTGCTTGTATTGATTTCCATTATTGACTTGCTTGGATACACTCTCTTAGCATGATTGATTTGGATTACTTGAGTAGGCAATTAGGTTGTCTAATGCTCCATTAAATGGAAGGATTTTCGAAAATCCGGCTCTATGATCATGCTCTTAATCTAATCTCGAATTAGTGGCTTGCACTATACATCCTAGGTAAGCCACTTGTGAGAGAATTAGAAGCCTCCACTATACACCCTAGGTTGGCTACTTTAGTGATTTTACGAGAACTAACCTTCGAGTAGAATTCGGTTGATAACCTCGAGCCTCATCCAATCCCAAACGGGTGGCCTTCACTATACATCCTAGGTCGGCCACTTGTGAGGGAATTGGAAGCCATCACTATACATCCTAGGATGGCTACATTAGTAATAGGTTGAGCCATAGCTAGATAGATGAGCATTCATGAAACAAGTCCCAATTGAGTAACTAGCCACTGTTGGTTGCTTAAGAGGGATTAATCGCTAGTAGGAGGTCTTCACTATACATCCTAGGTTGACCTCTTGCTAGAGATATATGCCAACACTATACACCCTAGGTTGGTTACATTTGTCAAAACGTACTTACTTGAGAGTTTGTTGCAATTGCCCCAATATTCACTTACGAGTCCATCAACTCCATAGTTCCATCATCATTCATTCATCCCTCCATTGTCATCCATTTATTTGCTTTCATAGTTTATTTTATATTGTATCTTCATTCGCTATCACTTTACTTTTATGCTTGCTAGTTATATTAATCCTAATCTTATCACCGCTACCCCGATCTCAGTGGACGACACCCGTGCTTACTGCTTTACTTGTATTTCTACTTGTGAACGCATTGCATAGGTTTTATAAATTGTTTTGACGGACGGTTTTCTGACGACAAAAACCTTCTCATCAAGTTCCTTCTTGCTTTGAGTTCATAGTAGTTGTTATTATGACCAATTCCTTAATGATTTAAGGTTGATAATAAATTTGTGGATGAATCTTGTTGTTAAATGCATTTGTTGAATTTGGTAAAATGTACCAATGTGCTTGAAAAACAACATTTATGCATTTATTATTCATTATTGCATCATATGTCTTTGTTTGTTTATATGTGTAAACTAACACTCACTTGTGTCTCTTTCTACTCATGTGTTTTGTTTTGTAGTGTTGACAACAAATCATGGGGAGAAACAAAGTTTCTTACTCTCTCCATCCATTTAAACCCATAACTAAACCCAAATCTACTCCAACAACCTCTAGAAAACCCAAATCCAACAAGTTGAAAAGTTTTATGAGTTATGGGAACTAAAAAGCTTATTCAAGATAGAGGTGTAGACTTGGTTGAGGGTTCTTACATTCATCATTCTATATGTGATAGACATTGGGATTCATGGATTAATTCTATTGGGGTTACTAATGAGAGTCTTATTAGTGGTGAGTGTGAGAGGAAAAACTTTTAGAGTCTCCTTGGATAGTATCAATAAGTTCCTTAGGTTGTCAAATGAGATTGTTTCGGAATTTCTTGATATAGATAATATTGATCATCTAAATCTTATGGGGAGGACTTTATGTGAGGATGATGGATTTGAGTGGGGGAAGAGAGCTTATATTAGTCAAGATGAGTTGACCAAGGTTAGTGCCTTTTGGCATCTATTTGTATGTGCCAATCTTGTGGGTTCTACTAATGCATCCGAGCTTAACAAAGAGAAGATCAAGATTGTGTACGCCTTGGTGACAAACAAGCCTTTGAACCTTGGAGATCTCTTGATTGAGCATATAGAAAGTGCGGCTTCTTCACCTAGATTAGATAAGAAGTTAGCATTTCCAGGGTTTCTTACTTGTTTTTGCATGAAGTAAGGAGTTCTTACACTTGAAGATGATGTGCTTCTACCTCCCTTGGAGAAATTTTGTGACAAGCGCTTAGTGTCAATGTCATACAAAGATAAGGGGAAGGTAAATGACACTTTTAGGCTTTTTGGTAAGCACCATGAGCTATGTGTTGAGACAAGCACAAATTCTCTACCGGAATGGGCCATGCAACTTCAAGAGGAGCTTATGTCTAAGATTGGAGAGCTTAATGCCAAAGTGGTGGAGCTAGGAGCAAAGGTGATTCAATAAGATGAGAAGATCAAGTATTTGGAAGACAAGCTTGCCTCTAGTAATTCATCTACTACAAAGCACTATGTGAGATCATCAACAAGAAGAACTTTCTTTGATGATGCTTGATCTTGATGTATTGTGTTTTCTTAATCTTTTGGCTTCATATTATGTCAAAAAGGGGAAGAAAGACAATGATACTAAAACCTCTATGCTATGCTCTTAATATTAGGAATTGTTTAAGTTTAGGTAGTTTTTGGATATATTTGGTTTTGGTTTCATTTGGTATCTTGAATTCTTGGTTTGTAATATTTGGATATTGATAATATTTTGTTGAGGATAGTATGCATGTATTTAGGGGGAGACATGTGTATCCATTTGAACTTCAAGTGATATGTATCTAAATATTATCTTGCCATATATTTGTATGTTTCTCTTGTATATGCCTTGTGTTTCAAGATAATTTTAGGTGGTGACAAGAGAAGACTACATTGAAGAATTCAAGACTTGATGAAGATTAGTCTAAGGTAACTATCTCATTGTAATGGGAGGGTGTGATTAAGTGACCAATCTTCATGTTGCATGTTTTAGTGTTTGTATAAGTGTTTTGATATAGAATTTGCCAAATGGGGAGATTATTAGTTCTTGAGTTTTGTGTTGGCATAATTCTATATCAAAACGATATTTGCTTTGTATTAATTAGTTGTTTAGGATTTGTGGATAATCAAGCTTCAAGGAAAATTGGACAATATTCAAGCAAAGTGGTGGTTACAAGAGGAATAAAGCCATGTTGCTTAGCTAAAGGTAATCATGACCTCTTTCCTCTTGCAAGGCTTAGGCACACACATACATTGCATTCATATGTGTCCATGCATAGTTGTGCATAATTTGGTTTAACACAATACACACACTTATACATGTATGCACATGCATTATACATAAAATTGACAATTTGCATAAATTACATGTTCTAGGATTAGTTCTAGGGAATGGTATACTTGTGTGTTCTTATGTTTATTGGCTTGTGTTTATATGATAATGAACTTGATTTTGAGCTTATATAATTCCACATTGAGTTCTAATTAATTTGGTTACTCATTCATTAAATTTCGAGTACAAATTAGATAGTTAAGAAACTTTCCGTGATTTTATCATACATGGTTTCCATCCTTGTTTTTCATGATGAATTCTATATTTTCTAGAAAATATTTCTTGACATCTTTTGTGCATGAGGGAGTCCCGGTTCGTAATCCGAAAACGGATTTGAAATTAGAGTTTGGAGGCCCATGATATGGCTGAAATAAAAAGAGTGCGCAAGAGGGATGAGAGGTGCCAAGCACCTCCTCCCCGTGGACGCGCGTGGCCTCCACGGGAAGGAAGTGTTGCTGGTCCCGTGGAGCCCATGTGCCTCCATGGAAAGCCATCATGGCATCCTCCTATTGGTTGTTAAAAACTTCTTTTAATTCCCTCCTTTAAATACTCTTGTTCCCTCTCATTTCATTCAAGAAGAAAATATTGAAAAACACAAGCGCATAATTTTCTCTCCAAATTTTCTAAACTTCCAAACACCAAAACTTTCTCATTTGGATTCTGTTTTGAGAGATGTGAATTTGATAATATTTTTCTACCAGTCCTTTATCATTTCCACAAGAGTTTGGAGTCATTAGATTGAGGTTTCTGTTAGGACCTATCACAAAAACGAAGCTGCACGTTTTTCTTGCAAGGTATTGATTTCTATTTTGTTCTTGATCTTCATGTCTTCAATTTCCTTGGGTTTTCTTCTCATATATATGTATGTTTGATGTGTTATCATTGATTGGAGAATTGATCTCTAATAGAGCTAGTTTGAGCTTCAATTGATTAACATGTTGAGTTATGTTTTTCTAAATCTATGTTTTCACATGTTTGAGATGTTGTATTGTGCTAGCTTCAAATCTAGGACTATCTTGTGTGTTTATTGACTTGATTTTGTTGATTGATAGTCTTTTTATATGCTAGATCATTTTAATTGAAGATTTATTGAAATAACATATTTGATTGATGATTTAGAACTTGATTGGATTTAATTGATTATCTTGATAATCTAAGTTCTATTATTTTGCTAGAGGCTCAATTTTGATTTTATCAAATTGATTTTAGCATTTTTTTATATGAATGAACATAATCTAGACTTTTGTGTGTGTTAGGTGTTTCACATACTCTAGGTTATTAGTTAATGTTACAAGAATCTAGATACAATTGATTTGTGTTTTTTATGACAAATATCTAGTTCTTCATGTTTTGTTTCTAATCCACACATTCCATATGTACATGCATCATTGAGTGTGATTGCATTATTTTTAGGATTGTAAACTAGAATACATATGATGTATGCATAATGATTCAATTCTAGTTTCCATAGGATATATTGATCATATATACTATGTTGTGTGTGTTTGTATCATTTGCATTCACTTAGATCATTTACCTTGCAAAAGGTCGGAAGTCACATTCCTTAGAAGTGATTCTTTGGATTGTGCATTGTAAGACTTAGCTATGATCGGGGTGATCCAGATAGCTAAGCAGCGGAAGCCACATGTTTGGAGAGGGGATCTTCAACTTGTGCAAGTGGAAGTCTAGACTACCACCCCCCCCCCCCCCCTTTAGGTTAGCTTAAAGCAAATTAACCGTGTTTGTATTTTTCATGACCCAGTGCACTTCCACTAATAGTGTTTGATGCAATGAATGAAATGCAAAATGCACGACACAAATGAGAACAATGATCTACCTATTTATGTCTAGGAACCTGCTCTGTTACCAACTGAAAATAAACTCTAAAAGTGTCTAAACAACCTAAAGGGGGGTGAATGGTTTGTTAATCGATTAATTACCAACTTTTTTGATTAGTTGAGATTAAACACACAAACAACACAAAAATCAAGTAAATTGCGGAATATAAATGAACACTTAGTTTTTACATGGAAACCCTCCAACTGGAAAAAACCACAGGACTTGCCTCGCTAGCCACTTAGTCACAAAAACTCCATTTTTTGAATAATTGATTACAACCTAAGTTGACATCTAGTCACTCTTCTGAAGGTTCGTAACTCAATCTATCCTACCCGTATGCCTTTAATAGTGAGACTTGACAAATGCTTGCCAACCAACCCTTTGGTTGCAATATTTCTCTTGCTTGTGTAACTACCACATGTAGCCATAAGACTTGGACTCAGTGAAGAGAATTAAAGTCTAAAGTGAACAATCAATGAATGCTCAATGCATATGAGTGCTAGACTAACACTAAGTGCTTAACTAGGTGTGAATGTGCAAACCAGCAACCCTAGTTAACAATAACCAAAGCTTTAATGAAAAAGCAATAAAGAAGATGTCTTGGTAAATAAAAAGGAAGAACAATAAATGAAATGGAATTTTATTCTTACCTACCACATGATGATGCAAATGAAACTCATGCTTGATAAAGTCCTAGATGCATATGAATAGGGATGGAGAGTCACAAATGATTGCTTGAACCAATCTCTCTCTAAGAACTCAATATACTCACTCAATCTCAAAATTTCAGAGTTCTTGGTGAACAAGAAAATGTCCAGGGCAATATTTAGGGGACTTGCAAAGCAACATCGTTTTGGCAAAAATAGTTTGTCGCGGTACCGTTTTTCACGATTGACCATGAAAACAAACTGCTGTGACAAAAGCAACCGAATCGTCGCCAGAAAATCACGATCCCATTTTCATGGTGGCTCATGACGAAACCACCACAACCGTGAAAATCACTGGAGAAAACTTCAGTGCCACTTTGTTGCGGTTCTCCATGACTACACTTAGACAGCGAAAACCTCTAGAAGGTTTATCACGGTCATCTTTCACAGTGGTCCAAGACGACACTAGAACCGTGAAATCCTCTGGAAGGAATGTCGCACCCATTTTTTGTAGTGGTCCAAGACGACACTTGGACCACGAAATCACTGGAATGGTTTTCGCGATTCACAAGGACGACACCAAGACAATGACAATGAGAAGAAGATGCCTTCTCATACGATCTAACACACTAACCTATATGCAATATGTTCAAGTGTGTGAATGGTGTAATGTACACTTAAATAACAATAAAGGAACACAAATGTATGACATATGTGTGTGTGTGTGCACCTAATCTCTTCAAGAGTACAAGTCAAGTGATATACCTCTGAGTCTCTTGATCTTGAAGCACTTGGGATGTAGGGGAGTTTTCCATACACAATCACGAACTTGATGACCACATAAGAACCTAATCTACCCTTGCAAAATATCTCATTGTGGTTTGTCACGTAAATAAGTCAATCATAAAATGGTGGGACTTACAATGGTTTGGATATAAGTTTTGTTATTTGGGTCACAGATCGATTTTGAACGTAAATTCTAAACCCGGCGCGGGTTCAGTTTTGAAAAAAAATGAACTCGTGAACCTAAATAATTTCGTTGCTTCACATTTGGGTTTGATATTATCAAAACCTGTGGGTGGAAGAATTTGGATCCCCTGTTGTTCTGATCTTTTTCCTTACCTCACCCAATCTAATGCCACATAAGCATTGCAATGAATAAGTGGTTAAGATGTGATTGGTTTTCATAAACACTTTATCAACAACCAATCACATGTTTTAAAAATGTCAGGAAAAAAATCAGATCAGCAAAAGATCTAAATCCTAGGTGGAAACCCGAACATTTAAAATCATTCAATTCGCAGTCGGATTTGGGTTGGAATATATTTTTTGGGTTCGCCATCCATGGACAAAACTTTAGAGGTCATTAATGTCAGTCGTACGTCCCATGTTCACTGCATCATACTCTGCTGCAGAATATGTAAAAAGAAAGAAATTCTTATATATGAGAATGATTTAATTTAATTTCTTTCTATTTCATCCAGTTTTACAATGATTGATTGCGTAAAATCCAATCATAAAAAACAAGGTTGCGAAGACACTTAAAAATTGTCATGCAGCCCGTGTCGGACACTCATCGGACATACTTGGATACATGTTCGACACTCCAAAACCGTGTCTATTGACTTTTTTGAAAGTCAATAGAGAGGACACTACGAGGACACGCGAAGGACACGGCAGGGCATTTTTGCAATTATTTTAAAAAAACGGGGTCAAAATATGAATTTTACAAAATTAGGGGTCAAAATCAAATTATTTAAAAAATATAGGTTAGGGTTTTTTACTTTCTCTTACTTACTGATTTTAAGATATTTGGATTTTTATAATATATTTTGAATGGATTATTAGATTATGTTTTCTGATATTATTATTTATATATATATATTATTTTAATTGACGTATCTTTGCCGTATTAGTATCCTAGTTTTTAGTGAATTCCGTATCCCCGTGTCATATCCATATATCCGTGTTCGTATCTGTGCTTCCTTGATAAAAAAATAAACATATTAAGGATTTATTTGTGTCACAAGTTGCAGGGTAGGGGCAATTTCATTTATAAAGGACTCCTTTTGATTGTGAACCGCATGCTGACCTTGTATATCAATGAGGAGTCGATTTTATATAGAACTTTCAACTATATTAATACCCATTATATTTCAATTCATTGATTCATAAAAATATAGTGGGATCTGAATTATTTTTCTCCACAATTAACACTATAGATATGGTAGAATTGGAAAAAAGTAGGGCTCAAAAAATAAATAGTACTTTTTGGAGGTTGTATTTCAACAATGTCACTGCTTTAATAACTTATGTTTAAAAGACACCTATTATGGTGAACGGACAAAAATACCCCTAATAGTTGTTTCACATCAGATTTCTTTCATTCAGTTTACAGTGACAAAGTTGTGAAGTAGAGAGAGAAAGTCCGGTTGAAACTCAGGCAATCACTCGAACGGTGATAGAGTGGCGCTACGCAGACGCATTCGGGGGTCGAGCTCGGGCCTTCATGAAAACGCTCGAAGCCTTCATGAAAAAGCTAGGAGCCATTTTAAAAAAAAGCTCGAAAACATTTCCAAAATAGCTCGGAGCCATTTTTAAAAAAACTCGAAGACCATTTTAAAAAAGCTCGAAGACCATTTTAAAAAAACTCGAAAGAAAGGCCTTCGAACTTTTTTAACTTTCTTTCGAGCTTTTTAGTAAAGGCTCCGAGCTTTTTTAAAAAAGCTCGAAGGCTTTTTTAAAAAAGCTCGGAGCCTTTAAAAAAAGCTCGGGAGCCTTTAAAAAAAGCTCGGAGATTCAAAATTCCCAGATTCAAACTTCACAAAACGACCTTCATGTTTACAAAAAGAACGGTTAAAGTGTTACAAGACTCGTACTCAGAAATAAAGGATAAAAAAGAAGTATTTCAGAAATATGTTATCTTGTTGTGCTGAAGGATATCGAGAAGTTTATTTTCAGACAAGTTTATTGTAGAGAGAGAAACAGACGAGTTCAGTGTTCTAAGTATGTAGATGAAAGTACAAAGACAATAGAAAAATGATTATTTAAGGGCAATTTTGGTAATTCACCATAATAGGTGCATTTTAAACATAACTTATTAAAGCAGTGACGTCGGTGCAACTCATGTCCAAAAATGTGACATTTCTTACCATTCCCACGAAAAAAGTAAGCCCCATCAGAGATTTTCAATGAGATTCTCAAACCAAATATTGTTTTTCAAAATATATGAAATCTCAAAGATATATGTAATTCTCCCTTCAGATTTTTATTATAGATACTTTTTCTTATCATCACAAAAAATATATATTTTTCTACATGGGAGGACAATCCTTCTCATTTGGAACAATACAGTAATAACAACAACATTAATAATGATAATGATAGTGGTGCCGTGAATACTTGTGATAAAATCTTTCTTTGGTATCACGTTTGTAATGTGTAGTCTAAGACAAAACTGAGATAGGTCCCATGATTGTATGAATAATGAATATCGGCCAAACAAATATATTAACAACTGAAATGAATCTTCTCCATCTCATCATCTCTCTTTATCCAATCCATCATGACCAAAGTTTTATCCCGGTTTGTTATAAATAGATATTCGAGTCGCACATATATTGTCTGATCTTTACATGTTTCGGTCATATATATTGTAATATAGTTGTAATACTTAAACAACAAAAGTTAAAAACCTTCAGTTTGGTCTCAATGCTTCATTCATGAATCATGATAAAGTGGGAACCTTCTTTTTGAATTCTTGAGTGGCAAATATTAATAACCCTTCCTACCAAATCCAACCAAGAAGTGCTTTTTTTTTTCTCTCTCTCTCTTTTCTTTTGAGTTTACAAGCTTTGGCTTTCATAGCAAGACAAATCAAATACATGATCATGCCACCCCTACCACCTTTGCTTATACACCAAAGCATCCAACCATAACACTTAATAATCTTGAAGTCCCCAAATTTCTCAAATAAGAGAGAGATAGACACTGAAATCACTCATCACTTATAGCTTCTCTCTGTACCATTCTAAAAGCGCTTTTTTTATGCTTCTTAAACAAGATTAATGGAATGAAACCAAAGCTTTAAGTGGTCTCACTCTCCCTACTTACCTTAATCATGTTTATTGCTCTTCTACAAATATAAAAGATAACATAACAAAATCTCTCCTGCACATCAACTCAGTTGAGTTTTGACTTGTTAGCCAATTTGTGCTCTAGGATGCTCACTTCGACCGCTTCGAAAATACTAGTAGGTATCTCTTTGGACCCAGATGAAAGCAAAGAGCTTCTCTCATGGGCAATCAGAGCTTTAGCTCATCCAAATGACAGCATTGTTGCCATACATATTCTTGGTTAGTAATCGCATTGTATCTATATCGGTTGCTTGATTTTTTTAGACATTGTTTTGGTTTCTTTTTTGGTCACTAGTGCATTCACTCAAATAGAGACAGTTTTACATATTTTTCATGTATATTAAAAAACAGTGGGTGAAGAATCAAAGAAGCTTGGATCAAAAACAAAAAAGCAATCACAAATTCGTCAAGCAAAAGCTCATGTCATATCAGTGCTGGGAGAATTTGCCAAAACTTGTCAGTCTAAGCAGGTACATCAAAAGATTTGATTCCTTTGCACTCTACTGAAGTTGAAGATGCTCATTTCAATATGAAATTTTCAGGTATATTTGGAAGCTAGAGTTGGGTTCTGCTCTAGTGTTGGAAGAGGTCTAATTGAGGATGCAAAATCCATTTCAGCTGATTTTCTCCTGCTTCGTCGCTCAAGAAACCATTCAAACAAGTGAGAATTGAACCAATTCTTCTCTCAAAAATCTCAATTAGTCTTTATTATGGCCTATCATAATCTATCATTTCTTCTTTTTATCTATTAGAATTCCACACAAAGCAACAAAATATTGTTTCGAGCATGCCCCAGATGGCTGCACAGTAGTGTCCTTTGGGAGATGTAGTGAAGCACAACAACAAAACTCAAGTTCAGATTCTTCAAATTCTGAAGGTCAGTTATTGTATAAAACTGCTTTGATGAATTTAGAAACTTCAAAATTGACTGTTCTCTAATCTTTAATTTATGAAACAGAAACTTGTCGATTGAGTTCAAGGTGGCTGAATAAGAATGGAGACAGTGGCAGGACAGCCTCCCCTGTTCGAAAGCATAGTGTCTTGGAAACAATGATAAAAAATGCTTCACCAAGAACTGTGCTAGATGAACTTGAAGGAGAATCGAACAGCACAGAAGACGATACGTTCATCTTCGAGGACTCGAGCATCACCACACAATCACAATCACCACCTCCTATGCCTCCTAGTAAGTTCAAAAACCAATTCAACAAAAGCAGGAAGGGAATGTCACCAGGCAGATTTATCACCTCACTCTTCACTTCACCAATGAGAAAAGGAAATACAACTTTTTCAAACAAAGAAAAGCCCCAGCCTTTGTTAAATTGTTTTAGCTATGAGGAAATCTGTAAAGCTACGAGAAACTTCCACTCAGGTAAAAACAAAAAAATTCCCAATTTTGTTATGATATAAGATTGACCAATGTTGATTTTTCTTCTTAGTTTCTTGAAAAACAATTACCAAATGTTGGTGGGTAAATTCAGATAATATGGTGGGGCAAGGAGGGTATTCAGAAGTATATAAAGGCAATCTTTGTGATGGAAGAACAATTGCTGTGAAGAGGTTGGCTAAGGACAACAAAGATGCAAACAAAGAAAAAGAATTTCTCATGGAGTTGGGCATAATTGGACATGTTTGTCATCCCAATACAGCAACCTTACTTGGTTGCTGCATAGAAAATGGACTCTATCTCATATTCAACCTCTCTCAGAATGGAAATTTGGCTTCTGCTTTACATGGTAATTAAAGAAGAACAACTCTCTTCTTAAATTTTACCAAAATGAAATTCAAGTATTTGAAATGTTTATAAAATGTCCAGATAAAGCAAGCGAGTCACTGGATTGGCCTGTCAGATACAAAATTGCTCTGGGAGTTGCAAGGGGCTTGCATTATCTTCACAAATGTTGCAAGCACAGAATCATACACCGTGACATAAAAGCCTCCAATGTTCTTCTTGGTCCTGACTACGAGCCACAGGTGAATAATTTAACAACTTCAATTCTACGACTGTTTTAGTAAATTCGATGATTGTGAATATAATTACCTTTGTTTTTCTAATCAGATCACTGATTTCGGGCTTGCAAAAT
The DNA here is from genome assembly GCA_033220585.1 of Dipteronia sinensis. Classification (NCBI taxonomy): domain Eukaryota; kingdom Viridiplantae; phylum Streptophyta; class Magnoliopsida; order Sapindales; family Sapindaceae; genus Dipteronia; species Dipteronia sinensis. The sequence goes on along the minus strand of CM065638.1, from coordinate 20,400,795 downwards.
GGCTTCCCAACAAATGGACTCACCATGCTGTGATCCCAATTGAGGGTACATTTGGGTACCTAGCACCAGAATACTTTATGCATGGAATTGTGGATGAGAAAACAGATGTTTTTGCATTTGGTGTTCTTCTTTTGGAGATCATAACTGGACGAAAACCTGTCGATTCATCCAGACAAAATCTTCTCTTATGGGTATGAAAATATTCATTCCTGTGACGAATTTTTAGAGAGGTTTCTGACGAATTTTAAATACTAAAATAAATTGCAGGCAAAGCCACATATGGAGTGTGGAAACATAGCAAGACTAATTGATCCGAGCCTGGAAGGAAAATACGATACAGATCAAATGCATAGACTAATCCTGACGGCTTCGTTCTGTGTAAGACAATCTTCAACCTGGCGTCCATCGATGAGTGAGGTACATAAGCTCTTCATTGTGTTCCATAAGTCAAGTCCACTAAAATGTGTCATGTGTGATGTTATTGAAGCTGTGGTTTTGTTTTTTCACTAGGTGTTGGAGCTTCTAACAAGTGGACATGACTCTGAAGTTTCAAAGAGTTGGAGGATGCCCAAGTTTACTGCTGATGAGCTTGATGATTACTCATTGTTTTTTGGATATCAAGTGCCCACTGATATTGATTTGGAGGAGTTTCTATGAGTTTTTTGGTTCGAATACAAGTTAAGGTTTATGGTGACTTGAAACGCATGTAGTTCATTAAATACTAGTTATTAGTTTCTCAAGTTTCTTCCAGTTATTAGTTTCTCAAGTTTCTTCCCTCTCTGTAATTAGTCAAGTTTCTTCGCTCAATATTTTTTTTTCCTTTTCTCCCACTTAACATTTTTTATTATTTAAAATTGCGCCTTTGTTTTTTAAGTTATATGATGCGGTAACAAAATGGGTGTACAAACAATTTTTTAAGGGTGTTAATATGAACACTAAAAATGAAAAATGTTGTGTGTAAAATTTAACTAAGTAGCGTGTCACTCGAATAAAACGGAAAAGACGGGAGACTATCCTTTCCACGTCAACAAAAGTCAACCAAAGAAGCTGACCCAGGACATGTCACTAGGTTTGGACGCATCATCAACGGATTACATATAGAAGTCTTAATGAGTACGGACTCTGCTCGCCGAAATCCACTCTGCCAAAGAGGAAACAAATCCACAACAAGTTTGCCTTCAACAAGGAAGATTTACTTAGTTAAATAAGGCAAGATAGTCACAGTTAAACTTAAATACGACAAGTGAAGAGGAAACGATCTGACCTTCTCCGAGATATTAGGAATACTAATTGCACACAGAATCAATTACCTTAAATACGTCGCGGTTCCAAACAGGAAAAAGGTCGATGCAATCTAGGAAGAAAGAGTCCAAGGCAGATTCAACAATCTTCCATCCATACGTCAAGAACCCTAGCAGGCATCATATAAATACTATTGTAACATTATTGTAAAAAGATATACGAAAAACAATAGAGAGACAACGTGAGAGAACAGAGTGTAATCGATATTTTCATAGTGAAACACCTTTTTCCGTTGCCCAAGGACAACCCGTGGATGTTTCTCCATTGCCGGAGTTTTACCACATAAAACTATTTTCTTGATTATTTGTCTATCATTATTGCTATACTTACAGGTCCATCACATCAAATCGTTGACCGGCTGACTGTCCAAAAACCACCGTCAACAATTAGCGCTAGAAGGAGGGGGACTAGATTTCGCTTTTCCAAAACCCTTGTGAACAATGAAAGACTATGGAGATGGGAGTGGTTTTAAGAACAACCAAACTTTACCAAGAGATACGGGATCCAATATCACTCTTGATGTTACGGGACCGTCGGACATGGCCATAACCACCGGGAACCAATCAACTACCGTTCCAGGCGTCTAACGATTTCCACAAACTATAGAGGAAATCACTTAATTGTTCCGTGACTCGCTGCAACATTTTATAGCGGATGCAGCCGTTCATGGAGTGGCTCGTTCAACCACTGTAAGTTTAACTTCACCCCAAAATTTACGCACCCAGGGTAATCAACCGGACAGTTTGCGTTCTAAAATAGTCGGCCCAACCCTGGATGCACCCCTAAGGATGTGTCGGAACCTAATAGATCACCCAAAGACTGTATCAGAAAGACAGGCTAGAAGCAGCATGAAGCGTGAAGAAGATGGACACCTTGTAACGAGTATGATCGTTACCAAGCCGAACAGGATTAGAGGCGACCAAGTAGGAATACTAGTCGAATGGATCGCTCATCTTCTTCCGAAGAAAGTGATCGGCATCATCGTGGGAGTCATCAAAGGGGGTCAACCAGATTGAGAGGGTCTCCATAGGGGACTCACTAGCAAGATAAAGGCCCTGACAACCAAGGATTGATAATCAGGCAGAAGCTCAGTCCTAGAGAAGAACTAGTCGGCGAGCGGGACGTACTCATACAGAAGCTGGCCCAAAAAGTTCAGAGTAACAGGCAGTAGATGGACACCCTAGATAGGCGATACGGGAAAAACAAACTGTCGGATGATGAGTCAGATAACCCATTCACCAATGATATCCTCTAGACACCATTCCCATAGAGATTCATGATGCCCCATATCGAATAGTTCAAGAAGGAAACTGATCCAAAACAACATGTAAAGAGATATAAAAGCTCAATGGCCCAATACGCTGTTGGGGTTTATGCCATAAAGCTTGTAATTTGTAAATGGAATGTTAACATAAATAAAAAGAATAGTTTAATTCATTCTTCTTATGTCATATATTGTGTATAACTTGTGCATTTAACATCCAAGATTGTCGAATTTAATCTCGAACTGTGTATATGAATGTCATATACAAATGGATACAGTAAGAGACTTGCAATCTAAAGAGTCCGTATATAGCAAATAAAGTTTGGTACTTTATTTGTAGTTAATCTACAGCTGCAATCCATTTCGTAGTGTACAGTGATCCTATCCTGAATCATTCATATGGAGATATGAGAATGGAAACACCTTGTATGATGTGATCATATAGGACTAGGCAAAGATCTATATGAATCTCTCATTAAAATCTGTTTAACGATGAGATTCATATATATCAACTAATGATGGCTATATATGGGTGATCTTAATCCTGGGTATCTTATCGACTCCTTCAGGTTAGATCGTGGTCTTTGATATACCATGGGTGAGGTCGGAGTTGCATTCCCGATCAATATGCTTCGTATGTTGGGATCGTGGTTTGGTTTGTGGATGGGAAGGTTTGTACACAATAGTGGAATCCACTCCTGCTTGCGAGAAGTAGATGGTAGATCCCTTAAGGGTTGATTCGGGGCTTGAACAATATGAGCGCTCTCCTAATTCCATGAGGAATGTAGGATTTATTGTTCATTAGAGAATCAATGGTACTTAATGGAACGATATAATTAGAGGGGTATAACGGACATTATGACCCAGCTCTAATTATGAACTACTTGTGGAGGATTTTACCATATGTAATAGCTATATCGATGGACACCGAAAGTTATTGGTTTGTGTAAAAACATCTACAGTTGAAAGAGTGCAGCTTTGAGTTTTTAGTAGAATAACACCGGAATAATAATCATGAAATATTAATTAAAAAGTTTAATTAATTATTTCTAAGGATTATTGGAGCTCAAAATAATATGGGTCCATTAGGTCCCTTTGCTAGCCCGATCGTTTTAGGTAACAAGGGTCACGGTTAATTAATTGGATTGTCCAATTAATTGAGTTACGAAAGTGACACGTATTTATTCGGAAATTAATTGAATAATGAGATTATTTAATTAATGAATAATGATGATTGAATAAATTAAATAATAATATTATTTAATTATGTTATTAATCACTAAATGGAGGGTGTTAATTGATATTTGATTTTGAATAAAATAAGATAATATGATTATTTTATTTTATTAAATTAAATATTTAATTTTGAATTTAAAGAGTTTGAGTTCAAATCAAAAACATAATTAATATCTTTAAAGATATCAGATATCTTAAAAGATTTAATTAATTAGTTTTATAAATATATATATATATATATATATATATATATATATGATATATGTTTTTGGAAACTATAACACAACACTAAAAACATACGATCAAAAGAGTTTTGAGCGTTCAGAGAAAAGAAAAGAAAAACCTAGAAGTGTTCTATGGTTCGGCCAAAATGAAAAAAAGTTGTTTTTTTCTTCTTATTATTATCTCTGTATTCTCCTGTTGTTCCTGAGTACCGTGACACACTCACACACCGTTACCAATTCCAGGAGATAGCCATGAAGATCAAGTGGTTCAAACCAGGAGCAGATCGTATTAAAGAGGAGTCTCCTACGTAGGTATGATGAAAATTGATTTTTCTCTTCTCTTTTATGTTTTGATTAATGAAAAATATTTGTTTTTTTTTCTTCTTCTTCTCTCTGTATTCTCCTGTTGTTCCTGAGTACCGTGACGCACCCACACATCGTTACCAATTCCAGAAGATATCCATGAAGATCAAGTGGTTCAATGATGTGTAAAATCGTGTTATAAAATACTCACTCGCAAGTGCACGAATCGTGAAGATAAGTACAGCGACAAATAAGGATCGTTCCCACTAGGAAAAGTGATTTATTGATTAAATTAATTCTAATTCTAATTAAATAATAGTAACCAAAAGATTATTTTGAGAATTGAATTAAACTAAATTAATTAAAAGCAAGTAACAAGAATTCATGGATTGTGATCAATGGAAGGAAATACTAGGTCATTAATGATTCCCAATTATAAACACTCAATGTATGGAATTAACTTGTAAACAAATTCAATCAATTCAAGGGTTCATTTTTATCTTTAATATGACTATTACCGTACCATCGTGGGATGAGTCACGTGTTCCCAACCACTATTCACCATTTGATCTATGATGTGAACAATAATCGAAAACCCATTAAGTTCAAGAATAAAGAACCAAAAGCTAAACTTTGCTTTGATCTATACTAAAGATAAATTTTATTTATTCAAGTGAGCATTAATCAGGATTAGGTTTTGATCTATACTCTAACCCTAATTCTCAGATAGTCTTGACCCTAAAATCATGCCAAATAATCATTCACCCTTTGATATATGGTGTGAATGAAAATTAAAACTAATGAGGAGTCAAGGAATTAAGAACAATGAATAAATCAAGAATTGAATTGCTAAAATAATAATCAATCCACACATGAGCATTCACAAAAGGTTCACATTGATTCCCTAGTTATGGGATTAGTTACACATCATGAAAATAAAAAGAGAAGAGAAAGAAAAGATAAAACCCATCTTGGCCTTCAATGAGTTCTTCAAGTCTTCAATGATGAATTCTTCGTCTTCGAATCTTCAATGTGTAAAGATGAATGAAAGTTGTAAGGTGATGTATGGTTATGGAGTAGTGGGGGACGGCCCCTTTGGTGGCTTGGGACCTCCCATGGCTTTTGTCTTTCAAAATTAGGGTTCAAATATGTTTAAATAGGCTTTAGATGCTAGGCTAAGTCCTTAAACAACAAGGAAATCAATTCCTTTTTACTCTCACCCACCATGTTCGGTTCACAGTCGTATGCGCAAGTCTGTACTCCGAGAGAGGTATACGGTCCTCTCTATGCTCTTCTTCAATATCAAACTCAATTATTGTTGGAACCCCGTTCACTGGTAACGCAGCGGAAATAGGTTTTAAAATTTTTTATACAGATCATAAACGATCTGGGACCAGTGAACTTAGGATCGCAATTCTTTTTCCGGAACTAATACATACAATATGTAAACACAGGAAATTGTAATCAATATATTAAAAGAAAATTTAGAACCTTACCAACGTTTGGAGGCTCCTTCACTTTACGATATGCTCTTGGTTTGTACCACTGATCTTCCTCGCTATATCCCGGGACTGGTAACTGCGTGTGGGTGCGTCACGTACTCAGGAACTTAGGAGGATGTAGAGAGAATGAATAAGAAACAATTTCTTCCAAGAGAATAACAAAACTAGAACAATTCTAATTAATATATATATATATATATATATATATTCTTGTATCAAAAAATAGTGCACGCCTAGCTGTTCTCTCTTTTTATTTTTTATTTTTCAAAATATCACATGATGCGTAGCTTTTCTTGTTTTTTCTTTAAGAAAAAAAATCACACGCACCAATTACACACACCAAGTCCATTTATACGTATTCTCTTATTCTCTTTTATAAATTACGCACCACACATGTTTGTATCCTATACAAACAAAAATATTTGCTTCTTTTTTATTTGTGCTGTTCAAATCAAAATCAATGACTATTTCTCTCTTATCTGTTTATATACATATATTATTATATATTTTTAAAACTAGGTAATTATCTTTTTCCAAATATATCTTTATATATTCAAAAGATAATTAGTATTTAAGTGTCATAGGTAGAGTAAGATTCTAACTCCCACATAACCCTAGTTGACTTAAATTTAAATACTAGACTTCTCAAAGAATAAAATAATCTAATTATTTTATGTCTTAGTCATGATTTGAATCTGCAACCTCCATTTAATAATTAATTAATAATTCATAATTATTAATTCATTAATTAAATAATCTAATTATTTAATTAATTTAATTATTAATATATTAATTAAATAATCTCATTATTCAATTAATCCTTGAATAAATACGTGTCACTTTCGTAACACAATTAATTGGACAATCCAATTAATTAACCGTGGCCCTTGTTACCTAAATCGATCGGGCTAGCAAGGGGACCTAATGGACCTACAGTATTTTGAGCTCCGATAATCCTCGGAATTATTAATTAAACTCTTTAATTAATATTCCTTAATTATTAACTCCGGTGTTATTCCACTAAAAACCCGAAGCTCCACTCTCTCAACTCTAGACGTTTTTACACAGACCGATACAACTCGGTGTCCATCGATATAGCTATTACACATGGTGTGATCCTCCACAGTAGTTCATAATTAGAGCTGGGTCATAATGTCCGTTATACCCCTCTTATTACATATATCCTTTAAGTATCGTTGATTCTCTAATGAACAATAAATCATATTTCCTCACGGAATTAGGAGAGCGCTCATATTGTCCAAGCCCCGAATCAACCCTTAAGGGAACTACCATCTACTTCTCACAAGAAGGAGTGGATTCCACTATTGTGTACATACCTTCCCAGCCACAAGCCAAACCGCAATCCCAACATACGGAGTATATTGATCAGGAATTGCATCTAACCTCACCCATGGTAAATCAAAGACCACGATCTAACCTGAAGGAGTCGATAAGACACTCAGGATTAAGATCACCCATATATAGCCATCATTAGTTTGATATAAATGAATCTCATCAGTAAACGGATCTTGGCGAGAGATTCATATATATCATGGCCCAGTCCTATACGATCACATCATAAAAGGTGCCTCCATTCCCATATCTCATATGAATGATTCAGGATAGAACCACTGTACATTACGGAATGGACCGCAACTATAGATTAACCACAAATAAAGTACCCAGCTTTATTTGCTATCTATGGACTCTTTAGATTGCACATCTCTTACTGTATCCATCCGTATATGACACTCATACACACAGTTCGAGATTACATCCGACAGTCCAGGATGTTAATATATGCACAAGTTATAAAATAAACAACACAACACGAATGAATTGAACTTTTCTTTTTATTTATTTCATAAATCCATTTACAAATTACATCTTTAGGGCATAAACCCCAACAATTTCCCACTTGCACTAAAGCATGTGAGGCATGTCTCGTAACCCTAGACCATCTAGGTGACCCGAAAACACTTTAGCCGGTAAGTTCTTCGTAAATGGATCAGCATGATTGTCTTGTGAGGCTATCTTGGTGACAATCACGTCTCCTCTCTGCACTATCTCTCTAATGAGATGATACTTTCTCTCTATATGCTTCCCTTTCGTGTGGCTTCTTGGTTCTTTGGAATTAGCCACAGCACCATTGTTATCACAATAAAGTGTGATGGACTTATCTAGATCTGAAACAACTTTCAGATCACTCAAGAACTTAAGGAGCCAAACAGCCTTTTTAGCAGCTTCACAAGCGGCTACATATTTGGCTTCCATGGTGGAGTCAGCAATGCAAGACTGCTTAATACTTCTCCACACAATGGCTCCACCACCTAGGGTGAAAACTGATCCAGACGTGGATTTCCTAGAATCCCTGTCGGACTGAAAATCAGAATCTGTGTATCCTAACGGGATCAAATCCTGTCTGGAATACATTAGCATATAGTTTCTCGTTCTCCGAAGATACTTGAGAATAGTCTTGACAACAACCCAATGATCCAATCCTGGGTTGGACTGGTACCTGCTGACTACTCCCACTGCATAGCAGATGTCCGGTCTCATGCATAACATAGCATACATGAGACTACCTACTGCTGATGCATAGGGTACACGTCTCACATCCTCAACTTCTTGAGGTGTCTTAGGACACTGTTCCTTAGACAAGTGAACTTCATGCCTAGAAGGCAAATTACCTTTCTTGGAGTTCTGCATCGAAAATCGCACAAGAATTTTATCAATATACGATGCCTAAGATAGTGCTATGAGTTTGTTCTTAAGATCCCTTATAAGTTGGATCCCTAGAACATAACTTGCCTCTCCCAAATCTTTCATTTGGAATTAGCTAGCCAGCTAGCCCTTTACATCAGATAACATTCCCACATCATTCCTAATGAGTTGGATGTCGTCCACGTATAAGACTAAAGAAAACTACCTTTTTTTTTTCTTTATCAGGATCTTCCATTGCATTCTTAAATGTCAATGGATCATCCACACTATCAGCAGAGACAACACTTTGTCCCTCACCTATACCTAAATAGCGTTCAGGTTGTCTTACAACCCTCCCACTACGTCTAGGTGATAATGTATCCTGATCACGGACCATCTGACTCTCAGATGTTTGTGGATCAACAACTCTTGTTGATGAAGCACTAGTCTCACCAGGCTCCAACTCATTCAATACAATCTTAGAACGAGGTTTATGGTCACTAATATAATTGTCCTCAAGAAACGTTGCATTTGTCGATACAAATACTTTGTTATCTTCGGGACTATAGAAGTATCCACCTTTGGTCTCCTTGGAGTATCCTACAAATAGGCAGACCACAGACTTGGAGTCTAGCTTTCCATTTCTGTTCTTCAGCACGTGTGCTGGACACCCCCATAGACGGAAATGTCGTAAACTAGCTTTACGACCATTCCACAACTCTAGGGGAGTCTTAGGAACAGATTTGGATGGCACTACATTCAAAATGTATGCCGCTGTTTGTAACGCATATCCCATAAGGAATTTGGTAATGATGAGAAACTAATTATAGATCTCACCATTTCCATCAGGGTTCTATTTCTCCTCTCTGCTACACCATTTTGCTGAGGTGTATCGGGAGCTGTGAGTTGGGAAACTATCCCATGCTCGACCATGAAGTCTTCAAACTCTTTGTCAAGGTACTCACCTCCATGATCTGATCGTAGTGACTTGATAGTCCTACCTAATTGATTCTAAACTTCAGCTCAGAATTCTTTGAACTTTTCAAATGTTTCCGACTTTCGTTGCATCAAGTAGACATAGCTATATCTTGAGTAGTCATCTATAAAGGTGACATAATACTCATAGCCCCCCTAGCTCTAACATTCATCGGTCCGCAGACGTCTGTATGTATGAGTTCTAGTGGCTCTATAGCTCTAAGCCCTTTTTCAGTAAAAGGTCTCTTAGTCATCTTACCTTCTACACTGGATTCGCAGACAGGTAAGGTGCCAACCTTTAACTCACTTAAAGATCCGCTTTTTACTAGTCTGTCTATCCGGTCAAGGTTGATATGACCAAGCCTTAGATGCCAGAGATACGTGTCATTATCTGGAGAAATCTTATGTCGTTTAGTTTTTGGTTTTTCAACCTTAAACATTTCAGTGTTAAGACCGTTGATACAAGCAGTGTAGTATGTATCAACGGTCTTAACACATACAAATTGTTTTCATTAATTCATGAACAAATATTCAGACAATTCTTTCCAATAATAACAAATTTATTATTAAAAGAAACAGAATATGATTGTTCTAACAACTTAGAAACGGAAATCAAATTCCGTGTAAATCCAGGAATATACAAAACATTGTTCAATAATAAAAAACTATTATTATTACAAAATTGCAATCTTATTGCTCCCACTGCTTTTGCTGACACGACATCCCCCGACCCCACACCCAGGGAGAAGGCTCCCTCCTCTAGCTGTGTCCAAGAATCAGTCCACTGCAAAGAAGAACAAACATGGTTAGTGGCCCCCAAATCAACAATCCAAGGTGAAGAATCATCTTCCACTAAACATGATTCAAGAACATGTAAATCATATTTACCTTTCTTCTTCATCTTGGCTACCTCCTCCAGGTACTGAGGACAGTTCCTCTTCCAGTGCCCCACCTTGTTACAATGGAAACATTTTCCTTTGTCTTGGTCGGTGAAGGCGTCCTTCTTTTTTCTCTGGGCTTTCTTGGGTTTGGGCTTACCCTTCGCCTTCCCAGCAGACCTCTTCCTCTTCTTATTATTGGAGGAAGATGGTTCGGCAACATTTGCCTCACCGGTCTTACTTTTGTTGTCCTTATTCAAGGACTCAAAAGTAGCGAACTCATTGAGCAACTGTGTGAGACTAAACCTTAACTTGTTCATCCCGTAGTTGTTCTTAAACTGATCGAAACTCTTCGGAAGAGTTGTCAGTATGATGCTCACTTGACTAGGTTCGTCAATAGCCCCGCCATTGACTTCTGCCGTGTTGAAGTAGGACATCATGCTCAGGACATGTTCCTGAACTGATGTACCTTCCTTCATGTGAGCGAGCATAGCGGAACGAACAGCTTCGTGTCGCTTTTGCTCGGAGCGCTGCCCGAACATAGCTTGCAATGACTCCATAATTTCGAATGCTGTAGTCATTGCTTCATGCTTTGTGACAAGCACGTCTGTCATAGAAGCTAACAGATATGTTCGGGCCTTCTCATCAGATGAGACCCATCGCTGGTATGCCTCACGAACAGTTCGTGTGGCATTGGTAATAGGCACCGGAGGACATTCCTCCGTAAGCACAAACTTGAGGTCTTTGGTGACCAATATTGCATTAATATTAAGTTTCCACTTAGTGTAGTTATCACCAGTTAATTTGTCGTTTGTGAGAATTTGAAGTAATGCAGAAGACATAATTGCTAAAATAAATAAGACATTCATTCAGTCATTTATTAAAACAAGTGCGAGTGCTTTGGCATAAATTTAAACATGATGCATGAACATATTTAGCGAACAAGAAATACCCAAAAAACAGTTACTATACCACGACAATCCAACATACCACAAAGAAGTGCCGCCTTAGGGTCGGTCAAGTCTTTGCATGTTGGACCGAGACATTCTCAATCAAATGATATTCTAGAATAACTCTTATTCCATATCATTCAACCATTGTTTATTCAGTCAGGTTTTTAATTAACAAAACTTAATCAAAACCTTCGTGAGTGTAACCCACCATTTCAGATCGCATGAGCTTAACTCGAGAATTGCCGTCTTAAGGTCGGTCAATCCCGAAATACCCTCAGAAATCCTATCCGTTAGGAAGTCAACCTTGGTATTGATCGTTGTGGAAACCCTCCTTAGGGAGGACGAAAGCAAAGCCGTCACTGAGGCCCCACTCGGATCTCACAGTGTTGAACTAATAATGAAGACTGTGGGATATATATGTAATATATCCCTCTCCCACTCATTATTTAAAAATTAGGGTTTTCTATTATCCGTTAATGCACCTAGACTCTACAGGATCAAACGGCTAATTTTAATCAAGTTATCTAGCGCATTAACAAATTCATTATTAGAAATAAATTCTAATTTAACTAATAAATTATTAATGATTTTTAACAATTAAAAATCTAATCTATTAGTGAATAATCTAAATCTTTGTAAACTTTTTACTAAGGTCAGATTATTATGATAGTATTTACTAAGTTTTAACTATTAAAACTCTAATACTTTATTCGGTTCATTTATTATTAGGTCATTAATCATATTAATACTAATTTTAATAAATGACCCTATTAATCTAACTTATTAAAAACTTTAATAACCAGATTAATATTAATGAGAATTAATAAGTTTTCTAACAATTAAAAAACTAATCTCATTTTCATAGCCAATAATATATTTACTGATTTTAATCATATTAAAAAATACATAAAAATTAGGCTATGATGCATGCAGGACATATCAAATATATTTGTGTAGGCACATCTAATCTAAATGACATACGTATGCATGGCAATGCTCTTATCATCACATAATATAAAAGCATACATGAATTGACCGAGTACTATGGATTATTTAACCTAAAAAAAATTAGAATCTAAAATTACAAAAATACTCCCAAGGCATTCCTTGGTCTTCTTGTAATTTCCGAGTCTTCTAGTCTCTTCAGGTCACTCCGATTCATCTCATGAATCCGAAATAGGAAATCCGCACGGAACGCACTAGGCAACACTTGCCAAAGGAACCGTGCAAGACAACGTGAATAGTGCCCGACATGAACAGTACCATGCATGAACAGTGTCGTGAACAGTACCATCACGCGTATTTCCGATTTCGCCCTTTTGACTTTGCGATTTTTACAGGTCTTCAGTATAGGTTACAATTTTTTTTTTTTACACTACAATAACAGAAAAATATATATATATATATATATATATATATATAATACAACCCATGAACCCTAAATCCACAGTACCATATAATTAACGATCAATCATGTTTTTTGTAAATTAACAAATTTAATATACATACAAAAACAACATACAGTGAATTTAAACAGTGCCTACACAATCATACATACAGGAGCATCGAAAACAATTTCCTGTTCCAAAAAAAAAAATGGTTCTGATACCAATTGTTGGAACCCCGTTCACTGGTAACGCAGAGGAAATAAGTTTTAAAATTTTTTATACAGATCATAAACGATCTGGGACCAATGAACTTAGGATCGCAATTCTTTTTCCGGAACTAATACATACAATATGCAAACACAGGAAATTGTAATCAATATATTAAAAGAAAATTTAGAACCTTACCAACATTTAGAGGCTCTTTCACTTTACGATATGCTCCTGGTCTGTACCACTGATCTTCCTCGCTATATCCCGGGACTGGTAACTGCATGTGGGCGCGTCACGTACTCAGGAACTTAGGAGGATGTAGAGAGAATGAAGAAGAAACAATTTCTTCCAAGAGAATAATAAAACTAGAACGATTCTATATATATATATATATATATATATATATATATTCTTGTATCAAAAAATATTGCACGCCTAGCTGTTCTCTCTTTTTTTTTCTTTTTTTTTCAAAATATCACATGATGAGCAGCTTTTCTTGTTTTTTCTTTAAGAAAAATAAACACGCGCACCAATTGCACACACCAAGTCCATTTATACGTATTCTCTTGTTCTCTTTTATAAATTACGCACCACACATGTTTGTATCCTATACAAACACATATATTTGCTTCTTTTTTTTTTTTTGTGCTGTTCAAATCAAAATCATAGACTATTTCTCTCTTACCCTGGTTATATAAATATATCATTATATATTTTTAAAACTAGATAATTATCTTTTTTCAAATATATCTTTATATATTCAAAAGATAATTAGTATTTAAGTGTCATAGGTAGAGTAGGATTCTAACTTCCACATAACCCTAGTTGATTTAAATTTAAATATTAGACTTCTCAAAGAATAAAATAATCTAATTATTTTATGTCTTAGTCATGATTTGAATCCGCAACCTCCATTTAATAATTAATTAATAACTCATAATTATTAATTCATTAATTAAATAATCTAATTATTTAATTAATTTAATTATTAATATATTAATTAAATAATCTCATTATTCAATTAATCCCTGAATAAATACGTGTCACTTTCGTAACACAATTAATTGGACAATCCAATTAATTAACCGTGGCCCTTGTTACCTAAATCGATCGGGCTAGCAAGGAGACCTAATGGACCTACAGTATTTTGAGCTCCGATAATCCTCGGAATTATTAATTAAACTCTTTAATTAATATTCCTTGATTATTAACTCCGGTGTTATTCCACTAAAAACCCGAAGCTGCACTCTCTCAACTGCAGACGTTTTTACACAGACCGATACAACTCGGTGTCCATCGATATAGCTATTACACATGGTGTGATCCTCCACAGTAGTTCATAATTAGAGATGGGTCATAATGTCCATTATACCCCTCTTATTACATATATCTTTTAAGTACCGTTGATTCTCTAATGAACAATAAATCCTATTTCCTCACGGAATTAGAAGAGCGCTCATATTGTCCAAGCCCCGAATCAACCCTTAAGGGAACTAGCATCTACTTCTCACAAGAAGGAGTGGATTCCACTATTGTGTACATACCTTCCCAGCCGCAAGCCAAACCGCAATCCCAACATACGGAGTATATTGATCAGGAATTGCATCTGACCTCACCCATGGTATATCAAAGACCACTATCTAACCTGAAGGAGTCGATAAGACACTCAGGATTAAGATCACCCACATATAGCCATCATTAGTTTGATATATATGAATCTCATCAGTAAACGGATCTTGGCGAGAGATTCATATAGATCATGGCCCAGTCCTATACGATCACATTATACAAGGTGCCTCCATTCCCATATCTCATATGAATGATTCAGGATAGAACCACTGTACATTACAGAATGGACCGCAACTATAGATTAACCACAAATAAAGTACCCAGCTTTATTTGCTATCTATGGACTCTTTAGATTGCACGTCTCTTACTGTATCCATCCGTATATGACACTCATACACACAGTTCGAGATTACATCCGGCAATCCAGGATGTTAATATATGCACAAGTTATAAAATAAACAACACAACACGAATGAATTGAACTTTTCTTTTTATTTATTTCATAAATCCATTTACAAATTACATCTTTAGGGCATAAACCCCAACAATTATCTCCTAGCGCCTGACCCTAATATCACGAGGAAAGATAGTTCTTGCACGTGGGTAAATAGTGTGTTTGGCTCTCATTATTGGAGGATGGGTATCACTACACGGGTAAACAAAAGGGTTAGTTTGAGGATTATCAGTGTCAGAACTAGAACGTGGAACAAGTTCGGGATAAATGTCGATCCCTGAACCAGAAACATCAGCAGCTAAGAAATGAGGTTGATCAGATGATTGAGGTTGGAGCAATTTCTCAAAGCGCTCAATTGCAAAAGTATCTCCTTGTTCAATTGCAATCATCATCTTGACAAAGATACGATGCCTGGCTTCAGGATCCATGGAGTCCTTACTTGGGATACTTGTTGGAAAAGGATAAAAGAAGTAACGACAAAAAAAGTTTGAAATGAGAATAGGAGATCTAAAAAATAAAACAAACAATAATAAAGAAGTTGAGTCACCTTAGAAATTTGCTTGAAGATTTGGGAATTCTGAGTTTTATGGAATGACTGTTATGTCTTAAAGAATTTGATGAAAAAAGAGGGAAAGGAAAAGCACAGGAAATTAAAGGATTGACAGAGTTTAAATATCATATCAAAAATTTAAATAAACCGAAGATGATGTCACGATAAGGAGAAGTGGGAAACTCAAGGGACG
Organism: Dipteronia sinensis; assembly: GCA_033220585.1. NCBI lineage: Eukaryota > Viridiplantae > Streptophyta > Magnoliopsida > Sapindales > Sapindaceae > Dipteronia > Dipteronia sinensis. The sequence goes on along the minus strand of CM065638.1, from coordinate 20,385,091 downwards.
TGCGTAATGGCATGGGATTAAATAGGTCACGTCTCTCTAAGAAAATGCTTAACACCCCCTCTCGCATGAAGAAAAGTGTCAGAATCAGAAGACCTTAAGTCTCCCAACGTTGCCTTCGAAGAATTTCAATCATTTAACATGACAGAATTTCTACGGTGAGAATTAATACACAACATTAATTTTTGAAATTAATGGGGTCGTATTTATTGCATTAATGAGCATTAATGAGGAAAACGATAATGTTGAACAGTTTCTTTAATTACCTTTCGCAAAGCACGAGTAAGTGACGAAAGCCACACCGGGTACATCCTACTAGGGCAATTTCTGAGCGAAGAGTCAAGCATAGTACTCGACCCCTATATTTAAGGGGGTATTGTTATGTGTAAAATTTACCAAAGTGACGTGTCACTCGAATAAAACGAAAAAGATGGGAGAGTATAATTTCCACGTCGACAAAGGCCAACCAAAGACGCCGACCTAGGATATGTCACTACGCTTGGATGTGTCGTCAACGGATTACATACAAAAGTCTTAATAAGTATGGACTCTGCTCGCAGAAATCCACTCTACCAAAAAGGAAACAAATCTATAAAAAGCTTGCCTTCAACAAGGAAGATTTACTTAGTTAAATAAGGCAAGGCAGTCACAGTTAAACTCAAATATGACAACTGAAGAGGAAACTATTTGACCTTTTTCGAGATATTAGGAATACTAATTGGACACAGAATCAACAACCTTAAATACGTTGCGGTTCCAAGCAAGAAATAGGTCAAAGCAATCCGGGAAGAAAAAGTCTAAGGCAGATTCGACAATCTTCAATCCACATGTCAAGAACCCTAGCAGACATCATATAAATACTACTAAAACATCAGTTAACGGCCTTTTTTAGAAGCGGCCCAAAGAAGGATTTCTCTCCCTACCAAGGATACCTGGATTATAAGAAAGCTACATGGGGCATCATGAAAAAATCGGGACTGGTATACCTACAACAACCATGTGTGGACCGGGACCGGGATGGGGGTCATCCCGGTTCCCTGATACCCAGAAACATCGATACCACAGTCCGGGAGACCCCGATGTTACGTCACACAAGTTCCCAGATACCTAAGAGCACTGGTACCGTGGTCCATGGTACCCGATACCCTAGTACAACGATTCATGTCCCGGATCGATCCACCAAGCACCTCCCACCCATCAAGAATGGTAAACAATGGCAGAGAGGCTCCAACACATCAAGGGAAAGACCGCTTAGAAAGAAGGGACCAGTGAGCTAGTGAGCCACCCTAGAACAAGACCGCATCCAAAGAAACGAAGCCTACAGTACCCTCTAACCAAAAAAATTAGAAAGTTGACCTTTCCTATCAAAATGGCCATTCAAAACGCCATTAATGAGAAATTAGTCAACTCCTTGATAGCCATTCACAACGTCATTAATGAGAAATCAGTTAACACTTTGATGGCCATTCACAACGCCATTAATGAGAAATTAGTCAACTCTTAAGTGGCTATTCACAGTGCCATTAACGAGAAAATACTCAACTCCACTAAGCATGGCAACCATCAACTCCAATTCCTTTAATTACTAAAAAGTTGACCCAATTAATGGGGATGGATAGCGGGATTAGATCAAGTCCCAAAAGAGTATTGTAACGAAAAAATCCACTAGGGAGTGAAATCTAAGTTAACACCCTCAACCCGCTACCTCGGAGGTAGCAGCGGGGGGTAAGTACTTCGTACCGTGGTTCTGGTAAGGTGAAAGTGAGATAGATGCCATGGTTGGAGAACAATCATCCCTCTCATCTGGTGCAGCAGGCTGGTACCTGGTCCTGGTATCTGATCTTGGTACCTAGTAACCTCTCTAGGTGCCTTCAATATTCCCCCGACCTAGATAATGAGCCAGGAGAAGTACATGAGAGCTAGGACCAGCATGGTCGGTGCCTAGCACGCATACATGCATTCATAACAAGGAGATAGATAGAAGAATGACAACTCTTTTAGTAGTGGTTGACTGACCTAGGGGGAAAAAGCATCACGATTGATCACATGCTGAAAAACCCTCAGGCAGTATCCATAGGAAGGAGAAAGACTCTTCTTTATATTTATATATTACGAGAGGTGCTCCGGAGAGCTTACATTAATACACACTAAATCCTGGTAGGTCACAGTTAGAGGGGTACCATTTGGTACCGGTACATTCATGGTGAAAACTGACATACATAGCAGTCGATACAATGGTGGTGTAGAGGGAATTCTGGCAGGGTCCCTTTTACACTCTAGGTGATGGCGAACTCATATTCCTAGTGGAGAAGTGGGTGAAATCTAGGATCAGAGACATCTTGGAGATATGGAGATGTAGGAGAGCTGTTGGAAAATGTTGGAGAGAATGTCAGGGAGTCGAAACTTTGGGGAATTGACCGGAGAAAATGTCTGAACCCTTGAGATGGAGAAATTTGAGAGAGCTGGTGGCCAAAGTCAGAACCAAAGCTGGTGAACTATGTTTATTGTTCGAACCCCCTTCTTGGAGAGAACTTGGTCATATTTATATGTTCTGATTCTTGTTGCCCACTCCACCAATTAATTTGCAATCAAAGGAACGTTGACCCGGCATTAATGGAGTTGAATATTCTCTCATTAATGGCGTTGGGGATGACCATTAAAGAGTTGACTAATCTTCTCATTAATGGGGCTGATTATCTCCATTAATAGAGTTGACTGATTCCCTTATTAATGGCGTTGTGAATGGCCATTAATGAAGTTGACTGATTCCCTCATTAATGGTGTTGATTATCTCCATTAATTACCAGAGAGGTCAACTTTCTCTTTTACGTTGCTTGGAGGAGAATTCTGACTCTGTATCCCGGTGGTATGGTACACTGGTGTACCGGAGTGCTAACTGGCGTGGCGCTTGTTCTAGCATGCTGGTACCTCTTCCTGGTTCCATTCTTCTTACTTGGTGGGTAGGATACACATTATGGTTAGATCCTGGACTGATATGGCGGTACTTGGGTACCGGGTAGATGTCGCGGTACCTATGTAACAGGTAGGAGGTATCGTGGTACCTAGGAACCAGGTAGGAGGTATCGTGGTATAGCCTTGCTTGGTACCTAGTAGACTGTGAGACGTGGTACTGACTTCTTTCCGGTTCATGGTATACAGCATCCCCGTTATCTAGGTACCGGTCCCGATCTAGGTCCTACTAGGTACCTGGCGGATGGAAAATTCTTCTTTGGACCCCTGCCAAAATTGACTGTTAACAGAAGTCCCCCCTGACTTGAACACCACTATTAAGTTGGGGTTAGAGTCATGATCTTATACTGCTTGAAGAATTTTTCTCGTCGTTTCTTACTTGTAGCTATTACTTGAAAAGAGAAAACGCTCCCTACACTTTTGGCTTTGGCGAATCTGGGTACCTGGCATTCCTGTTTAGGGGATCCTAGTACTTTATCTATAATAATGGCGAATCAAGGGACCTAGGTTTCCATTTTTCAGGAATCTGGGTACATAGGCGAAAACGATCCTGGTAGGCAACTATGCCATCCAGATCATTCCTGGCGGGGGGTGGTGCCCGGCCAAGGCAGCAAGAGGGACATTTGGTTGTCATAGTCTTGAGGTGAAAACAAGTAGGCGAACATATTGGCGAAAATGGGTACCTTACATTCCTGTTCTAGGAATCCTTGTATTCTGGCGAGCATATGGCAAACATGTTGGAGTATCTGGGTACCTCGCATTCCTGTTTTAGGAATCTTGGTACCTTGGCGAACATTATGGAGAAACTGGGTACCTCGCATTACTATTCTAGGAATCTTAGTACCTTTGTGAACACATGGCGAACATTCTGGAGAAACTGGGTACCTCGTATTCCTATTCTAGGAATCTTTGTACCTTGGCGAACATTCTGGAGAAACTGGGTACCTCGCATTCCTGTTCCAGGAATCTTGGTACCTTGGCGAACACATGGTGAACATTCTGGAGAAACTGGGTACCTCGCATTCTTGTTCTAGGAATCTTGGTACCTTGGCGAACACATGGCGAACACATGGCGAACATTCCGGCAACAAGATCCTGGTAGGCAACTAAGGCTACTTTAGCACCAGGTCTTTCTTAGCGGGGGGTGGTGCCCGACCAAGGCCTTGATCTAGCTGGCAACTATGCTCTTACTATCCAGACCCTTCTCAGCGGAAGGTGGTGCCCAGGCCGAGGTTTGATCTGTCGGGCGACTATGCTCTTACGTACCGGATCCTTCCTAACGGGGGGTGGTGCCCGGCCAAGGCAGCAAGAATGCCATGTGGCTTTTCCTGGTCTTGAGGAGATCCTCCTGGTGGATTAATCCAGTCCAGGGCATCAGGAAGAGTTATCTAGCTATCCCGGTCTTTAAGGCGATCCTCCTTGAGGTATTGACCCAGTCCAGGGTATCAGGATATCTATCTTGCTATCCTGGTCTTTAAGGCGATCCTCCTAGAGGATTGACCCGGTCCAGGGTATCAGGAGAGCTATCTAGCTATCCTTGTCTTTAAGGCGATCCTTCTAGAGGGATTAATCCGGTCCAGGGCATCAGACATTCCTGTGCAAGGAATCCTGGTCTTTAAGTGATGGTCCTGGTAGGCAACTAAAGCCACTTCAGCACCAGATTTTTCTTGGCGGGGGGTGGTACCCAGCCAAAGTATCAGGAGTGCCATGTGGCTATCCTGGTCTCAATCATAGGCGAAAAGCGATCAAATGAGAACTACCAAGGTGATCGTAGGAGAACTACCAAGGCGATCATAGGAGAACTACCAAGGCGATAATAGGAGAACTACCAAGGTGTTCATATGAGAACTACCAAGGTGATCATAAGAGAACTACCAAGGTGATCATAAGAGAACTACCAAGGCAATCATACTCAAGGCGATATGGGTCAATGCTCACCCCGCTGGCTTCATGGGTAAAACCTTCTGAGGTGATTCGCATTCCGGGTATAAGTAATAGAGCGACCTTCCGCAAAGGAGCTTTATTGTGGACCGATCACTAGGAGAACTCTTCTCATGTTGAGGTTACTAACACTCCCACAGGGGTACTATAGAGACCGGTGAGCTTCTAGTCCCCAAGTGAAGTAACCAGTTTAGAAGCCTGCTTGGAGTAATTAGGAGTCTTCAGAAATCGTAATGGGGCACGAGACTTTGGTCGAAAAAACCTGACCTCAATATCTTGCTGGGGCATTGGGTAGCCTAGTATAAAAGATCAAAAACTAATAATCTTGCAGATGTGATCTAGGTAGCTCATAAGGGCGCTGTGAGGGGCCCAATACAATAAGTGAGGAACCACTGATCTTGCAGTAGTGCTGCTACTCCAGAGGCTTACTTAGGCATGTAGGAGGCCTTAGCAATATGGGAAGCCTCTGAGCTCTACTCGAACAGATCGGGACATAGGTGGCTCACTAGGGCGTTGAAGGGCCTGGTACAAGAGATAGGGAGCCACCTGCATGATACTGGTCCAGAGGCATGCTTGGGATCCTAGAAGTCCCCATCAACTGAAATGTGGCTCTGGACCATCCTGGAATGAATCGGGACACAGTGGCTCACTTGGGCGTTCACCTAGCCCGATAGAAGAAGTGAGGAGCCACTGGTGTGATACTGGTCCAGAGGCATGCCTGGGATCCTAGAAGTCTCCAGCAACTGAGATGTGGCTCTGGACTATCCTGGAATGAATCGAGACACAGTGGCTCACTTGGGCGTTGAACGACCTGGTACAATAAGTGAGGAGCCACTGGGCCATGCAGCAGGGCTGCTGCTCTAGAGGCTTGCTTAGGCATGTAGGAGGCCATAGCAATGTGGGAAGCCTCTAAGCTCTCCCAGAACGGATTGGGACATCTGTGGCTCACTAGGGCTTTGAGGGGCCCAGTATAGGAAGTAGGGAGCCACCGGAATGGTACTGGTCCAGAGGCATGCTAGGGATCCTAGAAGTCCCAGCAACTAAAATATGGCTCTGGACCGTCCTGTAATAAATCAGGACACAATGGCTCACTTGGGAGCTAAACGGCTTGGTACAATAAGTGAGGACCCACTAAGCCATGCAGCTGGGCTGCTGCTCCAGAGGCTTGCTTAGGCATGTAAGAGGCCATAACAATGTGGGAAGCCTCTGAGCTCTCCCCGAACGGATCGGGGCATCAGTGGCTCACCAGGGCGTTAAAGAGCCTGGTACAGGAGGTAGGGAGCCACCGGTGTGATGCTGGTCAAGAGGCATGCTTAGGATCCTAGAAGTCCCCAGCAACTGAAATGTGGCTCTGGATGGTCCTCTAATTAATCGGGACACAGTGGCTCACATGGGTGCTGAACGACCCGGTACAATAAGTGAGGAGCCACTGGGCCATGCAGCGGGGCTGCGGCTCTAGAGGCTTGCTTAGGCATGTAAGAGGCCATAACAATGTGGGAAGCCTTTGAGCTCTCCCTGAACGGATCGGGACATCGGTGGCTCATTAGGGCATTGCGGAGCCCGGTACAAGAGGTAGGGAGCCACCGGTGTGATGCTGGTCTAGAGGCATGCTTGGGATCCTAAAAGTCCTTAGCAACTGAAATGTGGCTCTGGACCGTCCTCGAATGAATCGGGAAACAGTGGCTCACTTAGGTGCTGAACGACCCGGTACAATAAGTGAGGAGCCATTGGGCCATGCAGCGGGGTTGCTGCTCTAGAGGCTTGCTTGGGCATGTAGGAGGCCATAGCAATGTGGGAAGCGTCTGAGCTCTCCCAGAACGGATCGGGACATCGGTGGCTCACTAGGACGTTGAGGGGCCTAGTACAGGAGGTAGGGAGCCACCAGTGTGATACTGGTCCAGAGGCATGCTTGGGATCCTAGAAGTCCTCAGCAACTGAAATGTGGCTCTGGACCGTCCTCGAATGAATCGGGACACAGTGGCTCACTTCGGCGCTGAATGACCCGGTACAATAAGTGAGGAGCCATTGGGCCATGCAGTAGGGATGCTGCTCTAGAGGCTTGCTTAGGCATGTAGGAGGCCATAAAATATGGGAAGCCTCTGAGCTTTCCCAGAACGAACTGGGACTTCGGTGGCTCACTAGGGCGTTGAGGGGCCCAGTACAAGAGGTAGGGAGCCACCAGAATGGTACTGATCCAGAGGCATGCTAGGGATCCTAGAAGTCCCACCAACTGAAATGTGGCTCTAGACCATCCTGGAATGAATCAACACACAGTGGCTCACTTGGGCGCTGAACGACCCGGTACAATAAGTGAGGAGCGACTGGGCCATGTAGCGGGGTTGCTGCTCTAGAGGCTTGCTTAGGCATGTAGGAGGCCATAGCAATGTGTGAGGCCTCTGAGCTCTCCTAGAACGGATCGGGACATTGGTGGCTCACTAGGGCGTTGAGGGGCCTAGTACAAGAGGTAGGGAGCCACAGGAATGGTACTGGTCCCGAGGTCTGCTTGGGATCCTAGAAGTCACCAGCAGTTGAAATGTAGCTCTGGACCCTCCTAGAATGAATCGGGATACAGTGGCTCACTTGGGCGTTGACTAGCCCGGTACATGAAGTGAGGAGCCACTAGGCCTTCTACAGGTCGTGCTGCTCATACGATCATATAGTTGAGTTGGCTTCTCCAGTACATGTGTTGACCTGCTACCTAGATTTTTCGAAGAGCGGATCCGGTGGCATGAAGGGATCCGCATGAACAGGTGCAAATCCGACTGATCTTCTGGATAAGAGATCGTATTGGATCTGCTATGGAGGAGTCATATAGATGCAGCTCTACCACAATGAAGCCAGACAGGTGCAGCGCTGCAGCATAGGAGCTCTAGGTGTACAGGAGCTAATCTGCTGTAGAGGAGCTCCGCAAGTATATGAGCAGGTTTATTGCATAGGGCAGTATAGTAGACCGGTTCTGCTAGGAGTCCCACGTACCATATTTTTCAATAGTGCATGTAGAGATAAGAAAGCCATGTCAGTGAGCTTCCCACAGACGGCGCCAGAAAGTGTTAACAGAAAAATCCACTAGGGAGTGAAATCTAAGTTAACACCCTCAACCCGCTACCTCGGAGGTCGCAGCGGGGGGTAGGTACTTCGTACCGTGGTTCTGGTAAGGTGAAAGCGAGATAGATGCCATGGTAGGAGAACAATCATCCCTCCCATCTGGTGCAGCAGGCTGGTACCCGGTCTTGGTATCTGATCATGGTACCTAGTCACCTCTCTAGGTGCCTTCAATATTCCCCCGACCTAGATAATGAGCCAGAAGAAGTACATGAGAGCTAGGACCAGCATGGTCGGTGCCTAGCACGCATACATGCATTCATAACAAGGAGATAGATAGAAGAATGACAACTCTTTTAGTAGTGGTGGACTGACCTAGGGGGAAAAATCATCACGATTGATCACATGCTGAAAAACCCCCAGGCAGTATCCATAGGAAGGAGAAAAACCCTTCTTTATATTTATATATTACGAGAGGTGCTCTAGAGAGCTTACATTAATACACACTGAGTCCTGGTAGGTCCCAGTTAGAGGGGTACCATTCGGTGCCGGTACATCAGGGGAAAACTGACATACATAGCAGTCTAAACAATGGTGGTGTAGAGTGAATTCGGGCAGGGTCCCTTTTACACTCTAGACGATGGTGAACTCATATACCTAGTGGAGAAGTGGGTGAAATCTGGGATCGGAGACATCTTGGAGATATGGAGGTGTAGGAGAGCTGTTGGAGAATGTTAGAGAGAATGTCAGGGAGTCAAAATGTTGGGGAATCGACCAGAGAAAATGTCTGAACCCTTGAGATGGAGAAATTCGAGAGAGCTGGTGGCCAAAGTCCGAACCAAAGCTGGTGAACTGTGTTTATTGTTCGAACCCCCTTCTTGGAGAGAACTTGGTCATATTTATATGTTCTAATTCTTGTTGCCCACTCCACCAATTAATTTGCAATCAAAGGAACGTTGACCCGGCATTAATGGAGTTGAATATTCTCTCATTAATGGCGTTGGGGATGACCATTAAAGAGTTGACTAATCTTCTCATTAATGGGGCTGATTATCTCCATTAATAGAATTGACTGATTCCCTCATTAATGGCGTTGTGAATGGCCATTAATGGAGTTGACTGATTCCCTCATTAATGGTGTTGATTATCTCCATTAATTACCAGAGAGGTCAACTTTCTCTTTTACGTTGCTTGGAGGAGAATTCTGACTATGTATCCCGGTGGTATGGCACACTGGTATACCAGAGTGCTAACTGGCGTGGCGCTTGTTCTAGCATGCTGGTACCTCTTCCTGGTTCAATTCTTCTTACTTGGCGGGTAGGATACGCATTCTGGTTAGATCCTGGACTGATATCGCGGTACTTGGGTACCGGGAAGATGTCGTGGTACCTAGGTAACAGGTAGGAGGTATCATGGTACCTAGGAACCAGGTAGGAGGTATCGTGGTATAGCCTTGCTTGGTACCTAGTAGACTGTGAGACGTGGTACTGACTTCTTTCCGGTTCATGGTTTAGAGCATCCCCGTTATCTAGGTACCGGTCCCGATCTAGGTCCTACCAGGTACCTACCGGATGGAAAATTCTTCTTTGGATCCTTACCAAAAATGACTGTTAAAAAGTATAAATATGGCAGAGATCTCTCTCTTGAGTGAGGGGGGGACGGAAAGAAAAAAGGAAGAAAGAAAAAGATCAACCTCACTACCATGACTGTAAGCTCTCCCGAGCACTTATGTTGTACTACTTTGCTAATTGTGTACGCTCTCCAGAGCATTTCTTGTGATATATATAAATAATGGGCTTTCTTCCTCCTCTGGATACTGCCTAGGGGTTTTTAGCATATTATCACTTGTGATGCTTTTTCCCCCCAGATCAGTCCAATTATATTAAATAAATTGTCATTCTTCCATCTATTTCTTTTATTACTCATGTATATGAGTTAGACTTTTACCTCACTGGTCCTAGCTCTCTTATCCGCCTATCTGCATACTAAGTCACATATAAAGATGGGGAAAATCCATTTGAATCCGCTAGAAAGGAGTCGAATAACCGAGGAGTCGGGAGCTCCCCCATACCCTCTCTATGAGGGCGAGCGGCCTTCTTGAGGATTCGACATCTAAGCTAGAGGAGCTTGATCAAGCACACCCTAGAAGAGCCATTGGACCAGTTAGAATAACATGGATGGGTTTCGGCCCCGACCGAAAGAACCTAGAGGCAAAGAATCACTACTGGGTGGTCCCATTCTTCAAGACCACACCTATATCATTAAGGAGCACCAATCATTCCTCCTTGCATGCTATTAAAATTGGGAAACCACAAAGGAGACCTAAAGAAGAGACCGGGTACTGGGTACAGGGTATTGTGGACCGGGACTAGGAGTCTAAACCAGCCCATCAAATCAGCAAGGGAACCTCAAGCATCATCTCTTCTCCTAATCCTTGAAGCCCTGACGGGCAGGGTACCTGTACCTCTCCCTCTCCGACCGTGGAAAACCAATCCATTTGGTCTAAATATTGTGCAGAAAAGTCTCAGCAACGATTTTTCGGATAACATTTTTGGCACCGTCTTTAGGAAGCTCACTTGACCAACGTGGCTTCCTTGTCTCTACATGAGCGTATATTTTCTATCCCTTACATATTATCACTTTACATGTGATTTAACGCATTCCACTGCTATATTCACTACATGTTTATGCCATGATACTTTATTTCGCCTTACTGGTTCCTTATTACTAGCGTTATTACATAAGTTTGCATGGATCTTGTGATCTAAATGAACTCTGGCTATAATTGGTTGGTATTTTACCTTATATATATTGCTACTTGAATATGTTTAACGTGTGGAGTGCATGATATTGTAGATTCAAGAGATCTAATTAATTTTTTTCCATGCAAGCTCAATTTTCTACTATTGGGGTGATAGATTCATTATGCATGGCATATTATTCCTTCTTTGAGATGTCCTTTCTCCATATTCGTATATACTGTATACTCACCACGTGTGGTGCTCACTTTGTCATTTGACAAGTTTTGTTTATTGTGGAGGAATTATGGTGTGTGGGACTCCTGGTGGACCCGGTCTACTATGATACCTCTATACAGCAAGCCTGCTCATATAGTTATGGATCTCCTCTACAGCAGATCCGCTTTGGTACATTTAGAGCTATTATATAGTATAGTTGCACCTCTCCTGCTTCCTTACATAAGATTTGCTCCACTACCAGTAGATCTCATATCCAGCAGATCCACTGGATTTGCACATGTTCATATAGATCCCCTCATGTCACCGGATCCACCCTTCAAAAACTCCTAGGTAGCAGGTCAATACATGTACTCGAGAAGCCAACTCAACTGTGTGAACGTAGAAGCAGGACGACCGGTAGAAGACCAGTTGCTCATCACTATTTGTACCGGGCCATTCAACGCTTAAGTGAGTCACTGGGTTCCGATCCATTCGAGGAGGGTCTAGAGCCTCATTTCAATTGCTGGGGAATTTCAACATCCCAAGCATGCCTCTGGACCAGTATCATACTGGTGGCTCCTCTCTGTTTGTACCGAGCCCTTCAATGCCCTAGTGAGCCACCGAAGTCTTGATCCATTCGAGGAGAGCCTAGAGGCTTCCCACATTTGTTGAGGCCTCTTACATGCATAAGCAAGCCTCTAGAGCAGCAGCACGGCTGCAAGGCTAGTGGCTCCTCATTTATTGTACCAGGCCATTCAACGCCTAAGTGAGCCACATCGGTTCCGATTCTTTCTAGGAGGATCCAGGCCCTCATTTAAGTTGCTGGGAACTTCTAGGATGCCAGGCATGCCTCAGGACCAGTATCATGTGGGTGGCTCCTCTCCGTTTGTGTAGGGCCATTCAACACTATAATGAGCCGGTGAAGTCCCGATCCGTTCTAGGAGAACCCATAGGCTTCCCACATTTGCTAAGACCTCTTACATGCCTAAGCAAGCCACGGGAGCAGCAGCACCGATGCAAGGTCAGTGGCTCCTCAATTTATATACGGGGTCATTCAACGTGAAAGTGAGCCACTGCGGTTTCGATTCTTTCCAGGAGGATCCAGAGCCTCATTTTAGTTCCTGAGACTTCTAGGATCCCAAGCATGCCTCTAGACCAGCATCATGTTGGTGGCTCCTCTTCTCTTGTATCGGGCCATTCAACGCCCAAGCAGGCGACTGAAGCCCCAATACGTTCAAGGAGAGCCCAGAGGCTTCCTACATTTGCTGAAGACTCCTACATGCCTAAGCAAGCCTTTGGAGTAGCAGCAACGCTGCAAGGCTAGTGGCTACGCATTTTTTGTAACAGGCCATTCAACGCCCAAGTGAGCCATTGCGGTTCCGATTCTTTCCATGAGGGTCTAGAACCTCATTTCAGTTGCTAGGGACTTCTAGGATCCCAAGTATGCCTCTGGACAAGCATCATGCCGGTGGCACCACTTCTCTTGTATCGGGCCATTCAATGCCCTAACGAGCCGCCGAAGCCCCAATCCATTCAAGGAGAGCCTAGAGGCTTCCCATATTTGCTGAGTCATCTTATATGCCTAAGCAAGCCTCTGGAGCAGCAGCACTGCTCCAAGGCAAATGGCCCCTCATTTTTTGTATTGGGTCATTCACGCCCAAGTGAGCCACTAAGATTCCGATTCTTTCAAGGAGGGTCCAGAGCCTCATTTCATTTGTTAGGGAACTTCTAGGATCCCAAGCATACCTTAAGACCAGTATCAAGCCGGTGGCTCCTCTCCGTTTGTATAGGGCCCTTCAATGCCCTAATGAGCCACTGAAGTCCCGATCCATTCCAAGAGAGCCTAAAGGCTTCTCATAATTGTTAAGGCCTTCTACATGTCTAAGCATGCCTCTAGAGCAGCAGCACCGCTGCAAGGCCAGTGACTCCTCACTTTTTGTACCGGGCCATTCAATGCCTAAGTGAGCCACTGCGGTTTCGATTCTTTTCAGGAGGGTCCAGAGCATCATATTAGTTGCTGGGGATTTCTAGGATTCTAAGCATGCCTCTGGACCAGCATCATGTTGGTGGCTCATCTTCTTTTGTATCGGGTCATTCAATACCCTAGCGAGCCAACGAAGCCCAGATCCGTTCGAGGAGAGCCCAGAGGCTTCCCACATTTGATGAGGTCTACTACATGCCTAAGCAAGCCTCTGGAGCAGCAGCACCGCTGCAAGGCCAGTGGCTCCTCACTTCTTGTACTGGGCAGGTCAATGCCCAAGTGAGCCACTACTGTTCCGATTCTTTCCAAAAGGGTCCAGAGTCTCATTTTAGTTACGGGGGACTTCTAGGATCCCAAGCATGCTTTTGGACTAGTATCATGCCGGTGGCTACTGTGCCGGGCCACTCAACGCCCTAGTGAGCCACTGAAGTCCCGATCCGTTTGAGGTAAGCTTCATGCCTTCCCACATTTGCTGAAGCCTATGACATGCTTAAGCAAGCCTCTGGAGCACGAGCACCGCTATAAGACCAGTGGTTCCTCACTTATTGTATTGGGCCCCTTGCAACACCCATGTGAGCTGTCGAGGTCGCGGTTCGATTGAGCAAAGTCCAATGCCTCATTTCAATTGCTAGAGTCTTTTTGTAGCCCAAGCATGCCTCTGGACCAGCACCATCAGAGGAGGACTAGCAGTTCCTGAGTTTTTATGCCGAGACACTCAACACCCCAACAAGCTACCGAGGTCCTGGTTCGTTCAAGTGGAGTCTCGAGCCCTATTATGATTATTGAAGAATCTTATTTGCCCTGAGCAGGCCTATAAACCGGTTATATCACTTAGGGACTAGAAGCGCACCATTATCTCTAATACACATGTGGGAGGGCGGTGACCCCAACATGAGACGATTTCTCCTTGTTACCGGTCCACAATAAAAAGTGCATTTGCTTAAGGTCGCTCTATTACCTATACCAGGAACGCGAATCACCTCAAAAGGTTTTACCCGTGAAGTCTGTGGAAGCAAGGTGAGCATTGACCGGTATCGCCTAGAGTTGTATTGCCTTTCACCTATGATCGCCTTGAGAGTGAGAGAGCCACATGGCACTCATAATACCTCAAACAGGACCCACCCCTCTCTAGGGTGGGTCTGGTGCATAAGTGGCATTAGTTGCCTACAAGACCATGGATGCAGATTCATAGACCTAGTTTCTCGCTGCATCCTCAAGACCAGGAGAGCCTATATGGCACTCCTGAAGCCTTGGACAAAGCCCAATCTCTCCAAGGAAAGGCCTAGTGCACAAATGGCCTTAGTTGCCCACCAGAATCTTTTTGCCTAAGTACCAGGATTCCTGGAACATGAATGCCAAGTTCCCGGATTCGCCTATATTTCACCTATGTATAAAGATCTGGTGCACAAGTGGCCTTAGTTGCCTACCAGGATCTTTTCGCCTAAGTACCAGGATTCCTGGAATAGGAATGCCAGGTACCCGGATTTGCCGATGTATAAAGACCTGGTGTGAAAGAGGTCTTAGTTGCCTACCAGGATCTTTTCACCAAAGTACCAAGATTCCTAAAATAGTAATGTCGGGTACCCAGTTTCGCCTATGTATAAAGATCGGGTGCTAAAGTGGCCTTAGTTGCCTACCAAGATCATCGCCTGAAGACCGGGACTCTTGATGCTGGAATGTCTAGTACCTTGATTTGCCTAAGCCAAGCATGTTGGGAACGGTGTTCATTTCAAGTAATGGCTGTTAACAAAATAGGATGAATAAAATCCTTCAAGTGTTAAAAATATCCTGACTCCAACCCCAACTAGCTAGCTGTGTTCAAGTCAGTGGGGACTTCTTTTTTTTTGCAGAGGTCCAAAGAAGGATTTTCTCTCCCTACCAAGGCTACCTGGATTAGAAGAAAGCTACATGGGGCATCATGAAAAAACCGAGACTGGTATACCTACAGCAACCATGTGTAGACCAGGACCGCGATCGGGGTCATCTCGGTTCCCCGATACCCAGAAACGTCGATACCATGGTATAGGGGACCCCGATGTTATGTCACACTGGTTCCCTGATACCTAAGAGCACCGGTACCACGGTGCATGGTACCCGATACCCCAGTACCACAATTTTTATCCCGGACCAATCCACCAAACACCTCCCACCCATCCAGAATGGGAAACAACGGCAGGGAGGCTCCAACTCATCAAGGGAAAGACCGTCTAGAAAGAAGGAACCAGTGCGCTAGGGAGCCGACTTAGAACAAGATCGCGTCCAACGGAACGAAGCCTATAGTACCCTCCAGCCAAAAAAAAGTGAAAAGTTGACCTCTCCCATCAAAATGGCCATTCACAACGCTATTATTAAGAAATTAGTCAACTCCTTGATGGTCATTCTCAATGCCATTAATGAGAAATCAGTCAACTCTTTGATGGACATTCACAATGCCATTAATGAGAAATTAGTCAACTTTTTAATGGTCATTTACAAAGCCATTAATGAGAAAATAGTCAACTACACTAAGCATAGCAATCATCAACTCCAATTCCTTTAATTACTAAAAAGTTGACCCAATTAATAGGGATGGACAACGAGATTGGATCCGGTCATGAAAGAGTATAAATATGGCAAAGCTCTCTCTCTTAAAGGGAGGGGGGGTGGAGGGTGGAGGCGGAAAGAAAAAAGAAAGGAAGAAAAAGAATCGACCTGACTACCACGACTGTAAGCTCTCTCGAGCACTTATGTTGTACTACTTTGCTAATTAAGTAAGCTCCCCGGAGCATTTCTAATGATATATATAAAGAATGGACTCTTTTCCTCCTCTGGATACTGCCTAGGGGTTTTTCAGCATATGATCACTCATGATACTTTTTCCCCCTAGGTCAGTACAATTTTATTAAATAAATTGTCATTCTCCCATTTATCTCTTTTATTATGCATGTATGTGAGTTAGAATTTGACCCCACTGGTCCTAGCTCTCTTATCCACATATCTGCATGCCAAGTCACATATAAAGATGGGGAAAAACCATCTGAATCCGTTAGAAAGGAGTCGAATAACCGGGGAGTTGGGAGCTCCCCCGTACCCTCTCTATGGGAGTGAGCAACCTTCTGAGAATTCGACATCGGAGCTAGAGGAGCTTGCTCAAGCACACCCTAGAAGAGCCATTGGACCAGTTAGAAGAACCGGGACAAGTTTCGGCTCCGAACGGAAGGACCTAGAGGCGAATAATCACTACCGGGTGGTCTCATCCTTCAAGACTACACCTATATCATTAAGGAGCACCAATCGTTCCTCCTTGCATGCTATTCAGATTATGGAACCATAAAGGATACCTAGAGAAAAGACCGAGTACCGGGACTAGGATTCAGGACCAACCCCCAAATCAGCAAGGGAACCTCTAGTACCATCTCTTCTCATAATCCTTGAAGCCCCGACGGGCGGAGTACCCTTACCCTCCCCCTCCGACCGTAAAGCACCGCTCCATCCGGTCTAAATGTTGTACAGAAAAGTCTCTCTCATGATTTTTCAGATAACAACATCATTGTAGAAAGATATACGAAAAACAATAGAGAGACAGCGTGAGAGAACATAGTGCAATCCATCACATCAAATCGTTGACCGACCGACTTTCCAAAA
Source organism: Dipteronia sinensis (assembly GCA_033220585.1). Lineage (NCBI taxonomy): Eukaryota > Viridiplantae > Streptophyta > Magnoliopsida > Sapindales > Sapindaceae > Dipteronia > Dipteronia sinensis. The sequence continues at coordinate 20,368,579 of CM065638.1, read as the reverse complement.
CCACGGTCAACAAAAAAGAATATTAATTAAGATGACAAAAACATAATGGTTGTAACAACAATGAGAGAAATGAGTGTCGATATTAGGATAATTTAGAAGGGTTTAGAATTTAGATGCATGTATCCAAAAATAATTTTTTTATAAAAAAAAAAAACTAACTATCAACTATCTTACAAAATAGCACATCAGCTTTTAGCAGGAGCTGGCAGTACACATTCCTTTCACATAAACGGTGAGGGGTTCAAATCCCACCATGTGCATTTTATAAGAATATGTAAGGAGTTTTCTTCTTGGGTTGTGGGAGTAGTTAACTTCTGTTATGGGTGTAGATATCCAGACCGCACATGTATTGCTTGATCTCGGTAAGTCCCGACAGTCCTATTGTAATAGTTCTCGTAATACTTAAAAAAAAACCTATCATACAAAATATATCAAAAATAAAAAATAAAAAATATATCATACAAAACATTGCATTATACGAATACAACCCATTCAAAAGGGTCTTGAGTTTTTGACCCAAGGTCATGTAGCCCATCTTATCCATTTGATTAGACCAAGAGGGGCGAACAAAACCCATATAATAGGCTCATTAGAATAATTGGCCCATTAGGTCATGTTTAGTGGCACTCGGTACAATACTGACTTGTATTGGAATTAGGGGTGCAATCGAGAGTGTCTGGTAGAAAGCAGAGATATTTACACATCTGAAAAAAAGTATGCACATCTTTTTTTTTTAATTTTTTTTTTATGTATATGTCATTTAAAAATTTAAAATATGAAATCTTGTAAAAACATCCCAAATATTACAAGTATGCTCTTTTGTTTTTTTTTTTAAATATTATAAATAACAAATTTGTAAATATATATATATGGCTATTTTTTTCTTTATTTTACCTAAAACACAATAAAAAGGAAAAAAAATGAAAAATGCATTAACAAAACAAACAAACAAAAAAAATATACAGACATCCCCCTCATCTTCATCTTCATCTTCATCTTTCTCCTTCTTTATTCATCTTTCTCCTTCTTTATGCGCTTTCCTGTCACTGTTGTGTTTCTTTTTTGTTTTCTTTTTTTTTTTCAAGTTTTTTCATTGATTTTTTTTCTTTCAAAATATGAAATACAGAAATTAAAAGAGGTTTTTTTTTTAATGAATAAAGTCGGAAAAGAGTAGTTGTATCAAAGAAAGCTTGGAGTATCCCAACTATGTTGGCACCCAACAAGTCTACCTTTAATATATATATATATATATATATATATTTATGTGGGAGGAGCCACACTCCCCTCTAAAACTGTATTAGAACACCGAAACATGTAGTCCATCTTTGATTAGCCCATGAGCAGTGAACAAAACCCATATAATAAGCCCATTAGAATAATCATAAGCCCTCAAGTAATTTAGGATCATCCTTGACTGAGTTTAGAAAAGTAAGCTAAACTCAAATTCGAAAAGAACCAACTGTGCCTTAATTGAATCATAAATGTATATATATTATCAACTCGATTCAAGTAGGTTAGGAGGAAATGTGCTAGATATAATCCAAATTAAATTAAGGGTTATCATATCGTTCAACTAATTATATAAATAGATTATGTTACAACTTGAGAAACTCTGTACTCTGTATTGATATTGACGTTCGACGTGGAAACCGAAATCCGATGATTGACCCGATGACTGTTGATAGTGGGGTCTTAAACAATAAACGTAGTGTTAGGCGAACTGGGGGATGGACCACAAAGGTTGGAGTGATAGGGCAAGCCCACGAGGGAGATGGCGTGGGCTGGTGGCGCACGTGAAGGGGATGAGGTTATGTCCTCCTCCTGCTTCTTTTGCTTCTTTACTGCACATGCACATGCAACCCCACCCCTTTCTACTTCTCACGTCTCCATCTCTCCATTTTTTCCATATTATATTCATTACATTTCATGTTTTTAATCAATTTCTTTCATTTTTATTATATTCATCATTTAAATTGTATATAAAAGAACCTTAGTTAGTTAATATTAGTAATAATTTGATGATGAAAACTCGGCTATCAATCAGACCCCCGGCCAACATGGCTCAGTGATATAATAGAACTCATTTAGTCTAACGATATCATAAGTTCGAATGGCCGCTATTGTAAATGGTATATAAAAAATTGGGCAATCAGTTTGGCAAATTCAAGTTCAGTATCTTAGAAGAGTAGTACATACAGCAACCCTTACAACATAGTTATATGGTAGAGTCCTCGGCTATTCATACTACTTTGTCATCAAATTAATGCTCGGTTTTGGACACTATGGGGTTGCTTTCAGGTCCATGTTTAGAAATCTGAAAATGGTCCCAACTGAATTGCAGCCACTAGTTGTAAATCTTACATTTTATACACAAGAAAAATCTTTCACAATGGGGCACCAACAAGAAAAGGCAAATGTCTCTAGAGCAAAATTACCTGCCTCACTGTCTCCACTGCATACTTACCAAGTTTGTATGTTTGGGTAATCGCAAAAACGTTAAATGGGTTAATGGCATTTATAACGCAAAACCTTTAACTAAAACAAACAATTATTTTTGGGCAGTTGAGTTACAATATGAAGATGATTGAAACCCACAAATCCATATCGCTCAAGTTTTCTATATCTAAAGAATTTAGTCATTTTTTAGTACGAAATGTACATCTGTGTCAAATTTCAATCTCTAAATGCATCTAGCTTTACTTTATCATTATTTTGTATACAACAATAAAATAGCAAAACAAAATTTATTTTTCTGATGTATATAACTGTTGAAAAGTTTCTAACAATTTATGTAACATGTGTTTTTCTTATGTCTAGCAATTATCTATAGTAAGAATGGTTCTTTTGCCTGATACAAAAACAGATCATATAACTATCTGAATTTGGACAAGTACTCTTCTCGTTTTGAAACACCAAGTTGTATAAATTTAGAGTTAAAGAACAAATTAATTAGTATCGGAGACAAGTTTCCAAGTTATTTCCAAATCAATGAAAAACTTGAAGCAAAACATTTCTGAATCTAAGTGACCATAACTGTATCACTTGTACCCCTCGAATTACCTTCTAAATGTAGGAGCATCATTGTTTGGTTCCGATAAATCTAAATTTGTATCCGAAGACTCAATGGTAGGATCGACTTTAATGTAAGGTCTGTCCCAGAATTATTACACACCAATGTGAAATCGATCTCACACAGTTTATATATTGGTATTTTGGTACAAGGCTACAAGCTATAAGAACATGAAAGCATTCGGACAAGTCAATGTCTATCATAACAACGGTCAAGAAAGATTTTCAGCATTGTTTGTTTTTTACCATGGTAGTAAAATTGCAAAAATTAGTAAAAATTTCAGATTTTTGATGCATAAGATAAATCAATGAATAACAAGAAAATTCGTCAATAAAGAGAACATGATATTTAAACCCAGAGGTAGAAGAAGTAGAAGACATCCATACATTAGAATGAATAATATAAAAAGGAGTTGATGCATAAGTGTAAGTTCCTCATTTTTTTAGTTTATTTCGTTGACAAACCACATTTGAGTTTATTATGTAAGGGTAGACTAGGCATTCATTATGCAATGATCAAGCGTCAAAGGCTTTCTCAAGACCTCCGGCTCAAGAGCACATCAAAGGCATATCACTTGTGCTTAACTCTTTGAAGAGATTTAGTTGCACACACTCACAACTCATGCATTGTCATATCTCATATATTTGCTATGTGTTTCATGTGTGTGCACTTTCACGTTATATCTTCCTTCTTGTATGCTCATCTTTTTTGCATCTTGGTTGATTGTTTGAGGTTTAAGGGTCCTTGCATTGTTGCCTTGTTACCGCTGTGAGTTTCTGAAAATACACTAAGAGTGATAAAACTAACCTATAGGGGGGTGAATAGGTTTTAGATTAATTAAATGTCATCTTCTAGATTAATCAAAATTAAACAACATAACACCTAATCTCTAACAACATCAATCATTGCCATAATAAAAATGCGGAATAAACAAAATGACACAATGATATGATTTACGTGAAAAACCCTCCAACTGGGTAAAAACTCACGGGCCTAATCGCCAATCGAACCCTCAAATCTACTATTTGCAAAAACGATTACAACCTAGGTTGACCACATCACACCTAATCGGTTACTAATCCGTTCTTGCTACCCGCAGACCTTTAATAGTGATTTTAGGCTCTTGCTCGTATACTACCAAAGGCAAATACAAGACTTAACTCTTAAATGAAGAGATATGAAACCTAAAGTGAATATGATGATATTCTAAATGCACAAAATGCAAGGTTAACACATTTAATGCTTATCTAGTCATGAATGAATGCTTCAAACAATCATAGATATCATGTTGCTATATGACACACATATAACCTAGCTATATGAAATCAAAGCATTCCTAGATGCAATAGCTATCACAATACAACAACCCAAACATCAACAAAAATCTCTATTTTTAATGAAAAATTATAATCTAGATGCATAAAAACCATAAAAGAGATTTCTTGTTAAGCAAGAACACAAAGATGGATGAGAGTGGTGTTCTACTTACCAAGTAAGTTATGTTGATGAAAACCCATGCTTAGACATATCCTAGATGAAGCTAGATGATGATAGAACCATGAATGAATGATGGGTGATTGGGTTTTGGTCAATAAAAATGGTTTCTTGCTACCTTTTCTTGCAAGACACACTTGAGCTCTAAAAGGAATGAAAGATAGTGGATTCTGAAGGTCTGAAGAGGCAAGGAAGAGGAAAGGGCATATATATATATATGAAGCCCTAGACGAAATGACACCGTTTTGAAAACAGTAGCAAAATCCCGTCATTACCGCTGTACGTACCGCGGCTTGGGTAAGTTGTCCAGACCGCGGTACACGAAGCAGTGTGCCTACTGGACAGCAGCGCGGTTGGGACCGCTGTGCGTGCAGTGCATAGGCTGCGGTCAAGGCAGCAAGGGCCTACTGATGTGTATCGCGTCAGGGACCGCTGTGCGTGCAGTGCACAGGTCGCGGTCCAGGCAGCATAGGCCGACTGATGATTACCGCTCAGTATGCCGCGGTGCAAGTAGTGCTTGCCAAGCGGTCTAGGCCGCAGTCATAGAAGAAACCCTATTTTCTAGGCAGACTTAACACACAAAGTGATGTGCAATATGTGCAAGTGTGGAGTGTGATAAGTGACATACAATGCATCATCCAATTGTATGTAAACAAGAATATAATGCATGCAAGTGAGTGTGTGCAGCTATATCCCTTCAAGTAAAAGTAGAGTCAAGTAATCTACCTTTCTTGAAGCACTTGGAGTCAAATGAAAGGTCTTCAATTCCTAATCTACCCTTTTACAAAGATTAACCCGAATTGTTATTTGTCAACGAAATAAGCCAATCATAAAAGCAAGGCACTTACAATCTCCCCCTTTGGCTATTTCGTGACAAAACCACCACTCACAAAGCAACCTCACAAAAACAAAAAAGTCGGTCAATAAAAGTTTCTACATTACAATAAAGACTATAGTTTAAGTCTTGAACATCTTCAAGTCAATCCAAAGTTTGTAGAACCATCCAACCTACACACAATCAACAAAACAAACAAGGATACCTTCCAAGATCAAGTGTGTGTAAGGTGCTTTCAATAACCATAAACAACAACATTTGCAATAGCCTTAACAAAATACAATCAAATAATGTAATCATGCTATGCAATGCATTACTTCCCCTACATGATAGCTCTCAACTCCCCCTAAACAAGATACTACTAGTCCACTAAAGCTCACAACTCTTCTCCCCATTTTTGTCATGAGATAGGCAAAGGGAATCCCCCTTAATGGGTAAGCTTTTGGCAAGGAAAGCTTATAGCACAAAACATATGCAAGTTCATATAAGCAACTTTATGCAACTCAATTAAGTAGGAGAGAATTAAGGAGTTTTATTTTATGAAAATGTGTGATACGATGCTCCGCAAGCAAGACATGTTGCAGTTAGGTTAAAAAACAATGGTATTTGGCAAAGCAAACAACAAGGGTTTCCAAAAGAATTCAAACCAATTCTCACCCTTTGTCATGATTTCAAGTAATGATATAGATTTTTTATAAGAAATTCAATTTAAAGAGCAACTATATCAAACTTTATAAGCGAAACAAGACATGAGCGACTTTTCGCACCCTATTTGATTTTTCTAGGTAAGACACACATATGATAGTAGCCTTGTTCAACTAATAAAGAGAGAGAGAAGACTAAATTTTGATGAGACATCCTTATTTATTGAATAGACACATGGTCCTTATTTAGTTCAGTCTTCTCATGTGCTTGTGCATACAGTTTTACATTCATGTTTAAGCAATCAAAAAAACGTCTTCATACATATCAACTTAAAGCATGTCATTAGTAAAAACATCATGTCATGGAGATCAATTATAGGTCATTCAAATTGTACTTCCAAAGTAAATCTCCTAGTCCAAAAATATATGTTTGAACATAAATATAACATGGATTGCAAGAGAAGCAATTTTAACACTTATTAAGAAAATAACATAACCATATGCACAACTGATCATCTCAAGCAATTAATGAAGAAGCATAAAACATATCAATGTAGCACAATGCACTTTCATGCTAACTTGCTCTCTTTGCTTGAGCTCCCCATATGAGGTCAAGACATACCATTTCAAGCCATATGACAAATCCCAATAGACTTACTAAGGTTGCCAAACCTAATGGTGTCTAAGGGCTTTGTAAATAAGTCTGCTAGTTGGCCATTAGTTCCCACATGCTCCAATGCAATAGTTTTGCTCTCAACTAGCTCTCTAATGAAATGATGTCTAATGTCAATGTGCTTTGTCCTAGAATGTTGGACGGGATTCTTAGAAATGTTGATGGCACTCATGTTGTCACAAAACAAGGTGAGAGTGCATTGCTCTAAGCCATAGTTGGCTAGCATTTGCTTCATCCACAACAATTGGGTACAAGCAATACCGGCAGCTATGTATTCCACCTCAGCCGTGGATAGGGAAATTGAGTTTTGCTTCTTGCAAAACCAAGACACCAAGTTGTTGCCTAGAAAAAAACAACCACCCGATGTACTTTTCCTATCATCACAATTCCCCGCCCAATTGGCATCACTAAATCCAACAAGATTTGGATTAGTGTCAAAGGAGTACTATATCCCATGATTGGAGGTACCATTCACAAATCGAATGATCCTCTTCACCGCAACAAGGTGAGATTCTTTAGGATTGGCTTGGTACCTAGCACAAACACCCACACTAAAGGAGATATCGGGTCTACTAGCGGTCAAGTATAGCAAACTACCTATCATGCCACGATACAATCTTTGATCAACACTTTTACCACTAGCATCCTTGCTTAGCTTCAAAGTGGTACTCATGGGTGTGTCACAATGTTTAGCATTGTCAAGACCAAACTTCTTCACTAGGCTTTTGGCATACTTAGCTTGGGATATGAAAATCCCATCATGCATTTGCTTAATTTGCAAGCCTAGGAAGTAATTTAGTTCACCAACCATGCTCATTTCAAATTCAAGAGACATGACATCAACAAATTATCTCACTTTTGACTCATTGGTGGAACCAAATACAATATCATCAACATAAATTTGAGCTATGAAAAGCTCATTTTTATTGCACTTGATGAACAAAGTCTTGTCAACACTACCTCTTGAGTAGCCATTGTCAACAAGATAAAGATTGAGGCGCTCATACCAAGCCCTCGGTGCTTGTTTCAACCCATAAAGTGCCTTTTTGAGGCGATAGACATGATTGGGGTGGTGTGGATCCACAAACCCCTTTGGTTGTTCAACAAACACTTCCTCATGCAAGAAGCCATTCAGAAAAGCACTCTTAACATCCATTTGGTGTCATTTGAACTTATACACACAAGAAATGGACAAGAGAAGCCTTATAGACTCAAGACGGGCAACGGGAGCAAAAGTCTCCTCAAAGTCAATACCCTCAATTTGAGAGTATCCTTGTACCACAAGCCTAGCCTTGTTGCGCACAATGTTGCCATCCTCATCCGACTTGTTCCTATACACCCATTTGGTGCATATGACATTAGTATCCTTGGGTCTAGGAACTAGAGTCCAAACCTCATTTCTTTCAAATTGGTTTAGCTCTTCTTGCATGGCAAGAACCCAAAACTCATCATTCAAGGCTTCATCAACCTTTTTGGGTTCAACTTGAGAGGTGTAACAAGTATAGCTAATTTGATTAGCTATTTGATGCCTAGTCCTAACACCCTCATTCACATCTCCAAGAATGTCGTTCTTGTTGTGGAGATGTCTAACCCATGGAGCGGGTTCTTTAGAGTCCAAAGAAGGATCTCTATCAAGAGGTTGATCATCCTCTTCACTATGATTTGACTTCTCATTACTTGAAGTCTCACCATACTCCTTCAAAGAAAGGTCACCATTCTCACAAACATCCTCCTCATAGTCAACATTTTTAGGCCTACAATCATCAATGACAACGTTTGATGATTCCATGACACTTCGAGTTTTTAGATTGAAAACTCTATTGGCCTTGCTATTGAGTGCATATCCAATGAAAATACCCTCATCACTCTTGGCATCAAACTTGCCAAGTTGATCACGGTCATTAAGAATATAGCACTTACTACCAAAGATATGGAAATAGCTAACATTGGGTTTTCTTCCTTTCCATAACTCATAGGATGTTTGTTTGGTCCCGGGTCTAAGGAAAACTCTATTCCCTATATAACAAGCCGTATTAACGGCTTCGGCCAATAAATTCCTAGGAACCTTGTTACTAAGCAACATCACCCAAGCCATCTCTTGTAAAACCCTATTCTTCCTTTCCACAACTCCATTTTGTTGGGGAGTTCTAGGAGCCGAGAATTCATGGGAAATACCTAGACCGTTACAAAAACTCTCAAAGCTACCATTCTCAAATTCTTTCCCATGATCACTTCTAATTCTCTTAATGCTCCTAACGTGAGAATTTTTCTCATTTTGGATTTTGACACATAGCATTTTGAATTTCTCAAAAGCTTTGGACTTCTCTCTAAGGAAGTAAGTCCATGTGAACCTAGAGAAGTCATCAACCACTACAAGGATATACCTTTTACCACCTAGACTCTCGGTTTGTATGGGACCCATGAGGTCCATATGAAGGAGTTCCAATGGCTTCTCGGTACAAAGGAATTTTCCCTTCTTGTGCACACTTTTGGTTTGCTTTCCTTGCTGACAAGGTCCACAAACTCCCTCAAACCTCTTTCCAAGCTTAGGAAGGCCTCTCACAACATTCAACTTCTCAATGACTTTCAAGTCACTGTAAGGACCTCGATTTTATGATTGGCTTATTTCATGACAAACCACACCACATTGGGGATGATTGTGTAATGGGTAGCTTAGGTCCGTCTTGGCAAGCTTCCAAGCATCTCCATGACTTCAAGAGCAAAAGGTATACTCACTTGACTTTGTCTCTTGAAGAGTTTAGGTGCACACACACACTTCATGCATGTTTTGTTTATCTTGCATTTGTGTTCCTTATTATTTATATGTGTGTGCATCCTTTTCAAACACACTCACCAGCTTGCATTAGATATCATATCTTGCATTGTATCTCATTTGATAAACATGTTTGACATGTTAATTGTGCTTCATTGTGTGCATCTCACTCACTTCACACTTGCACAAAATTCATGTAAGATAGACATTTTTCTTGAGTGTTAAAAAGGGATTTTTCCCTTTAGCGCGGCCTAGACCGCTCGGCAGGCTCTGTTTGCACCGCGGCGCACGGAGCGGTATTCTCCTGTGCGTCATGCGTGACGTGGACCGCAACCTGTGCACTTGCACGCACAGCGGTCCCAACCGCGGTGTTGTCCAGACGGTGCACTGCTGTATGTACCGCGGTCTGGACACTTACCTGTGTCGCGGTCTAGCAAGCGGTTTTAACGGGATTCTGTTTCCCAAGTTCAAAACGATGTAGTTTTAACTAGGGCTTCATATATATTCTTCCTCTTCTCTTCTTGGCGGACCAAGAGCTTAGAAAATCACTTTTAGAGAAAGGTTAGAGCTCCTAGAGAGAGAAAGCTTCAAGAAAGCATCTTGGACTCTCCAAACCCAAAACCCATCTCCATATTGCATCTTTCATCATCATTTGAGCATGGATCTTCATTGTTTCATGACTAGGTAAGCAAGAACTTCTTTGAATATCATTAATTGTTCTTCTTAGTCTAGATTAGGTATTTATTGCTTGATTAAATACCTAGACTCTACTTATTGCATATATTTATGAGTCTTTATAACATGATTGGGTTTGTTTGTGATAGCTTAATTGATTAGGTCATTTTTGCCTAAAAGCTAGGTCATAAATATTCATGTGTGCTTAATTGGTAACTAGGTTAAGAAATTGTGTTTTAATCAACTAGTTAATGTTCATGAATATTTGATTGTGTTTGTTTGTGATAGCTTGCATTATTAGGTCATATATGCCTAATTAGCTAATCCATAAATGTTCATGTATGCTTAATTGATGATTAGGTTGACTTTATACATCTAGTCAAGTTTATAAATGTTTATGTGAATTTAATTGACAATTAGGTTGTTAGAATTTCTCTACAACTAATTGAGACCTCATGTGTGTACATGTCGGCATTATTTGATAACTAGGATGTTGTATTGCATATCTACATCTAGTTAAGCATTGTATGTTTAGTCTAACATATATTGTGTTGAGCATTCATTGATTGTTCACTTAGACCCTATACTCTTCTTGAGTCAAAGTCTTGTGGCTTCGGGGTGAAGTTGCACAAGCATTGAAGTCTTGCAACCAAAGGTTGGTTGGCAAGCATTGGTTGCCAAGAGCCACTGTAAAAGGCCCGTGGGGTAGATGAGGAGGTGCTCACGCCAAGAGAAGTGTATCGAGGGATATCACTAGGGATTGAACCAAGAGTGGCCAGTGGTAGTGTCCATAGCCTGAGGTTATCGAGAGTGAGAGTCCGAGTATCACTTAAGGGTGTAACTTTCTTTTTATATAGTGGATTTCTGTGGCTCAAGTGGCTAGCATGGCTAGTCCCGTGGTTTTTCTCGTTTGGAGGGTTTCCACATAAAAATCAAGTGTTCTTTATATTTCCGCACTTTTACTTGATTTTGTATGTTTAATTTAATTGGGTTATATGTTTAATATTGAGTAATCGAAAAAGTTGGTAATAATCGATTAACAACCTATTCACCCCTCCTCTAGGTTGTAGACACACGTTAAGAGTAGTATTTTCAATTGGTATCAAAGCGGGTTCCTAGACATAATTAGGTGATCCTTGCTCCTTGTTTGTGTGTCTTGCATTTGTGTGCATTTTGTTCCTTGCATTTCATTTGCATTCTTTCACTCATTTCACCTTACACCATGTGTGAGAGTGAAACACTTATAGTGGGATTTGCTTCGGTGACCTCTAATGTTGAGAGGAAGATAGATGACTCCGATGAGGAGATGACTCTCATGGTGGAGAGATTTAGGAGATTTATTGAAATCTCAAAAGAAGGGTTTGACCTCCACAGTGAAGGAGGAGAAGTGTATGACCTCCAAAGTCAAAGAGGAAAAGAAAATGTCAAGGAAAAATGACCCTTGCCTTGAATGTGGTGGAATTGGCCACCTTGCCTCCATGTGTGGTAACTTGAAGTACAAGAAGGGAGGAGAAACTATGATCGCTACTTGGAGTGATAGCGAAGTTGAAGTAGTTGAATAGTGCTCCACAAGCTCAGTTGCTAGTGAGATCAACTACTTCGCATTTCCGGGTTCCTACCATGAAGAAACTCAAGCCATCACCAAATGTTTATCACTTAAAGATTTCAAGATGGGTGGCCTTGAACTTGGAAACCGAAGAGGAGCATGCTTAAATGTTGCAAGCCTTGATGATATAACTATCACAAGCACAAGTGGGAGAAGCTTTGATAATGATGGATCATGCTCCGAGAACTCTTGTGACAACATGGTGCATAACCAAGAGTTCATTGACTTTCTTCAAAAGTCCTTGAAGGAGAGAGAAAATGATATCCTTAGATTGGAAAAGGATAGCCTCCAACTAAGAACTAAAGTGACTCATCTAAATGAGGAAGTGTCACTTGTTAAAGTGAATGAAGTGGTGTTGGAGAAGGAACTTGAAGAGACAAGAAATACACTTGCTAAATTGACTTCAAGTTCGGAAAAGCTTGATCAAATGTTGAGTATTGGAAAGAAGCCAAATGACAAGAGAGAGCTTGGCCTTATAGATGATGAGTCCACGCCACCCTCGGACAAGACAACTTTTGTGAAGGAATATATTCCTAAGTTGCCTCATCCATCTCAACATCCAATGAAGACTTCCATCGATAACTCTTTGAAGACGGACACGTTTGATGTGTCCAAGTATGAGAAGAAGATTGAAGATTGCCACCAACGGATGAAGGCCATGAAACAAGAACTTGCAATCAAAGATAATTCCTTGAAGATTGTAAAGGAAAGAGAGATGAGGTGTCTTGAAGAACTAAAGAAGGCCAAGATTAAACAACCTCAAGCTCAAGGCAAAAGCAAGGCCATATCCAAGCAACTTTCAACTCAAGGGAAGTCCTCACAAGCCTTGGCAACCCAACCAAAGCCTAGGTAATTCAAGAAGAAAGGACAAATCCTTGAGAAGTCTATCACCTCCCCCAACAAGCCAATTACGGAGAAAGGAGGTGATCACAAGAGGCATGATCAACCGGCTCAACCACCTCAACAAGCTAGACCACAAATGTGGCACCAATCGGCTCAAGCTTCTAGGAAAAGCAAACCGATGCACCATCAAAGACAACCTCATCAACATGGTGATGCCTCGATGAGATCACAATGCTATGGTATAAATCCTTACTTTGTACCTACTTGTCATTATTGTGGTATGATTGGTCACTTAAGACCAAATTGCTTGAATTACATTAAGAGGTGTAGATTAGAGAGCATGAAAGAAAAACGGTTGAAAAATAGGGCAAGTTTGCATAAAACTAGGGAACCTAGAAACATGTTTATGACCACTAAAAATGTTAAAGTGGAACCTAGGTAGGTTAGAAAGAATGAACCTGCTTGCCTTAGTGCCCATGTGATTCCCATAGATGCAACTAGGTCCGTTGGACTTGGTAGGTCTATAGCAGCTCATGCCTCCCATTAACTTGGTTGGATTTGACCCCTTGTGGGGAGCTCAAGCAAAGAGAGTGAACTTGCATGATTTGCAATGTGCAAAAAGTTGATTTATTTTATGCTCTTTTGATAATTGCTTGAGATTCTTGGTTGCACATATATGCTTATATGTTATTTTCTTAATAAGTGTGCAATATTGCTTTACTTGCAATCCATATCATATTTTAGTTCAACAATGCATTTTTGGACTAGGAGATTTGATTGGGAAAGTACATTTGGATGACCCATAATTTATCTCCATGACATGAGAACTATTAATGACATGCTTAAAATGATAAGCATGAAATATTTTTGATTGCTTTAGTGCAAAATATGTGTGAAAGCAATTGAGAAGACTAAACTCAATAAGGATCTTGTATCCATGCAATAAATAAGGATGTCTCATCCAAATTTAGTCTTCTCTCTCTCTTTATTAGTTGAACAAGGCTACTATCATACGAGTATCCTACCCGGAAAAATCAAAAAGGGTGCAAAAGTCACTCGTCTTGTTTCGCTTATAAAGTTTGATATAGTTGCTCTTTAAATTGAAATTCATTTTGAAAAACTATATCTTGTTTGCTTATGACAAAATGGTACAAATTGGTTTGAATTCTTTTGGAAACCCTTTTGATGTTTGCTTTGCCAAATACCATTGCATGAACTTGAATGCTATATGTCTTGCATGCAAAGCAACAAATTCACACATTTTTTTTTTGTTAAATAAAACTCCTTGAATCTCTCTCAATTATTTAAGTTGCATAAAGTTTATGTATATGATTATGCAACCATCTTTTGTGCAAATATCTCTCTTTGCTAAAGCAACCCGATAGGGGAAGCTCATTTGCCTATCTCATGACAAAAAGGGGGAGAAGTCTTGAGAAATATGGGGGGAGCATGAGGGAGCATGTTTATGCTTTGGGGGAGAAGCCTAGAGAGAGAGTAACCTTTTAGGGGGAGCATTGCACATGCGTTCTTTGTATTGCTTTATTTGTATTTAAGTGCAATGCTTGTTTTTATTTGTTCAACTCACTTGCACTTGTTCTTTGAAAGTGCTTCTTGCTATTGTGTGTAGGTACATTGATAATTCTACAAAGAGATTGAAGATATTGAAGATTTAGATTCTAGGTATCTCTTTGGTAATGTAGAAGTGATTATGGACAATAGCTTTGTTTTATTTTGTGAGTGGTTGTTTTGTCATGAAATAGCCAAAGGGGGAGATTGTAAGGACCTCGATTTTATGATTGGCTTATTTCATGACAAACCACACCACATTGGGGATGACTGTGTAATGGGTAGCTTAGGTCTGTGTTGGCAAGCTTCCAAGCATCTCTATGACTTCAAGAGCATAAGGTATACTCACTTGACTTTGTCTCTTGAAGAGTTTAGGTGCACACACACACTTCATGCATGTTTTGTTTATCTTGCATTTGTGTTCCTTATTATTTATATGTGTATGCATCCTTTTCAAACACACTCACCAGCTTGCATTAGATATCATATCTTGCATTGTATCTCATTTGATAAACATATTTGACATGTTAATTGTGCTTCATTATGTGCATCTCACTCACTTCCCACTTGCACAACATTCATGTAAGATAGACATTTTTCTTGAGTGTTAAAAAACGATTTTTCCCTTTAGCGCGGCCTAGACCTCTCGGCAGGCTTTGCTTGCACAGCGGCGCACGGAGCGGTATTCTCCTGTGCGTCATGCGCGACGTGGACAGCAACCTGTGCACTTGCACGCACAGCGGTCCTAACCGCTGTGTTGTCCTAGACGGTGCACTGCTGTATGTACCGCGGTCTGGACACTTACCTGTGTCGCGGTCTAGCAAGCAGTTTTGACAGGATTCTGTTTCCCAAGTTCAAAACGATGTAGTTTTAACTAAGGCTTCATATATATTCTTCCTCTTCTCTTCTTGGCGGACCAAGAGCTTAGAAAATCACTTTTAGAGAGAGGTTAGAGCTCCTAGAGAGAGAAAGCTTCAAGAAAGCATCTTTGACTCTCTAAACCCAAAACCCATCTCCATATTGCATCTTTCATCATCATTTGAGCATGGGTCTTCATTGTTTCATGACTAGGTAAGCAAGAACTTCTTTGAATATCATTAATTGTTCTTCTTACTCTAGATTAGGTATTTATTGCTTGATTAAATACCTAGACTCTACTTATTTCATATATTTATGAGTCTTTATAACATGATTGGGTTTGTTTGTGATAGCTTAATTGATTAGGTCATTTTTGCCTAAAAGCTAGGTCATAAATATTCATGTGTGATTAATTGATAACTAGGTTGAGAAATTGTGTTTTAATCAACTAGTTAATGTTCATGAATATTTGATTGTGTTTGTTTGTGATAGCTTGCATTATTAGGTCATATATGCCTAATTAGCTAATCCATAAATGTTCATGTATGCTTAATTGATGATTAGGTTGACTTTATGCAGCTAGTCAAGTTTATGAATGTTTATGTGAATTTAATTGACAATTAGGTTGTTAGAATTTCTCTACAACTAATTGAGACCTCATGTGTGTACATGTAGGCATTATTTGATAACTAGGATGTTGTATTGCATTATCTACATCTAGTTAAGCATTGTATGTTTGGTCTAATATATATTGTGTTGAGCATTCATTGATTGTTCACTTAGACCCTATACTCTTCTTGAGTCAAAGTCTTGTGGCTTCGGGTGAAGTTGCACAAGCATTGAAGTCTTGCAACCAAAGGTTGGTTGGCGAGCATTGGTTGCCAAGAGCCACTGTAAAATGCCTGTGGGGTAGATTAGGAGGTGCTCACGCCAAGAGTAGTGTATCGGGGGATATCACTAGGGATTGAACCAAGAGTGGCGAGTGGTAGTGTCCATAGCCTGAGGTTATCGAGAGTGAGAGTCCGAGTATCACTTGAGGGTGTAACTTTCTTTTTATATAGTGGATTTCTATGGCTCAAGTGGCTAGCATGGCTAGTCCCGTGGTTTTTCCTGTTTGGAGGGTTTCCACGTAAAAATCAAGTGTTCTTTATATTTCAGCACTTTTACTTGATTTTGTATGTTTGATTTAATTGGGTTATATGTTTAATATTGACTAATCGAAAAAGTTGGTAATAATCGATTAACAACCCATTCACCCCCCCCCCCCCCCCCCCCCCCCTCTAGGTTGTAGACACACGTTAAGAGTAGTATTTTCAGTCACTATAATTCATATGGCCAAATCTTTGATGCCACAACTCAACTTGGTCACAAACTAGACAAGTTACAAGAGATGTTACTAGACTCAAGACAATAACAATTATTACTTGATCTCTTGCCTTTTAAAAGATCCTGCCCATTTTCCTTAAGAATAGAGCAATCAACTTTGCCAAACATAACCGAAAGCCCTTCATCACTTAAATGTGATATACTTATGAGATTGGCTTGCAAGCCATCAACAAAGAGAGCATTGAGCAAGGAGGGCAAACCGGGAATAGATATATTACTTTTCCCTATGACCTTTTTCCTTGAACCATCACCAAAGGTGACAAATCCACCATCCTCCATTACAAGAGTCCCTAAGAAACTCTTGTTTCCGGTTATGTGCCTAGAACACCCACTATCAAGATACCAAGTATTGAAGGCCTTGCCTTTCAAAGCCACTTGAGCCACATAACAAAAATATTCATTTTTTCTAGTCCATCTAGGAGCAACATTTTCAACCCTATGAGCCTTTGGTTCATTTGCTCTAAGTTCCCTAGGTGCATGCTTTTTGGCTCTTCTAAGCATATTTTTCTCAATCATGTTCTCAAATCTATACAATTTGATATACTTAAAGCAATTAGGCCTTATATGGCTTTCGATACTACAATAATGACAAGTAGGAGTAAAGTAGGAACTCATGCCATAGCTTTGTGCAACCAATTGAGGCTTCCTTCTCCTTTGGGTAGTCCTTTGATGTTGAACAAACTCTCTCCTTTGTGGTTGAGCCAAAGTAGCATGTCTTCCTTATTGAGCATACACGATCCTTGATTGTGGAGGAGGCATCCTTTCATGTGAAGGTCTTGATTGAAATGCTCTAACTTGTTGTGGTTGAGCCCTTGTTGGAATCTTGGTTTGAGCCTGTTCTGAGGATTCTCCAATTTCAATCCTTCTTGTAATTTGTTGTGGGATTTTGACTTCTTCAACTTCTTGACTCTTGACAAAAGTAGTCTTTTTCAAAGAAGTAGTACTCACATCTTCCTCATATCCCAAACCCCTCTTATCACTAGGGCTCTTTCCAATTGATAGCATCTTGTCAAGCTTCTTGGTTCCGGAGGTCATCTTGGCAATTACTCATTTTGCCTCTTCAAGCTCCTTCCTTAAGCATTCTTCACTTTTCTTGATCACAACAAGTTCCAACTTCAAGCTTTCTTCCCTTTCTCTTGTTCTTTTCACTTCTTCACTCAAGTGAATCATCTTGGAGGTCAATTCAAGGTTCTTCCTTTTCAACTCCTGAATCTTTTTTTTCTTCTTAGCTCTAGAACTTTTGAAGTATTCCATGAAGTCTTCATAGTCCATCTCCTTATCAAATTCATGCTTGGACTCGGATGACGTACTCCCATTAATTGAGTCATCTTCTTCTTCTTCTAGTTTGTCATTCTCCTCTTCTTGGTCACTCATAACTTCCTTGCTATTGTGAGATGATGAGAAGGCAATGAAGTTTGCAACTTGATCTTCATCATCCGAAGACTTTTCTTCCTCCTCTAAGTCTTCATTATCACTCCAAGTAGCTGCCATCGCCTTTCCTTTCTTCTTCTTCTTTAAGTTGGCACATTCGGGGCCAATGTGACCATACCCACTACACTCATAGCATTGAATACTCTTCTTGGAGTCCTTCTCTTCACTTTTCTCCACCTTTTTAAAAGAAGTCTTCCTCTTCACAAATTTTCCCTTGGAGCTTATCCCATTCTTCTCAAACTTCATGAACTGCTTGAACCTCTTCACCATAAGAGCCATTTCTTCATCCGAATCTTCTTCCTCCCTTTCTTCCTTGGTGGTCTTCAATGCAATGCTTTTTTGCTTCTTTTGAGGTGTTGTTGAAGTAGGGGCTCTTCTTGACTCAAAAGCCATCAACTTGCCAATTATCTCACTTGGCTTCATCTTCTTATATTCGCTATTCTCCTCAATAGCGGTCACCTTAGCATCAAATCTCTCCGGAAGAGACCTCATAATTTTTTGGTTTATCCTTTTATCCGTATATGGATCGCCTAATTGATGACTTTGGTTGACGATATCCATTAGCTTCACTTGGAAGTCATTGAAGCACTAGTGATCTTCCATCTTCAAGGACTCAAATTGAGTTTGAAGGACTTGTAGTTTGGAGTCTTTTACTACATCGGTTCCTTCATGTGCCATCTCCAATATTTTCCATGCTTCATGTGCATTCCTTATGGTTTGGATTAGCTTGTGTTGATTCTCATCCACCGCACACAGGATTGCATGCATGGCCTTGTTGTTCCATTTGGAGGCTTCAAAGTCTTTAGTATCCCATTCCGATTTAGCCTTATGCACGATGCTTTCATCTTCGAGAGTCTTGGTAGGTGATGTGTAACCATCCTCAATCACCATCCAAACTCAATCGTCAATTTGGCATAGGTAGGATTCCATTTTTCCTTTCCATGATGAGTAATTAACCCCCCGTCAGAAGTGGAGGTCTTGAACTCGATGCTCCATCTCGCTCATATGTGTTTCCACTCATGGTGTTTAAGAGTGAATGAGATGAATGCAATCAATCACACAAAAAGAAAAGGAAAACAAGCAAGACACACTAACCAAAAAACAATCTAATGCAAAACACTCCTAGAGAGCAAAGGATCTCCTAATTATGTTAAGGAACCCGCTTTGATACCAATTGAAAATACACTAAGAGTGATAAAACTAACCTAGAGGGGGGGGGGGGGGTGAATAGGTTTTAGATTAATTAAATGCCATCTTTTAGATTAATCAAAATTAAACAACACAACACCTAATCTCTAACACCATTAATCATTGCCATAATAAAAATGCGGAATAAACAAAATGACACAATGATATGATTTACGTGAGAAACCCTCCAACTGGGTAAAAACTCACGGGCCTAATCGCCAATCGAACCTCAAATCCACTATTTGCAAAAACGATTACAACCTAGGTTGACCACATCACACCTAATCGGTTACTAATCCGTTCTTGCTACCCGCAGGCCTTTAATAGTGATTTTAGGCTCTTGCTCGTATACTACCAAAGGCAAATACAAGACTTAACTCTTAAATGAAGAGATATGAAACCTAAAGTGAATATGATGATATTCTAAATGCACAAAATGCAAGGTTAACACATTTAATGCTTATCTAGTCATGAATGAATGCTTCAAACAATCCTAGATATCATGTTGCTAAATGACACACATATAACCTAGCTATATGAAATCAAAGCATTCCTAGAAGCAATAGCTATCACAATACAACAACCCAAACATCAACAAAAATCTCTATTTATAATGAAAAATTATAATCTAGATGGATAAAAACCATAAAAGAGATTTCTTGTTAAGCAAGAACAAAAAGATGGATGAGAGTGGTGTTCTACTTACCAAGTAAGTTATGTTGATGAAAACCCATGCTTAGACATATCCTAGATGAAGCTAGATGATGATAGAACCATGAATGAATGATGGGTGATTGGGTTTTGGTCAATAAAAATGGTTTCTTGCTACCTTTTCTTGCAAGACACTCTTGAGCTCTAAAAGGAATGAAAGATAGTGGATTCTGAAGCTCTGAAGCTCTGAAGAGGCAAGGAAGAGGAAAGGGCATATATATATGAAGCTCTAGATGAAATGACACCGTTTTGAAAACAGTAGCAAAATCCTGTCATTACCGCTGTACGTACTGCGGCTCGGATAAGTTGTCCAGACCGCGGTACACGAAGCAGTGTGCCTACTGGACAGCAGCGCGGTTGGGATCGCTGTGCGTGCAGTGCACAGGCTGCGGTCAAGGCAGCAAGGGCCTACTGATGTATATCGCGTCAGGGACCGCTGTGCGTGCAGTGCACAGGCCACGGTCCAGGCAGCATAGGCCGACTGATGATTACCGCTCAGTATGCCGCGGTGCAAGTAGTGCTTGCCAAGCGGTCTAGGCCGCGGTCATAGAAGAAACCCTATTTTCTAGGTAGACTTAACACACAAAGTGATGTGCAATATGTGCAAGTGTGGAGTGTGATAAGTGACATACGATGCATCATCCAATTGTATGTAAACAAGAATATAATGCATGCAAGTGAGTGTGTGCAGATATATCCCTTTAAGTAAAAGTAGAGTCAAGTAATCTACCTTTCTTGAAGCACTTGGAGTCAAATGAAAGGTCTTTAATTCCTAATCTACCCTTTTACAAAGGTTAACCCCAATTGTGATTTTGTCAACGAAATAAGCCAATCATAAAGTGAGGCACTTACAGTTTCCACAACGGTACACACGGCGGTTAACATTCCAGTGGAAGCCGATGTTTGACCGTTGTTGTTACACTGTACATTTTCACATCGTTGTGGATTCCAATACGTTCCGCTGTGTGAGCCACAGCGGTACAGACAGCGGTTTTGGCTTGTTGTTTTTTGTTCTAGCTTACTGCTGTGTAAACAGTTGTGTCTCCCACAAAGGTACTCACAATGTTCTTGCCCTGTTTTGCCCAAAACACTGTCGTTTCACTTTAACCTCTTATATATACCTTCTCTTCTCTCCCATTTCGTTGTAAGGAGTCTAAGAAGCCATTTTTGAGAAACTAAGCTTCCTTCAAGAAAGAGAAACTTCCAAGAACCCACCTCTACTCAACCAAACACATTCTCATGAGCATCTAGCATCATTCAACCATCATCTAATCATAGGTCTACTTATTTTCTTTACTAGGTAACATGAACTTGCTCTAGAACTCTTTGCATCTTTCATATTTTCATATTTGCCTAGGATTAGCATTTATTTTCTTGATTAAATGCATGACTCTTGCCTAATATTGTTTTCCAATATGTTTGAGTCACTTTGTGTTGGTTGAGATTGCTTGTTCATTGATGAAATGCATGACTCTTGCCTAATATTCTTTCAATTAGGAAGTTTATGCTCTTTATCAAGATCTTCTTGCTTTGCATTTAGATATTGATATCTAGGTTTGTTGTTTATTGCCATCCTGAATTCCTAAATAAGCATTTAGGTAGCCTATCATTAATTGCATATTGGAATATTGTCATATATTCACATATGTTGTTTATCTCTTCATGGATTGTTAAGCCTTGTGGCTAAGTGATTTTGTGGTCAGGCTTTGGTCTAGGATCACTATTAAAGGCCCGTTGGGTAGAGTGAAAGGGTTAATGACTAAGTATGGTGTGATTAGAGGTCAACCTAGGTTGTAAACTTTCATTCAAATAGTGGATTTGAGGACCGTGTGTGGCTAGAAGGATAGCCCGTGAGTTTTGCCCAGTTAGAGGGTTTCTCACGTAAAACAACTCTTGTGTTTATATTGTTTTCCACTTGTTTAGTATTAATTGATTGATTGCTAATATGGGGTAAATTTGATAACATCGATTAATCTAATAAATGGTAATCAATTGATGAAAACCTATTCACCCCCTCCCCCTCTCTAGGTTAGGTTAGACACGTATTTATTATTTTCAGTTGGTTTCAAAGCAGGTTCCTAGACATACGTAGGAGATCCTTGCTTTTGCATGTGTCCTGCATTTGCGTGTTTTTTTTTTGTTGCATACATTTGCATTCATCTAACTCATATACCTAAACACTATGAGTGGGAATGGTGGAGAAACGAGGGAGCTTCAAGCACAAGACCTCCCTTACTTATCGAAGTAAACTATGCCTCATAGAAAGGCAAGATGGAGTCCTACCTTTGTCAAATAGATGACCGAGCATGGATGGCAATAGAAGATGGCTATACTCCTCCGAAAAAGACTCTTAAATACGAAAGTGTGATTCCCAAGCCAAAGTCGTAATGGACAACTTAAGAGTTCAAAGCCTCCAAGTGGAACAAAAAGGCTATGTATGCCATCTTTTGCATCGTGGATGACAACCAATACAAGTTGATCCAAACAACTAGGAATGCAAAGGAGGCATGGGAGATTCTAGAGATGGCTCATGAAGGAACCGAGGTGGTCAAGGACTTAAAGCTCCAAGTCCTTGAAACACATTTTGAGACGATCAAGATGGAGGACCTAGAGTGCTTTAATGATTTTCAAGTAAGGTTAATGGACATCATGAATCAAAGTAATCAACTAGATGACCCATACTTGGATAGGAGAACAAGCAAAAGATCATGAGGTCACTTCCCGAGAGGTTCGAGTCTACAGTGACAGCGCTTGAAGAAAATAGTGATTTCAAGACTATGAAGCCAAATGAAGTTATTAGGAGGCTAGCCTATTGATGAGGCCGTCGTTGTGCCTCTCAAAAAAGATTTATCTAATTTAATCTACCTTGCAAATGCAACGAGTCAAAGGACTATTATAGCATGTAAGCAAGGG
Source organism: Dipteronia sinensis (assembly GCA_033220585.1). NCBI lineage: Eukaryota > Viridiplantae > Streptophyta > Magnoliopsida > Sapindales > Sapindaceae > Dipteronia > Dipteronia sinensis. Next base: position 20,345,913 of record CM065638.1, on the reverse strand, counting down.
TCATTCCCACAGAGAGGTGGTATCCGTCTAACTGTCTCTAGCTAAAGCGTTATTGAAAGCGATGTAAATAGAACATGGAAGGGGTGAGAATGGTGTGTGTCAAGTGTATGCATAATGCGAATAGTGTGTGAGGTGTGAATAAACTAAACTAAATTAAATTACACTGAGGATGAAATGTAACCGGGTGCTTACCTTTCTAAATCTAGCTAAAAAGGGAAATCAATTACACTATAAAGCAATATAAATTAGTCTACTCCTAAAGCAAAGCACCCTAGTTACAAAAATAAATGTGGCTTAGAGAGATGCAAGATAGTGGTTACAATAGGTACATAAGTTCACTAAACACATAACCTAGTCATATTGATTATAAACATTCAAGCACCATTCAAAACGGATTCAAGGGCTAGTTCTCTTGATTAAGGATTCCGAAATCAAATCATCTATTATTACGAATCATTTGTTGATTAAGGAATACCGAAATCAATTCTCATCACTCAACCAAAGGCATGGAATGAGCAATTGTGTCTAGGTCTAGACCCATTAAGCACAAGAACAATACACCAAACAACCTAATCTAGTATAAGCATGCATAAATCAAGTTCCCTCTATTCAAGAGTTAACAATAAAGATCCATTCACAGTTAATCAATCGGAACACGGATGTGCTCTTTCACTCTAATCAATCTATACATATCGATTTCCTTTCGTCACCAACATGCAAACAAGAGTGAGACTCTACTTTTACACTACATCATTTGTTTATACTAAGTTACACTACATCATTATTTTAATCTAAAGTCTCACTTATGCAAACATATCAATTTCTACTCATTCACCAATATACATGTCAAGAAAAGAGAGATATAGCATAAGCTCAAATAATAGAGTCAAGATCCAAGTTGAATCTAAGTAAATACCATATATAACAAGCTCAAGTGTTGGTTTACAAATATTCCCTAATAGGGATTACACATCAAAGAAATAGAAAATAAAACAAAGAGAAGAGTTTAGAGAAAATCAAGATCTCTATTTCGTTTTGCTCTCCTTTCTCTTTGGATCTACTTCAAAGATGGATGAAAGAAGTTTAGAGGTGGTGGTGGTGAGACAACCATAGAGGAAAACCTCCATGGAAGCCTTTGAAGCTCGTATCTCTCTTTTGTGGTGTTGAAGAATAAGAGAAGGTGTTGGTGTCTATCTAAGATTAGATATATGAGAGATATGTTTAAAGATCAACAAGGTGGGGTATTTATAGTGTTTGAAGGCTAGGGCATTAATTGGGTGTGAAAAGTCAAGTTTGCCCTTAAAATCACGTGATCTGCAAGTGGATAAAGTTCTGCCGACACAAATCTGCGAGTTGGAACTCGCAAATCCATCTAGTAGATTGATTTTTCTGGTCGTAACTCGCAGATCTAGATGGTAGAAGGTTCTGGGAAACTTTTACGACCAAAATCTACGACTTCAATCTCGCAGTTCCAACTCGCAGCAGATCTGCTACTTCATTTGCTAGATCTAACTCACAGATTCATCTAGCGGAAGGCTCTGGAATGGATCTACTACTTCATTCTGCTAGGTCTAACTCGCAGATCCATCTAGCAGATTTTTCTGCTACTTCTAACTCACAGATTCATCTAGCGGTAGTCTCTGGAATGGATCTGCTACTTCATTCTGTGAGGTCCAACTCGCAGATTCTGCTTCGTGCAGCAATCGCTGAAATGGGCGTAACTTCTTCTAGAAAATCTGGAATCGTGATTCGTAAAGTTTGCTGAAAACTGGACTTCTGGGGCTTCCCGAAAACATGTGGTACGACACCCAGTTCATTTCGAGCAGGGAGATATGGCTTCAATAAGTTAGACATTCTGTACAAGCCATCTCAATTTCAACTCTTTTTCCTCCTCTTTGCCTGTAAACCTTCACTTTAAGCTCAAACACCTAGCTTATGGGAAAATGAACCTACACAAGGCTCAAACACATATTATATACACAAAAATGCTCGAAAGCGAGCATAAAAGTTAGGTATATGGAGACTAAAATAGGTAAATAAATGTACCGATCAAATACCCCCAAACCTACCTCTTGCTCGTCCTCGAGCAAAACTAAAAACATAACAAACAACAAATAAGAAATCTAAAACATGTAAAAGCAATAAACAAGTAAAAACTAGTTAGTCCACTTTCGTGGGTGAAACGATGGCACTTAGCATGTGCCACAAGCCTTTGAAACCTCTAGGTGTCCCTAGTAGGAGGAGTTATAGTCTTTTAAGGGTTTACCAATACGGTACACACAAATGCAACTCTACAAAGCAAAACGTTGAGACGCCACCTTAAACATACCAAGCAAAAGCTACATGCATGCTAAAATCTCTATATTAAGACTAAAAATATGTCGTTTAAATCAATACATCACGCAATGCATGTATGCCAATACTAAATATGTTTTTGGTTTACTCAACAACTAAGCTCGAATGCCTAAGATCGAATTCGCCTCGACTTCTAATCCTCACCGTATTACACTCATATTTTCTCTAAGAACCTAGGCGATAACACTCATCAACATATGCAAATATGGAGTTTAGGTACATGGAAACTAAATGTATTCGCATACACATATAATTAGAAAGACCGCTCATATAAGTGCAAAAGATCTCATAACGAATTAAACATTAAGTACATAGATAGAGCACATGCAACTTTACCATTAAGCAAGCATTACCAAGAGATCCGCTAGGTCTTTCATAGGTTATAATGGGGTCATAGGTGTAGGCTAAGAAAGAATGGGAAAATGGAAAGCGAAATACCTAAGACCATATCATGGGATTGCTAACCATACACAACACAGTATCAACATCCCAACAATAGAATGTATCACACGATTGCTAATCCATCTACACTGCAATCTCTACATCCTCAAGTCAATCTATTACAAGTATGCATCTAGGCTTCTCTTTTGTTTTCTTTTTTATACTCCTTTTATTTTTCTTTTGAGTAGATATTCATTTTTTTTTTCATTTCTTTTCTTTATTACTTTTGAATGACTATACACATATAAAATTTAATGATTTTCATTCATGCCTTAGTACATGCAACTACACTTTACATTTCAACCCAAGAAAACTCATTGATTTCTTTTCAAATTTTGTAGTAATTACAACACACCCCAATAATCTCTAACATCATCACCATATGGTCAAAAGCTAATTAGGTACGGTTTCATTATATATGCTTGGTTCTTTGGAAGTATGGGTAATGAAAGAAAAAGCTATGTGTTTGGTTTCAAAAGGGCTATTGGAACACATACATAGGGTAAGAATTAGTGTTTAGGCCATTTTAGTAGTTTAAGCAAACATTGCCTAACATCACTTCTCAAGGATCAACCAACAAAAAGTAAAGCAAACAAACATGTGATATCATAAAATGATTGTTCTGTAATATCCAATGCAAAATCCTATAGAGATCAATCTATAAATTGAAGAACAAGATAAGTGTTTAAGAATAGAAACGAAATACTCCCTCTAAAATGAACGTTTAAGCACAAAATCTCACAAGGGTAGTCTCCGCTATTCTCCTTAGCTAAACAAGCATAGAGTCTTATCTATCTCAACATCAAAAGATTGGCACTGTACACGCAAATTTAAGTGATGCAACAATTATAGATGGCATGAATGCTAGTTAAAACATAGAGCTAAAAGAATACATCATGTCTCTATCGGAAAGCAAAGATATTATCTCAACCAAAATGGACTTCAATTCCAAAATTTTCAATTTTGACCAAATTTTGTAGAGATTTTAGAAAAAAAAACAAAACTACAAAAACGACACAAAACACAACGAAGTTGTCCACACCCCCAAACCTAAACCTAACATTGTCCTCAATGTTGCTCCGTGGAACTATCTCCACTCAAAAATTGGACAATGCAAGCTAGAGTTCGGAAATAAAGGCAACAAAACAATTCACAAAAAGTAACAAATAAAACAAAACAAAACAAATCCTAAGATCTAAGCACAATACAATCAGCACTCTTAGATATAAAAAAAAATCACAACATTAAGCAATGCATTTATATCCTTGAAGCACGAAGCGGTTTCCGCCATAATCAACAACTATATCCACAAGCATATCAATTAAGATCAACAAATGCATTCCATTATACTTAAAGCACAAAAAACTAAATTTCATCACAATCGTATTCAACTCCAAGCATGGAGGAATCTATTGGAGAGATTTATGTTTGGGAAGCAAGTGTAGAGGATTACCTCATATGGCTACGCCCAGCTTCTTTTCTTCCTTAGGCTCCTTTGCGGTCCATCAGGCGTCCTTGGTTTTCAAACCAATTAAGCCTTCACGCGCTGCCGTTTCACTTTGTGGCGTGTTATGTGTTGAGTAAATGCTCAACCATTGTCTTAAGTTGTGCGGTCCATCCGACCTGAAAATGTTCTTTTCCTAGCACAAACAACTCAAACAATATCAAATGTATTTGCTTTAAACAAAAATAAAAAAACAAGCAAAACAAACATTACAAACTACATTATTATCAACCAAAACCAGAGACAATTTAACAAATAAGCCACCTCCCCGGCAACGGCGACATTCTTTTGATGAGACTGTCATTGTGCCTCTTAAATGCACAAAGAGTCAAAGGACTAGTATAGCATGTAAGCAACGATTTATCTAATTTAATCTACCTCACAAATGCAACGAGTCAAAGGACTAGTATAACATGTAAGCAAGGGTCATTCCCACAAAGAGGTGGTATCCGTCTAACTGTCTCTAGCTAAAGCGTTATTGAAAGCGATGTAAATAGAACATGGAAGGGGTGAGAATGGTGTGTGTGAAGTGTATGCATAATACGGATGGTGTGTGAGGTGTGAATAAACTAAAATAAAATAAATTACACTAAGGATGAAATGTAACCGGGTACTTGCCTTTCTAAATCTAGCTAAATAGGGAAATCAATTACACTATAAAGCAATATAAATTAGTCTACTCCTAAAGCAAAGCACCCTAGCTACGAAAATAAATGTGGCTTGGAGAGATGCAAGATAGTGGTTACAATAGGTACATAAGTTCACCAAACACACAATCTAGTCATGTTGATTATAAACATTCAATCACCATTCAAAACAGATTCAAGGGCTAGTTCTCTTTATTAAAGATTCCGAAACCAAATCATCTATTATTACGAATCATTTATTGATTAAGGAATACCAAAATCAATTCTCATCACTCAACCAAAGGCATGGAATGAGCAATTGTGTCTAGGTCTAGACCCATTAAGCACAAGAACAATACACCAAACAACCTAATCTAGCATAAGCATGCATAAATCAAGTTCCCTCTATTCAAGAGTTAAAAATAAAGATCCATTCACAGTTAATCAACCGGAACACGGATGTACTATTTCACTCAAATCAATCCATACATATCGATTCCCTTTCATCACCAACATGCAAACAAGAGTGAGACTCTACTTATACACTACATCATTCGTTTATACTAAGTTACACTACATCATTGTTTTAATGTAAAGTCTTACTTAAGCAAACATATCAATTTCTACTCATTCACCAACATACATGTCAAAAACAGAGAGATATATCATAAGTTCAAAGAATAGAGTCAAGATCCAAGTTGAATCTAAGTAAATTTCATATATAACAAGCTCAAGTGTTGGTTTACAAATATTCCCTAATAGGGATTACACAACAAAGAAATAGAAAATAAAACAAAGAGAAGAGTTTAGAGATTACCAAGATATTTATTTCCTTTTACTCTCCTTTCTCCTTGGATCTACTTTAAAGATGGATGAAAGAAGTTTAGAGGTGGTGGTGGTGAGACAACCATAGAGGAAAACCTCAATGGAAGCCTTTGAAGCTCGTATCTCTCTTTTGTGGTGTTGAAGAACAAGAGAAGGTGTTGGTGTCTATCTAAGATTAGATATATGAGAGATATGTTTAAAGATCAACAAGGTGGGGTATTTATAGTGTTTGAAGGCTAGGGCATTAATTGGGTGTGAAAAGTCAAGTTTGCCCTTAAAATCACGTGATCAGCAAGTGGATAAAGTTCTGCCGACACAAATCTGTGAGTTGGAACTCGCAAATCCATCTAGTAGATTGATTTTTCTGGTCGTAACTCGCAGATCTAGATGGCAGAAGGTTCTGGGAAACTTTTACGAACAAAATCTACGACTTCAATCTCGCAGTTCCAACTTGCAGCAGATCTGCTACTTCATTCTACTAGATCTAACTCGCAGATTCATCTAGCGTAAGGCTTTGGAATGGATCTACTACTTCATTCTGCTAGGTCTAACTCGCAGATCCATCTAGCAGATTTTGCTTCTACTTCTAACTCTCAAATTCATCTAATGGAAGGCTCTGGAATGGATCTGCTACTTCATTCTGCGAGGTCCAACTCGCAGATCCATCTAGCAGATTTTTCTGCTTCGTGCAGCAGTCGCTAAAATGGGCATAACCTCTTCTAGAAAATCTGGAATGGTGATCCATAAAGTTTGTTAAAAACTAGACTTCTAGGGGCTTTCTAAAAACATGTGGTACAAAACCCAGCTCATTCCGAGAAGGGGGAGATATGGCTTCAGTAAGTTAGACATTCTGCATAAGCCATCTCAATTTCGGCTCTTTTTCCTCCTCTTTGCTTTCAAACCTTCACTTTAAGCTCAAACACCTAGCTTATTGGAAAATGAACCTACACAAGGCTTAAACACATATTATATACACAAAAATGCTCGAAAGCGAGCATAAAAGTTAAGAATATTGAGACTAAAATAGGTATATAAATGTACTGATCACCTATGAATCAAGAAAAGGTCATACACCTTCACCACCCAAGAAGCAAAAGAGTATAGTTTGAAGACATCCAAGGTAGAGAATGTGGAGGATGACTCGGATAAGGAGATGGATCTCATGGTGAAGAGATTCAAGAAGTTCATCAAGTTTGAAAAGAAGGTATTTGGATCCAAAGGGAATGAGATAAAGAAGAAGATACCTTTCAAGAAGGTTGAGGCGAGCCAATTGAAGTCCACAAGAAAGAAATTCAATGTTTTGAATGTGGAGGATTTGGGCATATCTCCACCGATTGTGGCAACTTGAAGAATAAGAAGAAAGGAAAGGTAATAGCTACCACTTGGAGCGATAGAGAAGATTTAGAAGAGGAAGAAGGACTCTCGAATGATGAAGACCACGTGGCAAACTTCATTGCTTTCGCATCCTCTCTCAAAGACAAAGAAGCTAGTTGTGATGAAGAGGATGAAAAACAATTTGAAGATGACTCAAATGATGAAGACTCTTCATCCCACTCAATCAATGGGGAAGAAGAGAGTATGAACCTTGAAGACTTCATCAAGCATTTTCAAAACTCATAATTGAAGATGAAAAAGAGATTTTAAGGCTCAAATGAGAGAATCTCAAGCTATCAACCAAAGTAATTCACTTAAATGAAGAAGTGAAGATAGCTAAGAGGAATGAGGAAATGATGGAAAAAGAGCTTAAAGAAGCTAGATAAGTGATAGCTAAGATAACTATACGCACGGAGAAACTTGACCACATGTTGGGAGTTGGAAAGAGGCCAAATGACAAGAAATGCCTTGGATATGTAAATGACAATGAGGCCTCATCTTAAAACAAGACCATGTTTGTCAAGAGCTTGGACACTAAAGAAGCTTCATCTCTACAACATCCTAGGATAAAGATTGATATAGGATAATGTTCAGAAAGTGCCCAAGTGAAGATACCATCAAAAGGTCAAGCTCAAGCTCAACCTATAAGAACTTCACAAGCAAGCTTTCCATAATCCAAATCACACCAAGAAAAAGGACAAGTCATGCATTCTCAGCCAAGGAAGTAACCTCAACCAGTTCAACAACAAAGAAGGAGAGAATCGATCCAACACCCAATGGCATCTTAAAGACGTGAGAAAGCCCCAAGTACTCACAAGGGCATGTTATGAATTCTTACTTTACTCCTACAAGTTATTTTTGTTGTGTTGATGGTAACATCAGACCAAATTGCTTCAAATATATTAAAATTTGTAGAATTAAAAGCATGATTGAAAGAAATAGAGCTATAGCCAATTTGCATGTTCCTAGGAAATTTAAAGCCAATTTGCATGATCCTAGGAAATCTAGAGTCAATGTGTCTAATTCTACTAGGAAAGATAACGTGTCACTAAAGTGAATTAGAAGAGATGAATACTTTTGCTATGTGGCTCAAATTGCCTTAAAGGCTAATACCTCTAACACTTGGTATTTTGATAGTGGGTGCTCTAGGCACATGTCGGGGAACAAGAATTTTTTGAATCTCTTGTAATGGAGGATGGTAGATTTGTCACTTTTGGTGATGGGTCTAGAAAGAAAGTTATAGGGAAATGAATTATTTTCATTCCCGGTTTACCCTCATTGTTAAATGCTTTATATGTTGATGGCTTGCAAGCCAATCTTATATGCATTTCTCATCTAAATGATGATGGGCTCTCCATTTTGTTTAATAAGAATGATTGCTCTATTTTGATGTCAAATGGACACACCTTATTGAAAGGAAAGAGATCTAGCGACAATTACTATTGTCTTGAAGCTAGTGTCATCTTTTGTAATGTGTCCAAATGTGAGCAAGTTGAGTTGTGGCATCAAAGACTTGGCCACATGAACTATAGAGATTTGAGAATCTTGGATAAGTTTAAAGTTGTGCGTGGCCTTACCGAGCTTGGGAAGAAAGTTGATAGTGTTTGTGGACCTTGTTAACAAGGGAAACAAACCAAAAGCATGTACAAAAAGGCAAGTATCTTACCACCAAGGAGCCCTTAGAGCTTCTTCACATGGGCTTATGGGTCTCATGCAAACCGAAAGTCTTGGTGACAAGAGATATATTGTTGTTTATGTTGATGATTTCTCTAGGTTTACTTGGACATACTTTCTTAGATAAAAATTCGAAACTTTTGAAAAATTTAAAATGCTTTGCACTAAAATTGAAAATGAAAAAAACTCTAACATTAAAAACATTAAAAGAATTAGGAGTGATCATATAAGAGAATTTGAAAATGCTTGCTTCGAAAGCTATTGCAATAGCTTAGGCTTTTCCCATGAGTTTTCGGCTCCTAGAACACCTCAACATCATGGGGTTGTTGAGAGGAAGAATAGGGTCCTTCAAGATATGGCCCGTGTGATGTTGCTTAGCAACAATGTCCCTAGGAACCTTTGGGCCGAAACCGTCAATACAACTTGCTACATAGGAAATAAAGTCTTTCTAAGGCCTGGTACTAGGCAAATCTCCTATGAGTTATGAAAAGGTAGGAAGCCATATGTTAGCTACATCTTCATAACAAAGATGACATTATTGGAGATGTCAATGAGGGTGTTAGGACTAGGCGTCAAATAGCTAATCAAATTATCTATACTTGTTACACCTCCCAAATTGAACCCAAAAAGGTTGATGAAGCCTTGAATGATGATTTTTGGGTTCTTGACATGTAAGAAGAGCTAAACCAATTTTTAAAGAAATAAGGTTTGGACTCTAGTTCATAGACCTAAGAATACTGTCATAGGCACTAAATGGGTGTTTAGGAACAAGTCAGATGAAGATGGAAACATTGTACGTTACAAGGCTAAACTTGTAGCACAAGGATACTCTCAACTTGAAGGTGTTGATTTTGAGGTGACTTCTGCTCCAGTTGCCCGCCTTAAGTCCATAAGGCTACTCTTGTCCATATCTTGTGTGCATAAGTTCAAATTGCACCAAATGGACGTTAAAAGTGCCTTCCTTTATGGCTTCTTGCAAGAGGAAGTGTTTGTTGAGCAACCCAAGGGGTTTATGGATCCACATCACCCCAATCATGTCTTTCACCTCAATAAGGCTCTATATGGGTTGAAACAAGCACCGATGGCTTGGTATGAGCGCCTCACTCAATTTCTTGTTGATAATGACTACTATAAGGGTAGTGTTGACTAGACTTTATTCATCAAGAGAGACAAAGATGAGCTATTTATAGCTCAAATCTATGTTGATGATATTGTGTTTGGCTCTACCAACAAATCCAAAATCCAACAATTTGTTGATATCATATCTCATGAATTTGAGATGAATTTTGTAGGTGAGCTCAATTACTTCCTAGGTTTTCAAATTAAGCAACTGCATGATGGGATTTTCATATCCCAAGCTAAGTATGCAAAAAACCTAGTGAAGATGTTTGGCCTTGAGAATGCCAAGCATTGTGACACACCCATGAGTACCACATTGAAGCTAAACAAGGATTCTAGTGGCAATAGTGTGGACCAAAACTTTTATCGGGACATGATTGGTAGCTTGCTTTACTTGATCGCAAGTAGGCCCAATATAGCTTTTAGTGTGAGTGTGTGTGCTAGGTACCAAGCGGATCCCAAGGAGTCTCATCTCTCCGCTGTGAAGAGAATCATTTGCTATGTGAATGGGACAATCAACTATGGGCTATGGTACTCTTTTGACACTAATGCTAGTTTGGTTGCCTTTAGTGATACAGACTGGGCAGGGAATTGTAATGATAGGAATAGTACATCGGGCGGTTGCTTCTTCCTAGGAACCAACTCCGTGTCATGGTTTTGCAAGAAGCAAAACTCCATTTCTTTGTCCATGGCCGCTGGGAGTGCTTGCACACAACTTCTTTGGATGAAGCAAATGCTTGTGGACTACGGCTTTGATCAAGGTATTTTAACCATTTATTGTGATAACATGAGTGCTATTAACATTTCAAAGAATCATATTCAGCACTCTAGGACTAAATACATAGACATTAGACATCACTTTATTATGGAACTAGTTGAGAACAAATGCATTGCACTTAAACATGTTAGCACAAATGATTAATTAGAGGACTTATTCACAAAGCCCTTAGACTCAACTAGGTTCAAGACACTTAGTAGATCTATTGGGATTTGCCACATGCCTTGATGTGATTTGGTAATTCAACCCCCCCCCCCCCCCCCCCCTTATGGGGAGCTCAAGCAAAGAGAGCGACCTTGCATATTGAATTAAACAAAAATTTGATCAACTTTATTCTCCTTCATTAATTTCTTAAGAATATTGGTTGCACATATATCCCTCTATGGTATCTTTATTCAATAAGTCTGTACATTTACCTTATTTGTAATCCATTGTCACCTTAATGTTCAATCATGCAATTTTGGACTAGGAGATTTTATTGGGAAGTACATTTGAATGACCTAGAATTTATGGGATATAATCATTTTCCCCATGTATTTCCTATTTAGACACTTTGTCCTCTCTAGTTTCAGTAATGGATAGTCTCCACCCCCCCCCCCCCCCCCCCCCCCTGAAAACCAAAATATTGGTCATTTTCCCCCTTCTGTCAAGGTTTCCATCCAAACTAACGTTGACCATTAATTACAAAATTAAAACACCTCCATCAGGGATTGAAACCTCGACCTTGTGATCCAAAGCCACAAGCCTTAACCAGCTGAGCTATCCAAGCTCATTGTTGGTGACTTATTGATTTAAATGTATATATAGTTATATAATTATATAATTTGTGTAAAATAATTTAAATCTGTTTATATAATTTAAAATAAACTCATATATATATAATTTAAAATAAACTCATATATATATAATTTAAAATAAACTCATATATATAATTTAAATAAAATCATATTTAATAATAATACATAAAAACAGATTTATGAATAAGAAAATAAAAATGAAAAAACAAAAGGAAAAACAATTCAAAAAGAAGGAAATTATTATTATTATTTTTCTTTCTTTCTTTTTCGTTTTTGATTTTTTTTCCCTTTCAATTTATTTGCTTTGATTTTATGAATTTTATATCAAATAGAAAAAATATAATTTCTGAAAAGGAAAAAAAATTTAAAAAAAAAGATATTTTTTTTGAATTTTTGTATTTTGTTTTCTTATTATCTTTTTCTTTTTCATAAATCTATTTTTATGTATAATTATTATATATTAGGTTATTTTAAATTATATATATATATGAGTTTATTTTAAATTATAAATATGAGTTTATTTTAAATTATATAAACAGATTTAAATTATTTACACAAATTATATAACTATATAAATATATATACATTTAAATCTACAAGTCTCTAACAATGAGCTTGGGTGGCTCAACTGGTCAGGGCTTGTGCCTTTTAATTACAAGGTTGAGGGTTCAATCCTTGATGGAGAAGTTTTAATTTTGCAATTAATGGTCAATGTTGGATGGAAAACTTGACATAAGGGGGAAAATGGCCAATATTTTGGTTTTCAGAGGGGGAGACTAGCCATTACTGAAACTAGAGGAGGAAAAGTTTCTAATGAAAATGATTATATCCCATAATTCATCACCATGACATGTGAACTTGATTTGTATGACATGCTTAAATGATATGCATGAACTTTGATGTTATATGTCTTGTTAATTGCTTTCACACACATTTGCATTCAATATTAGCAATCAAATACCATTGTTTGAACTTTGATGTTATATGTCTTGCATCCAAAGCAACAATTTCATACATTTTTTAAAAATAAATCTCATTGATTCTCTCTTAATTAATTAATAACTCTCTTTGCTAAAGTGACCCGGTTAGGGATACTCCTTTACCTATATCATAACAGAAAGGGGAAGTAGTGTGTTAGTAGTTATGAGAGTTGCATTAGTTATAGGAGTTGCATATTAGGCAAACTACATGTTATGGGAGGATTACTTGTTGAGAGGGAGTAACCTATGTATGGAGAGTATTGCATTGCACTTCATTGCATGTTGCTTGTTTTCTTTATTGCAAATGCATGTATTCTTCTTATTTCACTTGATCACCTTACACACTTGTCTTGGAAAGTGTAGTTATCTTGTTTTACAGGGATGTTTATTCTACAAGAGATTGAAGACTTGAAGATCTAGATTTTAGGAATCTCTTTGTAATGTAGAATATCTTTAGTTGACCTTTAGTTTCTTTTTAGTGAAGATCAATTGTGAGTGGTGGTTATGTCACGAAATAGTCAAATAAGGAGATTGTAAGTTCCTCATTTTTGATTGTATTATTTCGTTGACAAACCACATTGGGGTTTATTGTGTAAGGGTAAACTAGGCCTTCATTATGCAATGATCAGCGTCAAAGTCTTTCAAGCTAACATAGAGTGGGGGTGAATAGGTTTTTATACCTTTTTCAATCCCTTGAAATAAACAAGAATTTGTCTCTCTAGCTAGCTTGAATCACAACACTTGGAACAATAAAGCATATGTAGACAATCAATAAGCATTCTCAAACAAGGCATTGTCAATCAAGTCTACAAGTTGCTAATGAAGGAATTATAATAAAACTAAAAACAAAGAATACTTGTTTTCTCAATAATGTCCAATATGTACAAGTACTAATCAAAATATGATTATATACAAATGAGTCTAAGTATAAATAAAATGATATTTACAACTTTGATCAAATGAAGTGCTCGCCTCTCACATATTACAACAATCTTGTTTACAAGAATATGTAGACATGAAGTTTGTGAAACAAGATACAACCATACACATACAAATATAAAAGAGAGATATGAAGAATTGATTCATGGTTTTTTTAACTTGGTAAAACCTCCTAAGAGGAAATATCCACGGGTTGAATACAACCATCAGGTACTTTTATTATTGGAAAGTAAATAAGAAATTCCTCACAAGTGACCAACAAATGACACACTCCATATTGGACTCTATATCTACCCAATCCCTATTGGTAGATTGGAAATTTCTCAAAAGTGATCAACAAAGGACACACTCTCTATTGGACTCCACTTCTACACAACACCATTGAGAGATTGGAAGTTCCTCAAGTAGTGATCAACCCATTGAAACACTCTCTATTAGACTCCATATCAACTTCATATCCCGGGTCTACCAATAATATAGTCTACTTTCAATCAAAGGTACTCTTGCCTCTAGAAATTCTACCTTGCTTAGCTATCTGGATCTCACCGATCCTAGTCAATAGTTCTTGCTTGGTTATCCGGACCACTTGTCCTAACCAAGACTCTTTGCTTAGTTATCCGGACCACATGTCCTAGCCAAGACTTCATGCCTTTTACAAGGACTTTCTAGTGTGATCAATGAATGTAAAATGCAAACAAGCACTCAACATAGAATATGAGATCAATACATTCTATGGGAACTAGACATAGGCATGTGAGTTCATGAATCAAAATTGTCTAGTTACTAAACATGAACAAATCCTAGAACATGTGAAACACCTAAACACATTTAATTCCTAGAATCATTCATGCAACTAAAACTTGAATCAATCATATACATTAAGCATACATTCAAGGTTTTAGCAACAAACATAAACATGCTAGATTCAAAAGATATGATCAATGAATATTCTAGCAAATATTTAGAGCGGGTATTTATGCACAAATCAATTAAATCCTAATTAGCTCTAAATATGAAATCAAATGTTCTAATCCTAGATATGTTCAAATAATGAGTCCTAGCACATGATAAGGTTGTCAATCATGAAAATAAAGTCAATCAAAGAACAAATAGCCCTAGATAATAAGCTAATCACAATACAACTCACAAACATGTGAAAACCTAGATTTCAAGAAAAATTAGTTCACATTCAAGTCTCTAATTAGACAAGATTAGCCTATAATTGAAGTTCTACTTATCAAATGCATTTTTCCAAGTAACACATACATACAGAAGAAGAAACACAAGGTAATTGAAGATTTTGAAGATCAAAACACAAAGAATAGATCAATACCTTATAATCTCGTGCACTTTCTGTTTTGAGTGTATAACCACCACAAAACTTGAACAAATGGCTGAAACCTAAATTGGAGAAGATAGGGGACTTCAATATAAAGATTCTCCAACTTCAATCACTCAAATCGGATAAGAAATGAGAGAGATACGGTGTTTGGAAGATGAGAAGATTGGAGAGAAAAGTCTGCACTTGTTTTTTCAAATTTTCTTCTGGGAAATGCCAAAACTAATACAATAGCTTTCAAAACAAGCATTTTCAAATTCCTTCCCATGGTCACTCCTAATTCTTTTAATGCTTTTAATGTGTAAGTTTTTTTCATTTTGAATTTTAGTGAAAAGCATTTTAAAATTTTCAAATGTTTCAGATTTTTCTCTAAGAAAATATGTCCATGTAAATCTAGAGAAATCATCAACACAAACAAAAATGTATTTCTTGCCACCGAGACTCTCGGTTTGCATGGGACCCATAAGGTCCATATGTAGAAGCTCTAGAGGCTCCTTCGTGGCGAGATACTTACCTTTCTTGTGCATGCTTTTGGTTTGTTTTCCTTGTTGACAAGGTCCACAAACACCTTTGACTTTCTTCCCAAGCTTAAGGAGGCCACGCACAACCTTAAACTTATCTAAGATCCTCAAATCTCGATAGTTCATGTGGCCAAGTCTTTGATGCAACAACTCAACTTCCTCACACTTGGACATATTATAAGAGATAACACTAGCTTCAAGACAATAGCAATTGTCACTAGATCTCTTTCCTTTTAGCAAGGTTTGTCCATTTGGCATTAAAATAGAACAATCATTTTTTCGTTAAACAAGACAGAGAGTCCATCATCATTTAGATGAGAAATGCTTATAAGATTGGCTTGCAAGCTATCAACAAGTAAAGCATTGGACAATGAGGGTAAATCGGGAATGGAAATGGTTCATTTCCCTATAACTCTCTTCATCACCAAAGGTGACAAATCCTCCATCCTCCATTACAAGAGATTCAAAGTAACTCTTGTTCCCCATCATATGCCTAGAGCACCCACTATCCAAATACCAAGTGTTAGAGGCATTTGCCTTCAAGGCAATTTGAGACACATGGCAAAAGTATTCATCTCTTCTAATCCACCTAGGTGAAATGCTCTCTCTCTCTCCTAGTGGTTTTAGTCACATTGGCTCTAGATTTCCTAGGATCATGCAAATTGGCTATATGTTTCCTAGGAACATGCATTGTGGCTCTAGCCATACTTCTTTCAATCATGCTTCTAATTCTACACATGTCAATATACTTAACGCAATTTGGTCTAATATGACCATCAACACCACAAAAGTGACATGTAGGAATGAAATAGGAGATCATACCCTTCCTTTGTGAGTACAAAGAAGCTTTCCCATTCCTTTGAGCTTGTCTTTGATGTTGAATTTGTTCTCTCCTTCTTGGTTGTTGAGTTGGAGTAGATTTCTTCCTTGGCTGAGCTTGCATGAATTGCTTCTTGTCTTGGTGGTATTTGGGTTGAGGAAAACTTGCTTGATCAACCCTTGTTGGTTAAGCTTGAGCTTGTTTCCCTTGTGCCACCTTGACTTGGGAATCCTTATAGTACTCTCCTAGTTCAATCTTCTTCCTAGGATGTTGTGGAGGTGGAGGCTCTTTGATGTCCAAGCTCTTGACAAACACGGTCTTGCTTGAGGATGAGATCTCTTTGTCATCTTCATAGCCAAGACCTTTCTTATCACTTGGCCTCTTGCCAACTCCTAACATGTATTCAAGTTTCTTCATACTTGAAGTCATCTTAGCAATGATCTCTCTTGCTTCTTCAAGCCCCTTTTCCATCAATGCCTCATTCCTTTTTTGCTATCTTCACTTCTCCATTTAGGTGAGTAAATTCAGTAGATAGCTTGAGATTCTCCCTTTAGCTTTAGAATCTCTTTCTTCATTTTCAATCTTGAACTTTGAAAATGCTCAATGAACCCTTCAAGATCCATTCCTCCTACTTCCATATTTGTTGAGTGGGATGAAGAGTCACCTACACTTGAGTCATCTTCACTTTGTTTCCCTTCCTCTTCCTCATCTATTGCTTCTTTGCTTTTGAGAGAGGATGTGAAGGCAATAAAGTTTGCA
The DNA here is from genome assembly GCA_033220585.1 of Dipteronia sinensis. Lineage (NCBI taxonomy): Eukaryota > Viridiplantae > Streptophyta > Magnoliopsida > Sapindales > Sapindaceae > Dipteronia > Dipteronia sinensis. The sequence goes on along the minus strand of CM065638.1, from coordinate 20,329,062 downwards.
CATGGTCTTCCTCTTCCGATGATCCTCCTTCCTCTTCCAAGTCATCACTATCGCTCCACGTGGCGGCCTTGGCTTTTCCTTTCTTCTTGTTCTTTAGATTGCCACAATCCATGGAGATGTGTCCAAAACCCCCACATTCGAAGCATTGGATCCCTTTCCTTGTAGGCTTGTCATGACTTGGTTCAACCTTCTTGAAAGGAGTTTTCTTTTTTACTTCATTTCCCTTGGAGCCAAACCTCTTCTTTTCAAACTTGATGAACTTCTTGAACCTTTTCACCATGAGGGCCATCTCCTCATCCGAGTCATCCTCCTCTTTCTCTACTTTGGAGGTCTTCAAGGCTATGCTTTTTTGCTTCTTGGGAGGTATAGGTGTAGGAGCCCATCTAGACTCATAAGCTAGATTCCTTCCAATTACTTCACTTGGCTTTATGTTCTTGTAGTCACTATTTTTTTTCAAGTACCGTCACCTTAGACTCGAACCTTTCGGGAAGCGACCTCATGATCTTTTACTTGATCCTCCTATCCGAGTAAGGGTCGCCTAGTTGATGGCTTTGATTGACGATGTCCATCAACTTCACTTGAAAGTTGTTGAAGCACTCATGATCCTCCATTCTAATATGCTCGAATTGTGTTTGGAGGACTTGAAGCTTTGAGTCATTGGCTACCTCGGTTCCTTCATGAGAAGTCTCTAGAATCTCTCATACCCTTTTGCAATTCTAGTTGTTTGAATCAACTTGAATTGATTGTTATCCATTGCACAAAGAATGGCATGCATGGCCTTGTTGTTCCAATTGGAAGCTTCGAACTCTTGAGATGACCATTCCGACTTTCGCTTGGGAACTACACTATCGTCTTCAAGAGTTGTTTCCGGAGGAGTGTTTCCGTCTTCTATTGCCATCCATGCTCAGTCATCTATTTGGCAAATGTATGATTCCATCTTACCTTTTCATGAGGCATAGTTCACCCCGGTAAGCAATGGGGGTCATGTGCTAGAGGCTCTTTCATGCCCACCTCCATTCCCACTCATAGTGTTTGGGTATGCATGAGATGAATGCTAATGTATGCAGCAAAAAAAATTAAAAAATGCAAGACACACACACAACAAGAGCAAGGATCATCTAAGTATGTCTAGGAACCTGCTATGATACCAACTGAAAATAATACTAACGTGTGTCCATTAACCTAGAGGGTGGGTGAATAGGTTTTAGTTGATATATTACCAACTTTTTGACTTAGTCAATTTTAATAAGGCTACCCCATATGGTCAATCAATCAATCCAAAGATAAAATGCGGAAAACAATAAAAATACAAGGATTGATTTACGTGAGAAACCCTCAACAGGGCAAAACTCACGGGCTATCCTTCTAGCCACACACAGTCCTCAAATCCACTATTTGAATGAAAGTTTACAACTTAGGTTGACCTCTCGTCACACCATTCTTGGTCACTAACCCTTTCACTCTACCCAACGGGCCTTTAGACCAAAAACTTGTGCACTAATCCACTTAGTCAAGCTTAACAATCAATGAAGAGATATAGCAACCTATGTGAATATATGAATACTCTAAAATGTAATTAATGCTAGACTACACTAAATGCTTATCTAGGAATTTAAAGATGACAATAAGTACAAATCCTAGATATCAATATCTAAATGCAAAGCAAGTAGATTTAGCTAGAAGGGTAAAATGGTCCTAAATGCTAGCTATCAATAAACATATATTCTCAACCAATAAACAACAACTCAAGCATGTTATATATACCATTAAACATAAAGACATGCATTAAATCAACATTTAAAGCTAAGCCTAGGCACATAAGAACACAAAAATTGCTATGGAGATTTAGGGCTTGTTCAAAATACCTAGTCAATAGATGTAAGAGAAATTCATGGTGAGATGATGCTTGTGAGATACTAGATGCTCATGGATTGATGTTTGGTTGAGTAAAGGTGGATTCTTGGGAGTTTCTCTCTCTTAAGGAAGCTGGTCTCTCCAAAAATGGCTTTTTGAACTCACAAAAACTAGCAAGGAAGAAAAGAGAACATATATATGAGAGCCCTAGTCAAAACTGCGACGTTTTGAACTTAGAGAACAAAATCCCTTCAATACCGCTCTGCGTACCGCAGCTCAGGCAGGTTGTCCAAACCGCGGTACATACATTAGTGCACCTACTGGACAACACCGCAGTGTAGGCCGCTATGCATGCAGGTGCACAGGCCGCGGTATAGGCAATAGAGGCCTACTGGACTACACTGTGACTTGGACCGCTATGCGTGCAAGTGCACATGACGCGATACAAGAAGCATGACCCTACTAAGGTATATCGCTCTGTATGCCGCGGTGCAAGCAGAGCTTGCCAAGCTGTCTAGGCCGCGCTAAGAGAAGAAATTCTCTTTTCTAGGCAAACTCAACACACTAAGTGATATGCGAAATGTGCAAGTGTAGAGTGTGATAGATGGCATACAATACATCATTCAAATACATGTAAACAAGAGTATGATGCATGCAAGTGAGTGTGTGAAACTAGATCTCTTTAAAGAGAGTTAAACAAGTGATATACCTTTGAAGTGCTCTTGAGCTTGGGAATGCCATCGAGACTTGATCACGTATAATGAAGCCTAATCTACCCTTACAATTAAATCTCTCAATGTGGTTTGTTAACGAAATAAGTCAATCAAAACATAAGGAACTTACATACACATTTTCCTTAAGAGCAATTACGAGACGAATTGTGGCTTGTTTAAAATTGGGCTAAACGTTTCGTCATAATCAATTCTAGAAAATTGAGTGAAGCCTTTTGCGACTAACCAAGCCTTGAACCGATCGACTGATTCATCTTCTTTGTATTTTATACGATAAAACCACTTGGACCTGATGATATTTGTGTTATGTGGTCGGGGAACAAGCTCCCAAGTAGAGTTATCATAAAGGGCCTGAAGTTCTTCATTCATGGTAGTAACCCAACGTGAGTCTTTGAGTGATGTCTTAAGAGTCTTTGGTTCACATATGACTTGATCATGAACAACATCAAGAGCAGCACCTGAAAAAGGCAAATGAGAGCAGACGTACTCATTCAAGTAGTCAGGTACTTTGCGTGTTCTTGTAGGTCGAGGAGAATTTGAGATATTATCTTATGTTGCATGATCTTGAGAATTTTGAAGAGTATCTGATATTGCATGTTCTTGTTGTGATGGAATTGTATTTGAAAGATTTGAAAAATCTTCTAAATCTTGAGTAGCAAAATCCGGAGTGGAATTTGAAGATGGCTGCTTTAAATTTTCTAGAATAAATGAAGACTTATTTAGAGAAGTTTCTGCATAAAAATCAGGATCACAACAATTACTTAAATTCAAATGTATAAAATTAGAATTTTCCTTTTCAATAAAAGGCAATTTACTAATCTGCAAATATTCATCAATTTGTACAGTTGCATGTTTGAAGAATCAAACCACTAATCAGATGAAGGAAATTCAGACAGTTCTAATTATGTAGAAATTGAAGCCGGTCGTAATGGTTTAGAAGGGAAAGTTCCTTCATCAAAAACCACATGTCGAGAGATGTACGCCCTTTTTGTTATCGGATCCAAGCATTGATACCCTTGTGAATGAGACTATACCCAATAAAGACACATGGATACGTTTTTTTTAATAAATTTAGAACCGCCTTGATGCCGTAGAAAAGGGAAGCACTGACATCCTAACACCTGCAAGCCGTTGTAATCAAGATGTTTATTATACAATTTGTAATATGGACTATCATTATGCAAAACTGAAGATGGCAGCCTATTAATAAGATAAACGACAGTAAGAAAAACATCAACCCATAAGGATAATGGTAAATTTGTATGAAAAATCTTTGTTATACCAGTTTCCACAAAATGGCAATGTTTTTGTTCTGCAATACTGTTTTTCTTAGGAGTGTAAGTTTCTTATATTTTGATTGGCTTATTTCGTTGACAAACCACATTGGAGTTTAGTATGTAAAGGTAGATTAGGTTCTTCATTGTTCGTGATCAAGCTTCAATGGCATTCCCAAAACCTCAACCTTAAGAGCACTTCTAAAGTATAACACTTGTTCTTGACTCTTTAAAGAGATCTAGTTCCACACACACACTCTCTCTCATGCATTTAGAATTTCTCATGCAGTGTGCTCTTTCTTCTTAGTGATGTGCATTCATTACAAAAAAAAAACTTGCACTTCATTTCTAGCTCTAAGTATGGTGTAATTCATTTCTATTTGTGTAATCAGAAACGTCCACATATGCACGATGGTGTGCTTGTCTGAGCAGGATGATCGACTGTTTGATTTCCTCTGTTTTTGTTGATCAGCGGTTGCTATTCGACAGTCATAGACCGCAGAATACAAACCGCATAATGGAACCAGTAGGTTCCAAGTGTGTTTCTACGGTAGCTAATCGACGATTGGGAACCGCCGTTTTTAACCGTCGTTTGAATCCAGAGGATTCTGCAGTTGGTGTTCTGAGGCTGAGAACTGCTGATTGAACCGCCGAATGATTCCAATGTATTCAACGATTTAAGCATTTGGCAGCTACAAACAGCCGAATGGCCCATTTTATGGGCATTTTTTCTAATTTCATAGCAGCTCATTTTCCACCTCTATAAATTCATTTATTTCTCTTCCTTTAGTAGTTAGAGCTTAAAAAATCCAAATCTTAGAGTGAGATAGATTTCCTTTAGTGAGAGAAGCTCCAAGACTCCATTTTTACTCAATCAATCTCAAAACCCATGTGCATCTAGCATCTTCATTCATCATCCGAGTATGGGTCTTCTTTGATTTCATGACTAGGTAAGTTGAATATGTCTTAGATTTCATTATTACTTATTGTTCATCATTGCCTAGGTTTAGCATTTATTGTGAGATTAAATGCATGCCTCATTTTCTTAAGCTTATTTTGAATATGTCTGAGTCATTGTTTGCTTATTGAGATTGCTTCTTCATGATAGCTTGCATCTATGACATTCTTTCCCTCTTTAGCTAAGTCTTTATGTTTTACATCTAGACATTGATAATTATGAGTTATTGCTTGCATATTTAATTTCCTAATTAAGCACTTAGTGTTTGCCTAGTATTAATTGCATTTAAAATATTTTAATATATTCACTTAGGTTGTTTTATCTCTTCTTGAGTCAAAGTCTTGTGACTAAGAGTGTTAATACATAAGCATTTGGTCTAGAATCAATATTAAAGGCCCCCGGGTAGAATGAAATGTGTTAGTGACCAAGGATGATGTGTTTAGAGGTCAACCTGGGTTGTAAATTTTTATTCAAATAGTAGATTTGAGAACTGATAGTGGCTAGATGGATAACTCATGAGTTTTGTCCAGTTGGAGGGTTTCTCATGTAAATCAATCAACGTGTTTTTATTGTTTTCCGCACTAATATTTCGTTGATTGCTTGTTTGTTGTAATTGGGTGATAATATTTAATTTTTGATAATATTGATTAATCGAAAGTTGGTAATTAATTTTGATTAAAACATATCCCGTCTATGTTGTATTAGATACACTTTGTTTATTTTTAAGGAGTCCCAAGGCAAGAGACTGCAGTTGAATTCCACAATTTGCCATATGATCAATAAATAAATTTGAGTTAAACTCTCCCCCACCATCACATTGAAAAGTTTTAATCTTGCGAGCAAATTGATTTTCAACTAGTCTTTAAAAGTTTTGAAAACATGTAAAGAAGTCTGATTTTCTCCTAAATGGATAAAGCCACGTGAATCGCGAAAAGTCATCCACAAAAAATGCATAAAAACAAAATCGTTGATTTAAGGCTATCATACCAGATCCCCAAAGATCACTATGAATTTTGACAAGAGGAAATTGTGACTTTTTATTTGATAGAGAAAAAGGTAGCTTACAACTCTTCCCCATTTGACAACTAGAACATATACCAGGTTTGGTTATCCAATGGGTTAATAAGGAAAGTAATTTTGAGAGAGGATGACCAAATTGATGAAGTAAAGCCACCTCTCTTTATTGCAGTAAAAGCCTCTTGAAAGTTATCATCCAAACTGTAAAGCTGCCCTTTTCTTATGCCCCCTAGCAATTATTTTTTTGTTCTTCCAATAAAAATTTGACATGTGTCATCAAATTTTAAAAATAAAAATTTAAAATTAAAATAATGGTTAAATAATAATAAAATTCTAAATTTTTTTTATAAAGAAAATAAAACAAATAGAGAAATAAATAAAAAATTAATTTATTTAACATTTAATCTAATTGTTTTAAATAAGAAAATAAAAAATAAAAAATAGGATCTCCACCATCCATTTTTGAGATAGATAGTAGAGATAAAAAAAAATTTAAAATATTTACAAGAAAACTGGAAAAACAAATTGATAGGGTGGAGATCCAATCTAGATCTCCACCAATTGATTCATCAACCCCAAACCCATAATCATCAACCCTAATCACCACCATCTGAACCAAAACAGAATCATCAACCCCAAACCACAATCATCCACCATCATCAACAAACCCAGATCATCTCCATCAATCTTATCTCTCTCGATCCACCATCCACCATCCACCACCCACCACCATTACCAAATCACCATTATCATATATATATATATATATATATATATATATATATATCTCGTCATTGGCGGCCACTGCAAAAACAATCACAACCACCACAACCCCACGAATCGGCCATCACTCAAACCAAGCTTCTCTCCACCTTCATTACCCCAAACCCAGAACCTAGGTTCCGACCACCATCATCACCACCACACCAACACCCAAACATTTTTTTCTCCTCTCAATCATATTAAAAAAAATAATATAAACAAAACAAAACAAAATCAAACTCTAACCCCGATTCACAAACCAGTGTGATCAGATCAAGATCGAGAGATAGGGAGAGAGAGAGAGAGAGAGAGAGAGAGAGAGAGAGATCCAACCCCAAATCCAAAATCGCAGATCCAAGGATGGATCTGCCATGAAGACCCAAAACTCGGCGATTCTCCGATGGATGGAGAACCGGCGATTCGATGAAGACCCCCTATCATCATCTAAAACGGCGATTCTCCATTCGTTTGCAATTCGATTATTTTAAAAATATATATATTTGTAATTAAATATTAAAATTAATTAAATGAATTTTATTTGGTGGTTTATAATTGTTTTTTATATGTGGCCTATTACATGTTTAAAAACAAAAATACACTCAGAACTGTTAAATTTGACTAACGGTTGCCTAACTGAAGGATCAAATTGATGGGGTTTTGAAAACATAGGGACCACACTAGTGAAAAATGAAAAGACAATTAAAAAAGTCATAATTCGCGATAAAATAGGGACCAAAATGATTAAACCCTTTGTTATTATCATGACTGAAATATATAATTTAATATTCAACTAATCATAGCTTTCCAAATATATATATATATATATATATATATATATATATATATATGTTCAACTAATCACAGAGCATATCAATCATTAAAAACTAATTTTGTTGCACTAATTATAGAATAGAATCCATGAATCACAATTAAAAAAGAGTATTTCCATAAATAGAAAATAATCATTATATTTAATGTAATAAGATAATCAATATACCTATTGATATATGTTTTTATTTTTATTTATAAAAATAAATTGATCCGTACATATTAACACTATCCTTAAAAAAATATATAAAATTGGATCAATTGTCATGGAATCTAGTTGGATTTGGTCCTGTTAAAAGAACTACAGAGATCTAAAGTGACATAATTTTTTATTTTTGAAAAGCTGTGACCAATATTTTGAAAATAGAAAAATGACAGCTCCCCTCTTTAGAAAATCAAAAGGAAAGGAAAGGATGATTCTGGTCAAAGTTCAGCAATTGGTACATTGCATTCTTGGAACGACAAGTTGACAAAACTTGAAAACTCCCCCAAAATATAAAATTTCAATGAAACTTCCAGAATAAACCCGGAAAGGTTTCTTCTTATAAGTTCTTCATCAGATAGATTGAATGATTGCTTTCTATTAATAGCAACCATAATTCCATTTTCCTTTTAAAAAAATAAAATAAAATTAGCAACCATGTAGATTGCTACAACTGTTTAGTTAATAATTTAAATTATGGTGATCCTCGATTTGGTCCTTAATTTATTTTAAAATATCATTTTCTTACCTATTTTTCTTTCTTTAGTTTGTTTGATTCCTTAATTTACTTAAAAATAACATTATTGTTTTCAAAAAGATAGTATTAACGTGTATCATTATGGTATATGATAATAACTACTTTATTTCTATAAAAGATAATGATTTTTTTTTATAGAAATAAAGTAATTATAAACATGTGTTATAATGACATAGGTTAACGCTACCTACAATACATCAATTATGCCTATCCAATTGGAATTTTAACGCCAGGCATCACAGAAAATACATAAAGTTTGTTTTGCCCCTATAACTCATGTATAAAGCATCAAAACTACTTTTTCCCTTTAAAACATGATAGAATTACAAAATTATCTAAATAGTTCAAAATGCCTTTAATATAATTTGATTTAACATTTTTACCTCTTACATATTTTAATACAAAAAAATTGTAAAGAATCTAATGACAACAGTTGATAGTTCAATAATGCCCAGAAATATAAGAAGTTGGATCACATATGACACGTTGCATAATAGTAAAGAAATTTGGGTATAAAATAGTGGGCAAATTGCCCGTTTGCCTTTTCCATCTTCTAATTTCATTATCTTTTCTCAGTTTTTCATTCATTTAGAGACATTTTCAGCCAATGTTTTTTTTATAAAAAGTTTATGACATCATCAAGCTTCACAAGTAGAACAGATGCTTAGCCGGTAACTAGCTTATTTTATCCTTTCAATAATTGGTGATTGTATCATGTAGAATTTTTAAAGCATGAATGTTGATTTTTTTGTTTTCTCGCAGGTTATATATATATTATATATCATCAGAACTAGCACGCAAAATATGATGTACACGACTATATCTTTTGGTTTTTTTTTGTTGTTGGCATAAATCACTGTTTCATCATTTGAATTCAACAATTATTTCGCGCATATGCTGTTGTTTACTTCACAGTAATTAATCTTGTATTGTTGCATCTTTCCTTATACATGTTTCGGGGCAATTCAACATTGATTTCATGTATTAACAACGAAGAATATTAAGCCAAAACACAACTCATCATCAACCGAAATATACAATATAACAAGTTGAGGTTGGCCAGATGATATGTCTAGAGGTGAACCTAAAAAATATTTGCCGCCCAGACTAATTTAGATATATATATATATAGTTTTTTTTTTATCAGTACATATTAACATTATAAAGTCAGTTCCTTAACTATCAATAGTTGAATTTATATTACATGTATTAACAACGAAAAATTGGCATATTAAGCCAAAACACAACTCATCATCAACTGAAATATACAATATAACAAGTTAAAGTTGGCCAGATAATATGTCTACAGGTGAACCTAAGAAATATTTGCCGCTCGGACTAATTTATATATATTTGCAAATAGTCTTTTTTTTTCTCGGTATGTACTAACATTATAAAGTCAGTTCCTTAACTATCAATAGTTGAATTTATATACTTTTGTTTAGTCAATATATTATAATATGTTCAATTCATGGCTCACAAACTCTCACAATAGATTGACGAGATGAGGTTGATTCGGTGGTAAACCATTCACACATGCACCACGAGATTGCGGGTTCAAGTCCTCTTTCTAAAAAAAACCCCGAATTTATGTAATAGTGTAATACTTCAAAAAAATGACACTAAATTTATGATTTTCTTCCTCATTGCACACCGATATAATAAAATCAATACAACACATGTGATCCACTAATTAAGAATAAAAAAACCTTTTATATAATTCTTTTTGAAAGTATTTGTTTTTGGTTTTTTAATAATAAGATAACATCAATTCAATAGCGGACTACTCAAGAATATTAAATACATTACAAAATTTATCCATAAACAATTATTTAAACTTGCAATTCAAAAAATATATATTATTTAAACTTGCAAATAACTTAATTCTATAATGTTAGAAACCATAATATTATGTGTATTTTTACAACTTGCTTTGAATAGCGAAATATTTACATTTCATAAAATGTAGACAAAAGTTTCACATTTATGTAATATTGTCAACCCTTAGGGTGTTTATGTAATTAACTATTTATATATTGATTTTTTTTTTCTAGAGGGCTACCCAGGCTACACTCTGGGGCAACCATCTCTTACATCCGTCTACGAGTATGCCCCTCACACCTACATCAGGAGGTTGTGGATTCAAGTATCTCCTCCCTCTCCAAACCCCGAATTATTGTAATATTTTTTTTAAAAAAAACCTAAAATATATAGTATTTTGAGCATGAACCCCACCGATTTTTCTAAATTATAGTAAAAGACCAGGACATACACTCACGATTGATAGATGTAAATATTTTCTTGCCTAATAACAAATTTCCTTTTCAGTTTCACTAGTTCATGCAAAAGCCCTCATAAAAATCGAAAAAATACCCCTTACTTCCGAAGAAGGAATGGGTCTAAATATCACCTTTTCAACTTATTTTAGAAAATTCAGGGATCACAAGAGCTAAAATAGTAAAAACATGTCAAAATGATACTTTTAAATAAGTTAGGGACTAAATTGATCATCACCATTTAAATTATCAATAATTTTATACAACAAAACAAAATTAATGAATCACAAATCAGCTGAAGTGATATAGCAAATAATTTATCCTTATCTTATCATTCACACTATTATCTCATGGTTTACACGAGAATGACAAACCATGTAGCACAGTATAAGGATTGATTTTTGGATTAATTTAATCGTATAATATATATAACTCTTAAATTATATTTACGATTTTATCGAAATAATGTTGTTTTTAAATTGTTATTACTTATGATAGTGGTCACAAGCAAGCAGTTGCCAAATTTCTTAACAAATGTTAAGTTTCATTAAGACATAGACAGATTGATTTGGTAATATGTTCTTCACATAAACACCATTAAAATTGTTGGTTAAAGTCGTTTATATTCTAAACCTTGAATTAATTGTAATAGTTTAAAAAAAATGTTAAGTTTCAGAATTTAAATCTCTCTCCCCAAATTAACGAAGAAAAAAAATATTGTTCGGACAATATTATGGATCTCCACAGTTATGATGGTATACCGTAGAACTGATGTTAAAAATACACAAATACTATATAATGTTTTCATTAACTTCAATTTCGATATATCACTTGCTGTCATAGTGATTCAAATATGGAAGATTGCGAGTCTAAAAAAAAAAAGCTCTTAAATATCTCTAATACTAGTGTTATAGTGTCAATTTTTCTATTGTCAGTTTGTCCTGATATAAAATATATCAAGACCAAGAATATAGTCTATTAGATTTACATACTTTGTCTTAAAGTGTATGCATTTGTCATTCAAAATCTCACTACATTAACTCCACAGCTCTATTTTTTTTTTTTAAATACAACAGCTCCAATATTAAAAAAAACGTCAATATGACGTTTTCAGTGCATCATCATTCTATGGTCGAAGAATATAAGAATAATTGAAACAATTTAATGGACCAATAGGAATTGAGCAATTGATTTTGAAGAGAGAACGAAAACTTTACTGAACTGGAAGTCTGGAAAAAAGTTACAGTAAGCCCCCTTAGAAAAAGTTAATGGGCTTTTTGATTTTTGAGTAGGGTGAGAGAGAGACATTTTCAGAATACAACAGCTCCGCATTTCATCATCATACTCCTGCGAAATCAGACGGCTAAGACGCCACCACGATACCCTATTGTACATCAAAAACATCTCCAACACTAACACCAACCGTGCGATTATTCTAGTCCCACAATTAAAAACTTATAGGCAAGAATTACAGGATCATCATAGTAAAAAACAGAACCCTATTTAAAAGGATGGAACGACGCCGTATTGAGCATCGGCCATGAAGCCGGCTGCGGCGTCGGAGCTGTAGAGGCGGTCCACTTCGGAGTCGTTCTCGGTCCGTTTGGCGAACCGGCCTTTAATTCTGGGTCGAGTTTCGGCATAGGCTTTACGTGAATGGTAGCGGATAGTTTTCTCGAATTTGCGGTTCTTTCTCTTCTCTCTGTAACGCAAAACCCTAGCTTCGCGATCCAAACCGCAAAGCTGGGTCGCTTGGTTTGCAGGGGCAGCGGCAGCGGCAACAGCTGCCGAGACCGATACGCTAGGATCGGTCCCGTTGGTCATGTTTCGGCCGAAAGGGTACGATATATCGGACATAGAGTTTCCATCCGGAACCACACCAACATCAAGCGATGACGATGAAACCTGAAATAGTTATATAACACAATCATCAGTTTATAGGACTACCCCAATTATGGATTCGTTTTTTCTCTTTTTAAAATTTTTCCGGAAAAAGCAAAAAACTTTAATTGCAAAATTTAAACCAAATTTTCTTTCCCTTCCTGAAAAGTTGAATTTTTATAGAAAAAGAAGTGGTTTTGAGTGGAGGAATTACACTTTGGCTGATGGACTGAGTTGGGTAGCTGAAAGGAGAGAGCTTGGATCGACAGAAATCGATATCGAAACAATTTTCATTGTTGATCACCGGAATTGGGGCGGGTTTAGCAGTCTGAACGGGTACCACACTGTCCATACCCGCACTGTGATGGTTTTGAAACGAATTCTGATACTCGAAATCGATAAACGGATCCATTTCGGAGAAAAAAAGCTCCCCTGTTTTCATATCCGGAGCGTTTTCCATGCCGAGTTTCGAATTCGGCATAAGCCATGACCCCTCCTCGACACCTTCCTGCTGACACGCGCCGCCGAACTCCGAACCGGCGTTTTCGGCCGGCAACAGGAAGTTGAAAGCCGAAGACTTGACGATCGAGTCGGCCGAGTCGTAGAACGGCTCGACCGGGGTCCGCTCGTGGCGTCGCGCCAGAGGATTAGCAGAGTGGATGTCGTTGTCACAGGTGACGCAGAGGGCGGCGGCGTCGGCCTTGCAGGTGACAGTGGCCGGTGCCTGCTCGCAAACCTCGCACATCCAGACACGCTCGTGGCGGGAGACAAGCTTGTTAACGGCGTGGATCCTGGAGTCGCAGTTGAGACAGAGGAAAACAGAGTCGGGTCTGCAGAAGACTGCGGCGGCTGCAGCCTTGCAGCTGTCGCAGGGCTTGGCCGCCACACCCCAGCCGCCGGAAATCCCCTTCACGGCATGCAATTCGATTCCCATATCAGCAAACAATAATACAAGCTTTCGTAATTAAGAGAAGCTGTGGCTTTGGCTTCTGTTGTTTATTTTCTGTGTGTGAAATGATTTTGGAGTAAACGTGGAGAAGTGCTAGAACTGGTTTTTGATATGTTTGGTCTTTTGGAAATCTAAGTGATGACGAGTGGTGGAGGGACACGTGGAGGCACTGAGGCCACGTAAAAGATTTATTCTGGAAATAATGCATTTACAGTTTTATGTATTTTTAATATAATAATGTTTGGGAAAAGTTGTTGTCAATGTGTCTGTGCCGACGTGGGACCGCCTTGTGAGAGGGAAGATGAAATGACAGTGAGTCTGATTAAGATTTTCGTGACCCAAAGTCAGCTGGTTGCGAAATGAATAATTTTCTTTTTCTTTTCTTTATATATATTTTTTTATTTTTGAAGTTAGAACAATATTTAAAAATCTGTTTGTTTTGAGATATTTACAAAAATAATTTTGAAAAAACACCTCAGAAGTAAGTTATAACATGATATTTAATTATTCTACATTACATATTATTTAAGTAACATAATCTAGACCCGTCCACGGTTCCGGTTCGAGCCGGTTTCGGTTCGAAACCGGAGGTTCCGGTTCCGTGGAGAGGGCGAACCGAAACCGAACCGAAAGTTCCGGTTCGAAACCGGCGGTTCCGGTTCCATGGAGAGGGCGAACCGAAACCGAACCGAAAATTTTCGGTTTTGGTTCGGTTTTTAACCAGCGATTTGGCGGTTTTGGACGGTTTTGGGCGGTTTTGGACGGTTTTTTTTTTAATTTAAACCGCCGGTTTTGGATGGTTTTTGGGCGGTTTTTCCAAAGCCTAAACCGAAACCGAACCGGCTTCAACCGGTTTCCAACCGGTTTTGTAACCGCCGGTTTCGGTTTCGGTTTCGGTTACGGTTTTCCAATTTCGATTTCGGTTTTTAACCGCCGATTTAACCAAACCGTGGACACCTCTAACATAATCCTAAATGATATTTGATTCGAGAATATGTAATATACATTTGGAATTTTGAGAAAAAGGAATCGATATTGAGATCTGTATACAATTGTACTTGTTAAAATATGATAGTTCTAATAATAATTTGAAATTTTGCATTAACATTTTTATTAAAAAAAGGGGGAAAAATAACAGACTTGGATATCATAAATCCTATATATCCTAAAGTTGTTGATCAAATACAAAACCAAAAAGCTTTTAGTACAAGATATTTTTCCTAGTATCTTGTTTCTGTATTAGGTTTAGGTAATGGCATTGCCAATAAACTATAGTGTTTGGGAGAGCCCACTAATACAAATGTTAGTTCAATGGATCATGGATGTGTGAATTCTAGGATTTTTAAGACAAATACACTGCCTATGTTTTTAATTGGATTTTTTTTTTTCTCTAGTACATGAACCAGTTGGGGCAATTATGTCTGGTAGTGGTGTTAGAACAGTCTAAAATTGGGCTCCACCAAATCAGAATCTCAATGCTCATGCTAGTAACAGGAATGATAGAGGATAAAATATAGCATCCAATCAATAGTAATCCACAAACCCTACTCGTTATGGATGAAATATCAATGTCATGAAAACTAAACAAAAACCAAAATTTGGGAGAATTTTATCCTATTAAAATTTAGTACTACGTACGTTAGAAGTTATAACTTTAATTCTTTATTCATTCCTCTATTTAAAGAATTGATAGACCTTTATCTAACGACTGAAATTTTTATTTATTTACTTCAAAAGATAAACAAGGTGGTATTTTTTTTTTGTTGTCTTTTAAGTCTTTAAAGTTATTATTTTACAACAATATTAAACAATCTAAAAATAAACCGAAATGATGTGGTGAGTAATTTGTCTTTTTTTTTTTGAAGATTATACTATTATATAAATTCGGGGTTTTTTTAGGGAGAGTGGAGGATTCAAATCCGTAGCCTCATTATACTGGTGTGAGAGGTTTACCACTAGACTAACTTCATCTCATCTAATTTGTTTTTGTCTAATCATTTACTATATTATCTCATGATTTATATAATAATGACAAATCACTTATCATTTGATTTTTGAATTAATTTTTTAAACGATATATTAGTATTTTTTTCTAAATAAATAATTAATACCATATTATTTTGAAGACACTTTCGTTTGTCTATTTTTTATTTGAGATCCTTGTACTTTTAAATATTGAGTGGTTTAGTTTTACTATTATACATGCATATTACCAAATGATTTAGCTTTTACTTATTGGTTAAGTCTAATTAGTTGAAACATAATCATTCAGTTTCATAACGATTTCACACATAACATACATATTTATAAACCATGAACTCAATTTCAATGTCATACTCAACATAAACTAATATAACATCGAGACTTCAAAAAATAATAACAATAATAATAATAATATAACATCGGTTATAATTTATGTAAGTTTATTAAGCATGGTGACACATAATTTTAATCCAAAATAATGAGAAAATATAACTTCCATAAAATCATGTTGAGTAATAGCCTAATAGGGACCAATTGGTGATGGGTACTTGTATCATTTCGTTTAACTCAATGAAAAAAATCAATAAAAGTAAAATTGAAAATTTTGTAAATCATCATTTTCCCCATATAGCTAGCTAGTTAAATTTAATTAATTATGTTTTAATATCATTCAAATACTCAACCTATGTAATAATACATGCGGCTCTGATATTACTGTACATAAAAGTGTAACTAAATTCATGATACAATAACTTAAAATAATCTGAAATTATAAATAAAAATTTAGTAATAAGAGAACTCTCTTCTCGCTATTGAAGTCACCTAATGAGAAGGCAAAAGTTTTTAATCACAATCGTGTGAGAGTAAAGACCCCCTTTATTTATTGTGATTTAAATCCAAACCCATAAAAAATTCATAATCCTAATAGAATTAAAACAAGACTCACAAAATAAAAATAAAAATTAGTCCAAACTAACTCATACACTATAATATAGTGTACATAAAGTGCACCAAACTCAAATAAACCAGCACTGATTACAAAAATAATTGGCTAATCCAGTTAATTTTCTAATAAATAACATTCAAATCAATTTGAGTTTTGCAACATCCATACATAAATGGACTATGTTATTCATCAACTTAGAAAGTTTCTTACACATCATCCATAGTCTCGAGTTTTGTAATCTTATTATATCATAAAAAAATGCATAAAAATGACTCTTTTATTGGGTTCTTACTTCTAAGCTAGGACCATGGTTCAATATGGTTTGGTGCAAAAACGCTTATTCAGCACTGATAATGTCCAAAATTTGAGTTGTTTTCACCTCATATGGTATATTAGAAAAAAAAAAAAAAAACCCTTCTAAGATAGGAAAAAATTTAGTAATTCACGAACACTCCACCAAACAACTTTTTTTTTTGAATTACAACTACTGTCGTGACCTGATGAGATTGGACTCTACAAGTATGGTCAGAAATATTACTCACACTATCAAGGAGATGTTAAATTTGGATTACAACTCTCATAACCGGAGAAATTACTGCTATCACTTTTGGGAGAAAGCTCCCCACATTGTGGGATTTTATAGTCAAAGATAGACATGACGCCGGTTCGGTTCGAACCGGCGAACCAAACCGGAACCGGTTCAAGCCGGTCGGTTCCTCCTTTAATTTTTTTTAAATCTAACCGTTGGAGGCCCAACGGTCTGCTGACGGTTCACTTCTTTACTTTTTTTTATTTCTTTTTCTTTTTCGTTTCTATAAATACCTACCCCTCCATTCATTTTTACTCACCCCAATTTCCTCAATTCTCTCTAATTCTCAATTATCAATTCTCTCTAAACTTTCAATTCTCCAAGTCTCCAACTCCAAGTCTCCAAGTCTCCAGTTTATATTATTTGCAATTACTAAGTTAGTAAGTTTCCAATTTATTTTATTTACAATTACTAAGTTTCTAATTTATTTTATTTGCAATATTTCTTATTTCCAATTTATTTAATTTGCAATTAGTCAATTACTAAGTTTCCAATTTCATTTATTTATAATTTATTTTATTTGCAATTTATTTTATTTGCAATTACTAAGTTTCCAAATTCCAATTTATTTTATTTGCAATTTATCTTATATCCAATTTATTTTATTTGCAAATTGCAATTACTAACTACTAAGTTTCTAATTTTCTTCCAAATTTATTTCCAACCATTTAATCATTTTTTAAATCAATTTTTTAACATTTTTTGTTCAAGGAATTTTACAATTCAATTTTTAAAATGGCAAGTGGAAGTGGTGACGCTCCTAGACGTTCCATTTTGATGAAAGGTAAGGGTCGTATGACGGATAATCTCGGTCATGACGACCGTGCATATCACGAGTATCTACAACACCAAGTCTATGCTGAAGACTTAGGCCTAAACATTCTTCAATTTCATTCTCATCCCTCTCTTAGAATTTCTGAACCCGATCTCAATGTCACCCACATTTTGACAAGCCAATCAGAAAATATGTCTGATCTTGGCCATGATGGTGATGAGCCTGATGACCCTGATCCCAACCCACATCAAGATTTTGATTTTGATCCACAGATGGAAGAAAAGTTACCGAAGCAGGTCAAATCTGATCTCTTCGTACTCCATATAAAGAAAGTTACGCAAGAAGATGGAAGCACAGTAGTGATTTGCAATTACTGCAAAAAAGTATTTAAATGGAACAAATCTGGATGATATGGCACATATCAGAAGCATATAACGAACTCACATCGAGATGCACGGGCCAAATCGAGTTCACAAGCTCAAATTCTCAGGTACGCTACCCCTAACCAACAATTATTTAAATATAGTGATGCAAAAAATAGAGAAGAATTAGCTAGAATGGTTGCAGTAGAACACTTATCATTTAGTTTTGGTGAAAAGGTTGGTTTTAATAATTATGGTCAACGAGCATTAAATCTTGCTGCATGTCATGTTCCTAGAACCACGCTCACAGAAGCACTTGAAAACATTTATGAAAAAGAAAAGAAAATGTTGGAAATTTTTTTAGAAAAATATAATGGCTGTGTTTCCGTATGTGCCGACATATGGAGTGATCATTGTCGAATGCATTCATACATAGGTGTCACTTGCCATTATATGGATAATGCATGGGCTATCCAAAAAAGAATTCTTGCATTTAGATTTTTTGATGATAAACACACTGTTGCTAATATTTTTAGACAGCTTAGAATTATTTTTACAGAGTATAAAATTGAGAACAAAATTTTTGCAATTGGTTTTGATAATGCTTCTAACAATACCGCTGCTATTATTGCTTTAATTGAATTATGCAAAGCTTATCTTGGTGGTAAATTTTTTCATCAAAGATGTGCATGCCATGTTTTCAATTTACGTGTTCAAAAAGGATTAAAAACTATTGAACAGTTTATTCAACCTATTAAAGATGCCCTCTATTTTTTTATGGAAACATCCTTCTGTAATGAAATCATGGGCAGCATATTGTAAACAAAATGGTAGGCGTGCTATTAGATTTCCTCGTGATGTTCCAACACGTTGGAATTCTACTTATAAATTGCTTGCAAGAAGTTATGAATATATGGATTTATTTGTTACTTTTATTCAATATCATGTTAGTCACATTAATTTTTATCAAAGTCATTGGGATGTTTGTAGCAATATTTGTGGTTTGTTAAAAGTTTTTTATACTGCTACTAACAATTTATCTGGTATTTATTATCCTCCAACTAATTTATTTATTATTGAGAGTCTTAATATTGCTGGTGCATTTGCTCATTGTGAATCCGACTCACAATTACATGAGTCTGTTACTGCTATGAAGGATAAATGATTAAAATATTATAAGGAGTTTCCAAATATTTATTTAATAGCCTTGTGTTTTGATTCACGTTGTAGATTAGAAAGTTTGCCTGATTATCTTTCTGTTTATTATGCACAATGTTTAAAAATAGATTATGATATTGATATGTGTTGTGCTAGGGTTAAGACATTATTGTATGAATTATATGATGAATATCTTAGAGTTTACGGTCCATCACTGAACATAGATGTTCCACAAACTCAAAATGCATCTCGTTCATCATCATCATCCTCTGGATTTTTTAATTTAGGGTATAATCTTTTATCAAAAAAAACCAAAAAATTACGAGGTTCTTCTTCATCTAGCTCCACCACATATTCCGAGCTTGAATCTTATCTAAGTACCTCTTTTGAGTTCATAGAAGACACCGAAGATAAAAAATTTGATATCCTACACTGGTGGAATGAGTATGAAAGGTACTTTCCAATCTTGGCTATGATAGCCAAACAAATCCTTTCAACACCAGTTTCTATGGTGGCGGTAGAACAACAGTTCAGTGCGGGTGGGAATATTTTAGACCCAAAACGTTCCCTTATGAGTCCGAAATCACTTCAGATACAAGCTTGTGTTGAAGATTGGACGAAGGCTCAATATAGACAACAAGAAATCGATCAAGATGATCAAGATGAACCATTCCATTTCTTTAAAGATGATCAACCGGCTGAAAGTCGAACGGATGATCATGGCAACGATTAGTCCATGACTCCACGCCAAATCACCAATCGCCATCTCCAAAGTCCAAATCTACAATAAAATGTAAGAGAATTACGTGGCATTTGATTCTTCTAAACCCTTAAGAGGATACGTAGGCAACTTAATTGTGGTAAAAATTAAGTGCAAGACCAATTTTATATTTTTTTGGTTTTGTTTTATTTTATTTTATTTTATTTGTCATTTATTTATTTAATTTTATTTTGCGGGTGACCCAATAAAATACATTTACCAAGTACATTTTTACATGACTAATTTTTTTATGAAATATGATTAAAAAAGGAGGGGGGGGGGGGTTTCCAGTTAGGAACCTTCGGAACCGGACCGGGACCGGAGGAATCGGAATCGAACCGAAGGAATCGGAGGAACCGAAACCGAATCGGAACCAGAACCGGCGTCATGTCTAGTCAAAGATGAGATAAATATTTACAACTACCAAGATTTGAATCTTGATGGTGGAACTCCAACTACGAAGACAAGAGGCCATTGGTCACCAAATTAAACAACTACTTAATAGCTCAAAAATCAAACTATATTTGAAGAAACTCTCTTAATAGCTTAATATTATAATCTCTAAAGATTTTTCTAATTTGTACTGTATTTGTAAAATATAAAATAAAATAATAATGAAACCAAACTTATGTATACAAAAGGGTGCAGGTATTGACACAAATAAAACTTATTAATACACCCATTTTGATAAATATACTCATGTCTAAAATTTTAATAAATAAATATTACTATAAGCATCCATCATAAAGTCAATAGTAACATCAGTGAAATAAATATATCTATTTTAATACATATTATTTATAAACACTCTTAAATATTATCACATTCAATTTATAAAAAAAAATATATTATTTTTGGAATCAAATTCTCTTTTAATAATGGTCCAATTTACTTTTTGAAATATCTCAAATGTAGGAGCCTTATAAAAAGGAATATATGGAACCGTAGATGAGGTCAAGAGATTTTCATACAACTATTTAAAAAAAAAACTTATTGATATCTACTACTATCTTAAAAAAAAAACTTGTTGATATCTACAGCTATCGTTTAAAAATATATATTTTATTTATCGATAGAGTTTATAACTATAAATAAAAGAAAAAAAAACAATAAATATAAGTTTTCTTTTTGAAAGATAAGTTCTTTTAAAATAAAAAAATATAGTTGAAAATAAGGGTGTAATTAATGAGTGTATATAGTATTTGGTTTATTTTGAAATAAAGTAATTTGTCCCTATTGGTAAATTTCTATTGAGATGTTTTTGTAATTTAAAAATTTAATAAAATATGGGTGTACTAATAAGTTTTTTAGATGTCAATATCGACACCCTATAAAAAAATCTAATCATTATTAATCAGAATAAATGTTATTTAATATTCAAAGGACTTAAGAATTATTTTTAAAAAGGCTTTTTCTTATATTTTATAAAAATTTGAAGTAAAACAATACAAATATTTTGTATATGAAAATTATGTTGAAAATATATATATATATATATATATTTTTAAAAACACCGTCAGGCGTCAGCCATAATTTATAATTTTATATATGTATTAAAAATTATTTAAGCATATATAAAATTCACGATGTAGTATTTATTAAAGAAGGGTGATCCCTCCTTAAAAAAGGCTTTTGATAGGCGCGGTTAAGAAGGTGCATCATGTTATTCATTTTATAATTTATACAATGGAATATAAATTTAGATTATAAGCAACCATTACAATGCTTAGTATTTTATTTTATTAAAAAAGATGCATGCATATTAAAATGTTATTATATATGTACCTTTAAAAAAAAGTATATAAAAAATAAAAAACAACATATTATTATATAAATATACAATATGATATATTAATTTTATCGAAGTATTACTCCACCATTGATCTAGTTAAACAAAGGATCAATTAATGTTTAGACAGATCCTAAGTAATAAATGTATAACGTTATTTGTTTTATATAATTAAATAAAACATTATATTATAAGCTATTATTATATTTGTTACAAAAAATACTGGGTTTAAAAATTTTATAGCACTCTTACCTCTCTATTTTTGGAACTATCACCAACTTATTAGTTTGAGTTTAAATGATATCAAATTATGTTGATAGATAAAAATACCTCTATTTTTTTATTCTTTTTTCTTTTATATTTTCTTTAAGAAAAACCCAACCATTAGAGGTTGAAAGGACCTTGACCTCTAATCGGAAGTCGATGACCTCCATTGGAGGTCGATGAAGAAGATAAAATAAAATATTTTAATTTTGTCCAATAAACTTTGAATTTATAATAATACCTAATAAATCTTATAAATACTGAAATAAGTCTTTAATTTACAAAATAAGTTTTGAATGTGGAAAAAAACATTTACAAAGGAAAGATAAGGAAATATCGATGTGATAACTTTTTTGTCCCAAACCATACTATAAATTGTTCTATTGTTTTTTTTACTATATTTTTTAGAATAGAAATAGATGTATGCATATTAATATATTATCATATTCAAGTATGCGGATAATGTGATACATTCATTTTATTAAAGTATTTATACACAGTTTATCTAGTCGAAGCAGTAGAAAAACTTGCATGCATCCGGTGTAATGCACCCCTAACCAATGGGTGCATGTCATGTGGTATAGAAAATTCATTTAATTGGTTTTCTTTACCACATGGCATATATCCATTGGACGGATGTATTACACTGGGTGCATGTAAAATTTTCTCTCGAAGCAGAAGATGAGATGATACAGCTGTCTTTGGAAGGAGAAAATCTTGCATACACCCGATGCAATGCACCCGTCCAATAGATGTATGCCATGTGATAAAGAAAACCAATCAAATGAATTCTCAATACCACATGGTAGTATGCACCTATTGGTTAGGGTGCATTACACCGGGTACATGCAAGTTTTTCTACTTTGGAAGGGACAGAAATAAACAAGTTTTGAGTGCAACGTCATGCGGTGCGTGAGCCTCGCAGCTAAATACAGTTAAAAAAAAAACAATAGAACAATTAATTGAATATGACGATATTGCCCTCTAAATTAAAAAATGATAGACATGGGCACAAGAATCAAGAAAATGACAGTGAGCATGCCACATGTGGCAGACAGATGGGTCGGCCAACCGCATTGCGTTTCTAGATTTGCTCTCTCATTATCCTTGTTTTTTTATACGGGGATATTTTCGACAATAATCATAATAAATTTCTTAATTTTTGAGCGTAGATCACTGCTAATAATATAATAATATTAAAATAAGATAAATTAATTAATATGTTTTAAGTAGAAGATTGGTGATCTATCTAACAGAGTAATAGGTCATAGGTGTCAAGATAAGAATGAGGTACGAGGCAAGTTTCGTGATAAATATTTGTAAGTGGTTTTTGGTTGGTGGAATCAAGCATGAAATTGGAAAAAGAATCCTCGTTATTTTTGTTTTGCACAAATTGTCATTAAATAAAGATTTCATTCCACAAAGATTCCACCAAATGGTGGATCAATATCCTTACCTCTTGAGGTCGGAATCTGGATTCCATCCTTATTAAAATGTTCAATTCACGAAATTATCCTCAAAATAAAATAAAAAACTAAAATTAAAATACAAGAACAAAAACAAAGGAGGCCATTGTCGGTGGCCTCCTTCGTAATAGGAGACGGCAAGGTCACCGATGGAACCTCGTCATCTTCGTCTGATGCTATCGGAGGTGGCCTCGTCACCTTTGGAGGACATCACCTTTATCGTTGGAGGAGGCGAGGACCTCCTTTGTTTCCAAACAAAGTGAAACAGATGAGGCGTGAGCCTTCATCACCAGTGGAGGCTTGCGCCTCCTCCTTCACCTGAGAAGGCCTCGTCCTCATCCATTGTTGAAAGAGGTGACGATCTCCTTCTTCACAAGCTCCATCACAAATCGCGATGGAGGACTCCTTTATCATGACTTGCGATGGATAACAGATCCTCCATCGCAATCACGATAGAGGATCAGTTCACCTCCATCAACAGAGAATATGTCCTTCGTCGATGGAAGAGGCGACGGAAGGTGATCAATGTTGCCTCCTCCAGCGATACATCTCTAGCGGCCACCGGCGAAATTTTTTAAGTTATATTTTTCTTTTTTTTTAAATATATTATTTTTTCTTTTTCTAATAAGTTAATATATATTTTAAAATAATTACTACATCTTTTAAATTATATATTATTTAAAAGATGCAAAAATTAATATTCCGAATTATTTGGAAAATATTTTTAAAGTTTAATTATTTATTATTTAAATATTAATATTTTAATTTAAAATAAAATTTTTAATGCATCAGCATATAAAGGATAGTTTGGTCAAAACACAAAAGATTCTATTTTGGATAATTTTTATTTGGCTTGACACGTCAGCATAGAGCCCAGAATTGATCAAATCAAATCTCCACAACATCAGGCCATGTTAGCTCAATGAGCCACATGTGGCAGCGGCGAATAAGGAAGTAAAGAGCAAGTTGCTTATCAAAGAAACTAGCTCGCTGAAGCATCCCAAAATGGCAAATTGAAAAGAGCTCGCCACCCATAAGGCAGATTGAATATATCCTCACTATCATTGTAAAGATGGATTCCATCATGTCTTCCATAAAATCCAGCCTCACATTAGGCAAAACAATCGCCAATAATCCAACAGTTGACAAATCAAATAATAACTACATAGATTTAGAAGATAACCCCTACAAGGAATGTAGATCCTTGCATCATAAATGCACGAAGACTCAATTCACCAAGAATCTTGCCTAGATACGATCCTTCTAGTATCTCGCATAAACATAATTTTTGCTTGCTCGAAAAGAACTAGGGCAGCACCATAATCCCTATATAAGCACATGTATCAAGCAAAGAAACTAGAGGCACCACAAGCACAACATCACTTGTAAATTGTAACCATTTTTACATAGTGGACATTTTCTCTTTTTATCGTTACGACGACCATGGGCTTTTTCCCTTCCTCAGGCATGTACAAATCCTAGTGTCTCTTATTGTTCTTTATCTTTTTCTTTTATTTGTTACCTATTTTATCAACTCGTAAACATATCAGAAAGATGTTCTAATCACACCTCATTGGTTGATCTACACATCGATTTGCCAACATATTGTTGTTAACTAGACTGACCAAAAATCAACGTCAACAATTGGCGCTAGAGGGAAGGGGTAGAACCTCCGACCTTGATGTTACCACCAAAAGATGGACAAAATTTTAAACGGCGACTGTCAACCATCATTTCCCACCTAGAGAGACGTTAGATCTTTAAGGCTCCTTAGAGATCCCAAGAAGAGATATTGGAGGAATAACCTAGAAAGCGAAGAAGCCCTGGTCGAATTTGAATTCGACCCTAAGAAAGCCCTTGAAGAGAACAGTAACGAAGAACCAGTCGAAGAGATAATACTGGACCCATCGCAACCAGCCAGAACAGTCAGAATAGGCACACAGTTAGCAACCTAAGTCAAAGATTATTTGACAACGCTATTACAGGGATATCGATATGTGTTCTCTTGGAGCCACGATGACATTCCGAGAATCGATATATACGTTATTTCGTACTATCTAGCAGTGGACAAGAAACATAAACCCGTGATTCAAAAGTGGCGAAGCTTTAACATAGAGAGGAGTGCGACAATCAAAGAGGAAGTATCAAAGTTACTTGTAACGGGTTTCATCCGTGAAGTAAAGTACCTCACATGGGTCGCCAGTGTCATGCTTGTAAAAAAGAAGAACAAACAATGGCGGATATGTGTAGACTTCACCGATTTCAACAAAGTATGCCTTACGGATAGCTTCCCACTTCCTAGGATCGATCAGTTAGACACCACCACTAGCCATGAGCTCTTCAGTTTTATGGACTCATACTCCGAGTATAACTAGATCAAGATGCATGGTCCAGATGAAGAAAAGACATCGTTCACTACAAATCAAGAGCTGTATTGTTATATTATACCCTTCATACTAAAAAATGGAGAAGCCACATACCAACGTTTGGTCATTAAGATGTTTGCCAAATAGATCGGGAAGACAATGGATGTGTATATAGATGACATGCTAACCAAGAGCAGAAAGGCCAGTGACCACGCCCACGACTTGCGAGAAAACTTCAACGTGCTACGAAGATACTCGATGAGGTTAAACTCGGCCAAATGTATGTTCGAGGTGTCCTCAGGGAAATTTATGGGTTTCCAGGTGCATCAAAGGGGAAAAGAAGAGAACCCCGAGAGAGTCTCTGCGCTTAGGAAAATGAAAGCTCCAGAAACACTCAGGGAATTCCAACAACTGACGGGTTTTCAAGCGTCGCTAAATAGATTCATTTCGAAGTCAACAGAAAAATATTTACCTTTCTTCAAAGCTCTGAAAAAAGGAGCATGAGTGAAATGGGATGAGCAGTGTGAAAAAGCCTTCCAACAATTGAAGTACTACCTGGGGCGAGCTCTTTTACTGTCCAAACCACATCAGGGAAAGACCATATACTTATACCTGTCAATGACAGACGTTGCCGCCAGCTTTGTGTTCATGTGACAAGATGAATGGGTATAACACCTGATCTATTACACCAGCAAGGCTCAGCTACCCGCCTAGACTGGATACTCCTCATCTGAGAAGATGGCGTTAGCACCAGTGGTCAAGGCTAGAAAGCTTTGCCTATACTTCTAAGCTCATAAGATCGGCATGTATACTAGTTTCCCCCTAAAACAAATACTATAGAAACCTGAAGTATCTGGTAGGTTAACAAAATATCGAGCAGAGCGAATTCGACATTAAGTACATCCCTATATATTCGATCAAAGGATAAGCAGTGGATGACTTCATCATCGTATTCACAGAACCTAATGTTGAGGTCACCAGATCGCTTGAAGAAAAAGAGGGGACAATGGAAACTGCACACGGACAAATCATCTAATATCGATGGAAGTGGTGCAGGAATCATAATCACCACTCTTGAAAAAGATAGTGTCTAGTGTGTTCTACGCTTCGACATTAAGGCTACTAATAATCAAGTAGGGTACGAGGCTTTGCTTGTCGGACTAAGAATATCGACGACTCTTGGAGCTGACGAAATCCATATATTCATTGACTCGCAAGTGGTGGTTAACCAAGTCAAAGGCGAATACCAGGTTAAAAAAGTGTAAGTTCCTCATAGTTTGATTGGCCTATTTCATTGAAAAACCACATGGGGATTTGATTGTAAGGGTAGATTATGCCTCATTGTTCATGATCAAGTCTCGATGGCATTCTCAAACTCAAGAGCACTTCAAAGGTATATCACTTGTTTAACTCTCTTTGAAGAGATCTAGTTGCACACACACACATCTCATACATTCTCAATTTCGTTATCCTTTGTGTGTTTCTTATATGTGCATACTCATGCTATAACTCTCTTCATGCATGATTTTTTATTGCATTTTGTTTGGCTTGCCTTAGGGTAGAAGTCCTTGCATGTTTTTTCCTTTGGATGTTTTTTCTTGAAAATGCGTGAGTCATATGTGCGGGTCCATACCCGCGCAGTCCCCAGTGTTAGTTATCACGTGCAGCCACACCAGCGTAACATGGGTAGAAGGTGTGCACTGGTGGTGCGCCTGTCGACAAGCCCAATGACACCAGCGCACAATGCAATTTTTCTAGGCGTGTTTTTTGTCAAAACGACGCAGTTTTGTTGAGCCCTATTAAATATGTTCTCTCTTCTTCCTTGCATATTTTTTGAGAGTTCAAGAAGTCATTTTTAAGAGACTAAGCTTCCATAAGAGAGAGAGACTCCTAAGAACTCATCTTTACTCATCCAAACACCAATCCATGTGCATTTAGCATCTTCCAATCATCATCTCATCATGGATTCTTCTTGCTTTTGTTGACTATGTAATATGAACATGCCCTAAAACTCTATTACATCTCTTTGTGTTCTTATGTGCCTAGACTTACATTTATATGTTGATTTAATGCATGTCTTTGTGCTTAATGGTATTTATAACATGCCTGAGTATGTTTGTGATTTTGTTTGTTGGTTGAGATTGCATGTTCATTGATCGCTAGCATTTAGGAGCATTTTACCCTTCTAACTAACTCTACTTGCTTTGCATTTAGATATTGATATCTAGGATTTGCACTTAGTGTCATCTTTAAATTCCTAGATAAGCATTTAGTGTAGCCTAGCATTAATTGCATGATAGAATATTTTTATATATTCACATAGGTTGCTTTATCTCTTCATGGATTGTTAAGCTTTGTGACTAAGTGGATTAGTGCACAAGCTTGTTGGTCTAGGATCACTATTAAAAGCATGTTGGGTAGAGTGAAATGGTTAGTGACCAAGTATGGTATGACTTGAGGTCAACCTAGGTTGTAAACTTTCATTCAAATAGTGGATTTGAGGACCGTGTGTAGCTAGAAGGATAGCCCGTGATTATTCGCCTTGTTTGAGGGTTTCTCATGTAAATCAATCATTTGTGTTTTTATTGTTTTCTGCATTTTATCTTGTATTGATTGAGTGCTAATATGGGGTAGCACTATTAAAATTGACTAAGTCGAAAAATTGGTAATATATCAATTAAAACCTATTCACCCCCTATAGGTTATTAGACACACGCCTAGTATTATTTTCAAGAAGATACCATGGCACCATCTTTGGAGGAGAACTTTATCGAATGGGGTTTTCTCGAATACTGCAACGTTGTGTGGGCCTAATAGAAGCAGCATGCATACTTCAAAGCATACATACAGGAAATTGCGGAAATCATGCAAGGGTAATATCTTGGCTAAAAGAGCTCTACGATAAGGTTTCTACTGGCCCATAGGAACACGCTAATTGATGCGATAGCTATCAACGAATATCAAATAGAATCCTACAACCCCCCTAACTGCTCAAAATTTTGACTTCTCCATGGCCATTTGCTACGTGGGGAATTGACCTTGTTAGTCTTATGCCTACTACGACAAAGAAAGTTAAACATGCCATAGTCGATGTTGATTACTTCACGAAATGGGTGGAGGCCTAACCACTAGCAAAGATCATAGAGCATAACATTTGAGTTTGTAAAGCAATTCATTATCTTTCGTTTTGGAGTCCTAAAAAATTTGGTAACAGACAGCGGGACCCAGTTTAACAATGAGAACTTTTGACAGTTTTGGAAAGACTGGAAAATAAACAATTACTACTCTTCACCTGCATACCCACAGACAAATGGTCAAGCAGAAGTAGTGAATAAAATCATCAAGCATACCCTGAAGGAAAACCTAGATGCTTAGAAGGGAGCTTGGATAGGAAAAACTTTCTGAATCATACCACTGAAAGAACTGCAACATGCGAGACACCTTCGACATGGCATTTGGGACAGAAGTTGTGATTCGAGTCGAGATAAGAGTCTTTTCCCCAAGAGTCCAACTGTTTTAGCCAGCATTAAATGTGCTAATGCTGAATGAAAATTGGACGAACTCGAGGAAAGAAGAGACATGGCTTGGATCAGGAAAGCAACGTACCAACAAAGAGCCGTAAGGTACTATAACTTAAATGTACCTCAGTGAAGATTCCAACTAGGTGACTTGGTTCTGAGAAAGGTAATGACCAACACCAAAGACAAAACATCAGGAACTCTAGCAAACAGATGAGAATAATCATAGCAGATTGCAGGAATTACAGGAAATGAAGCTTACTGGATCAGTTGACCTGTGGTAGCTGGATAGACAAACCATGGAATGCCCAATACCTTAAAATGTACTATCCGTAGACATTTTAATGTGTACTTTCGAGTTCATCGTTAATAAAATATCTTTTAGCAGATCAAGTCTAAAGAAAATGGCGAGGCATCAACCTCGCCCCAATTTCCTAGCTCCAAGCAATTACAACACCTTGCAAAATTAAATACTGGGCAGCACCTAGAATAACACGTGCGAGTAGCTTGAAACACTGGGACTTACCCCGAGATAAAACACTACTGACCTCATTCGACCACCTCGCCACTTTAAAGACTTGACATCACTCAGGATAACACGTTGAAGTAGCATTAAACACTAAGACTTACCCAGGATAAAGCGTTGTCAACCTCGTTCAGCCACCTCACAACATTAAAGTGTTGGGGTTTTTGCCCTAAAGCTTGTAATATGTAAATATAATTTGAACATAAATAAAAGAAGTAGTATATTCATTCATTTTGTGTCATACTTTATATAACATGTGCACTTAACATCCAAAATTTCCGGATGTAATTTCGAACTGAGTATATGAGTGTCATATATAGATGGATTCAGTTTGAAACGAGCAATTTAAAGAGTCCGTAGATAGCAAATAAAGCTGGGTACTTTATTTGTGGTTAATCTACAGCTGCGGTCCATTTAGTAGTGTACGGTGATCCTATCCTGGATCATTCATATGTAGATATGAGAATGAAGGCACCTTGTATGATGTGATCATATAGGACTGGGCCATGATCTATATGAATCTCTCACTAAGATCCGTTTAACGATGAGATTCATATATATCAACTAATGATGGCTATATGTGGGTAATCTTAATCCTGAGTGTCTTATCGACTCCTTCAGATTAGATCGTGGTCTTTGATATACCATGGGTGAGGTCGGAGTTGCATTCCCGATCAATATACTCCGTATGTTGGGATCACGGTTTGGCTTGTGGCTGGGAAGGTTTGTACACAATAGTGGAATCCACTTCTTCTTGTGAGAAGTAGATGGTAGTTCCCTCAAGGGTTGATTCAGGGCTTGAACAATATGAGCGCTCTCCTAATTCCGTAAGGAGTGTAGGATTTATTGTTCATTAGAGAATCAATGGTACTTAATGGAAAGATATGATTAGAGGGGTATAACGGACATTATGACCCAGCTCTAATTATGAACTACTTGTAAAGGATTATACCATATGTAATAGCTATATTGATGGACACCGAGAGTTATTGGTTTGTGTAAAAACGTCTACAGTTGAGAGAGTGCAGTTTCGGGTTTTTAGTGGAATAACACCGAAGTTAATAATCATGAAATATTAATTAAAGAGTTTAGTTAATAATTTCTAAAGATTATTGGAGCTCAAAATACTGTGGGTCCATTAGGTCCCCTTGCTAGCCCGATCGATTTAGGTAACAAGGGCCACGATTAATTAATTGGATTTCCAATTAATTGTGTTACGAAAGTGACAAGTATTAATTCGGGAATTAATTGAATAATGTGATTATTTAATTAATGAATAATGGTGATTAAATAAATTAAATAATAAGATTATTTAATTCTGTTGTTAATCATTAAATGGAGGGTGTTAGTTGATATTAGATTTTGAATAAAGTAAGATAATATGATTATTTTATTAAATTAAATATTTGAATTTGAATTTAAAATGTTTGAATTCAAAAATAAATATTTAATTAATTTTAAAAGGATATGAGATATTTTTTTGAAAAGTTTTAAAAATCAAATAAGATTTTGGTTTGTTTTAATTTGATATATATGAGATATTTATTTAATTAAAATGAGAAAACCGAATAAGAAAACAACATAGCATTTAAAAAGAGAGAAAAAAAAATGGTCGTGCACAGGTGGTCGTGTACAGCAAAAGAAAAAACAAACAAAAGAAGAAAAAATTAGAGTGTGGTGAGACCACAAATGCTACACTTCTAGAGTTTGTTTTTTGTGTGTATTCTTCTCTTCTTCCTTCATACAGGTCATGAATATCGTGACGCGCCCACACGCTGTTACCAGTTCCGGGAGATAGCGAGAAAGATCACGTGGGTCAAATCAGGAGCAGTTCGTATCAAAGTGAAGGAGCCTCCTACGTAGGTATGAATCTTCACTTTATTATTTCATTTGATTATTACTGTACAAATGGGTTAGTTTAATGATTGCATAAAAAATTTTAAAACCTTCCGCTGCGCAATCTGTAACCTTAGGTTCCAACAATTGGTATCAGAGCCAATTTTTGTACAGTATAATCGAATTCGATTTCTCCTCATATGTATGAATGTGTAGGCACATATTTTTTTGATGAGTGTATGATGTTTTTTAATTAAATTGTTTAATTTAAAAAACATGGTTGATCGTAATTTTTTATGGTGTTGTGGATTTAGAGTGTTTCTGGGTTGTATAATGTTGTTATAATTTTTATTTATTTATTTTACTATTGTATTATTAAATTAAAAAAAATATGTAAGCAATTGCAAGACCTGGTGCGCGCATCGCAGACCAGCAATCTCTACCTCCAGCGCGCATGCCACGCAGTGCCTACCAGCGCGCACCTGCAGCGTACAACAACCCACCAGCGCTTCAGCTCACAACTTCCTACCAGCGCGCACCAGCGAGCATGTTGACCAGCACATGCGATGCTTTCCCAAGCTGCCACCAGCGCGCAACACCCACCAGCGCGCAATCCAGCGCGCACAGCATCCCACGCATGCCTACCAGCGCACACAGCACATCCCACGCATGACCTGAAGAGATTGGAAGTCTTGGAAATTACAAGAAGACCAAGGGATGCCTTGGGAATATTTTTTGTAATTAGATTCCAAATTTTAGGTTAAATAATCCACAACACTCGGTCAACTCATGTATGTTTTAATTATTTGATGATTAAGCATTATCATGCATATACATGTCATTTAAATTAGTTGTGCCTACACATAGATATATGTTGATATATCATACATGCATTATAGCCATCTATATTATGTGTTTAATTTTTTTTAATTTGATTAAAATGGGTTATTCACATAATTGGCTATTTTTAATGGGATTAGTTTTTAGGAGTAAAAACTTGGTAAATCTCATTAATTACTAATATTTTTATTAAAGAGTTTAAATACTAAGATTAGTAGGGTCCTTAATATATATTAGGATTAATTTGATTAAGCTCCTAATAATAATTGGACCTAATAATGTGTTTAGTTTTAATAGTTAAAACTTGATAAATACACATTTAATAATAATTCTAGTCTTAGTAAACAGTTTACATAGATTTGAATTATCACTAATGAACTAGATTTTTTAAGTGTTAAAAATCAATTTAGTTTATTAGTTATTGGAATAGGATTCTAATAATTTGTGATTACTGCACTTGACGCTTAGATTAAAATTAGCCGTTTAATCTTTTTTAATCTAGGTGCATTAATATTAATAGAAAACCCTTAATATAAAATAGTGAGTGGGAGAGGGATAAATGACATTATATCCCGCGGTCTCCATCATTAGTTCAACACCGTGAGATTCGAGTGGGGCCTCATGACGGCTTTGTTTTCGTCCTCCCTAAGGAGGGTTTCCATAAGAATCAATACCAAGGTTGACTTCCTAACAGATAGGATTTCGGAGGGGATTTCGGGATTGACCGACCCTAAGGCGGCAATTCTCGAGTTAAGCTCTTGAGATCTGAAATGATGGGTTACACTCACAAGGTTTTAATTAAATTGGTTAATTAAAAACCTGACCTAATAAACGATGGTTGAATGATATTGGCATAAGAGTTATTCTGGTATATCCTTTGACTGAGAAGATCTCGATCCAACATGCAAGAATTTGACCGACCCTAAGGCGGCACTTGCTTGTGGTATGTTGGATTGTCGTGGCATAGAAACATTGTTTTTAGGGTTGTTCTTGTTCATTAAACATTTTCATGCATCATGTTTAATTTTATACCGAACATTAGCACATGTTTAGAATGTATGACTGAATGAATCTTTAATTTATGTTTTTTCAGCCATGTCATCTGTACTATTAAAATACTTGCAAACGATAAATTAACTGGTGATAACTACACAAAATGGAAACTTAACATTAATGCAATACTGGTCACCAAAGACCTCAAGTTTGTGCTTACGGAGGAATGTCCTCCGGTTCCTACTGCCAATGCCACACGAACTGTTCGTGAGGCATACCAGCGATGGGTCTCATCTGATGAGAAGGCCCGAACATATCTGTTAGCTTCTATGACAGACGTGCTTGTCACAAAGCACGAAGCAATAACTACAGCATTCGAAATTATGGAGTCATTGCAAGCTATGTTCGGGCAGCCCTCCGAGCAAAAGCGACACGAAGCTGTTCGTTCCGCTATGCTCGCTCGCATGAAGGAAGGTACATCAGTTCGGGAACATGTCCTGAGCATGATGTCCTACTTCAACACGGCAGAAGTCAATGGCGGGGCCATTGATGAACCCAGTCAAGTGAGCATCATACTGACGACTCTTCCGAAGAGTTTCGATCAGTTTAAGAACAACTACGGGATGAACAAGTTAAGGTTTAGTCTCACACAGTTGCTCAATGAGCTCGCTAATTTTGAGTCCTTGACCAAGGACAGCAAAAGTAAGACCGGTGAGACAAATGTTGCCGAACCATCTTCCTCTAATAATAAGAAGAGGAAGAGGTCTGCTGGAACGGCGAAGGGTAAGCCCAAACCCAAGAAGGCCCAAAGCAAAAAGAAGGGCACCTCCACCGACCAAGACAAAGGAAAATGTTTCCATTGTAACAAGGTCGGGCACTGGAAGAGGAACTGTCCTCTGTACCTGGAGGAGGTAGCCAAGAAGAAGAAGAAAGGTAAATATGATTTACTTGTTCTTGAATCTTGTTTAGTGGAAGATGATTCTTCACCTTGGATTGTTGATTCGGGGGCCACTAACCATGTTTGTTCTTCTTTGCAGTGGACTGATTCTTGGACACAGCTTGAGGAAGGGGCCTTCTCGATGTGAGTGGGGTCAGGGGATGTCGTGTCGGCACGAGCAGTGGGCGTAATTAGATTGCGTTTTTGTAATAATAATTTTATTTTGTTGGACAATGTATTTTTTATTCCTGGATTTACACGGAATTTAATTTCCATTTCTAAGTTGTTAGAACAATTATATTCTGTTTCTTTTGATAATAAATCAGTGATTATTGCAAAGAATGGTCTGAATATTTGTTCAGGAATTAATGAAAACAATTTGTATGTGTTAAGACCGTTAATGCATACAACACTGCTCAACACCGAAATGTTTAAAGTTGAAAAACCAAAAAGTAAACGACATAAGATTTCTCCAGAAAATGAAACGTATCTCTGGCATCTAAGGCTTGGACATATTAACCTTGACTGGATAAACAGACTAGTAAAAAGCGGATCTTTAAATGAGTTAAAGGTTGGCACCTTACCTGTCTGTGAATCTTGTCTGGAAGATAAGATGACTAAGAGACCTTTTACTGGAAAAGGGCTTAGAGCTAAACCACCACTAGAGCTTATACATTCAGACGTCTGTGGACCAATGAATGTTAAAGCAAGGGGTGGTTATGAGTATTATGTCACCTTTATAGATGACTACTCGAGATACGGATATGTCTACCTAATGCAACGGAAGTCGGAAACATTTGAAAAGTTTAAAGAATTCCGAGCTGAAGTTGAGAACCAGTTAGGAAAGACTATCAAGTCTCTACGATCAGATCGTGGAGGTGAGTACCTTGACCAAGAGTTTGAAGACTTTATGGTCGAGTATGGGATAGTGTCCCAACTCACAGCTCCTGGTACACCTCAGTAGAATGGTGTCGCGGAGAGGAGAAATAGAACCCTAATGGAAATGGTGAGATCTATGATTAGTTTCTCATCATTACCAAATTATTTTTGGGGATATGCGTTACAAACATCGGCATACATTTTGAATGTAGTGCCATCCAAATCTGTTCTTGAAACCCCCATAGAGTTGTGGAATGGTCGTAAAGCTAGTTTACGACATTTTCGCGTATGGGGGTGTCCAGTACACGTGCTGAAGAACAGAACTGGAAAGCTAGATCCCAAGTCTGTGGTCTGCTTATTTGTAGGATACTCCAAGGAGACCAGAGGTGGATACTTCTATAGTCCTAAAGATAACAAAGTATTTGTATCGACAAATGCAATGTTTCTTGAGGATAACTATATAAGTGATCATAAACCTCGTTCTAAAATTGTATTAAATGAGTTGGAGCCTGGTGAGACCTGTACTCAGTCAACTAGAGTTGTTAATCCATTAACATCTGAAGGTCAGATAATTCCTAGTCAGGATACACTACCACCTAGACGTAGTGAGAGGGTTGTGAGACAGCATGAACGCTATTTGGGTGTAAGTGAGGGACAAGATCTTGTCTCTGCTGATAGTGTGGATGATCCATTGACATTTAAGAATGCAATGGAAGATCCTGATAAAGAGGAATGGCTTAAAGCCATGAATCTCGAGATGGAGTCTATGTACTCTAACTCAGTCTGGGAACTTGTAGCTTACCGAATGGGATAAAACCCATAGGATGTAAGTGGATCTACAAGAGGAAGAGAGGAGTAGGCGGGAAGGTAGAGACTTTCAAGGCAAGGCTAGTGGCCAAGGGTTATACCCAGAAAGAGGGGGTCGATTATGAAGAGACCTTCTCGCCAGTAGCCATGTTTAAGTCTATTAGGATTCTCTTATCCATTGCTGCCTATTTAGATTATGAAATTTGGCAAATGGACGTCAAGACTGCATTCTTGAATGGCAATCTTGATGAAAGCATATACATGATGCACCCAGAGGGATTTGTGTCTCCAGATCAAGAGCAAAAGGTTTGCAAATTGTAAAGGTCCATTTATGGACTTAAGCAAGCATCTAGATCTTGGAACATAAGGTTTGATGATGTGATCAAAACCTATGGCTTCGAGCAAAACGTTGATGAGCCTTGTGTCTACAAGCGCATCATTGACAAGAAAGTAGTTTTCTTGGTCCTATACGTAGATGACATCCTACTCATTGAGAATGATATAGGAGTGTTGTCTGATGTAAAGGGCTGGCTGGCTAGCCAATTCCAAATGAAAGATTTGGGAGAGGCGAGTTATGTTCTAGGGATCCAACTTATAAGGGATCGTAAGAACAAACTCATAGGATTGTCTCAGGCATCATATATCGACAAGATTCTTATGCGATTTTCGATGCAGAACTCCAAGAAAGGTAATTTACCTTCTAGACATAAGGTTCATTTGTCTAAGGAATAGTGTCC
Source organism: Dipteronia sinensis (assembly GCA_033220585.1). Classification (NCBI taxonomy): domain Eukaryota; kingdom Viridiplantae; phylum Streptophyta; class Magnoliopsida; order Sapindales; family Sapindaceae; genus Dipteronia; species Dipteronia sinensis. The sequence continues at coordinate 20,292,261 of CM065638.1, read as the reverse complement.
TAAGACACCTCAAGAAGTTGAGGATATGAGACGTGTGTCATATGCATCAGCAGTAGGTAGTCTCATGTATGCTATGTTATACACGAGACCGGACATCTGCTATGCAATGAGAGTAGTCAGCAGGTACCAGTCCAACCCAGGATTAGATCATTGGGTTGCTGTCAAGACTATTCTCAAGTATCTTCGGAGACCGAGAAACTATATGCTAGTGTATTCCGGACAGGATTTGATCCCGTTAGGATACAAAGATTCTGATTTTCAGTCAGACAGGGATTCTAGAAAATCCACGTCTGGATCAGTATTCACCCTAGGTGGTGGAGCCATTGTGTGGAGAAGTATAAAGCAATCTTGCATTGCTGACTCCACCATGGAAGCCGAATATGTAGCTGCTTGTGAAGCTGCTAAAGAGGCTGTTTGGCTTCGTAAGTTCTTGAGTGATCTGGAAGTTGTTCCAGATCTGGATAAGCCCATCACACTTTATTGTGATAACAGTGGTGCTGTGGCTAATTTCAAAGAACCAAGAAGCCACAAGAGAGGGAAGCATATAGAGAGAAAGTATCATCTCATTAGAGAGATAGTGCAGAGAGGAGATGTGATCGTCACCAAGATATCCTCACAAGACAATCATGCTGATCCATTTACGAAGACCTTACTGGCTAAAGTGTTTGAAGGTCACCTAGAAGGTCTAAGGTTACGAGACATGACTCACATGCTTTAGTGCAAGTGGGAGATTGTTGGGGTTTTTGCCCTAAAGCTTGTAATATGTAAATATAATTTGAACATAAATAAAAGAAGTAGTATATTCATTCATTTTGTGTCATACTTTATATAACATGTGCACTTAACATCCAAAATTGCCGGATGTAATTTCGAACTGAGTATATGAGTGTCATATATAGATGGATTCAGTTTGAAACGAGCAATTTAAAGAGTCCGTAGATAGCAAATAAATGTGGGTACTTTATTTGTGGTTAATCTACAGCTGCGGTCCATTTCGTAGTGTACGGTGATCCTATCCTGGATCATTCATATGTAGATATGAGAATGGAGGCACCTTGTATGATGTGATCATATAGGACTGGGCCATGATCTATATGAATCTCTCACTAAGATCCGTTTAACGATGAGATTCATATATATCAACTAATGATGGCTATATGTGGGTAATCTTAATCCTGAGTGTCTTATCGACTCCTTCAGATTAGATCGTGGTCTTTGATATACCATGGGTGAGGTCGGAGTTGCATTCCCGATCAATATACTCCGTATGTTGGGATCGCGGTTTGGCTTGTGGCTGGGAAGGTTTGTACACAATAGTGGAATCCACTCCTTCTTGTGAGAAGTAGATGGTAGTTCCCTTAAGGGTTGATTCGGGGCTTGAACAATATGAGCGCTCTCCTAATTCCGTAAGGAATGTAGGATTTATAGTTCATTAGAGAATCAATGGTACTTAATGGAAAGATATGATTAGAGGGGTATAACGGACATTATGACCCAGCTCTAATTATGAACTACTTGTGGAGGATTATACCATATGTAATAGCTATATCGATGGACACAGAGAGTTATTGGTTTTGTGTAAAAACGTCTACAGTTGAGAGAGTGCAGCTTCGGGTTTTTAGTGGAATAACACCGAAGTTAATAATCATGAAATATTAATTAAAGAGTTTAGTTAATAATTTCTAAGGATTATTGGAGCTCAAAATACTGTGGGTCCATTAGGTCCCATTGCTAGCCCGATCGATTTAGGTAACAAGGGCCACGGTTAATTAATTGGATTGTCCAATTAATTGTGTTACGAAAGTGACACGTATTAATTCGGGAATTAATTGAATAATGAGATTATTTAATTAATGAATAATGGTGATTAAATAAATTAAATAATAAGATTATTTAATTATGTTGTTAATCACTAAATGGAGGGTGTTAGTTGATATTTGATTTTAAATAAAATAAGATAATATGATTATTTTATTAAATTAAATATTTGAATTTGAATTTAAAATATTTGAATTAAAAAATAAATATTTAATTAATTTTAAAAGGATATGAGATATTTTTTTGAAAAGTTTTAAAAATCAAATAAGATTTTGGTTTGTTTTAATTTGATATATATGAGATATATATTAAATTAAAATGAGATAACCAAATAAGAAAACAACATATCATTTAAAAAGAGAAAAAAAAAATGGTCGTGCACATGTGGTCGTGTACAGCAAAAGAAAAAACAAACAAAAGAAGAAAAAATTAGAGTGTGGTGAGACCACAAATGCTACACTTCTAGAGTTTGTTTTTTGTGTGTATTCTTCTCTTCTTCCTCCATACAGGTCCTGAATATCATGACGCGCCCACACGCTGTTACCAGTTCTGGGAGATAGCGAGGAAAATCACGTGGTTCAAATCAGGAGCAGTTCGTATCAAAGTGAAGGAGCCTCCTACGTAGGTATGAATCTTCACTTTATTATTTCATTTGATTATTACTGTACAAATGGGTTAGTTTAATGATTGCATAAAATTTTTTAAAACCTTCCGCTGCGCAATCTGTAACCCTAGGTTCCAACATAAAGACTAGGTAGAATCTAGGATAACATGTGCGAGTACCACTAAACACTGGGACTTACCTTGGGATAAAGCTATTTCGACATTGCTTTGCCACCTCGCAACATTAAAAACTGGGCATCACCCAAGATAATACGTACGAGTAGCGTTAAACACTAGGACTTACCCTAGGATAAAGCGCTGCCGACCTTGTTCGGTCACCTTATTGCATTATAATCTAGGCAGCACCCAAGATAACATGCACGAGTTCCCAAGTAGCATGGAAGCCCTTATTATGCCTAAATTGGCAATAAAGCAAATATTACAAAGATAAACAAGTTTATCCAAAGAGTCAACTACAAGGCATTCACAAAGTCGAAAGCATGATAAAACTTTGTTTTATTAAAAATGAGAGATTACAAAAAGGATGCGATACAAGTAAACACGCCTCCCCAATGCGAAAACCCTTCACTTGGCCCGCTGGTGGGGAGCTCATCATCCTTCCACTCCAGGGTCTCTGCGCCCTAGGACAAATCATAATGGCGGCAGCGTATTGGACTTACATCATATGGTTCTCGCATACACGTAAATCGCTAGTCCATATGGGAATACTCCTTTAAGACACCCATAGAATTTGGCATTTCAAGGTGCATTGCACAAGGGGTCTTTCCCAAGCGATTTGAAGAGAGCTCGCCACTGCTTGCGACTCTTCTTTAAAGAGGCAAAAGCCTTTGCTGCCCAGTCCTTGATTGCCTTTTCAAAGCGAAACACAACCTCATAGACCCCCGGTTCTTCCTTGAGTAAAACTTTTAGGTCGCCTTTATCCCACTCTGATGCTCGCAATACCTGGTAGCATCATAAGCAAGAGACCTCTTGAACCTATACATAACCCAGAGTTCTAATTCGGCAATGGCACAAGCAAGGGTGTTGTCTTTACCCTTTATCTCTTTGAGTTCGTGGATGACCTGGTCCTTAGAAGTACTTCCCTCTTAGCAGCAGCCAAGGCTCGGTTCTTAGAAACAGTTTCTCACTCAGCATTAGCCAACACTGCAGTAACAACGGCGAGCTGCTCCTCCAACGCAGCATTACCACCTTCTAAGCGAGTAGCTCTCTCTCGGGACTATACGAGCTGAACAGCCAGGGGACCTTCTTAACCTCAGTTGATTCCACATCCGAGAGCATCTAAGCAAATGAAAAACAACATACAAACACATAAAAATAAATGAAAAAAAGAAAGGAAGGCAGCATCAAAAACATAACTTACAGAGGAGAAGTAGGCCTTCAATCTACCATTTAAAGGCCCCGAGATAAGATTTTGGAATCGAGAATGAGCTCTAAAAAAGGTCGACTCATTGATCAGTGTGATGAGCACTCTCTCAGTAGAATTCAATGCAGGAGCTTGAGGTACAAGAACAGTTAAAGATGGGGCGACCATAGAAGTATTCTCGAGGATGGTAGCAGAAACCTCTTCCCTAGACATGACCGCTGTTCGGTTCAAACCATGGAACGGAATAGAACCGTAACTGTGAGAAACAAATAGGATATGTAACCTGGGTTTTGGTTCTAGAACCAGACCGAAATCGTGAGCCTTAAGGTTCCAGTTTTGGTTCCTTTAAAAAAAAGGGACTGGAATCGGAGGTTCGAACCGGCGGTTCGGTTCAGGTTCTAGAATCGCCGGTTCTATCCATTTTTTATTTTTTATTTTATATATTTTTTACTATAGTTTTTCTCACTATTTCTTTCTTTTTTCTAATCTTTCTCTATCTCTCTTCTTTCTTTCTGTCTTCCTTCCATTCTTCTTTCCAGAATCCCCAGATCCATCCTCGATTCCATCCACATCCAGAATCCACAGATCCACAGATCGATTCCATTGATCTCTCTCTCTTCCACAGATCCATATTGCTTCCATCTATTCCATCGATGATCGATTCACAAACGAAGAATCTGAGATAAAGAAGAAAGGAAAAAGAAGAAAGTAGAAAGAAGAAGGAAGAAGAGGATGATGACCGAAAGGAGAATATGGTGATAGTGGACCGATGGTGAGTGATTTGTGATTTGGGGTTGATTTGTGTGTGTGTGTGTGTGTGTGTGTGTGTGTGTGTGTGTGTGTGTGTGTGTGTGTGTGTGTGTATGTGTGTGTGTGTGTGTGTGTGTGAGAGAGAGAGAGAGAGAGAGAGAGAGAGAGAGAGAGAGAGAGAGAGCTATGAAGGTGATTTGAGAAAATCTGAGTTGGGAGATTTGGGGTTGATGTATATAACTAGAGATTTTCAGATTTGGGTAAACATGGGGAAAATCTGGGTTGGGGAGATTTGGAGATTTGGGATAATTTGTAATCTGATATTTGGATTAAAAAAATCCGAACCCCTGGAACCAGGGAATCGGTGGAATTGGAACCAAAATTGGAACCCCCTTCAGGCGGTTCCGGTTCCGGTTCCGGTTCCAGGTCATCTTGAAACCGAAACCGAAGGTTTGAAATCAGAACCGGCTGTTCAGAATCGGAACCAAACCACTTTCATGTCTACCATTCCCATGCAAACAAAATAGCATGAGTCTCCACCTCATGAACCTCCTCAACAGGGATAACATCAACCTCGCTAGGCTTGGATCTTTTGTTCATAACCAAAGGTACTTCTTCTTCTTCCTCGTTTGAAGAAATTAGGCAAGGACCTCGCCTAATGTGTTTCCAAGGAGTAGGCTCCAGCAAATGCTCTCTCTTGACTACAGAGCGAGAATGCCCGACAACAGCACCTTTTCCTTTATCGAAGGATCGGTTAATGGGAGGACCTATCAACGTCGTCACGCGTCTGCGACGAATGGGCTGCTGAGGAGAAGAAGCAGGAGATGAACTATCAAGAAGGGCATTCTAAGATCGCCCCGTCAAGAGCCCAGTTTGATTGGCCCATGAGCCACATACATGATAATCTTCACACATTAGGCAACATAAAGGATGTAAAGAGTTAAAACTCAACCATACATAAGAGGTGCAAGGACAATAGATAAAAGAAGACTTACATCGAGTTTTACCGTCGGAGTGTTTGGATAAAATATCTCGGTCGATCATCCTTTCCTCGACGAACTGGTTCAGATAACCTCTCTTCCACCAGGAAAAGGTCAAAACCTAGGAAACATACCCCTCCTCCATCGCTGTTAGGGGACATGACACCTCCTCAATCACCTCTCGTGAAGAAACATTGGTTCCTCCAAGAGTTTAACACCGAAGGAACCCCCCAGATAAGCTTGCCCCCCATTTCCAAAGGAGTTATGCTTGATCAACCCTGAAGCCTATATTCCCACCAGCCAGTCATCCTTGAGGGTTAGGCCGAGGTGGAAAGCTCAACGCCCAAGAAATTGCTGCCAGTAGAAATGAAAGATTTGGCAGGAGGTGGGGGTGGTATGCCATTCAACCTCCAAAGAGCGCACATGTACATCAAGATTCGATAGCATGTCAACGTCAGTTGGCAAGAAGAAAGCCTCGCTTGTTATAGTAATGGAGAGATGGGGGGTTGAAGAGGAAGAGTAACTCTGCAGCATAACATAGCGCCATAAATGACCACCGCATCTTAGGGAGGGTTCCACACTTCCTGACCCTCAGGAAAGTAGTAGTTCAATCATTGTTGGGAGTTCGAAGCGGTCAATGTACCAGTTCAAGTCATCATTGCTCTTTACCCTATTCAGCTCTCAATCAAACTGACAAGGAGAAATATGAGAAAAGTGTATTCTAGCTCTCACAAATTCTGTGAGATCGGGCTCCACAACCTGCTGAGGTTCCAACGTTGAAACTCTTAAACCGGCTCCAACCATTATGAAGATTTTAGAAGAAAAGGAAGAGATAAAGAAATTGCAAAAATAGGTCAAGAAAGACATTAGAAGAAATTCAAATAGGATGAAGCAAACACATAGAGCATCAATATTTATAGGGTTCATGGAGATTGGAAAATCAAGAGACGTGTCATCTTGGAGAAGCGTACTCGTTAAGAAATGAAGTGGCACGAAATACTAAGAGTAACTTCCCTACCAATCGTAGCTATACACGTGACATGATAGGAGATGAAACGACCTTTCATTTATGTCTCATCATTGAGCAATTCGAATGTTTTGAAAGGTTAATATTGAAGACACGGTTATCTTGACTATTAAAAGTCATGCAGCTCATTAATGCAACATTGAATGCAAGATCTTAATAATACACTTCGAAGAGCTGCTGGCTCGCCAACAACCCTCATCGAGGATTTAGGGGGTATTGTTTGGGGTAATTTTTATTTTGCATGACATGTCAACATAGAGCCCGATATTCATGAAATCAAATCTCCAAAACATCAGACCACGTCAGCTTAACGAGCCACGTGTTGCAGCGATGAATTGAGAATCAAAGAGCAAGTCGCTCATCAAAGAAACTATCTCGCCGAAGCATCCCAAAATGGTGAATTGACAAGAGCTCGCCACCTACAAGGCAAATAAAAAGATATCCACACTATCATTGCAAAACTGGATTCCAGCATGTCTTTCATAAAATCCAGCCTCACATTAGGAAAGCCAATCACCAACAATCCAGCAATTGACAAATCAAATAATAAATACGAAGATTTAGAAGATAACCCTTATAAGGAATGTAGATCCTTTCTTCATAAATGCACGAAGACTCGATTCACCCAAGAATCTTGCCTAGATACGATCCTTCTAGGATCTCCCCTAATCATAGTCTTTGCTTGCAAGGAAGGAATTAGGGCATCACCATAATCCTTATATAAGCACATGTATTAAGCAAAGAAATGAGAGGCACCACAAGCACAACATCACTTTTAAATTGTAACCATTTTTACATAGTGGACATTTTCTCTTTCTGTCATTACGACGACCGTGGTTTTTACCTTGTCTTAGGGTTTTCCACGAACAAATCGTGGTGTCTCTTATTGTTTTTTTTTTTTATCTTTTTCTTTTATCTAATATTTATTTCATCATCTCGTAAACATATTAGAAAGATGTTCTGATAAGACCTCATTGGTTGATATAGGCGTCAATCTGCCAATGTGTTGTTGTTGACTAGACTAACCAAAAATCGACGTTAACATAATCCATAATGGATTCCACATTTCATCCAAATAAAGGAATCTATCTAGGAAATGAATTCCTTTCCTACAAGGATTCCATTCCTAGATAGGTTCTTTTCCTATGTTATTTCCTTTCCGCCAACCAAACATGGCCTTAGGGTAATTCTACCATCCCAAAAATGTGCTCAAATCCAAATCATATGATTAACTCATTTGTAAACACCACATTGTTAATATGAATTTTAAATTGAATATGATCTATATTACTTTTAAATTTTAAATTAAATATGAATAAAAAAATTGAAAAATATATTACTAATGAACAAAGAAGAGGCGCGAAGCAAACCAACAATTTACTTCTGAAAACGAAGTCTCTCTCCAGAAAAAACTAGACAATTTCTCACTCTAAAACCCTATCGTTGAAGGCAGTAAAGCATGAATCTGTTGTTATCGCCATTGTAATCATCGCATCGTCAAAGTGTTAGTCTTTGTCAAAGAAGTTGGAGCCTTATTTTGGTGGAAAACCTAAAGGCGTTAAGATGGGTGAAAGATAAATGCATTGTCTCTATCAATGAGACCTCCATTTTCCTTTTTTATTAAAGATTTATATGTGTTATTTGTTCACAAGGTTTGATAAATAACCTCAATCGGCCATCTTTTTTATTAAATATTTTTGCCTGTTATTTGTTTTTTAGGTAACGAAATTTCAGCGTTAACAATATCTTTCTCCTTTATACGTAGATAAATAAACCTTCATGAAAATAACCTAAACAATGTCTAAACAGTCTGAAGATGGGTGAATGAGTTGTTAATCGATTAAGTTACTAAATTTTTTATTAGTTAATATTAAACAAAAGCAACAATAAAATCAAGTGATAAAACAGAAAATAGATGACACTTGATTTTTACGTGGGAAACCTTCCAACTGGGAAAACCCCATGAGACTAGCCTCGTTAGCCACTTAGTCACAAAAATCCACTATATGATAGTTTAATTTTATCCTAAGTTGACAACCTAGTCACTCTTCTTAAGGATCGTAACTTAAACCTATCTACCCGCAGACATTTTATAGTTTCCCTTGACACTTGTTTGCCAACCAACACCTTTGGTTGCAAAAATTCTCTTTGCTTGTGCAACTACCACATGTAGCCACAAGACCTGGACTCAATGAAGAGAATTAATTTCTAAGTGAACATATATGAATGCCTAATGCAGATATGTGCTAGACTAATATAAAATCCTTAACTAGATGTGTATATAAATACCCAACAATCCTAGTTATTATCTAACCCTTAACAATCTTCTTAACTTTAAAGACTATGCAATAAAGATAGAGTCTTGGTAATAAAAGAAGAACAATAATAAGATGAAATGTTTGTTCTTACCTACCAAGTGAAGATACAACGAAGACACATGCTTGATGATGCCTTAAATGCACATGAATGGGTAATGGAGAGTCAAAATTGGTTTCTTGAACCTCCCTCTCTCTAAGAACTCAAGCCTCTCACTAAAACTCATAAAATTCAGAGTTCTTATCAAAAAGAGGGTGTCTTGAACTATTTATAGATTCTCACAAAACTATGTCGTTTTTGTGAATAACTGTTTTTCGCAGTCAATAATATACATATATATATATATATATATATTTATTATTTTAAATATTATTGTTTAATGGCTGAAGTTGATATTGCAGACAAATAATACTTGGTTGACTCAGGATATCCAAATATGAAATGTAAAGTTCTCCATTTTGTGATTGTTATATTTCTGTGACAAACCACAATGGGATGTTTTTGTAATGGGTAGATTAGGATGTTCATGTGCTCAATAGTGTGATCATGATAGACAATTTTTCGGCATCTCAAAGCTTTAGGAACAAGATTAGGAAATATTTTCCTTGTATATCACTTGACTTGTTCTCTTGAAAAGATTAAGTGCGCGCATACACACACAATGCAATCATTTGTGTTTTTATCATCATTTTTAGTGTGCATTACCCCAATTTCACACTTACACATAATGCATATAGGTTAGTGTGTTAGATCGCTTGAGAATGCATCTTCTTCTTATTGTCGCGGTCTTAGTGTCGTCTTGATGAACCATGAAAAACACTTCCAATGGATTTCGCAATCCAAGTGTTGTCTTGGAACATCACGAAAATGATACCACGACAAACCTTCCGCAGGTTTTCACAGTCTTAGTCTCGTCTTGGTGAACTACAAAAATCAGGCATGAAGTTTTCTCCAGTGAATTTCTTGGTTGTGCCTTCATCATGAAAGACCGCGAAAATGGGACCGCGATATTTCGGCGGCGTTTGATTTTCCTTTGTCACGGTTGGTTTTCGTCTTGGTCAACCGCAAAAACTAATTATCTCAAAACAATGTAGTTTTGTGAGAACTTTATAAATAGTCTAAGACTCCATCTTATTTATGAAGAACTCTGAAATTCTGAGATTTAGTGAGAGGCTTGATTTCTTAGTGACAGAAAGGTTCAAGAAACCATTTTTGACTCTTCATTCCCCATTCTTGTGCATTTAAAGCATCATCAAGTATGGGTCTACATTTCATCTTCACTTGGTAGGTAAAAACAACATCCCATCTCATTTATTGTTTTTATTTTGGTACCAAGGCATCATCTTTATTGCTTTGTCTTTGAAGTTATGTTGATTGTTAGGTTTAGCTAATAACTAGGATTTTCGGGTATTTATATTCACATATGGTTAAGCATTTAGTGTTAGTCAAGCACTTATTTGCATTGAGCATTCATAACATGTTCACTTAGACATTAATTCTCTTCATTGAGTCCAAGTTTTGTGTCTACATGTGGTAGTTGCACAAACAAAGAAAAGTCTTACAACCAAAGGTATTGGTGGCAAGCATTTGTCAAGTGTCACTACAAAAGGCCTATAGGTAAATATGCTTGAGTTACGATCCTTGGGAAGAGTGACTAGGGTGTCAACTTATGATGTAATTAAACTATCATATAGTGGATTTCTGTGATTAGGTGGCTAGTGAGGTTTGTCTAGTGGATTTTTCCCTGTTGGTCCTGGTTTGTGGGTTTCACACGTAAAAATCAAGTGTTATTTATTTTTCAGCACTTTTACTTGGTTTTTTTATTGTTATTTATGTTGGGTTTTGTGTTTAATCTTAACTAATCAAAAATCTGGTAATATAATCGATTAACAACCCATTCACTTCCCTCTAGGTTGTTTAGACACACTTGAACTTATTTTCAATTAATATTAGAGCGGGATCTTAAACATACTTAGGTAGATCCTCGCTTCATTTGTGTCTTGCATAGTGCATCTCATTCATTTCATCAAACATCATGAGAGAAAGTGGAGTGCACAAGGAGGGTGCTTCAAATTTGAGACCTCTATTGCTTACGGGAGAAAATTCCTCATTCTGGAAGGGGAGAATGGAGACGTATTTGATGGCTACTGATGAGCATGTATGGTTGAGTATAGAAGATGGCTACTCACCACCTACCATGATCTCAGAGAGCAGAGACACTATTCCTAAGCCCAAAGCACAGTGGACTCCTCGAGAATTTGAAGCGGCTAAGTGGAACTTGAAGGGCATTTATGCCTTGTTTTGTGCCATGGATGAGACTCAGTACAAACACATCCAATTTACAAGAAATTCCAAAGAAGCTTGGGAAATCCTTTAAACTACACATAAAGGAACTCACACTGTGAAGAAGTCCAAGTTCTAAGTTCTTCAAGCTCAACTCGAAGCAATATAGAAGGGTGAGCATGAAAGTTTCAACTGACTTCCAGATCAAGCAAATGGACATTGTCTGAGAGACCCTTACTCTGAATCAAGGGTGGTTCAGAAGATCTTTAGATTCCTTTAGGACAGATTTGAGTCCAAGGTCACTATTATTTAAGAAAATGGTGACTTGAACAACTTGAAGGTGAATCAGCTCATTGGCAAGCTACAAGCTTATGAGTCAAGGAAGCTTGCTACTCCAACTAAAAAAGCAAAAGGGGATTGCTTTGAAGGATGCCAAAGAAGATAGTGATTCCAATGATGACATGACCCTTTTAGTGAAGAAATTCAAGAGATTCATGAAGCTAGAGAAGAAGAGTTACAACTCTAGAGGAAAAGACTTCAAGAAAAGAATGTGTTCAAGAAGTCCGAGCCAAATCAAGACATGCAAACTCAAAAAGGCTTTCAATGCTTCGAATGTGGTGGGATTAGACACATAGCTTCTGATTGTGGGAACTTGAACGACAAGAAAAAGAGAAAGTCTATGGCAGCCATGTAGTGATAATGATAGTAAACAAGACAAATAGGGTTTTTCATATGATGAAGGTCATGTTCTTAACTTCATAGCTTTTGGGGCTTTTTAAGTGGATGATGAAGAAAAATGCAACAATACCTTAAATCTTGACCTTGAATAAGAGGTAGATGATGATGTTGCTAGGAGTAAGATTGGTGTAGCTACTAAAGAGAAAGTTGTTGATGAAGCTAGAAGTGACCAATGCAAAGGTCTTCATGAGAAAGTCTTCTCAAATCATGATGAGCCAAATGATGGGAACTTATCAACCTCTAGTGATAAGAGTAGTGAAGATGACTCAGATTTTGAAATCTATGAAAATGAGGTTGTTAGGTTTATGAATCATGTTGGCATAATTCCATATCAAAAAAATATTTCCTTTGTATTTAATTAGTTGTCTAGGCCTACTATGATTCAAGCTTCAAGGAAGAACTGACAACTTTTCAAGCAAAGTGATGTCTTCGAGAGGAGTAAGCTTTATTGCATATCAAAGATATTTTAGACCTTTTTCCTGTTGCAAGGCTTAGGCACACTACACTACACACACACACACACACACACACACACACACACACACACACACACACACACACACACACACACACACACACACACACACACACACACACACATACACACACTGCATCCATATGTGTCTCTGCATCATTGTGCTCAATTGGTATAACACATACACACACATATTAATGTATGCACATACATCAGATTTAAATTGACAAATTTTGTAAAATTGCATGTTCTAGGTTATATCTAGCAAATGGCACACTTGTGTGTTCATGTGCTTTTTATTTGCAGTTTTTATGATATTAGACTTGAATATGTTCTCATATTATTCCTTATTAAGTTCTGGTCATTTCGGTTACTCATTCATTAGATTTCAAGTTTCGAGTTGGAAGTTACGAAACTTTCCGTGTTTTTATCGTACATGGTTTTCGTCTTGATATATCGAGTTGATTTCCATACTTTTATGAAATTTTTGTTGATGTTCATTTTTGTGAGAGAGTTATGGTTCGTAATTCAAAAACAGATTCAAATTCAGAGTTCATAGGCCGAAATATGGTCGAAGAACGCGAGAGGAGTGCAAATGAAGCAAGGAGTGTTAAAGTGCCACTTCACCCCTCCTCCCGTGGAGGCGCTTAAGCCTCACGGGAAGGAGACCTTGCTGTCCTTGTGGAACTCATGCGCCTCCACAGGGTGGTGATGTGGAGAGCAGCACTTGGCCACCTGGGATTCCTCTCTCTCCACCATATTTTCCCTCCCATTCTTTTTAAATGCACTCTCTCTCTCTCTCTCATTTCATTCTAAGAAGAAGACAAGTGCAGAAATTTCTAGATTTTTTCTCTCAACTTCCAAACACCATATCTCACTCATTTCTTATCCGATTTGAGTGATTCAAATTGGAGAATCTTCATATTGAATTCCTCTATCATCTCAAAGCAACCTTGTAGTCTTTTGTTCAAGTTTTGTTGTGGTTTCACACAAATTTCGTGACTGCACTCAAGATACCAAGGTATTTGTTCGTCTTTCATGTTTTGCTCTTTAAAATCCTCAAACACCTTGGGCCTTCTTCTCTTTTATGTGCATGTGACTTGAAAAAAATGCTATTAGGAGATATAGTTCAATTATAAGCTAGATGTGGTTAATTGGAGACTTGTATGTGAGTTAGGTTTTCTTAAAATCTATGTTTTCACATGCTTATGAGTTGTATTGTGACTAGCTTATTATCTAGGGCTATTTGTGCTTTGTATGAATGTATTTTGATGACTGATAGCCTTTTACATGTGCTAGAACTCTTTAGTTGAGCATATTTAGGATTAGCACATTTAATTGTTTATTAAGAGCCTATTAAGGATTTAATTGATTATTTTGTGAATATATGCTCTAAATGATTGTTAGTGAATTTCAAAGATCATATTATTCTATACTAGCATTTTTGGTTTTAGTTTTAAAGTTTAGAATATATTTTTCATGAATATGATATGTTTTCAAGCTTTAGTTACATGAATAAAATCTAATATTTGGTGTGTGTTAGGTGTTTCACATGCCTTAGGTTTTTGTTCATGTTCCAAGAGCTAGGCAATCTTGGTTTGTGTACTTTGATGACTATGTCTAGTTCTTTATGAAGTGTACCTAATCCACACATTTTATATGTACATGCATCATTTGTGTGATCACATTGTTATTTGGATTTTGAATTAGAAAATCATACATTGTGTTCTCATTAATTATATCTAGTTTCCATAGGATATTTTGATCACATATTCTATATTGAATGTGTTGCATCATTTGCATTACACTTAGATCATTTGCCTTACAAAAGGTGGAAGTCTCTTATTGGAGTGTGAAGCTTCAATTTGAGCAAGGAGTCTTAACTATGATTGGGATGATCTGAAAAGCTAAGCAAGGAGTCTTGGCTAGGATCGAGGAGATCTGGATTGCTAAGCAAGGAAGTTTTGACTAGGATCGGGGTGATCCGAATAGTTGTGCAAGTAGGTAAGTCTTTCATTAGTTAATGACATGCAGGTAGGACAGAAAGGATATCCAATAGGAAGTGTATCATGTGGATTGGTCTCTTTTGAGAGTGTACTTTTATCCAACTAGTGAAAGGTAGTGTTGCCGGTGGTTGTGGAATCAACCCGTGGATGTTTCCTATTCGAAGGTTTTACCACGTAAAAAATAACGTGTCAAATATCTTTAACTCAAACTCTTTTATATTTGTATATGTGATTGATTGTATCTTGTTGAATCTATATTGAATATCCTTGTAAATAAGATTATTGACAAGTTTAAGTTTCAAACACTTTGTTGAATCAATATTTGTCTGTTGAATCAATATTTGTCTCTTGTGAAATTCTATATCAAGTTGTAAAGTTCTATTTAGTGAATTTACATTGTAATATTCAAAGTACAACTTGTGGAATTTGCTTTGCATTGAATATACTTGTATATGAGATACATTGTCTCTTGTTTTGTATATGTGTTAAGTGTATCACATTCTTTCTCATTTGTGAGTCAATGTTTGTAGAATTAAGGATATTGAATTGAGCTTACATTTGATAGTTGTTATCTAATAACAAACACATTAAGAGTTAATTTGTATGCTCACCAAGTGTTTGACAAAAGTCTTGGAAAAACTTTTTTAAAAATAGAGTGTCAACCTATTCACCCCCCTATAGGTTGTTTAGTTCAAAACCTTGTAGATATTTCTGAGGCTATGTTAGAGCCCATTGTTTTTACAAGGAAGTATAAAAGATTCCTAAAAGGGGCAGTATTTGCAGTCTCTAAGCTGAAACGAGAGAACTCAAGTCTTAGGCACACTATAGAGATGACTATGGAGGAGAATATAACCTTGAGCCAATATACAAATAGGCTTCAAAAAACTATTAGTGTTCGGACTATGACCTTATCCGAATGGCTAGGAAGACTTGAAGAGCTCCAAAGCCAAGTGGAAGCCAAAGATGAAGCTCTAAGACATGCCAAAGAAAATGAAAACAAGTTGAAGTAGGAGCTTGAGGAAGCAAGAGAATCTCTAGAGAGCTTGAAGGTAGGTTATGAGAATATTGACATCATGCTAAGCAATGGGAAAAATCATGGTGACAAAAGAGGCCTAGGGTATGTTGATGAGGAAGTCACTCCATCCTCCGACTGTAGGGAAAAATCGATATAAAACGCAGCGGAAGAAACGAAAAATAGATTTCGTATGGTTTTAAAATTTTTCTCAAAATTGAACCTTAACCTTTTAATTAATTAAACTCAAATATATACGGTTAGAGTTAAATACCTCTTGACGCGTGATCCGATTGACTTACGTCGATTGGTAATCCGCAAAATCTTTTCCGATGCCCGTGAACAGTACCCGCGTGAACAGTGATTGTGAACAGTACCCGCGTGAACAGTGATCGTGAACAGTGATCGTGAACAGTACCGTGAGATCTTCCAATCCGAACACGTACGTGAATCACCTAGGAGCGTGGTCTCCCTTTTTCTTTGAATTGCAAACCTGAGAATGGATGAACAAAGTTTTCTTTTTCTTTTGTTAGTCACAAAACAATCAAAAGAAGACAAAAATTATTCCGGTCACTTTTCAGTTCTCAATCTAATGATCGAAACTCGCGTGAACCTAATTCGATGTTGTACACACAAGCTTATTGATGAACAAGCAATCAATGTACTATCCAAGAATAATCTCTTCTCTCTTTTTTGTTTAGTAGAATAAAAATTATCCTTTTCTATGAATTGAGAAGAAGAAGAAAAATCGAATCATTCAATCAACTATGGTGGCCGAATTCTATATGTGGTATTATATATGTGGCCGAAATTTTGCTTCCTCTTCTATTTAGGATTGCCGAAATCTTCCTCTAAATGGACTAGGGTTGCCGCAAATCACATACCAAAAAAAGTTTGTGTTGCACCCTAATTTCCATCAACCTTTAGACTTCAAAACCTAATCCAACTCATATATATTTTTATTCTTTTATTGACTAAATAAAAAGACTTCTTATTTGATTAAATAAATAAAATTAATTATTTATTTTCTTATCAAACAAGTCTTTTACTTTTAATATACTACTACCAATAGTATAACTTTAGGAAATATATTTCCTGATCAGAAAAAGATTTGTTTCTTAATTAAACAATTAATTAATAAATTAACTAATTCTTATTTAATTAAAACAATGAAACAAAATAATATATTAGGTTAATATATACACCTTGCCGCCCCACTTATATAAATGGGCCATATATTATTTTCTTATTTCATTTAATCCATTGGACTTTAAATAAAAGCCCACATGTGAACCAGACTCATTCTTACTAAAAGAAACAAGCCCACATGTCTCCTTTTAATATATTAATATAATAGTGCAGCCCATTAATTAAATAATAGACATATTATATTCTTGATATATTAAAAACAATTCTAGATGGACCCTTAAATCGGCCCGGTAGAATATATCAAGTGATCCATGCAAATACGTGTGGATTGGGGATCTTGGCGGGCTATCTAAATTTAAGCTTCAATAGACACAACCTAATCACAATCAACAACTGATTCACTTAGGTCCAATCTATTAATTTTAACTCATTCCACTAAAGAGCTAAAATTGAACTCTTAAATAAAGATAGAATAAGGAGATGTTTCTCATTCATACCCTAGACAATCTTATAGGAGATGGTGTATCCTCGTGAATAATATCAATAATCGCCAAGAGCTCATAGACCGCCTATAGCTCTCCAAGTTACCATATTTCCTCATATGACCACATTTCGAACTTGGATACTTTGACTTGTCCAGAAGCCATGTTTTCAATAATCATTATTGAAAACTCAACGTTGAGATTTAATATCCAATACCTCAAAACATCCATATGATGATATTATACTCTCATTTAATAAATGGAGCCACGATGTCCATATCTATAAATGAAGTCCTCTATCGATTAACAAATGTATACCACCAAACTATCGAGGATAGACTATGCTATATAACCGTACTCATTGATAGCTCTAATGATAACACTTGCAACCATAAGTCCATCATTTATCTCAGGATTAAGATAGACTCTCCGATTGTCCTCTTTAATTAAAAGACTTATGTCTAGTGACGGTTCTAGATAAAGTATTTCATTGTGATCCAGTTCAATGCACCTAGTGCACTAGATTCTTTTACTCGAAAACCTTTCGATGATTTTAGACTCATCATATTCATTTGATCCCACTCAAATGCTAGTAAAAGAATTCTACAACTTTAACAAGATAGAGGTGCCCAATCTTTAACTTAAGTTGTGAACGTTATTCAAGACTAACTAAAGAATTGTGTCTACCTCATACATATCCGGATGTATGAACAATTCTTCATGTCTCATAGTCTTTTGACCTTATGATTATTTACCTTGACAATTATAATAATAAATGCTATAAGTAATTGTAAGAATCAGAATTCACTTTATTAATATGAGAAGATTGTCAATTACAATATTACACTCTTGCCATTGAGCATAATCCTAACACCGACAATACCACTTTTGTGAAGTAAAAGGTTCTTAAATGGTCTCCTCCATCATAACACCCTAGAAAGGCTATTGAGCTAGGTGAATCCTCAAAGAATGCTTCCTTGAAGTTGCTTCCAAGGAAACTTGTTCAACCTCAACCCATAAAGATGCCTCAACCCAATTTCCATCAACCTATGAGGCAAGCTCAACCACCTCAAAAAGCCAAACCATAAAGGCACCAACCATCGGATCAAGCTTAAAGGAGAAGCCAATCAGTGCATCACCAGAGGAAACCTCATTAGAATGGTCAAAGGAGAAGCCAACCGGTGTATCACGAAAGGCAACCTCATCGGAATGGTAAAGCTCTGATGAGAACTTAAGGCAATAGTATGATATCTTCTTTTGGGCATGTATGTCATTTTTGTGGTATGATTGGTCATATAAGACCAAATTGCTTTAAATATATTAAGAGGTGTAAGATAGAGTGCATGAAAGAGAAAAGGTTGAAACGTAGAGCAACTTTACATGATCCTAGGGAATCTGGAAACATAAAGACATTGACCACTAGAACTGAAAAGGTGACACCTAGGTTGAATAGGAAAGAGGAACACGCATGCTATAGTGTTCATAAAACACCCTTAGATGCAACTAGGTCTAAAGAACTTAGTATGTCTACAGGGACTTGTCACTTGCCTTATTGGGGTAGAATTGACCCCATTAGAGGAGTCGAGCAAATGGAGCCAGCTTGCATGATTCTCATATGCAAAAAGTTGATTTATTTTGTCTTTTTTTATGATTGCTTGAGTTGCATGGTGAATAACATTGAATAAATGTTGAATAATGTTACTTTTGGGAAACTGTGCACAGTTATCTAGTATGTAAATGCACATTTTTCTATGTTTGCTCAAGTATGTCTATTTATTTGAGGAATGTCTTTTTAGTAGTACATTTATTTAACTTCAAATTTTTCTCCATGCTCATGATTTTTACTATATATATTTTTAAGCTCTCTCTTGAAAAACAGCTACTGGTACATAGAGTGCAACCGCTCAATGTAGGTAAATGCTACCTATGTGAAACCGAGTGTAAGTCATCAGGAGAGTTACTTTTGCATGAAAAACAAAAATATATGATTCTAGGTTTATAAAGGAGAAAAATAGAATTGGTTGAAAATTGTTATTGATGATGTGTTGTGGAGCATTGTTATATAAGACCTTAAATTTTGATAAATAATGATGTGTCTTGCAATGAATAAAGCTTATATATATATATATATATATATATATATTTGAAGAAATTAGATCACTTTGCAGACAAATGCTTGGATATATATCTTCTAATCATAACAAAAAGGTTTAAAATGGTTTGACTTCATTTGGAAATCCTTTGGATTGTTGTTTTGATTGATTCTCATGCATGAGCTTAATAGTGCTTGTTTTACATGCTGAGCAACAGTTCCACACACACACCTCTTCTAAATAAAATCTCCTTGAATCTCTCTCAATGACTTAAATTTCATAAAGTTTATCTATATGATTATACATCTTGGCTTGTAAGTAGCTTTCTTTGCCGAGGCAACCTGAATTGGAGAACTCCTTTACCTATCTCATGATAAAAAAAAGGGAGTGGTCTTGGGATTTAAGGGGAGTAAATAGATTCTTATGTCCTTGTGTATTTGGGTTAGCTACATATTGATGGAGAGTAACCCATTTAGGGGGAGCATGCATACTTTGCATTGTTTTTTGATCATCTCACATATACTTGTTGTCTTGGAAATTTGCTTGCTATTATTTCTCATAGGAGTGCTCAAGAGATTGAAGACATTAAAGATTTAAATCCTTAATTATCTCTTTGTAATGCAGTGAGAACAATTGTTGATAATAGCTTCTTTTCATTCTTTTTTTTGTGAGGAGTGGTTTTGTCACGAAATAGCCAAAAAGGGGAGATTGTAAGGTTCTCCATTTTGTAATTGGCATATTTATGTGACAAACCACATTGAGATATTTTTGTAATTGGTAGATTAGGATATTCATGTGTTGAACAATGTGATTATGATCGGCAATCTTCCCAACATCTCAAAGCTTCATGAACAAGAGCCTCAAGGTATATCAATTGACTTGTTTTCTTGAAGAGATTAGGTGCACACACACAATGCATTCATTTGTGTTTTTATCATCATTTTAGTGTGCATCACCCCAATTTCACAATTGCATATAATGCATATAGGTTAGTGTGTTAGATCGCTTGAGAAAGCCTCTTATTCTCAATGTCGTGGTCTTAGTGTTTTCTTGATGAATCGCTAAAAATGCTTCCAGTAGATTTTACGGTCCAGGTTTTGTCTTGGAACACCGTGAAAACGAAACTGTGACAAACCTTCTAGAGGTTTTCGCTGTCTTGCTCACGTCTTGGTGGCGCGAAAATCAGGCACGAAGTTTTCTCTGTTGATTTTCTCGGTCGTGCCTTCGTCATGAAGGACCAAAAAAATGGGACTGCGATATTCCAGCGATGTTTGGTTTGCCTTTGTCACTGTTGGTTTCTGTCTTGGTCAACCATGAAATGTTGACCATGAAAACCAGTTCTTCATAAAACGATGTAGTTTTATAAGAACCCTATAAATAGTCCAAGACTCCATCTTGTTTGTTAAGAACTCTAAAATTATGTGATTCGGTGGGAGACTTCAATTCTTAAAGAGAGAAAGGTTCAAGAATCCATTTTTGACACTATATTCCCCATTCATGTGCATTTAAGGCATCATCAAACATGGGTATTCATTGCATATTCACTTGGTAGGTAGGAACAACATCCCATCTCCTTTACTGTTCTTATTTTATTACTAAGATATCACCTTTATTGCATTGTCTTTGAAGTTATAGTGATTGTTAGGGGTTAGCTTATAACTAAGATTGTTGGGTATTCATATTTACATCTAGTTAATCATTTAGTGTTAATCAAGCATTTACTCACATTAAGCATTCATAACATGTACACTTAGACATTAATTCTCTTCATTGAGTCCAAGTCTTGTGCTTACATGTGGTAGTTGCACAAGCAAAGAGAAGTCTTGCAACCAAAGGTTTTGGTTGGCAAGCATTTGTCAAGTGTCACTATAAAAGGCCTGCAGGTAGATAGGTTTAAGTTACGATTCTTGAGAAGTGTGACTAGGATGTCAACTTAGGGTTGTGAAGATCCAGATAGTTAAGCAAGAAGTCTTGACTAGGATTGTGAAGATCTGGATAATCGAGCAAGGAAATCTTTCTAGAGGCATGCAGAATGTCTTAGATAGAAAGTTGCTCTCTAGAGACATATGAAATGTCTTGGATAGAGAGTAGACAAAGTTTTCACTAGGCCTGATGGTAGAATATGAGGGATGTCCAAGAGAGGGTGTATCATGTGAAGTGGTCACTTTTGAGGGTGTACTTTTATTCGTCATAGTGAAAGCTAGTTTGCCGGTGGTTATAGAATCAACCCATGGATGTTTCCTCTTTGGAGGTTTTACCACATAAAAATAATGTTTCAAATGTCTCTTTCCCTATCTCTCTTATATCTGTATGTGTTATGCATGTATCTTTTTTAGTACACTATTTGCTTATTACTTATTAAACAAGATATTTGTAAAGATTGTAATGCAAACATTCTTTAAATCATACTTGTAAATATTTCTTATCCTTGCAAGTTGATTTACTTGTACGTAGGATTACTTTGATTAGTACTTGTATATATATTATTTTCTCACATATTAATTCAAGTACTTGATGATTTATGTGTTAATATAATCTCTTCATTTGCAAATTGTAGACTTGAATTGATATGCCAAATTCATTATGCTTTTCAATAGTCTACATGAGCTTTCACATGTGTTAATATATTGTGATACAAGCTATCTAAAGGGACAAACTTTTGTTTGTTTCTAGGGATTGAAAAAAGGTGTAAAAACCTATTCACCCCCCCCCCCCCCCTCTAGGTTAGCTTTAGAAAATTTAACCGTGTTTGTATTTTCACTTTTACTCTTGATCTCCTCACATACACTTGTTTTGGAAAGTGTAGCTGATATGTTGTGTAGGGCTTGTTTATTCTACAAGAGATTGAAGACTTTAAGATCTAGACTTTAGGTATCTTTATGTAATGTAGAAAAACATCCGTTAACCAATGACCTTTTTTTGGTGAGGATTAATTGTGAGTGGTGGTTTTGTCACGAAATAGCCAAATTGGGGAGATTATAAGTTCCTCATATTTTGATTGGCTTATTTTGCTGAAAAACTACATTGGGGTTTAATATGTAAGGGTAGATTAGGTTCTTTATTGTTTGCGATCAAGCTTTAACGACATTCCCAAAACCTCAAGCTCAAGAGCACTTCAAAGGTATAACACTTGTTCTTGACTTCTTGAAGAGAATAGTTGTACATGCACACTTACATGCATTTCCATTACTCTTGCATTTGTGTTTCCTTGATCATGCATTGCATCTCATCATGTGATATCTTGTTGTGTGCATGTTGTTAGATAAGGTTTGGTCATTTGGGGTAAAGTATGTTTGAAAGATTGGTTTTCAACGATTTAAATGTTTTTCAAAACTGACTTTTGTATGGTCTTGTGACCATAACGTTTTATATAAAGATTCAAATGAGTTTTGAGAAATTTTGGACAAACTAGACATTCATACCTTTCCAATGGTATTTTATTCATAATATTTCATGACCGTTTGGATTGGTTTTGAAATCTATAAAGAAACCACTAAAACAGGGAAACTTTGTTTTTGTCTAGATCTGATCTTTGGTCACTCCAATGACCATAACTCTTTCTACAGACATTGAAACCATATTCTGTCAAAAGGAGTAGAAAGTAGACATCCATACATTTTCAATGATATACTATTTGATAGCTTTCAATGTCGTTTGGTCATGTTTTGAGTCACTTGAAAATTGAGTTGTTGTGTTATGGCGTTTTTGCTCTAATGTCCTAGGCGACTTCCTAGACGACTTCAGCAAACTCGCCCCAGTCACTGGAAAATTTTGCAATTCATCTCCAGAAACCCAGGCGACTTCCCAAGAGACTTTCTAGGCGAGATTGAAGCAACCTAGCGAACTAGCTTCTCTAAAAACGACATAGTTTCACTTCGGGCACCTATTTATACCTCTCTTCCTCTTCTTCTTCACCTAGAGCTCCAAAAATTCATTTCCTAGAGTGACAAAAAGTTCCTTTAGTGAGAGACTCCAAGACTTCATCTTTACCCAATCAATCTCAAAACCCATGTGCATCTAGCATCTCCATTCATCATTTAAGCATGGGTCTTCTTTGTTTTCACGACTAGGTAAGTTGAACATGTCTTAGATTTCATTTATTGTTATCATTGTTCATTCTTGCCTAGGTTTAGCATTTATTGTGTGATTACATGCATGACTCATTTTCTTGAACATATTTTAAACATGGATTGAGTCATTGATTGTTGATTGAGATTGTTTGTTTATGATAGCTTGCATTTAGGACATCTTTGTCCTTTTTAGCTAATTCTTTTTGCTTTTCATTTAGACATTGATAATTATATGTTATTGCTTGCATATTTAATTTCCTAATTAAGGATTTAGTGTTTGCCTAGTATTAATTGAATTTAGAATATTTTAATAAATTCACTTAGGTTGTTTAATATCTTCTTGAGTCAAGTCTTGTGTCTAAGAGTGTTAGTGCACAAGCATTTGGTCTAAAATCACTTTTAAAGGTCCGCATGTAGAATGAAATGTGTTAGTTACCAATGATAGTGTGATTAAAGATCAACCCAGGTTGTAAACTTTCATTCAAATATTGGATTTCAGGATCGATAGTGACTAGATGGATAACCCGTGAGTCTTACCCAGTTGGAGAGTTTTTCACATAAATCAATCAACGTATTTTTATTGTTTTCCGCACTTATATTTCGTTGATTGCTTGTTTGTTGTTATTGGGTGATCTGATTTAATTTATAATAATATTGATTAATTGAAAGTTGGTGATTAATTTTGATTAAAACTTATTCACCCCGTCTAGGTTAGTTTTACTTTAGACTAGTGTATTTTCAGATATTAATACCCATACCCAATTGGATTCGGAAACAGGTACAGGTACACCCGTTTACTCTTTTTTTTTACATTGTTTGATTTTCTAAGAAAAATAAAAATATTTAAAACAAAAAATTATCAAATTTCTACTAGATATCAACACTACTTGAAATAAGAAATCACCGCTTTCACTTTTGGTTAATTAAAGAAATAAAGTATAATTTAACTTTTTTATTTGCAATGAAAAATGTATATAATACAAATTAATAGTGGGTTAAAAAGGACCAGGTTTGGATATGACGTGTTTGTGGTAAAAAGACTATGAATGACAAAATAACTCGCGAGTACAGGGTACTGCAGGGATAAACATTTATGGGGTGGATATGTGTTTCGATTTGGTGGGAGTAAGATGGGGATGAGGATATTTAGTAAAACCCACAATGGTTATGGGGTGAAGATGAGTTTTATAATCTCAACCACGTCCCGTCCCGTACCGTCCCATTTAAAATATAATATTTTTTTTTATTTAGTTCAATGTTTATGTTTTAAAATGATTGAATTTATTTTCTTAGTTTTTAGATTTATGTTTATGTGATGATTTTCAATAGTTTTTAAAAATTACTTTATATATTATATCATATTCATTGTGTTATATATTTATTATTTTAATAAAAAAATTGACAACATTTTAATAAATATTTTTAATAAATAAGTTAAATTGGGTGGAGATGGAGAAAGCCTACCCCACCCGGCTCTGTCCGGCTTCATCTATCATGGGGTGTTTTATGAATATTAGGGAAGACTTTAATGAAGATGCATGTAATTTTTCTTAACTTCCCAAAACTATACGGGACAAAGTTATTTTTGTATCATTTTTAATGCTGTTGAAAAATATTTATTTATTAACATTTGTAAAAGAAATTAAAAGTGAATTTTATATATTTAGAAAAAAAACAATCTACTTAATTGAATGCAATAATTAATATTCATAATGACCTACCATCAATATTGGA
Source organism: Dipteronia sinensis (assembly GCA_033220585.1). NCBI lineage: Eukaryota > Viridiplantae > Streptophyta > Magnoliopsida > Sapindales > Sapindaceae > Dipteronia > Dipteronia sinensis. The sequence goes on along the minus strand of CM065638.1, from coordinate 20,267,341 downwards.
CTCAAAAAAAATATTATTATAATTTTTTGTTATGTTATCATTAATAATTAACATTATATGTTTTTGAAATTTACTATAAATTTGATATTACAATTATTATTTTTAATTTTATTTAGAAATTATTTAGATGAGATGAGGTTGGTCAGGTGGTATACCTCTTACACCTACACCACGAGGTTATGAGTTCGAGTTCTCCTCCTTCTCGAAAAAACCCCAAACTTACGTAATACTTCAAAAATAAAATTTAGAAAAAAATTATTTATTTATTTTTTGAAACATTTCAATAATTTGAGATTTTGAAGGAGGGGGGCAGACTCAAACCCACAATCTCATGGTTTATGTGTGAGGGGCAACCTCATATTGTCAAAAAATATTTATTTATTATCATTTATAAGAATAATTATATATGATTCTTTTATTGGATAATTAACCTAGTGGTCACCCATTTAGTTGGGCGCTATCGAAATAACAATTGGATGAGAAATTTGGTTAAAAATGACCATTATAGGCAAACAATGTGATATTAATGGTCATTCATTAGGAAAATTACAAAAATTGCCACCCATTTACTAATGCCCTACTTTAGTGGCCACCCATTTTAAATTTTTAAATAGAATTAATCAATAGAAAATTAAAAAAAATACAGACAAGAATTAAAAAACCAAATTTTTTTTATCTCCAACCGTCTGTCCATCCATCACAACGATGGACAGCTAGAGATTAGACATTTAAAACGAATTAAAAAAGTAAAATTTTATTAAAAAAATTAATTTAAATTATCAAATTTTTTTAATTTTCTTTTTTTAAAAAATGTTTAATCTCCAACCATCCATCACAATAATGGACAGTTGGAGATAAAATATTTTTTAAAAAAAGTTTTCAAAAAGTTTTTTATTTATTTTCTATTGATTAATTATATTTACAAAATTATAATAGGTGACCATTAGAGTAGCATCTTACTAATGGGTGATCACTTGGGTAATTTTCCTTACGAAAGCCCATTTTTCTCACAATGTTTTCTGAAAATACACAAAGTGTGTCTAATATAACCTAGATTGGGTGAATGAGCTGTTAATAAATTAATAACCAACTTTTTCGATTAATCAATATTAGTCACAAATCACCCAAGCAAATTAAAACAAATTAATCAATCAAAGTAAATATACTGCAGAAAGATAAATGACACTTTGATTTGATTTACGTGAGAAAACCCTAACTGGGTAAAAACTCACGGGCTATCCATCTAGCCACTCTAGTCCTTAAATCCACTATATGTAATTATGCTTACAACCTAGGTTAACCTCTAGTCACATCATTCTCGGAATATAACACAACACTACTATATGCAGGCCGTTTATAATGATTCTAGACCATGCTTGTACACTACACTCCCGTAGTCACAAGTCTTGACACTCAATGAAGAGATAAACAACCTAAGTGAATATATAACAATATTCTAATATGCAAATAATGTCAGACTACACTAAATACTTATCTAGAGATTTAAGATGACAATCAAACAATCATAGATATCAATATGCCTATATGAATGCTCATAAATACCTAACTAGATAAAGATAAGTAAATCTAAAACCTAGTCATCAACAAATCCCAATCAACACATGTCACACAATATAATAAAACAATAACTTTGCAATCAATGAGATATCTTGGTAGATAGGACACTAGATGATGAGAGTGAAGAATCTAACTTACCAAGTCAAGATGCAATGAAGACTCATGCCTAATCAAAGCTTGATGATGCTTGAATGCTTGAGGGTTAGGGATTTGTAGTGTTAAAAATCCAATCTTAGAACCTGTCTCTCAATAGAACTCTAAGAGGCACTCTAGGGTGGTTTTGTATTTGGGAGTTTTAGTTGGCCAAGACAACATAAGGATGTATTTATAGGCCAAGAAAAACGAGCTGGGGAAATTACAAAATTGCCTAGAAAACTAGTCATTCGGCAGTCGGTGGCCGCCAAATGCTCAACCGCCGAATCCATTGGAAACATTTGGCGGTTCAATCTGCGGTCCACAACCGCAGAATCCTCTAGATTCAAACGACAATTCAAATTGGCGGCCCCCAACCGCCGAATAGTCTGACCGCAGAATTCCTTCTTTCCTGAAGGATCAAGAGAAGACGATGTCTTCTCAAGCAGTCGATCATCGCGAAAAGAGAAGTACACAATAGTGCACACGCGAATGTTTCCCATCACACAAACGGAAACCAATTACACCACGCTTAGAGCTAGAAATGTATTGCAAGTATGTTAGTGTAATGAATGCACAACACTAAAAAGATGAGCACAATTCATGAGCAAATTTAAATGCATGAATGTATGTGTGCGTGCAACTAATCTCTTCAAGAAGTCAAGAATAAGTGAACTGCATTTCTTGAAGCTCTTTGGGATCTCAGAAGCTTGTTGATGAAGAATCATGATTACAGACCTAAACTACCCGTTACAAATAATCTCAATGTGGTTTGTCAAGAAATAAGTCAATCATAAAATAGAGGTCCTTACATTTTCTATAATGGCTATTTTGATATGAATTTCTCATATACTGGTCATTTTGATAGTGCTTGATCGAATTGGTGGTTACCTTGGTAATTATTATTTTTTTGTTTTTGAATAACCATAGTTTATTGAATGCATGTTTAATACCTTTAAAAAAAACAATAAAAAGGTTAAAAATAGAAATAAAAAAAAAAGTCAATTTTTATTGATTTATAAAAAAAAACAAGTTAAATCCTGGCATTGGATACCTAGAATACCCGGTCGAAGGTTTTCCCAAAAGATACCTAGACTTCAAAAACCTTGGTTGAAACTTGGAGCAGGTATAGTTAAAAAAAATAAAAATAAAAACTCAAATACCCTATCGAGCATAGATATATCATATATGATATATCCTGACCTTTTCCAGGTTTTTGCCATCCTTATATATTTTTGTTTGAAGGTACATATAGATACAAGGAGCCGACAAATATTAGTACCTCTTTTCTTTTCCGAACTCTTGAACAGGATGTTGTATTGTAGGACCTACATAACTAATTGCGTTCTTCTTTACCTCTTGTTTTATAATTTGATCTACATTTCCTGGCAAGTGCCAAGTGATAATGACTGATCATGTAAATAGTGCACACGCGAACGTTTCCGATCACACAGACGGAAACCAATTACACCACGCTTAGAGCTAGAAATGTATTGCAAGTATGTTAGTGTAATGAATGCACAACACTAAGAAGATGAGCACAATTCATGAGCAAATTTAAATGCATGAATGTATGTGTGTGTGCAACTAATCTCTTCAAGAAGTCAAGAATAAGTGAACTGCATTTCTTGAAGCTCTTTGGGATCTCGGAAGCTTGTTGATGAAGAATCATGATTAGAGACCTAAACTACCCGTTACAAATAATCTCAATGTGGTTTGTCAAGAAATAAGTCAATCATAAAATAGAGGTCCTTACATTTTCTATAATGGCTATTTTGATATGAATTTCTCATATACTGGTCATTTTGATAGTGCTTGATCGAATTGGTGGTTACCTTGGTAATTATTATTTTTTTGTTTTTGAATAACCATAGTTTATTGAATGCATGTTTAATACCTTTAAAAAAACAATAAAAAGGTTAAAAATAGAAATAAATAAATAAAAAGTCAATTTTTATTGATTTATAAAAAAAACAAGTTAAATCCTGGCATTGGATACCTAGAATACCCGGTCGAAGGTTTTCCCAAAAGATACCTGGACTTCAAAAACCTTGGTTGAAACTTGGAGCAGGTATAGTTAAAAAAAATAAAAATAAAAACTCAAATACCCTATCGAGCATAGATATATCATATATGATATATCCTGACCTTTTCCAGGTTTTTGCCATCCTTATATATTTTTGTTTGAAGGTACATATAGATACAAGGAGCCGACAAATATTAGTACCTCTTTTCTTTTCCGAACTCTTGAACAGGATGTTGTATTGTAGGACCTACATAACTAATTTTGTTCTTCTTTACCTCTTGTTTTATAATTTGATCTGCATTTCCTGGCAAGTGCCAAGTGAAAATGACTGATCATGTAAATAGTGCACACGCGAACGTTTCCGATCACACAGACGGAAACCAATTACACCACGCTTAGAGCTAGAAATGTATTGCAAGTATGTTAGTGTAATGAATGCACAACACTAAGAAGATGAGCACAATTCATGAGCAAATTTAAATGCATGAATGTATGTGTGTGTGCAACTAATCTCTTCAAGAAGTCAAGAATAAGTGAACTGCATTTCTTGAAGCTCTTTGGGATCTCGGAAGCTTGTTGATGAAGAATCATGATTAGAGACCTAAACTACCTGTTACAAATAATCTCAATGTGGTTTGTCAAGAAATAAGTCAATCATAAAATAGAGGTCCTTACATTTTCTATAATGGCTATTTTGATATGAATTTCTCATATACTGGTCATTTTGATAGTGCTTGATCGAATTGGTGGCTACCTTGGTAATTATTATTTTTTTGTTTTTGAATAACCATAGTTTATTGAATGCATGTTTAATACCTTTAAAAAAAACAATAAAAAGGTTAAAAATAGAAATAAATAAAAAAAGTCAATTTTTATTGATTTATAAAAAAAACAAGTTAAATCCTGACATTGGATACCTAGAATACCCGGTCGAAGGTTTTCCCAAAAGATACTTGGATTTCAAAAACCTTGGTTGAAACTTGGAGCAGGTACAGTTAAAAAAAATAAAAATAAAAACTCAAATACCCTATCCAGCATAGATATATCATATACTGACCTTTTCCAGGTTTTTGCCATCCTTATATATTTTTGTTTGAAGGTACATATAGATACAAGGAGCCGACAAATATTAGTACCTCTTTTCTTTTCCGAACTCTTAAACAGGATGTTGTATTGTAGGACCTACATAACTAATTGCGTTCTTCTTTACCTCTTGTTTTATAATTTGATCTGCATTTCCTGGCAATTGTCAAGTGATAATGACTAATAATGTAAATAACAGGATACTTCATACTTGGCCTTTATTGAAGACTGACGTTTCGTTTTAGTTGATACTTGATAGGGTTTAATGTTAATCCCCAACAATAATTGAGAGACTGGATGCTTCATTCAAGTTTTCTTAATTAAGGAAAGTTGACCTCGAAAAATAATAAAAAATTTGTGCTAAAAAGAAACATGTTTTTTCAATTTTTTTGACAAAATTGTTGTTATACTGTACGACAAAATTTTAAATCAATAATTTCAACTTTTTAAGAAGAAAAAAAAAACCAATTAAAGTGGTGGGGTCATTAAACTTTTCGGGGATGGGTCCCTTGGCGGAAAGTCGAAAACGACCCGACCAATGGCACTGGCGTGACGGCAGTTGGAAAGGCTAATCTCGTCTTGTTGTTGGCATTAATAATCTGTAAAAGTCCTTGTAATAAGGTCACTTTATAATGCTTTCGGCACTTAAAAAATTATTATTTGATATTTTAAAAGATAAAATCTATAACTGTTTTGATTAATGACTACTTTAGTCTTTAATTTAGGACAATGACAATTAAGGAGGCTGGCCGTTTTAGGGAGAAATAGAACACTTGGGGAGGGTGAGTGTCGATTATTAATAAGTTTATTTTTTTTAGTATAAATTGGTAAATATTATATAGATTCCAGTAATTACTTCAATATTAATGAGCTTTAAAGGTTAGAGTAACGATATTTGTACCCCTTAGAAACTGTATGTACATCGAAAATCAATATTTTTTTTGAAAATTCGATAATACTTTTGAGTAAAATTAATAAGAAGACTAAATAGTTTGTAAGTACACCCACTAATAATTATTCATAAGTTTTTTTTATTTTAATCTTTTATAAAAAAAACAAATTTTCTATTAATGATTAGATATTAACATACAGTAATGCTACATATTCCATCTACAATCCCACCATTTCATTCTAACACACGTGGCAGCTGAGGTGTCACTTAGTGAGTGGACAAACATTAATTGGTGAGTGAATACATGAGTAAGAGAGATAAGTATCAATTAATGTGTGTCTACTCACCAAGTGACACCTCTAGCTGCCACGTTTGTTGAGATGTAAATTGTGGGATTTTTAGGTGAGATGTTTAACATTATTGATTAACTATATCATTGAAAACTCTTCCCATTTTCTTAAACCCTAGAATCTCTTTTAAATACTAATTTCAAATATATTTTTTATTTCATATAAGGAAATACAAATTGATTGCAAAGTATGGAGAACGAATCAAAATCATCCAAAATTGATTGTGAAAGTATTAAATTAATTATTATTAGTTTCGAAATCAAATTCGTTTAGACTTTTTTTTTTTGTTATCAATATCTGTTGTTCTTCAATTTCATCAAAAACTTTTCTACTTCTAAACCAATTGGGACATGACTCAAAACTTTCATCCCTACCACTTTCACAAATAGAAAATATGTCTCCAGCCGAAAAATCTCAAATCGTAGTGATTTTGTGGATAGAAAACAATCAATAAGAAATGTAGAGAGTTGCTTGACATGGAGAGAGAGAGAGAGAGAGAGAGAGAGAGAGAGAGAGAGAGAATAGAGTTCGATTTTGTGGAATGAAAACATAGAAGAGAAAAAGTGAGGGAAGGGAAGGAACTGTGATAGAATTAAAGATAATAACATAATTTTAAATAATAATATAATTGATTTTTTTTACCATGAATAAAACTAATTAAATAACATAAAATATGTTTTAGTGGTGTGTACTTATAAAAATATAATACAGTATAATTTTAAAAAAAAATACTTTTGTATTAAATGAGGTTTATTTATAAATTATAAATTTTTTAAAAATTTTGATAAATGTGATTATGAAATGGGTTTTATATATATATATATATATATATATATATATATATATATGTATGTAGTTTTTAAAAGGATGTCATTATTACCGTCCTAAATATTATTTTGATGGGTCCATAAAAATCCCTCTAGCCCAATAGAGACAGAAAACCAATTCATCAGGGGTTTCAAAGTTGAGTAGGGCCCAAAGTACGAAGTCCAAGACCAAGAGTAAGCCAGAACTTTTAAGAATCAAGAGGCCGTTCCACACTTCCACGGATCATTTACAAAAAAATAAATGCAGTTAGTCAATTTGAATTTTTTTTTTTGAAACTTTGTCAATTTGATTATTAATTTATCGTATTGACCCAAGTTTGGATCGACACATATCTTTATTAAACCATCGTTGATCATTTCATGTACTTCTGATGAGTAATCAAAGCATTTAGACAACGCATAAGCTTGGACGCTTAGAACAATGGTGATAGCAAGGTTCCAACATAAGGCACTCCATTAGGGTAGTGAATTAGTGATAGCGTTTGTTTCACGAACTAGTAATTTGGTCCTTTCAAAAAAAAAAAAAAATTGGTATTTTAATTGAGAAATTTGTAGGGCCTATACGTATCTTAATGAATTTTGCTTAAACGATTTCTCTTTTAAGTCTGAAGAAATTTAAGCATAATTTTGTATGTTGTTGACGGTGATTTTTGGATCGAACTATGTGGATCACGAGTCATACAAAATATATTGAACTAACAATTAAATAAGAAATTATAAATAACAAATGGATCAAACAACAAAGATTTTACGTGTTAAAACCTCAAGGTGAGGAAACATCTACGGTTGCCAGCGACAGCGAGAGAAGAATTCACTATGTATAATTCGATTACACACTCAGTCTTACTTGGTCTCTTGAATATCTAATGATTCGTTAACCCTTCTTTTGGTGTTTTCAAGGGCTATTTATATATGTATAATCCTTAATTCTCAGAGTACAAATAAGGAAAAAGGTAATACAAGTTTAATAAACTTTTGACTTATCGGAGTTGTTTACATCTTGTGTAAATTGAATGACTTAGACTTGCTGCTTGATTGGGATTCTGCTACTTATAAGATGGTTTGTTTCCTTATCAGAATATGCTTCGAGATGTCTTATTTGAGTTGAACTCTGTATCTGCTTATTTGAGTCGTGATTGTGTTGAATTCTGAGTTCTGAATATATCAGGTCATCCGAGGACATCTTTACACTGTACACGTGTTGCTTAACCAATCATCTACCAGACCCGACCAGATCTCACTCACCCCCGACCAGGGATTCATTCCCGATCGAACTGCTATAGCCGATCAATCTATTCACCTTGGTCGGGATTTCTCAATCCGACCATCTAGGTGATTTTGATCAATCGTGCGGGGTTGTTTACTGATCATTTTAGGTTGGCTGATTTTAACTCTTCTTTGTTGACACGTCACTTGTTTTTCCCGCAATTCACGTTGCTTATGCTGACGTGTTATCTTTCCAAATTATACCAATAACATATGTCTTTGGGAATATTAAAATCATAAGAGAGAAGAGAAAAAGTTGGAAATAGGCCTAAATAGTACTGAATCTATAGTGACTTTTAAGATTTTGCACTAAATTAATAATTGAATTTAAATAGCACCAATCGACAAAAATACCCTAACCTTCTTATTTTATTACCTTTTTGGCCATTTTTAAGTTTGAATTTTTTTTCTCAAAAACCTCCATTGATGGAGGATCAATGGAGATGGAGCATGTCCTCCATTGGAGGTCGAAAAATAATAAATAAAAATTGGTATTTTAATTGAGAAATTTGTAGGACCTATATGTATCTTACTGAATTCAGAAGAAATTTAAGCATAATTTTGTATGTCTTTGGGAATATTAAAATCATAAGAGATGAGAGAAAAAGGTGGAAATAGGCCTAAATAGCACCGAATCCATAATGACTTTTAAGACTATTTACTAGATTAATAATTTGAGTTTAAATAGCATCAAACGACAAAAATACCCTAACCTTCTTATTTTATTACTTGATTTTTTTTTGTGCCATTTTTTAGGTTTTAATTTTATTTTTTTTCAAAAACCACCATTGATTGAGGACCAATGGAGATGGAACAGATCCTCCATTGGAGGTCGAACTGTTGGAGGTCTGTAGACTTCCAATAGAGGTCAATTGATGAAGAAGATGAACATAATTTTTTAAAAAATTTCCGTTTTGCCCCTTAAGTCTCGAAAACTATAAAATAAGTCTCGGAAATACAAATAAGTTTTGGTAATTATAAAATAAGTCTCGAAAATATAAAATAAGTCTCGGAAACACCAAACTAAGTCTTCAAAGAAAAAAAACGGGAGACTTATTTTTGTGAGTGTGGTTTAAGGGTATTTTTGTCAGAACAATACTTTAGGTGCTATTAAAATTTAAATTATTAAGTTGGTGTTAGTCTTAAAAGTAAAGGAGTAAAGAGAGCTAGAAAATTTTTGAATCCGAGAAAAAAAAATGTAAAAGAGACAAACCAATAATAAGAAGAGAGAAAATATTAGTAGATTAAATTTAGGAAAGAGAGCCCAGGAGATCGGACTTCGAAGGGAGGAAATAAAAAAAATAATGGATTTAGGAAAGAGAAAGAAAAAAAAGATAAAAATTCATTTAATCTTAACCATGATTGGTGACCGTAAAATTGTGTCAAAATACAAGGATCTCTATCGTCCATCTCGATAGATTGACAGTGGAGACCTAATTTGGATCTTCACCAATCCAGATCTCTTTTTGGGATGGATAGTAATTTTTGTTTGGAAATTCGCCCCCCCCCCCCCCCCCCCCAAAAAACCAAAAAACGTTAAAAATACCCCTTTTGTTACACTTTTCATCCATTTGGGAAGTTGACCGTTAAATGGGAAGGGTAAAAATGTAATTGAAATTGTGGGACAAAATCTTGAAGGTTAATTAAGACATTTCTAAATTTGAATTAAATAATATAATTAATTAAAACATAAAACAAGTGGAGGGGACGAAGCCACCTCATTGGTCAACCTACCAAAGACTTACTTTGCCCATTATATAAAAATTTGTCGTGGACCCAAAGCAAATATCAGAGAGCAATAACAAAAACACTTGTTGAAAGTCTTCTTCTGTTAGGTCTTTGAGTTTTGTATTGACGTAATTCTATATCAAAACGACATTTGTTTTGTATTGATTAGTTGTCTAGGATTTGTGGATAATCAAGTTTCAAGGAAGATTGGATAATATTCAAGCAAAGTGGTGGCTACAAGAGGAATAAAGCTAAATTGCTTAGCAAAAGGTATATCGAGACCTCCTTCCTCTTGTAAGGCCTACGCACACACATATATTTCATTCATTAGTGTCCCTGCATTGTTGTGCAAAATTTGGTATAACACAATACACGTACTTGTTCAAGTATGCACATGCATTAGATTTAAAAGTTGACAATTATCATAAATTGCATGTTCTGGGATTGTCTCTAGGAAATAGCATACTTGTGTGTTCCTGTGTTTATTTGTTTGTGTTTCTACGTTATTGAACTTGATTTTGAGCTTATATAATACCTCATTGAGTTCCGGTTGTTTCGGTATTAAGTTTCAAGTTCAAAATAGAAAGTTAAGAAACTTTCCGTGTTTTTATCGTACATGGTTTCGTCCTTGATTTTCAAGTTGAATTCCATATTTTTTGAGAAATTTTTTATTGATGTCTTTTGTGCGTGAGTGAGTCTTCGTTCGTAATCCAAAAATGGTGCGCTAGGGGAGTTGAAGGCCAAAAAGGAAGGCCATTGCAACTCACCCAATGGAGGCGTCTGGCCTCCACGGGAAGAGCTGCACTCTGCCCCCGTGGAGGCCACGGCCTCCACGGGTAGCTGAGTTGGCAGCCTCCTATTGGTCCTTCATTTTTCTTTTGTTTCCCTCTCCTTTAAATTCTAACTTCCCTCTAATTTCATTCCAAGAAGAAAAATGAAAAACCTATACAGAAATTTTCTCTCAAACTTCTCATCTTCCAAACACCATAACTCACTCATACAAACTCCGCTTTGAGTGATTCAAGTTTGAGAATATTTTTCTCTCAGTCATCTATCATTTACACAAGATTTTGGAGTTATTTGATTGAGTTTTCTGGTAGCAGCACTCACAAAACGAGACAACACAGTTTTTATTCAAGGTATTGATTTCTCTTTTGATTTTGTTCTTCAAGTCTTCAATCACCTTGAGTTTTCTTCTCACATATGTATGTTTGATGTGTAAACATTTATTAGAGTATTGAACTCTAATAGATTTAGTTTGAGCTTTAATTGAGTTACATGTTGAGTTAGATTTTTCCAAACCTATGTTTTCACATGTTTGAGATGTTGTTGTATTGGGCTAGTTTCAAATCTAGGACTATCTCGTGTGTTTATTGACATAATTTTAATGATTGACAGTCTTTTCATATGCTAGGCCACTTTAATTGAAGATTTGTTGAAATAGCATATTTGATTGATGATTTAGAGCTTGATTGAATCTATGTGATTATCTTGTGAATCTAAGCTCTAATATTTTTGCTAGAAATTCATTTTTGAATTTATCAAGTTGATTCTAGTATTTTTATGTGATTGAACATAATCTAGGTTTTTTTGTGTGTTAGGTGTTTCACATACGCTAGATTTATTGTTCATGTTACAAGATCTAGATAAATTAGTTTTTGAGCTTTTGTGATAAAAATCTTGTTCTTCATGTTATGTGCCTAATCCACACATTTCATATGTACATGCATCATTAAGTGTGATTGCATTGTTTTTAGGATTGTAAGCTAGAATATATTTAACATGTGCATATTGATTCAATTCTAGTTTCCACAGGATATATTGATCATATATACTGTGTTGTGTGTGTTTGCATCATTTGTATTCACTTAGATCACATGCCTTGTGAAAAGGTTGGAAGTTTCATTCCCTAGAGTGATTCTTTGGATTAAGCATTGGAAGTCACATTTGGAGAGTGAATCTTCAAGTTGTGCATTGGAAGTCACATATCGAGAGTGAATCTTCAAGTTGTGCATTGGAAGTCACAGTCCTTAAAGTGATTCTTTGGATTGTGCATTGGAAGTCTCATTTCTTAGAGTGATTCTTTGATTTGAGTATGGAAGTTGCATTTTGGTGAGTGATTCATCAATATGTGCAAGGTGACATATCTTTCATTGTGTAGGGTTGAATGGTAGATTTCTTTGTGAAGTGATCACTTGAGAGATTGTGTCTTTTTATCTTACTAGTGAAAGGTGTTTGCCGGTGGTCGTGTTATCAACCCATGGATGTTTCCTCTTAGGAGGTTTTACCACATAAAAATCATGTGTTAATTCTCTCTATCCTTATCTCTTGATATTTGTGTATATGTTGATATAAATCTTGTTTGATATCTTTGTAAGTGATATTCATGATATATCAAATTTGTATTTGTTAGAGCTTCATGATTAAAAGCCAATATATATATATTGAGTTTGTATCACATGCAATTTATACCTTACATTGAATGTATATGACCAAATATGTCTAATTGATTTGATAATACTTGTTCTTATTTTTTAAAGTGTGATACAAGCTATTTAGAGGGACAAACTTGTGTTTGTTTCAAGGGAGCGAAAAATTTGTAGTAACCTATTCATCCCCCCATTTAGGTTAGCTCAAATTAACCGTGTTTGTATTTTTTTTTCATCTTCTCAAATCCATTTCGCGCCAAAACCAACCCTACAATCACCATAACCTCTTGAAAACTTTGATTTCTTGATTGTAGTAGTGTTTCCTTCGGTGTTAGTTTAGTTATAGGGTTAGTTTAGTTATAGTGTCAATAGTGATAAAAGGTTGTTGAAAGCAAGAATATTTGAGAAGCAAACCGGTTGTTTTGGTTGCAAAGGTACGTTTAAACTTTTATTTCTTATTTTTGATTACTCTGGGAGAATTTGGATGCATGGTTGTGTTTTGATGTGTTCGTTTTTGTTAGACTTAACGAATTAGGGTTTCTGTGTTATGAAATTCAGGGGTTTTGGTTTAGTGTTGTTGCATGTCAAATTGATTGTGTAATTGATGTTTTGGTGGTTCTTAAACATGAAAAACGTTAAAAAAATTGTTAACATGTAGTGTTGGTTGTGTTCTGTTCTCAATAATTTAGGGTTTGGTTGAAATTGAATGTTATGATTTAAAAGTTTTTTATTTTCTACATGAAAGGTTTGTCAAATTTTATTTTAATTATTGTTTATGATACGTATGATTCATTGCATGGTATGTGTTGTTATGATATTTATGTTTTCTTTCACTGATTACTTGATGATTAACATTAAAAACATTGAAAATGAGGGTGAATATATTATTTTGGTTTTGTTCTCAGTAAATTAGGGTTTTGTTTACATTGAATGCTATGTTTTAGAGGTTTTAAATGTTTTACATTGAATGATTGTGGTAGGTGTTTTTGCCTTTGGTCATTAAGTTTTATTCCTAATGCTTGGCAATGTTTAAATGGAGGATATATTGGAGAATTATGACACTATAGACAATAGGGTTGTAGAGCTTGGTACCTATGATGCAGAGCATATAAGTATGATAGTCCTCTTGCATACTTTATCAGAAAAAGAAACTGGTTGTGATAAGGTGCCTACTGATGAGTACCGTGTGTGGGATTATTTACCTTGGTCAGTTGAGAAGAAAGAGGTGACTAATGATAGTGAGATTTTAGAGGTGTTTAGGAGCTTTAGTGAGCACAAAGAATCAAAAATTATGTTTGAAATAGAAAAGATGCCATATATCCCAGTTCCACCTACATCATCATCTTCTGACATTCCCAACCCACAACCTAGGTTTGATGTCTATTTTAGTGGTTTTGAGGAAAATATTTTTGATTCTGATAGAGATAATGATGATGTTGGAGATAATGAACATGTTGGTGCATATGGTATAGGTCATGAAACTGATGAAATAGGTGGGGCTCCTAGTTTGAAGGAATTAGTAGTGATACCTGAGGTTCCTAAAGCCGTGAGTGAGATTCTAGATGAAATTGGTAATAATGATTTGTTTGAAGGTTACCAATCCAGGAGTGATGATGACTTCTTTAGTGACTCTGATGATGAATAAGGTGATTCTAAACTTGCAACAGTGATGAAAAGCAACCCTTTCAAGAAAATTGTAGGTTGTCCAATTAGGTTTGAGGTAGGGCAGACACATGACAATGTGTATACATTGAAGGGGTTGTTGATAGATTATGCAATTCAGTAGGGTTTTAATTTCAAGAAGATAAAGAATGATAAGAATAGGCTCACTTGGGCATGCCTTGCTGAAAATTGTCCATGGAGGCTGCATGCTTCCATTGTTAGTGATGAGACAACAATGCAAGTGAAGACTTACAACAATAACCATACTTGTCATCGAATTTATAAAAGTCAAGAGGCAAGGGCAAAGTGGAATGCAAGTAAGTTTGAGATTCTTGTGAAGAACAATCTAGCATTCAATGTGAGGTGATCTTTGATCTGTTCAAAGATCAATTCAATGTCAGAGTTGACCCTCAGAGGTTGTACAAGGCAAAAAAGAGGGCCTTGGAGGTGTTGCTTAAAGAGCATTCAGATTGTCTTTCTCATTTAAGGGGGTATGCAGTGATGGTGCAACAATTCAACCTTGATTAAGCTGCCCATATTCATCTTCAGACAAACACCACCGTCTTCCAAAAGTTTTTTGTCAGTTTTAAAGCTCAAAAGAAGGGATTTCTAGAGGGTTACAAGCATTCATTGGCATTGATGGATGCCATTTGAAAGGGCCTTATGGAGGAGTTCTTCTTTCAACAATTGCATTAGATGCAAACTCTGGACTGTACCCTCTAGCTTACTGCATTTGCGAAGGTGAAATAATACTAAGTTGGTCCTGGTTTTTGCAGCAGTTGCGTTGTTTCTTGAACTACCCAGAAAATAGACCTATCTGCTTCATGAGTGACAGGCAAAAGGGTGTAATTAAGGCTTTAAAGATGTATTGGCCACATGCCAGCATTAGGTATTCAAATGCTTATATTTTTTTTTTCAAAAATTTTCTGTTTTTGAAATTCATATATTAATTTCACTTTTCATGTTTGAAACAGGTTCTGTGCAAGGCATATTTATGCGAATTTCAGTATGAAATACAGTGGATAAAAGATGAGGAAGCTCTTCTGAAAAGCTAGTAAAACTGGTGACAAGTATGATTTCAAGAAGTGTTTGCAAGATATATATGGTATAAACCCTTAAGCTATGGCTTATTTAGCTGCCATTAAACCTTGTCACTGGTCAAGGCATGCATTTGACAACTTAATCAAATGTGACCACGTGACTAACAATATGACAGAAGCCTTCAATAACATGCTTAAAGATTTTAGGTCTATGACTTATTTAGGCTTGATGGAGTATATAAGAAGAATGGTGATGACTAGGTTTCAATTGAGGAAAGATGAGTGCAGTTGATGGGGTAATGGCATACCACTGGCAGTGAACAAGAAGATTAAGGATAAAAGTGTGGAGTGTAGACTTCTTTGAACTTTGCATTCAGGTGAAGGGAAGTATGAGATGTTGGGTCTGAATAGGGCATACATTGCTAACTTTAATGATAAAACATGTGAGTGTGGCTAATGGCAGGTTAGTGGGGTGTCATGCTGTCACACATTAGCTAGTATTAGACACCATTTTGGTGTTAACGGTAATCAGAGCAGCTTAGAAGAATTTATTGACCCTGTATTGTCCAAGTTTGCTTATCTTAGAACCTATAGCTACATGATCCATCCCATTCCAGATTTGTGTGTATGGGGTGATCATGAAGGAGCACTTATTGAACCACCACCCCTGAAGAGGAAACCGGGAAGACCAAAACTGCTAAGGAAGAGGAAATCAACTGAGAAACCTAAAGCTGCTAGGACTGGTAGTGTTGTCTGTGGAAAGTGTAGACAACTTAGGCATAATTCTAAGACTTGTAAAACTGAAGGTAGTCTTGTAGAAACTCAGGTAATCAGTAATGAATTATTTGATTTGGTTTGTTTGAATTTAATTGAGTTGGTGTTATTTCTAGTGTTTACTATTCTTATCTTGTACAGAAACACAAGGCTACAACAAAACAACCAACAGTGAAAACCAAGGTCTACATCCTCTTCAAAACCTTCCAAAAAGGTGATGCTTCATGTTTCCTTATCTTTCTAATTTATGTCCTTCCTTCTTAATGTGTTCTTTGTAATTAATTTTTTTTAATGTTTGTACAGAGACATAGGGCTTCAACAAAACATGTAGATATTGGTAACAAGTCTTCACAACCTACCACACAGGTTCAGACTCAACCAACCTCTCAAGTGACTTAGTTGGAATGATTTAGTGGTACTATTGCTTAGGTTGTTATTAAGGTACTATTTTTTTATTGCTAGCACTATGAAGCATTTTGCAGTGCTTAGCTTTTGTTTATACTGCCCAAGGCTGGTATTGTCAACTTTATATTAGTAGCACTGAACTGTTAGTGCTTATATTAGTACTTATGCATATGTATTGAGAATTCCATGCTTTGATAGAATGCTTATGACTATGTGGATATGCTTATATTAGTGATTATGCACTAAACTGAACTTTAGAGTGCTTATATTAGTGCTTATGTCTATGTGGTTGATTAGAATGCTTTGATAATGACTATTATGATATTGGATAAGTGATATTCTGTTAGGATTATGCTCAATAGCAAGAGTGTAATATTGTAATTGACAATCTTTTCATATTAATAAAGTGTTTTCTGATTCTTACAAATACTTATAGCATTTATTATTATAATTGTCAAGGTAAATAATCATAAGGTCAAAAGACTATGAGATATGAAGAATTGTTCATACATCCGGATATGTATGAGGTAGACACAATTCTTTAGTTAGTCTTGAATAACGTTCACAACTTAAGTTAAAGGTTGTGCACCTCTATCTTGATAAAGTTGTAGAATTCTTTTACTAGCATTTGAGTGGGATCAAATGAGTTATGATGAGTCTAAAATCATCGAAAGGTTTTCGAGTAAAAGAATCTAGTGCACTGAATGCATTGAACAGGATCACAATGAAATACTTTATCTAGAACCGTCACTAGATATAAGTCTTTTAATTATTAGGACAATCGGAGAGTCAATCTTAATCCTGAGATAAATGATGGACTTATGGTTGCAAGTGTTATCATTTGAGCTATCAATGAGTACGATTATATAGCATAGTCTATCCTCGATAGTTTGGTGGTATTCATTTGTTAATCGATAGAGGACTTCATTTATAGATATGGACATCGTGGCTCCATTTATTAAATGAGAGTATAATATCATCATATGGATGTTTTGAGGTATTGGATATTAAATCTCAACGTTGAGTTTTCAATAATGATTATTGAAGACATGGCTTCTAGACAAGTCAAAATATCCAAGTTCAAAATGTGGTCATATGAGGAAATATGGTAACTTGGAGAGCTATAGGCGGTCTATGAGTTCTTGGCGATTACTGATATTATTCACGAGGATACACCATCTCCTATAAGATTGTCTAGGGTATGAATGAGAAACATCTCCTTATTCTATCTTTATTTAAGAGTTCAATTTTAGCTCTTTAGTGGAATGAGTTAAAATTAATAGATCGGACCTAAGTGAATCATTTGTTGATTGTGATTAGGTTATGTCTATTAAAGCTTAAATTTAGACAGCCCGCCAAGATCCACAATTCACACGTACTTGCATGGATCACTTGATATATTCTACCGGACCAATTTATGGGTCCATCTAGAATTGCATTTAATATATTAAGAATATAATATGTCTATTATTTATTTAATGGGCTGCTCTATTATATTAATATATTAAAAGGAGACATGTTGGCTTGTTTCTTTTAGTAAGAATAAGTCTGGTTCACAGGTGGGCTTTTATTTAAAGTCTAATGGATTAAATAAAATAAGAAAAATAATATTAGGCCCATATATATATGGTGTGGACGGCAAGGCTAATAAAATAGCCCAAGATATTATTTTATTTTATTGTTTTGATTAAATGGAAATTAATTAATTATTTAATTAACTAATAGTTTAAATCAAAATATTTTCCTGATCAGTAAATAAAATACTATGTGTTAGATTAGAGTTAGAATTCTTTTAAGTGATAGGAGTCCTAATGTGGTAAGGATTAAGTCCACATACACTCCATACCACACAAAGAATTCGGCCACCTTAGTCCTATAAGGGTTAGGATTCTTAAATTGATGGGAATTAGGGAAAAGCACAATTCCTTTTCAAGTAAGGAAATTGGCCAACCCTAGATTTCCTACACAAAGAATTCGGCCAACCCTATTTTGAGAAGGAGAAATTTCGGTCACCATATAAATATAAGGTGATAAATTTCGGCCACCAAGAAGCTTGAGTAAGAGAGATTTTTGTTTGCTTTGAAAAATAAAAATCTTACTCAATACACATAGAATTTCGGCCAAGAGAGAAAAAGAAAAATAAGTTCTCATTCGATAGTGCACTTGCAAGCCTTTAACATCAAAAGGTTTTGTGCACACTTTCGATTTAGGGTTACGCGAGTTCCAATCATATCGATTGTGAATTCAAAAGTAACCGGAACTATTTTTCTAGGCTCTTGGTGTTTTGGGATTGAAGATCAGGATCAGAAGTTCCATACATCCATTCTCAGGTAAGCAATTCAAAGAAAAAAGGGAGACCACGCTCCTAGGTGATTCACGTACGTGCTAGGATTGAAGATCTTGCGGATTACCATCGACGTAAGTCAATCGGATCACGCGACAAGAGGTATTTAACTCTAACTGTATATTTGTGTTTAATTAATTAAAGGGTTAAGGTTCAAATCTTTAGAAAAAATTTAAACTATACAAAAATCTACTTTTCGTCTTCCGCTGCGGTTTTAGTTAATTTTTCCCTATATATTCATCAACTGCATTGCATTACATACCACAACTATGTTACATGTTCATAGAACTAAGAAAAAAAATAGGGACACATAACAGTAACATATTAAGCAACATCATATTCTTTAACCCACTTAGAATTCCATTTATACTTGTCATCTAATTGTGCATTCTTCCAATTATACTTTATTCTAGTTTCTGCATCTTTCTATTTAGCAATTTCAATTTTTCATCAATTCCATCCCTATTCATTTCTTGAATACCTTGCATACTTCCCAACAATTCTGTTGCATCGGCTCCCACCATGAAAAAAAATTGCATTGCCTTTTTTCAAAAAAAATAAAACAACTTCTCTGGATTATCAAACGACTCTGAGATTTCACACCAACCTTCTTACCACATCTGCATGTTTTGTTTTTGAATATTAGCACTCCACCATTGAATACTCCCTGTATTTGAACTTCCTTCCATGGTTGTTCACTAACAGATCAATTGTGAATGTGGGTGAATACGGTTGGAGGTATTGATGTTGAATGTGGTTGTTCAAATGTTGAATGTGTTTTTGGTGATGAAATAGATGAATGAATATTGGTTGACATGTGAGTGAATGTGTTTGAATATTTTTGGTGTTAAATGATGAATGTTAAGCATGTTAATATTATATATATATATATATATATATATATAAGGCCACATATAGCCGTTGGAGTCCCTCAACAGATTGATTCAAAGAGCACTTTTGTAATTTTATTAATTAAATCACGTGCTGGATGCTATTGAAAGGAGTTTAAGGGCATTGAAGGGTATTATTGTCTTTTTGTACTCTGCAACTTGTAAGAGTTCCCTTTTCTGTTGAAAAAGGTAACAGAAGAGGTATTTTTAACGTTTCTTTGTTTTTTTTTTGGGTGGGGGAACGGTTTATATGGTGAAAACCTATCATCGTCTTAACAATATGGCAAAAGTCAGGGGGAAAATGATATTTTCCCTTTTTTTATCTCCATCGCCTATTTCGAAGATGGACGATGGAGATTCATATATATATATATATATATATTAGTAACTCTCTAGTTCGGCATCCCGTATGATTTTTTAGTACAGTTTCACTAATTCCAACCATTTGAAATCAGTGTAAATTTTTTTTCCACTGTTTCCAAATTGTTGGAATCAATGAAACCGCACGAATTTTTTGTATTTTGAGGGCATAATTTCTATATATAATTAATTCCATAATTTTAAGGGAATTTGCATTTTTATATTTTTGACGTTCAAACTCAATAAACGGTTAAGTTTGATCAACTTTAACTAACGGTGGGAGAGTTCATTGTCAATTAATGATATAATTGTTTTTGATTGTTAAAGTGAACACTTTAGGGAGGTTGGTTGTAATTTGCTCTTCTTAAAAAGACTATAAACATCTTTTTCATTTGATTTAGCTAGTATGAAATCAAATATAAATTCACCTGGATTACAAATACCAGGTATATAATTAGGACACTTTTTTTTTTAAACAAAACTAATGGCCCTGCACATAAAATGTGCATTGCTATTTACAGTGGCTGGTTTTCTAAGGGTTGATTCTATACTTTGGTAAGTTGAAGTGTGTCCATTTGTCCACCTGCTAGTGAAAAAACAGTGGCTGCAATATGCTTGGAACTGAGTCCTGCCTCTTCAATTTGGTCTGTCTGAGATCCATGGTCGATGTATCTGTCTGGTAGCATCATAGGCCTCCACTGCACGTACCAAAAATATCAGAATTCACCACTTTTAATTATTTGTTGCTTTTAATAAAAATTCATGATTAATTTGGTTAATTAATTAGGAGAAAAATTGGTACCTTAACATTTCCATCCAGCAATCCATGTAAAGCCAAGTAATGAGAAACATGAGAGTTGAATCCTCCAATGGATCCTTCTTCAATGGTGATGAGGACCTCGTGCTCTCGTGCTAGCTGTCTGATCAACTCTCCATCAAGTGGCTTGCAGAATCGAGCATCAGCTACCGTGGTGGAGATGCCGAGCATTTGAAGAAGCTCTGCGGCCGCCAAGCAGCTTCTTACAATTGTTCCATAACCCAAAATTGCCACCTTACTTCCCCTCCTTAGTATCCTTCCCTTACCAACCTACATTCCAAATTTTGAATTAGTATATTTTTGCCAAAATCAAGTCTCTAAAATCTATATATGTAGTAATAATAAGCACCTCTAATGGAGTTCCTCTGTTATTTGGTGGGAGAATTGAGCCAATGCCATTTCCTCTTGGGTATCTGAAGCAACTAGGCCTGTCATCGATGGCTGCAGCTGTGGCCACCATGTGCATGAGCTCAGTCTCATCTGAAGGAGCCATGACCACCATGTTAGGTAAGCAAGCCATGAATGTTGTGTCAAAGGCACCACAATGGGTTGGGCCATCTGCCCCAACGAGACCGGCCCGGTCCACTGCAAATCTCACTGGAAGCTTTTGGAGGTCTACATCATGAGCAACCTGCACCACCGTTATTAACACATTGCAAAGTTGAATAAGAAATTCCAAGAGAAATATGTACCTTAGATATAAATTTTGATTTTTGAAGTTTCTTTTTTCCTTTTTGGAAAGCTGACACCATTATGGATCAGGAGTCTGATGGAATTTTAAGATACATTTATAGTACCAGGGTTTGAACCCTGGGTGGTGGAGCTTCATTTTGAAGTCTCCGACCACTAAAGCAAGTGATCATTTGATTACGAAGTTAATGAGAGTCGAAATGAATTTGATGTGTACCTGATCAAAACCTCTCTGTAAAAAAGAAGAGTAAATAGCACAAAAAGGCTTGAGGCCTTCAGCAGCAAGACCAGCAGCAAAAGTAACAGCATGTTGCTCTGCTATGCCAACATCAAAGCATCTATCTGGGAATTTCTTCTGGAATAAATTGAGGCCTGTACCTCCTCCCATTGCTGCATGTATTCCTACAATCGTATCATCTTTTTCGGCTTCTGCTATCAGAGACTCTGCAAAGTACTGGGTGTAGGACAGTGTATTCTTCTTAACCTTCATTTGTTTCCCGGACTTTGGATCAAATTTCACAACACCATGCATCTTATCAGGAGCAGACTCAGCTGGAGCATAACCTTTTCCTTTCTCAGTGATGGCATGAATCAGTACAGGTCCATGAGCTGCCATGGATTTAACTTCCTTTAAGATACATACAAGCTCTTCCAGGTTATGACCATCTACTGGACCAATATAGTTTATTCCCAGTTGTTCAAACAAGCAACAGACCCCTGAGTTATCAAAGTCGGAGACAGTATCCAGATCAGTTTTGTTGTCTTGGCCTCCAATTAGCTTTGTCTTTTCCTGTTGATGTATCCAAAGGAGTTGGTTTAAATGGTATCTGAAAAGTCTTTTAATATGGGACATAAAATAAAAGGTTGAAGAACAAATATAGGTGTTTGATGAAAGTATGAAAGTGTTTGACGAAAGGTCTAACACCTTCTCTGAGCTTGCAGAGCAGAGCTTCGAGGTTACCTTGGCAGCTTGACGCAGCCTAGTCAAGGCTCTACTGAGAGCACCAACAGGAGGGGCAGGGCCGTCGACGGTGGCAGTGGGCAAGGAGACTTGATTGTTATCGTTCAAGATGATAATAAGATTAGTGTCAAGAAAACCAGCATTGTTCAATGCCTCATATGCCTGTCCTGCTGTCATGGCACCATCCCCAATCACTGAAATCACATGGTTTTTCTTCTTTAATAAGTCTCGCCCAACTGCCATCCCTGTACGCAAAGAAAATACATATTAATGACAACATATATTGGTTTAAGTGGTTGTAATTGTAAAGTGAAATTGTGGTACCTAAAGTAGCTGAGATGCTAGTAGAACTATGACCGACACCAAAGGCATCATGAACACTCTCCTCTCTCTTTGGAAAACCAGACAGCCCACATGTCTGTCGAATTGTGTGCATTCTCCATCTCCTCCCTGTCAATATCTTATGTGGGTATGCCTAAAACAACACCAAATTTTCACATATGAATAGTGAATTGTTGATCAAAACATCAAAAGAGGTTCTATGATGATCACCTGATGACCAACATCCCAAATGATTTTGTCTTCAGGACTGTTGAATACATGGTGAAGAGCCACTGTGATCTCTGTCACACCTAGACTTGAACTTAAGTGCCCACCAGTCTTTGACACTGTATATACTATCTCTTCTCTCAGCTCACCAGCCAATTCCTCCAGTTGCTATATTTGAAATTAAACAACCATTAATATATATATATATATATATATATATAGTGAACATTTTCTAGGGAACCAAACAGTATGGAAACATAAAAGTAATGCTAGTATTCATTCATTTACCTGAATGGAGAGATTTTTGGTCTGAACTGGATATTTGATGGTATCGAGAATAGGAGTGGGTGGCTTGTCCCCAGAGAAATTGACGATTTTTTGAAAATGTCGTGTCTGCTGGGTCCCCTCTTTTATTTCACTCGTTTTGTTACTGTCTAGAGCAGCTCTAACTCCATTGAACTGAAAATGAAATAATGTAGAAAACAGAGTGAGACTAAACTGTACACAAAAATCTCAACCACATAAAATTTAAACTTAATTATTGACTTGCAAACTGAGTTAATTAGTACCCTCCAAGAAAATGTATTATTGATGTTGTAATCTTTTTACTAGTTTGAACCATATATATAACTGAATCCATATTGAGAGAGAGAGAGAGAGAGACCTTGGTGGGGAGAGAAGAAGAACTTAAACCAAGCAAGTTGAGAGAAGAATGGAGTGATGGGATAAAGTTAGTAGTCAGCAGAGAGGAAGCCATTTTGAATTGATGTTTCTTTTTTGAAGTTACGAAGAAGATAGTGAGTAGGAAAGATAAAGAGATGGTGGGTACTAGTATCTGTATATCTCAAGTGGCATTGAGGATGCAAGTAGAGGGTATTTATAAGAAAATTGAGTGGGGTCAGTTGGGTTTCATGTGGAGAATTGAAAAGTCATGCACTGCCTAAAAAACGTGTCTTGAGCTAGTTTTTAATTAATAATTTTAATATACAGTATAGGACATAACTTCAAATCTTATAAATATTAATGGACACAATTCTAGGATGTATCAATAATCAGATTTTGATTAACACATCCCATCAATAATCAGTTGAATATGTTCCAAAATCGAAATCAGATATATATATATATATATATATATATATATTATTTCTCTCAGAACTGACATGTTTTTTTTCTTCCAATTTTCGTGTTTATCTCATATGATAATTAATTTTATAGGACTTTTCACTGATTATCAAATGAAACTGTACGGAAAAAGAAGATTAATCCTAATTAGAAAATTATTATTATTATTATTATTATTATTATTATTATATACACACTTCACAGTCCTAAAAATATCTAGCAACTTAGACCCCGTCATGCAGCTGTTTTTCAGTCAGTTTTCGTTTTTATTTTATAAAAACAATTTCGAATTCGCGTTCGTTAACCCTTTTTCATTTTATTTTCAAAAAACAAAAAACAAAATAAAAAACAAAATCAGTGTTAACAATGAAATATTTGAAAAACACAAAATACTTGTTTTTGTTTTTGTTTTTTTTAAAACTTAACAATAATTTTTTTTTTCCAGAATTCATTATCAAACACAAAAGTACATCCCCAATTCATCAATTCAAAACTAAACCCAATTCATTATCAAATACAAATTTCCTACCATAATCATCAATCCCACCAGAAATTAAACCCAAAACGCCATCACAATTCACAAACCCAAAATCAAACCTAACTTTTTTTTGTTTCATAACATCCTAATTCATCATTTTATCAACAAAATAGAGAACCACCATCAATCGATCGATCTTATCTCATTTCTCTCTAGATCGATCGATCGATCTCACCACCACCATCAACCACCCACTGTCGTCGTCAACAAAATAGAGAACCACCATCAATCGATCGATCTCATCTCATCTCTCTCTAGATCGATCGATTGATCTCACCACCACCATCAACCACCCACTATCGTCGTCGTCGCGCTTCCAGTCCTCATCATCGCTTCTGGTTATCGCCGTCGTTTTCGTCGTTGCTTCCGGTCGCCGTCGTCGCTTGGGTGTTGGGAGGTTTAATGTTGATGATGGAGTGAGAGAGATAGAGAAAATTTTCTATTAGGGTTTTTTGATGATGAACGCATCAGATAGAGAGAGAGATATTATTATTATTATTATTTTTAATTAGTTTTTTATATATTTTAATTTTAAATTTAATTTGTTTTGTTTAGTTTTTCTATCTGAAATATTTAATATCAGAATTTAAGTCGAAAGACAATATTACCCTTCTTGATATGGTCAAAGGTTAAATGTAACAGACGTTGATTGACGACAGAAGAGGTGTGTGTCAATTAATGATAAAATTATTTTCGTATGTAAAAGAGCAAACCTTAAGGGAGTTTGGTGTAATTAGTTCTATATATTTTAAATAATGTTTTTCTTTTTTCTTTTTTTTTCTTTTTTGAAAAATTTTAATTAATCTTTTGATATTTTTGGAGTAATCTACCGGACACGTTTTTAGTGTTTTCATTTTTACGGTTTTTCGTAAATGCTACCAGACACGTTTTCGAATTTTAAAACTGAAACTAAAAACACTGTTTACATTTTCAATTTTCTTTTCAAAAAACATCAACTAAAAAACGCTTACAGGACGGACCCTTAATAACTCTAGTTTTGACCCTTTTTTTTGTTTTTTAAAGAAAAAATTGGGCACCCATGTTGATAAAATTATGGAACCTTTTCTTTTTTATTGTTCATTATTTATAATGGAATGAACCATTTCATTAACCGGATAATTATATTTAGATAAAATTGAGTTTCAATTGTCAAAGGCTCGTTGTCTTGGTGACATGAGACTTCACGATCTTCATCAATTTAGATAATATATTTTATCCCATCTTTATTTATAAAACCATAATAAATGTAGTAAAATTTGTCCCAATCTCATTATTATATTGCTTGATATGGGTGCGTCACGTCAAGATGTATTATAAAAAATGGAGTTTCAAATTCTTTAACTACAATATCTTAGTATGTAGTAGTAATTTACTGTTTGTTACGATGATAATAGAACCCTCGTAAATTAATCCCCTATAAATTAATAACATCTCTATATTAATAAAAAATTTCGGTCCTGACTCAGACTAGTGTAAAAAATTAAAGGTAATTATCAATTAGGTCATGGATTTTTTTTTTTAAATTCCAAATTGTTTAAGACTTTTATAAAAGTGACTAAATTGGTCATTACATTTTTTCCAAGTGCCAAATTAGCCCCTCTAACTAAGTTACGTCATTCAATTTTAACTGGGTAAGGGTAAAATTGTACTTTACTCCTAAACAATATAATAATGACTCATGTACAGTTTTGTTTTTAAAACACATGTATATTTTTGTTTATTTTATTTATGGATTTTGATTTTTTTTAATAATTTTGACAACAATACTTGCATAATATTAACAAAAAAAAAACAATTACATAAAACATGGTACAAGACTAAACTGGGAATTAATGGTAACCTTGTTTATAAAATAAGGGTATAATTAACATTGTCCTATTAAAAAAATTACATTTTATTTGAAACATTTAATTAAAAAAGGTACAAATGTTGTTTCATTAATAATATTTTTGGATTTTGTTGTAATTATAATGGTGAATTTAATACACCAAAGACAAAACAACTTTACTCTAATATAACAAATAAATGGTATTTACGTACTTTAACTAAAATTGTTAAAGTCAACTATTATATTTAATATCGTTAAACTGTTAGAGGAACCAATTTCGTCACTTCTAAAAAGAGAGAGACTAATTTGGCACTTGGGAAAAATGTGATGACCAATTTGGTCGCTTTTGTAAAAGTCGCAAACAACTTGGAATTTTAAAAAAATCCAAGACCTAATTGGTAATTGCCCAAATATTAATAAGCCTCTCTATCGTAATAATTAATAATTTCTTTTTGAAACCTACTGTAAAATTTCGGTCCCAATTGTCGCATAAATTAATAATTTCATAAAATTACAAAATATATTACATATTATTCAAGAACTGGAAAAGTACTTCAAGATGCTAGTTTGCACAAGGCCACAATGTTTGATATTTTTGACTTCATCCTTGATCTTTTGAATTGTCCTCCAAAAGTTATTATAATCACCTTCTCGTTGTAGCCAAAAAGTTTCAACTAAATTTATCATTTCAACATGAAATTTCCTTAACAAATTTTTTTCTAAACAAGGAATCGACTAAATAATGAATCCTGAAAAGGAACCTTTCATAAATAAAAAAACTGACTTCCACATATTTTTAAAGACAAAATAACACTTTATAAGGTAAAACCCTTCAAATTGATAACCCTTATATATTAATATTTTTAGATTTCAAAAATATTAATTTAGAGAATTGTACTATAGTTGGACTCAATTTCAGCACCGTTTTGTAAAAAGAAATAGTAATTTTGTAGATTTTACACTGTTATGTACTTATGTAGTTATGTCATATATGGCAACAAAACAGTCAAACACATGGAAAACAAGGTTGACAATTTTAACAATCAAAATTAAATCATAAAAAAATGAATATGGAAGGCAGTACGAGAGTGAAGTAGTGAACCCCAAATTGTTGTACAGCAATTAAGAATCACGTTTTTCACGATTTACATATCATTTAAGAATCACTTGTTTCGCATATCAATTTATACATGAAAAAACGACAAGCACGTGTTCCACTCTTCTGTGGATTTGTTTATTTCCTCCAGAAAAGTCCAAATTCTAGTTTGTTTGGTTTGAGTTTAATTGTTTGACTATGTATTTTTTTTCAAGTACAAAATTGAGAGTGTATTAAGACGAGTATATATATATATATTTTTTTGAAATACAAGTCAAGTCTAATTGAAAGGACCAATAAATGAATTCCGTATTTAGCTTTGTTTGTCATACATTTATTCTTATAATTAATTAATTATTCGTTCAAGTAAATTCCTGCGGTCGTCGTATAATTATCATCTTCCGGATAGTTTATTACTTTATTAGATTGCATTTTATTCATTATTGATAAATGTGGAAAAACAGAAAGAAAAAATCTGTATATTTCATGTTAATCATTTTCTTAGAGTTTGTTTGGTTGGCCTTTTGAAAAACCTATATTAGTAAAAGATTTACTTGTAGCAGATCTATAAGAAATAGAGTTTTTGAAAAAAAAATTATAATTGTTTGGTTGGTAGACTTTTTAAAAAAACTAAAAGTTTATTTGAAGAAGTACCACCCCCCCCCCCCCCCGCATGAGCTTTTGCCTAGTTTAAAATCTACTACCCTCTACTCAATTTAAAATAGACAATCTCAAAAACCGAACCAAACATCTCTAAAAAACTCAAATAGACGTCTGTAGACCTTTTGAGCAAATAGAAAGCTCAACGAGCATTTAGCCTCTTCGGACTATTAACAACTTTTTCTAGTGATAACAACTCGAGAAAGAAGAGTTGGAGATAGAAACAAACTCTCCTAGGTTTAAACTCTATGAAAAAGGGACTACCTATCTAACAAACTAATTCAAACATATTGACTTATTTACATTTAAATAACTAGAGGTAAATAACTCTAGTAAATGAACTTCTCGACACTCTCTCTTAAGCTAGTGAGTAGGCATTCTCCATTCCCAACTTGAAAACAATCTCCTGGAATGTTCCACTATTAAGTTCTTTTGTCAACACATTGGCTAGTTGATCCTTGGCTGGAACAAAAGGTGTGCATATCAGCCCACTATCTAGTTTCTCCTTTATGAAGTGTTTGTCCACTTCAATATGTTTTGTCATGTCATGCTAGACTGGGTTGTTTGCGAAACTTATTGCAGACTTATTGTCACAGTAGAGTTTTATTGGTCCATCCCACTTAATCTTCAAGTCTTCTAGGATGATCTTCAGCCATAGTGTTTCACAAACTCCTTGTGTTGTTGTCCTAAACTCAGCTTCGGCACTAGACCTTGCAACCATATTCTATTTTTTATTCCTCCAAGTCAACAGGTTGCCACTAAGGAAAATGCAGTAGCCATAAGTAGACCTTCTTTCCACAAATGATCCTACATAGTCAGTATTGGTATATGCTTCTACTACCAGCCCTGGATCTCTCTTGAATAATATTCCTTTTTTTTTATTAGCTTTAAGGTAGTGTAAGATACGGTAGACAAGCTTTAGATGAACCTCTTTGGGATTGTGCATAAACTGACTCACCACACTAACAACATATGCTATATTTTGTCGTATGCGAGAGAGGTAGATAAGTCTGACAACCAACCTCTGATATGTTTCCCTATTCACAACAGCATCCTTATTTGCTTCTCAAAGCTTATGATTAGGTTCTGTATGGGTGTTTGCTGGTTTGCAAGCTAGTTTCCATGTTTCCTTCAACAAATCATTTACATATTTGTTTTGTGAGATAAAAATGCCTTGTCGTGAATGGGCTACTTTAATCCCTAGAAAATACTTCAACCTCTCAAGCTCTTTAATCTCAAACTCTCTAGCCAGACACTATTTCAAGGTCTTCCTTTCTTTCTCATCATTGACGGGCACGTCGTTGAAGTGCCATCAAAAGATTGAACATTTAAGTTCGGCCTCGCAAGTGTACGGGTCGCAGAGACTAGCACAGCAGCAAGCAAGGATCGCTCCGCAGAGAGGTGAGATTCACCGATCGTCTCTAGTTCTAACTATTTTTACAACACGCCGAGCAGACTCGTGTGTTGCAAATGCAAAAGAATGTGGAAAAGTAAATGCTAAACTAACATAACAAACTACATAAACAAATATGTACAAGGATATGATGGAATAGAGTGATATGGACGTTAGGATTATGCTCAATAGCAAGAGTGTAATATTATAATTGACAATCTTTGCATATAAATAAAGTGATTTCTGATTCTGCAAAATCTTATAGCATTTATAATTATAATTGTCAAGGTTAATAATCATAAGGTCAAAAGACTATGAGATATGAAGAATTGTTTGTACATCCGGATATGTATGAGGTAGACACAATTCTTTAGTTAGTCTTGAATAACGTTCACAACTTAAGTTAAAGGTTGGGCACCTCTATCTTGATAAAGTTGTAGAATTCTTTTAGTAGCATTTGAATGGGATCAAATGAGTTATGATGAGTCTAAAATCATCGAAAGGTTTTCGAGTAAAAGAATCTAGTGCACTGGGTGCATTGAACTGGATCACAATGAAATACTTTATCTAGAACCGTCACTAGATATAAGTCTTTTTATTATCGGGACAATCAGAGAGTCTATCTAAATCCTGAGATAAATGATGGACTTATGGTTGCAAGTGTTATCATTTGAGCTATCAATGAGTACGATTATATAGCATAGTCTATCCTCGATAGTTTGGTGGTATTCATTTGTTAATCGATAAAGAACTTCATTTATAGATATGGACATTGTGACTCCATTTATTAAATGAGAGTATAATATCATCATATGGATGTTTTGAGGTATTGGATACTAAATCTCAACGTTGAGTTTTCAATAATGATTATTGAAGACATGGCTTCTGGACAAGTCAAAATATCCAAGTTCAAAATGTGGTCATATGAGGAAATATGGTAACTTGGAGAGCTATAGGCGGTCTATGAGCTCTTGGCGATTACTGATATTATTAACGAGGATACACCATCTACTATAAGATTGTCTAGGGTATGAATGAGAAACATCTCCTTATTCTATCTTTATTTAAGAGTTCAATTTTAGCTCTTTAGTGGAATGAGTTAAAATTAATAGATCGGACCTAAGTGAATCATTTGTTGATTGTGATTAGGTTATGTCTATTGAAGCTTAAATTTAGATAGCCCGCCAAGATCCACAATCCACACGTACTTGCATGGATCACTTGATATATTCTACCGGACCAATTTATGGGTCCATCTAGAATTGCATTTAATATATTAAGAATATAATATGTCTATTATTTATTAATGGGCTGCACTATTATATTAATATATTAAAAGGAGACATGTAGGCTTGTTTCTTTTAGTAAGAATAAGTCTGGTTCACATGTGGGCTTTTATTTAAAGTCTAATGGATTAAATAAAATAAGAAAAATAATATTGGGCTCATATATACATGGTGTGGGCGGCAAGGCTAAATAAAATAGCCCAAGATATTATTTTATTTTATTGTTTTGATTAAATGGAAATTAATTAATTATTTAATTAATTAATAGTTTAAATCAAAATCTTTTCCTGATCAGTAAATTAAATACTATGTGTTGGATTAGGGTTGGAATTCTTTTAAGTGATAGGAGTCCTAATGTGGTAAGGAGTAAGTCCACATACACTCTTTATTATACAAAGAATTCGGCCACCACTAGTCCTACAAGGGTTAGGATTCTTGAATTGATAGGAATTAGGGAAAAAGACAATTCCTTTTCAAGTAAGGAAATTAACCAACCCTAGATTTCCTATTCAATGAATTCGGCAAACCCTACTTGGTGATGGAGAAAATTCGGCCAACCTATAAATATAAGGTTATGAATTTTCGACCACCAAGAAGCAAAATAGAGAGAGATTTTTGTTTGTTTTGAAAATAAAAAATCATACTCTATACACATAGATTTTCGGCCAAGAGAGAAAAAGAAAATAAGTTCTCATTCGATAGTGCACTTACAAGCCTTTAATATCAAAAGGTTTTGTGCACACTTTCGATTTAGGGTTACGCGAGTTTCAATGATATTGATTGTGAATTCAAAAGTGACCAGAAGTATTTTTTTAGGCTCTTGGTGTTTTACTATTGAAGATCAAGATCAGAAATTCCATACATCCATTCTAAGGTAAGCAATTCAAAGAAAAAGGGAGACCACGCTCCTAGGTGATTCACGTACGTGCTAGGATTGAAGATCTTGTGGATTACCATCGACGTAAGTCAATCGGATCACGCGACAAGAGGTATTTAACTCTAACCGTATATTTGAGTTTAATTAATTAAAGGGTTAAGGTTCAAATCTTTAGAAAAATTTTAAACTATACGAAAATTATTTTTTCGCCTTCCGCTGCGGTTTTAAGCAGTTTTTCCCTACAATGGAATGTAAATGGTTACACTAAGTAAATGACTCCACCATAGCAATCACCCATTTTTATACAAACATGCATAGTCAATGTTGAATGTCGTGCTCACTTAATCCCGGCCGATTGTCCTCACTCCAGCAACAATCGACTATACCGATATGCACCAGCAACCTATTGTTACATGGTTGCCCGAACTGTACTCGAGTTCATTAAGAATTATGAGACACATAACGACAATACACGCAAAACCGCGCGCAGGCTCTACATGTAGCGGCCAACCTACTTGTGCACGTTGAGTGCTTCACCTCTCGGTCCTTCACACAACAACCTAAGTTCATTCAAGCGGTATCTAATCACTCAAAAGCGTTAAACACTTCAAATGACCACTCAACCATCAACAAACACATTCAATAAAAAGGCAACAATGCTAGGTTTACATCAAACCCCTAATGAATAAAAGTACACATCAAAGAAGAGATAAAAATACAAGGAAAGAAATACAAAATGGATAGAAAGGAGACCCCTCATCCGTAACCGGGAATCGAACACCGGGTCTTCTCGGGTGTCAATCTGAGATGTCCTGACCACTGGACGACTACAGCGTTCTCCTATCTCATGAATGCACAACCCCCTCAATAAAAGAGAGAACTCTCTCCTTATCTCTCTAAACTCTCTAAGATGGATGACTTAAAATGGAAATAAGCTTACCAGTAACTATATGCACTAAAGTTGACTGTTAAACATTATGAGCATTCAATTAAAGAATTTAAGAACAATTAATACATTTATTATACAAGTGTAGGTTTACAATATCCCTAAATTCATGATACTTAATTAAGAAAACAAGAAATACAAAGAGAATGAGTAAATGAAATACAACCCTTGAAGAAAACTCCTCCAAAAGCTCATTTCCATGCTTGGCTCGTTTTTGGTCAAAGACTCCTCCTATCTCCTTGCAGTCTACTCTCAATTGGGTGGATGAAGTGTATAAAAGGGTGGTGGAGGTGTATGGTGAGCTCCCATGGAGGAAAAACCTCCATGGGAGCTTGAATCAATCCTTTGGTGAAGAAGATGGAAGCGATGAAGAAGATGGAAGAAAGAGGTTGAGAAGGGATTGAAAGAGGGGAAGAGATCTCTGAAAAGATGAGAGAAAATAGGGTATTTATAGAGTTGGGAGGTTAGGGCAAGAATTGGGTATGAAAAGACAAGATTGCCCCTCAAAAACGGTCTGAAAATGACTGATCTGGGCAAAAGGCGAAATCAGAGGCTACTTGGGGAAGTAGCCTTTCTAGTCGCCTAACATACTGGTTTGAAAATCACGTTTTGACAGTGCTAAAGGCGACATGTGAGGCTACATGTGGGAAGTCGCCTCAAAAGTCGCCTAACCCTCTGGTGAAGAATTTCCAGCAGCGTGTACCGTTACGAAAATGGTCATAACTTCCTCTACAAAACCTGGAATTGCATTCTATAAAAATAAGTGGAAAGTAGACATCCGGGGCTTTCCGAAAATAGGTAGTAAGAAATGTAGTTCGATCTGAGGAGGGAGATATAGTCCCCGAAATCTGAGTGTACTGCACATGCATTTTCCCTTTCAGCCCAAAAAACTTCAAACTCTTCAATTAAGCTCAAATACCTTCCGTAGGGAACATGCACCTACACAACACTCACAAACACATTATATACCAAAATATGCTCGAAAATGAGAACAAAAGCTAGGAAATGGGGACTTCAAATAGGTATATAAATCGGTACGATCAATCATCACTCGTGACAATTATGTCATCTGCATACATTAGAAGTGTTGTAACTCCCCATGAAGTAGAGTGTTTAATGAATAAGGTGTAGTCTCCTTGACGTAGTCTCCTTGACTTTGTCTATACCTTATAGCTATTAAAACCTTTGCAAACCCCCTCAACCAGGCTCTAAGTGAGTGCTTAAGGAAATACAAAGCCTTTTTCAATCGACACACCTTGTTTGCTTC
The DNA here is from genome assembly GCA_033220585.1 of Dipteronia sinensis. NCBI lineage: Eukaryota > Viridiplantae > Streptophyta > Magnoliopsida > Sapindales > Sapindaceae > Dipteronia > Dipteronia sinensis. The sequence goes on along the minus strand of CM065638.1, from coordinate 20,233,522 downwards.
TACTCCACTCCCATACCCTGGTGGAACTTGCATTTATATTTCCTCTTCTAAGACTCTAAGAAGAAAAAGCATTCTTCACGTAAAACTGTTGAAGAGGCCAATAGTAGTTTGCAGCCAAATATAACAACTCCTCTAACTTCCATGTCTTATTCTTCTCTCAAGAATCCATTTCTACTTTCATGCCTTGTCTCAACTCCTCATTGGTTAATGTTGGGGTTTATGCCCTAAAGATGTAATATGTAAATGGATTTATGAAATAAATAAAAAAGAAAAGTTCAATTCATTCTTGTTGTGTTGTTTATTTTATAACCTGTGCATATATTAACATCCTAGATTGCCAGATGTAATGTCGAACTGTGTATATGAGTGTCATATATGGATGGATACAGTTAGAGACGTGCAATCTAAAGAGTCCATGATAGCAAATAAAGCTGGGTACTTTATTTGTAGTTAATCTATAGCTGTGGTCCATTCCGTAATATACGGTGATTCTATCCTGAATCACTCATATGACATATGGGAATAGAGACACCTTGTATGATGTGATCATATAGGACTGGGCCATGATCTATATGAATCTCTCACCAAGATCTGTTTACTGATGAGATTCATATATATCAACTAATGATGGCTATATGTGGGTGATCTTAATCCTGAGTGTCTTATCTACTCCTTCAGGTTAGATCGTGGTCTTTGATATACCATGGGTGAGGTCGGATGCAGTTCCTGATCAATATGCTCCGTCTGTTGGGATTACGGTTTGGCTTGTGGCTGGGAAGGTATGTACACAATAGTGGAATCCACTCCTTCTTGTGAGAAGTAAATGAAAGTTCCCTTAAATGTTGATTTGGGGCTTGGACAATATGAGCGCTCTTCTAATTCCGTGAGGAAATAGGATTTATTTTTTATTAGAGAATCAATGGTACTTAAAGGATATATGTAATTAGAGGAGTATAATGGACATTATGACCCAGCTCTAATTATGAACTACTTTTGAGGATCACACCATGTGTAATAGCTATATCGATGGACACCGAGTTGTATCGGTCTGTGTAAAAGCGTCTGCAGTTGAAAGAGTGTAGCTTCAGGTTTATAGTGGAATAACACCGGAGTTAATAATAAAGGAATATTAATTAAAGAGTTTAATTAATGATTCCGAGGATTATTAGAGCTCAAAATACTGTGGGTCTATTAGGTTCCCTTGCTAGCCCGATCAATTTAGGTAACAAGGGTCACAGATAATTAATTGGACAGTCCAATTAATTGTGTTACGAAAGTGACACGTGTCAAGAGTTGATTGAGTAATTGGGTTATTCAATTGATTAAAATGACAATTATGACAATTAAATAATAAGATTATTTAATGATGTAATTAGTCATATATGGAGGGTTTCATTTGTTATTTATTTTGAATAGTGAGATAATGAGATTATCTCATTTATTAAATAAAATAAATTGAAATATATTTGAATTTAAATTGTTTAAATTTAAATATACATAATATCTTTTTTAATAAATAAAATATAGATTTTATTTTAAAAGATAAGGTGCGGTTATTTGAAAAAGATATAAAAGAGTTTTATATTTTTTTTGAAAAACCTTAACCAAATATGCATGCACATATATTAGTGTTTGTATAGGATACAAATATTGTGTGCGTGAATCAATTTACAAAGGAGAAACAAAAGGGAAAAAACGAATAGGTGTGTGTGAGATCAAAAGAGTTTAAAAGAGAGAAAAAATTGGTGTAGGCGTGCACCAAGTGAAACAAAAAAAAAATGTGTTGTGCACTATTGAGAGAAATTTGTTTTTTTTTTTAAAGTACAAGAGTTGTTCTAAGTTTTTTTTTTCTCTTAAAAGAAATAGTTTCTTCTTCTTTTCTCTGAATCCTCCATTCAAGTTCCTGAGTACGTGACGCGCCCACACGCAGTTATAAGTCCCGGGATATAGCGAGGAAGATCGGTGGTACAGACCAGGAGCATATCGTAAAGTGAATAAGCATCCAAACGTTGGTAAGGTTCTAAGTTTTTTTTATATATTGATTACAATTTCCCGTGTTTACATATTATATGTATTAGTTCCGGAAAAATAATTACGATCTCAAGTTCACTGGTTCCAGATTAATTATGATATGTATAAAAAAATTTAAAACATATTTCCGTTGCGTTACCAGTGAATGGGGTTCCAACAGTTAATGTCTCATGTTATTGAAAAAATCTGAAAGGCTGACAGGTCAGCATCATTATCGGAGAAAGCAGTGATCATATATGTCACGTAACTAAAGTCAGCATGGCGAGATCAATTTTAGTTGGCCAATAATTGACTTTAAGTCCTGACAAGATCTAGTCAAGTTTATCCGATCAATTAGGTAAAGATAATCTAACCAGGTTCATCAAACTGATTGGGTATAGATAACCCGGTTAGGTTCAGCTAGCCATTCAGGTAAAGAAACCTGGTCGGGTTAGACAGCTGATCAGATAAAAGATACACTGGTCGGGGTTGAGTAACCGATCGGGGCAATGAGACCCGATCAGATTAGATAACCGGTTGGCCAACAATACGTTGAAGATGTTAAGTCTAAGATAACCACGACTCAAATATGCAGAGAAAGAGTATTATCCAAACAAAGAACCATGAAGTAAACTCTAATAAGGAAACAAATTTCCTTAAAGATATTAGAGCCCAAGTTCAACGGGGAATCTAATTCATTAAAATCACAAAATATACAAAACATGAAAGAAGATAAGGACGACTCCAACAAGTTAGAGTCTTAGTAAATCTTGTCAACTTTCCTTACTTGTACATTAAGAATTAATGTTCTATGCATGTATAAATAGATCTTTAAACACCATTATGTACGTGATGTAAAAAACGCATATAGTAGCAAGAGTGCAAGAAAGATATAGTGTGTAATCCATTTTTACATAGTGAAATCTTTCCCTTGCCGTCTCCGTCAACCGTGGTTTTTTCCCCTTAGTGTTTTCCATGTAAAACTTTGAGTTTTGCATGATTAAGTTTTACCTTTTTAGTTTACAATTAAATTGTTAATCACATTAACGTTGCTGGATGTGTGTCTATTTTTGGAATCTAAAAATCACCGTCAACAATTCACGCTAGAAGGAAGGGGAAACTAAACTGTGTTGTAGAATCACCTCAAGAACTTGTGAAAAGTTGACATGTCAAACAGTAGATATGGGGATGCCTCAGGTCGTGTTGGGAGCCAATCCCCACACGATGTTGACAGACTCATTTTTTTTTTTGAAGTATTACATTATTTTGGGGTTTTTTAGGGAGTGGGGTGGACTCGAACCCGCAACCTCATGGTGCAGAAGTAAGGGGTTTACCACCAGACCAACTTAATCTCCTCATTTAATCGATAGTTCTACAATCTACTATTATACAAGATGTATAGTTGGATTAGTTATCAATTTTTAAATAAATTCTAATTTTATTTCAAAAAGAAAATCTTTTTTTTTTCAAGTTTCATTTATTCATAAAATGTTTGTTTTTTACAATGAGATATTATTAACTATATATTAAATAATCTTATAAGTTATAACTAGACCTGCCGGCTGCTTCTGCTTATAAGTTAATGAAATTCATTTTCCATGATTGAGAGAATTAAGAGAGGATTTATTCCCCTACTATATTGGTTAAAATGGTGACACTTGAATATTAAAATTTAAAATATATAACAAATTTGGACTTGTCGATGCTCTTAATTTAAGTGTGTTTAGATTATTATAATTTTTTAATCAACTTAAGTTGCATCACGGTTTTTATTTTATTTTAAATATTACATAAATCGGTGGGTTTTGGAGAAGGGGAAGATCACGACCAGCTCTAAGATTTTTGGGGCTCGAGACGAACTATAGAAAATGAGGTTTTCGATACTCTATGTATGTTTGCTTGATTATTATTTTTTCTCAAGTAAATACTTATAAAAATCAATATAATAACTCAAACTCAAGACTATAACATAACAAAATAGAAAATACAAAGTTACCAAAATAAAAATTTTCCTATCAAGAGAGTTTTGTAGAACCCTAATTTTGATTTTCAATTTTTGTTCGAATGTTTGATAAAAGGCAAATTTTGATCCAGTGTCTTTCTTGTAAGAATGATAAATGTGTTTTCATTGGTTGTCCTTTAAAAAAAAAAATTATGTGTGCGGTGAGTTATTTATGAGCCTGTTTTGTTTAAAATCGGGTATGGACCGTATTTTCAATTTATATATAAAAAAAAAAAACTAAAATTTTAATACTTTTAGAATCAAAGCCCTAGAAGGTTGCCTCACTAGTAGGCATGACGCCGGTTCGGTTCGAACCGGCGAACCGGACCGGAACTGGTTTTTTCGGTTCCGGTTCCAAACCGAACAAGAAACCGGTACTGACCGGGCCCGATTCGAACTGGACTGGAACCGGTGGTTCGACCAAATTTTTTTTTTAAAAAAAAAAACATTTTACTTATAAAAATACAATGTTTAAAAAAAAAATGGACATTGTAGAGTATTGAGTCATGACCCATAACCCTTGTCCAAATGAATATAATTTCTAATGCATTATTCTCCTTTTTATATAGATTGTGCAACTCTTCACTTGTCTTATTTATCCAATGTGGGATCTAAGATTGAATAAAACTAAGATTATAAACAATTACTCTATGACCAAGATTAGGGAAGAATAATATGTGAATGAGATTTGATGATTTATTAATATATATATATATATATATATATATATTAATAGTATATTAAAAAAAATGATACATATTATTATATATTTGTATTCACAATCCACATAATATAGAAGATTAAGAAAAGTATATATAGAGATGTGATGTGATTTAATCCAAAAATGATCCAATTCTTTTGTCTTTTATTAACAATATTCCCTTTGTTTACATCCAATAACAAGTTAAAAAAAATTTCAAATAGAAATTCATTATGTTATATCAATAAATGTAAATGGAAATTCAATCCTACATCCCACATCGGATAAATAAGAGAAGTAGAGAGAGACCTAACCTCTATAAAAATGAGGAGAATGCAAATGAAAATAAACATTCTTGGACAATGGTTATGGGCCCTAACCCAATACTTTTTAATGTCCTATCTAACATTTCTTTTTATTTTTAAATAAAATGTTACTTTTTGAAAGAAAAAAAACAGAACCGTCGGAACTGGTGGAACCGGAATCGGAACCGGCCCACAACCGAACCGGCGTCGAGCCTACTCACTAGACTCTCCCTATGACCGATTTTAGACAGGACTCAAACCTTCAATTTCGTGGTACAAGTGTGAAGATTATAAGAGCATCTCCCACTCATCTCTAATTCATCTCTCCAAGACTTTTTAGAGTAGGAGTTACTCACACCCATCTCTAAATTGTTGTCTCCAACATAATTTTTTTAGAGTTTCAAATTTTCCATCTCTAAATTTAGAGAAGCACTATTCCATCTCTAAATTCACTTTTTAACTTTTTTTATTCCATTTATATCCTTTTACATTTTCCATTGAATTCAATTAATGTATAATAACTTTTAATTTATACATTTTATTAACATAAAAACTATATCATTAGAAAATTCTCATCTAAATCTTTAAAATGAGTCCAATATTGAATATTAATGGATAATTTTTTATTTACCATACTTTAACATTTGTTCTTCATATTATTATTTTGTTATAATTTTCTCTAAAAAAAATTATTTTATATTATAAAAATAAATCTATTATTACATATTGATAATTATAAGTTAGTAATACAATAAAAACCGAAACATAGTTTTGAAATAATAAATATTAATATTAAAAATTACAATAACATAAAAATATTAAAATAAGGATAAAAAAACAAAAAACTCATTTTCCAACTAAATTGTTATAAATGATGAAGTAGACGGTGAAGTGGATGGTGAAGTAACCAGAGTAGCTATTTATAAAAAAATAAACTGATGGGTGGTGTATTTAATTGGTTGAAAAAGTTTTATACAACAACAAATTAGTAATAAATGCTCCAAATAAATTGATGGGTGGTGTATTTATTTATTAGTAAGATATTTATAAATTCATACACTAATAAAATATTATATATAAAAAAGTAAAAAATATAAATATAAATGTTATTATAAATAATATTTGTTAAAATTTAGTTTAATAGTAATTTATTATAAAAATTAAAAAATAATAATGAAAATATAAGTTATTTGAGGATATAAATAGAAATAGGGATAAAGATAAAGATAAGAATAGAGAGTGTGATAGCACTGAATATTTTTTAGAGTAGAATCTAAAAAAAAAGTATTTCATTTTAAAACTTTATTTCAGAGAAAGATAAAGATAGGTAGGATATTTCATTAATACCCTAATCTCTTCTTCGGAACGTCTCCGTTAAACTAAAGAAATTTTGCATTCGTGGAGGTAGAAAATCAAAACAAAAATGTACGTCCTTCCTTGGAAGTTGGAAAGTAGCAATCAAGAGTCAAAACAACAATAGTGAAATAGATATTGACTGGACAATGCGAGAATCTCGTTGCTTATGCACGCAGGCACGCAGCACGTTGTATGTGAAATTGAGCTTTCATTTCATTACCGGTTGAGTGTGACTGTGAGTGTGACTGTGAGGTAGTCACTCTCATTTGTTTCCAATTTTTCTCCTGCCTCTTTTATTCATGTAAAGTGCATCTCTCAGTGTGACTGTGAGGTAGTCACTCTCATTTGTTTCCAATTTTTCTTCTGCCTCTTTTATTCATATAGGGTGCGTTTGGTATAAGGACGGGATTGGACTGGACTGGACAGGACATGACAGTTGTTCCATGACATGTTTGGAATGTATGGAACAGGACTGTGGATTATACTGTTATACGTTTGGTATGGCTGGGACATGACAGGACAAGAGATTCAAATGACCAGAGTGCCCTCCTTATTTTGTCTAATATTAAACAATTTTTATATATCGTATTTAACAATATTAAATAAATATTGTAATTGAAATATATTATAATATTTAACAAAAACAAAAGGGTTCAAATGACCTCTTGTTTTCAATTACGATATTATTATATTTTACACAAATAGTAATATTGTAATTGAAATATATTATAATTATTTAATAATATTATATAATAATATGATATATTATATCATTATATATGATAATATATAAGATATATATATAATATTAAATATTTATACATATAAAAAATATAATATTATATATATTATAATATATGTATATATATATTAATAATAAATATTGTATATTATATATATGTATCCTATATATATAATAATATAATATATATGATATATATTATTAAAAAATATATATATTATTAAATATATTATTATATATAATAATATTTAAAAATATATATTATAATTACATATATAATATTATATATATATTATAAAATTATATAATATATTAAATATATTATTAATATATATAAATACATATATAATAATAATATATACATAATATATATATACAGGATATATATATCATATATAATGTATTATATATATATATATATATATTAATATATTATATATATAATATATATAGGATATATATCATATATAATGTATTATATATATTATTATATATATATATGATATAGTATATATTATTAAATATTATTATATATATAATAATATATTTAATATGTTATATATAATTTTATAATATATATTATATTATATTATATATGTAATTATAATTTTTATATATTATTAAATATTAATATATATATATTAATATATTTAATATATTATATATTATTATATATAATTTTATAATATATATATTATATGTAATTATAATATATATATATATATTAATAATATATATATATAATATTGGATATGTTTGTAATTATTTGAACATTTAAAGGGTAAATTAGTCTTTTTGACACTGGTCCCATGCCATGGGACAAATTGTCCTAAGGTCTTGGGTGGGACAATTTTTTGTGATTTTTGTCCCACCTTGTCCCGTCTTGTCCCATGCTAAGGTCGTGCCAAACGTGGGACAAGAACAAGTTGTCCCACATTGTCCCGTCCTGTCCCGCGTACCAAACGCACCCATAAGGTGCATCTCTCATTCAATCTCTATCATTATCAGTATCTCTATCTCTATCTGTATCTCTATCTCTAAAATAGATATCCAAAAGTAATATTCTTCTAAGATTTTATCTTTAAAAAAATTTCACTCCCGCCATACTCTATATCCTTATCTTTATCTCTATCCTTATTTCTATTTATATTTCCAAATAACTTATATTTTTATTATTATTTTTTACTTTCTTAATAAATTATTGTTCAACTAAATTGTAACAAATATTATTTTTAATAACTAATTTTCGCAACCTACATATTTATTTTCTAACATTTTTCAACTAATTTTCCCAACCTAATTATTTCTTTTCTAACTTTTATAATCAAATTTTTTCACCGAAATATCTTACATGTTTTATTTATTACCTAATTATCTCTATCAAAATTTTCAATCAAATTTTTGTAATCTAATTTATAATTAGTAATATGTAATAAGTGATTTTTTTTATAACATAATAATTTTTTTAGAGAAAATTATAACAAAATAATAACATGAAAATGAGGAAAGTATAAAAAATTATTAATTAATATTCAATATTGGACTCATTTTAAAGATCTAGATGAGACATTTCTAATGGTATAATTTTTATGTTAATAAAATTTATAAATTAAAATTTATTATACATTAATTGAATTTAATGAAAAAGGTAAAATGATATAAATAGAATAAAAAATGTTGAAAAGTTAATTAAAAGTATAAGATTAGAATTTAGAGTATCAATATTAGAAACTCTTAAAAACTTTCTTTGAGACATAACTTTAGAGTATGGTGTGAACAAACCATACTCTAAATTTTTTTGGAAATAGGAATTAAGAGTATGGTGGGAGATGCTGTAATCATATACCACTAACACCACAAACTAATTTGGCTACACATAGGATGAGAATGTATTGTTGTTGTTGGTTTCATCCAACAAGGAATGGTTCTCCACTCTTCCTTACATTTAAAAATAATAACCGATTCACAAATAAATTAAGGGATGTTATGAAAGACGTCCGTCTTATTTGAGGTATTCACCGTTTTGGCCCTTCAGTATGAAAAATGGCTATTTTGATCATTCTGTTAACTTTTTAATGAAAAGAAAAATACTGCTTTACCCTTGTTTAGATATTAAATTAATTTTTAAATAACATAATATCTTTTAGAGAGCATCTTTAATAGGTTTAATAAAATCTTGAAGAGTATCTAAACATTTTTGAACATATAAATTTAAAACATGACATGCACATCTTTGATAAAAAAATTTACCACAAAGATAAGGTTTGCATAAATCAATTAAAGCAATAATAGCTGCGGTATTGTTGAAAGCATTATTAAAACCAACTACAAAAATTTTGTTTTCAATTTTATACTCTTCAAAAATAATTCCAAGCTGTCTAAAAATATTAAAAGCAGTGTGTACATCATCAAAAAGTCTAAATGCAAGAATTCTTTTTTGGATAGTCCATGCATTATCCATATATTGGCAAGTGACACATAAGTATGAATGAATTCGTCAATGGTCACTCCATATGTCAGCACATACGGAAACACAACCATTATATTTTTCAAAATATTTTCCAACATCCTTTTCTCTTTGTAATAAATCTTATGAAGTGTTTCTGTGAGAGTGGTTCTAGTAATACGACCTGCAGCAGGATTTAATACTCGTTGACAATAATTAATAAAACCAACATTTTCACCAAAACCAACATTCTAGCTAATTCTTTTCATTTTTTTAATCACTATATTTAAATAATTATTGGTTAGGGGTAACGTACCTAGAAATTTAGGCTTGTGAACTCGATCTGGCCTATGCGTCTGGATGGATGTTCGTTATATGCTTCAGATATGAGCCATATCCTCCAGATTTGCTCTACTTAAATCCTTTTTTTTACAGTAATTGCAAACCACTACAGTGCTTTCATCTTTTCATCTGCTTGAGTTACTTTCTTTATATGGAGTACAAAGAGATCAAATTTGGGCTGCTTCTGTATTTTCTCTTCCGTAGGTGGTTCAAATTCAAATTCAAATTCTGGAGGGGTTTCATGCATATTTTCTAATTAGCTTGTCAAATGGGAGGTTGCATCAGAATCGGGTTCGAAATTTAGTATAGGGGGATGAGAAGAGTTTAGGGCGCCAACATAGGCTTGGGCTTGCAGGAACTCATGATAGGCGTTGTCGTCATAATCGACATTGTCCGGCATACGACCCTTACCTTTCATCGAAATGGAACGCCTTGGACCGTCTTCACTCCAACTTGCCATTTAAAAAATTGAATTGTAAAAAATCCTTGAAGAAAAAAATCAAAAAAATTGATGGAAATAAATTGGAAAAATATGTTGGAAAATTCCATAGTAATTGAGAGAGAAATGAGAATTAGAGATAATTGAGAGAAAATTGGAATGGTGAAAATTGAATTTAGGGAGAGGATTTGGGGGGAAGGGGGAGGGGGGCGATCAAAACTAGTGAGATGTTAAGTTTAGGTTTCGGAACCGGTTTTTCAGTTTCGGTCCGATTCTAAAACACACGATTCCGATTTGATTCCACGGTTGGAACTGAACTAATATCATGTCTTAATAGTCAACAAAGTTTGGACCTCAATTCCAACCACAATGTTTGTGTACAATATACTTTTGGGAATTTGGGCGCGTATCATTTTTGTTAGGCCCTTTTTGTTTTTGCTTTTTTGGAAACAGTGTAAAATGTATGTTCGGCAGTTGTTTTCAAAAAAACAATCCAAAAAATTATAAAAAACTGTTTTCTTTTTTGAGTTTAAAGTGTCATAATGAAAACATAAAAAAGAAATTTTCTTTGTTTTAGGTTCTGTTTTCCACATAAAGTGGCATGATGGATTGTATAAGCTATTAAATAAGTGGGATTCCATTAATTAATTACTTTTATGTTTTTTAATCTCAATTCATTCCATTTGACACCATTTTTTACATGTATTTTTTAATGATTTTTTAGGAATATAAAATAACAATTTTTTATTAAAAAAAAACAGAAAAGTAAAAAAGACACAAATAATTTAAATTAATCAATTCAACTTTTGTTCTCCCTGTTTTTAACTTTAATGTTTTAAAAATGGGATTGTACAGGTTTTATCGATTTCTTAATTTGAAAACATACAAAAAAAGGCCTCCAAAACCAAGGAATAAAATATCGGTATCGGTATGGATATCGATATAGGGCTTCTAAATTTATAGATATATCGGGGATATTATCGATATCGGTGAATATTCTGTAAAAAATTAAAAAAATGATGGATATTTATATATAAAGTTAGAATTTTTTATAGAATTTTAAGACAAACTTAAACAAGTAATTATACATCAAATGAATCATATTTCAACAATAAATTAGCATAGTTATGAGTTCATTGTAAATTATAACGTAGATATAGTCTGTATATAATTTTTAAAATTGAGTATTTAATAGGATAATATTTTGTTTCACTTTTACAATATTATATACAATATAAAGATATAAAATATTTATAAACAAAATTATCATTAAAAATATATATAATTCCATACTTCTAAGATTCTATCATATATCATAATTCATACATAATAAATACATTACATATCTGAAATTTAAAACCAAATGAGTTCCTTACTGGGTCAAATAAATAAGATACATTTCTATCTTGATTTGAACAATAATTTTTCCAGAAAAACGTGCTTGTATAATTTTCAAGATAGTTATTAATATGTCACACGTATGTTGCTTGATCTTTTCTAAATGATCCATAAATTTGGTAGTTTGGATTTACCCAACTTGGTGGATATTCTTGTTCTGCATGCATAGATATTGCATATGGCATTTGTGGAGAAGGATAATCAAATATATTGTAGCCACCATAACTACCATAATATGGTACTTGAGAACCTGACATTGTTTACGAATCACCCAAAAAACTATTTTCTATGTCTATACTAATTTAGGAGAGAGTCATATTCAAAGAATCTTCATCAATTTGACTTGATCTTCCATGTTGTCTACCACGATTTTGATCAAAATTACATGCATGAGCATCCCAACCTACTGCGCTAGCATTCCAACCTGTTGCATCAATATCTCAACCTCTGGCACGAACATTCCAACTTGTTGCACAAGCATTCCAACCCCCTGCACCAGAATCCCAACCTCTTGCCTCATCCCTACCATCCCTGTCATCTTTTCCTCCACTATTTCCATTAGAGATATGTCGGTTATCGGAAGAGCTAGTAACAATAACTCCACGATTTACACCAACTTCTTCTCTAATCACTTTATTCAACATTTACTCACATGTCTCGATTATGAGAAGCAATTTGTGGATTAGGATTTCCCTCATCATCATCCAGGGAGGCAGGTTTAATCTAGTCAAAAATATGATTCTTATTATCGTCTCCTGCTTCAGCAGCTACTTGAAGTAGATTTATAAAATCAGTTTCATTTACTTTATATTTTTCAGCTGCCATATCCCTAAGTTTTTAACTTCATATTATAACTAGATTGCAGCCTGCACGATGTGCGGGCATGGTAAACTATAAATTGAATATAATATTTATGTAATTTTTCTTAAGAAAAAAATATTATAGTTAAAGTAATATAAAAATAGTCTTAAATAAAAAGTAATACGGTTGTAACTTTTCACTATAACCACTATAATTATAAATAAATATCATGTTGTCGTATTGTAGGTAAGTAATTCTATTGTCCATATTTTATGGCCACTATAATTATAGATAAATATCATGTTGTCCTATCATCGGTACGTAATTCTATTGTCTATATTTCAAAAGTTCAAATGCAATTTCAAATATGCAATAATATTTAATTAATTAATAAATACATTTAGTATTTATTATAATTATTATTAAATATTTAATTTTTCATATTCTTTTAGCATTTCTCCTATTTAATATAATAATTGATAGATATAATTAAATTATTAATAAATATTAATTTTTTTCTTAATATTAATTTTTTTCATATTCTTTTACCATTCCTCTTATTTAATCTATTCATTTTCTTGGCATTTAATTGTTTTTTTCTTCTTCATATTTTGTAGGCATTCCTCCTATTCGATCTATTTAATTATTTTATGATTAATAAATATATTTAATATTATTAATAAATATTTAATTTTTCTTGATTCGGGTTTTAAAATAACACTCTTTATTCAAATTAAAGATTCTCAAAAAAATATTCTATTAAATTGGATTGTATACATAATTAGTTTTTTGCATACGCTTGTGAAAAAATTCTTCTAATTGACATATAAGAAAAACAAATCAATTTCCTTAATGTGTTGTTTATAATGGGGTGAATTTCTTTTTATTTTCATGGAATTAATTGAGAATTGCATATTCAATGGGAGCAATGCTTGATATTTTAGTTGAAGTTGAAATGCCAATTTAGTTAAATGAAATGAAATGTTGTTGGTAAGATACTGTATGTTTAGTTCATTGTAATTTTTCACTTTACCAACTCATTGGTGGCCAAAGTAGAATGCTTGACATAAGAGGTAAAACTTGAACAATCAAAGTTAGTGAGTTTATTCTTATTCGTTAAACATGCAATGATTCATGTGACCACTGGATTATTTTGATCTTCCAAAACCATCGTTAATTATTTATTGCCCCACGGTACATGCTAGAACCTTTGTACAAACCATTACCATAACCTTCTCTGTACATTTTGTTACCATATAATCCACCGTCATATGAAAAAGAAAAACCATACATTCTAGAACCGTACATAGTTATAAACTTATAATTGAGAAGCGCAGACTCAGATATGGTTTAACAAACTGAACGATGCATTTTTTAAATTCGAACACAAAATATCTAAGTGAAATAAACTTTGATAACATGTTAGATATATCTGGCAAGTGCGCACTTTACACTTGATTTTGTATGTTTGTTTATGAAGTGAATTTTTAATATTGACTAATCAAGAAAAATTGGTAATTAAAATTGGTAATTAACTTGATTAAAACCTATACACCCCCCCCCCCCCCCCCCCCCCCCCCTCTAGGTTGTAGACAGACATTTAGAGTAGTATTTTCAACTATATCTTGTTTGCTTATGACAAAATGGTACAAATTGGTTTGAATTCCTTTGGAAACTCTTTTGATATTCACTTTGCCAAATACCATTTGCTTGAACCTTGATGTTGCATGTCTTGCATCCAAAGCAAAAATTTCACACATTTCTTTTAAATAAAACCTCCTTGATTCTCTCTTAATTAATTGAGTTGCATAAGGTTGTTGTATATGATTATGCGCTTATCTTGCAAATAGCTCTCTTTGCCAAGTGACCCAATTGGGGAATACTCCTTTGCCTATCTCATGACAAAAAGGGGGAGTAGTGTTGGGAGCAATGAGTAATGTTGAATATTTGGAGATTGCCTTGTTGAGGGGGAGTAACCCATTTAGGGGGAGTATTTGTATTTGCATTACTGGTTGCATGTTGGCTTGCTTTCTTTTATTATGCAAATTGCTTTTATTTATTATCTCTCTTGATCACCTCACAAACACTTGTCTTGGAAAGTGTAGTTTCACAATTTTGTAGGGATGACTATTCTACAAGAGATCGAAGACGTGAAGATTTAGATTTTAGGTATCTCTTTGTAATGTAGAATAACTTTTGTTGACCTCTTGTTTTTCTTATGTTTGTTTGGTGATGATGTTTTGTGAGTGGTGGTTTTGTCACGAAATAGCCAAATGGGGAGACTGTAAGTTCCTTACATTTTGATTGGCTTATTTCGTTGTCAAACCACATGAGAATTTGCTTATAAGGGTAGGTTAGGCCTCATTGGTTGTGATCAAGCTTCAAGGGCATCATCATTCTTAAGAGCACTTCAAAGGTATATCACATGCTTAATTCTTCTTGAAGAGGTTTTTAGTTGCATACACTCACATTTTATGCATTTGTATTGACATGTATTTATTGTTGCACACACACACACTCACATGCATTTAAGTTGTTGTGCTGTCCAGTGTGCTAGGCAACATGTTAGGCCACTTGTGCATGTCGCCTTCAAAGTCACCATAGTCTTGATATTTTTCTCCAGTGTGTAAGGCCACTTCCTAGGCGACTTGTGCATGTTGCCTTACATGTCACCTCGGACATTTTGTTTTCTTTCTAGTGTATAATGCGACTTCCTAGGCGACTTGTGTATATAGCCTTACATATCGCCTAGGGCAACTTTATTTTTTTCCAGTGTGTAAGGCGACTTCCCAGGTGACTTGTGCATGTCGCCTTACATGTCACATCGGGCAACTCTTTTTTCTCTAGAACAAAAGGCAACATTAAAGGCAACTTGTGCATGTCGCCTTAGATGTCGCATGTCACCAAAACAGGGACAATTTCATCTTTTTGCGATATCTCGTTTTTTCTCTTATATATATATATGTCATCTTCTTCCCCAAATCAGACCTAGAGCTCTGAAATTTATTCCCTTAGTGAGAGAAAGTAACTCCAAGAGAGAGAGAGACCTCCAAGAACTCACCTTTACTCAACCAAACACCAATCCATGTGCATTTAGCATCTTCCAAGCATATTCTCATCATGGATTCTTCTTGCTTTTGTTGACTAGGTAATATGAACATGCCCTAAATCTCCATTGCATCTCTTTGTGTTCTTATGTGCCTAGGTTTAGCTTTATATGTTGATTTAATGCATGTCTTTGTGCTTAGTGGTATTTATAACATGCTTGAGTTGTTGTTTGTTGGTTGAGAACATATGTTCATTGATAGCTAGCATTTAGGAATACTTTACCTTTCTAGCTAAATCTATTTGCTTGGCATTTAGATATTGATATCTAGGATTTGCACTTATTGTCATCTTTAAATTCCTAGATAAACATTTAATGTAGCCTAGCATTAATTGCATATTAGAATATTCATATATATTCACATAGGTTGCAAAACCTCTTCATGGATTGTTAAGCTTTGTGACTAAGTGGATTAGTGTACAAGTTTGTTGGTCTAGGATCACTATTAAAGGCCCGTTGGGTAGAGTGAAAGGGTTAGTGGCCAAGTATGGTGTGATTTGAGATCAAACTAGGTTATAAACTTTCATTCAAATAGTGGATTTGAGGACCGTGTGTGGCTAGAAGGATAACCCGTGAGTTTTGTCCAGTTGGAGGGTTTCTCACTTAAATCAATCCTAGTGTTTTTATTGTTTTCCGCATGTTTATTTTGGATTGGTTGATTGCTAATTTGGGGTAGCATTATTAAAATTGATTAAGTCGAAAAGTTGGTAATAAATTAACTAAAACCTATTCACCCCCCATCTAGGTTAGTAGACACACACTTTATAGTATTATCAACTATGTTGATAATTTAGAAAAACAGAACTAGAACTATTTTTTTTGAATTTTCCTATATTTCTCCCATTTTTTCTATACCTTTATATTTAACAAAATTGAGATAAATAGTTCTATTAATTGAAAATTTTTCAAATTTTATTGATAGGTAGATTTCATTAAATTTATTATCTACACAAAAAATTTAGATCAAAATTCATAAAAATTAACGTGATTTCATCAAGGTCCTTGCTGAAAGTAAAGTTATGGATCTCTCACTTGAAAGTTACTCTATAAACAAGATTAGAAAATTTTAGACAAAATAAAAGTGAGTAAATTATTATCTAAAATAATTAAGGGAAAATAATTTTATTAAAGAAAGTTTGAAATATTATTTATAAAGTAAAATAATAATATTTTATTATTTAGAGATTGTAAAATAGAGAATGATTGGAGTAGTAAATTTATGAAGATGAAATATTCCTGGAATATGAATATCCAATTTTATGTATGAATATTCAATTTTATGTCTCTAATATCGATAAAATTTTAGAGACTAATCGAGATGGTCTACATGGAAGAGAAATACTTTTTAAATGTTATATTTTAATTAAAAAAAAGTTAACATGTGTCAACTTTTTAGTGGCTCGATATGGGTTCACTATAAAAAACAATTGAATGAAAGAGAAAAGGAGAAAGCAAGAAAGAGAAATCTGACATAAACTGATGTGTCACTGTATGAGTGACCGGTGCACCACCTGAGTGGTGCATTTGGTGCACTCAAGATTTTCTAGTTAACCAGAGGCGGTGTTGTCTGTCTAAAAACAGACCAGTAGCATATTGCATACCTCAGCAGTTGCATCTGCCCTGAATTTTTCTTTTTCTGATTTATGTGATGCTAGTTTTGTGGTCAATGACATTAAAGCCTTGTTAAAAGAGGTAGGTGTGCTCAAATGCTAAGCTATTCCCCGGAGTGGCAATAGATTGGCTCACAACCTCGCCTCTCTGGCTTCCTCCTCTGCTAAGGAGAATTTTTGTCTAAATATCAGCCCGTCTTGTATCTTTCCTCTGTGTGAATGAATCTTAGTTTTCTTTAAAAATAGAAGTAAAAAAATAGACTAGTAATTTCCACATGTTACTTTCCAATACTTCAAAAATAAGTTAATGTAATTTACTTTATCATTAAATTAGGTTCAAGATCATTTGATTTATTATATATTTTTTATTTAATTAGTAAGGGCAATTTGATATTGTTTTTGAATTTTATTTTATTTTAATTTTAACATAAAATGATGATTGATTAAATTTCCAAAAGTGTTTATTTTATAATATGTGATAAATTACTTTTTATGAGAAATTATGGAATAATCTATTTCAGTATTTATGAATCTTTCAAAATATAATTAGGATTACTTAATATATATATATATATATAATTATTGTCTTTAGGAAATTAAGATAAAATCATTTATACCTTTATTTTTTATTATTTATCCTAAAACTACATAAGAAAAAGCAAGTTTCATTAAAATTCATTTTATTTTCAAAAGAAATCAGTTGGAGGAAGCTTTGCCTCCACGGATCCCGTGGAAATCAACGCCTCCATTTTTAATTTTAATTTATTTTAGATATCTTTTATTTTTATTAAATTAAGACATATATGTTATATAATTGGGAGAACTTGAAAATTAACCATAAAATCAATTGGTTTATTGTTTTTATCCAAGATTAATATTTTTATTGTTTCTACCAAAATATCCACTATTCGGACAAAATTGCCCTTCTTTATAAAAAAATTCTCTATTTTTTTTGAGTGGTGCTATTGGCACCCCCTCTACTGATCTATTTATGCCCATTTTTTATTTATTTATTTAGTATTTTTTTTCCTTTTTCAAAATTACTAAAAAAGACATACAATTTAAGAAGAAAAAAAAAATATAAAGTAAGTCTGATAAAACCACACATTCCTTTTTCAAAAAAAAAAAAACCCCAACGTTCTTTTAATCTGTTTCTTGAATATTTTTTTTCTTAATTCAATCCAAGAAACCCAAGAAGTAGAACCAAAGGATGAGAAAATTCAATTCGTAACCAAAGGATATAATAACACTCAAAATTGAAGAACAATACAACTTTTACCAACACCTGAATCACCTAACAACACCAACTTAACACGAAGACTCTTTGCATCAGATGCCCCACCATTCTCCAAATTGTTCAATCCACCAGAATAGAAGCAGCGCAACCTATGTGACCTGTTATATGTGAGCGCACCTATGTTTATATGTATATTAGAAGTCGAAGTAAAGATACGGATGATCTTTGATGCCGAGATTGGTTTGTTTGTTCGATGTTGTTGTGACTTGGTGTTCGTTAATGGCCGGATCCAGTTTTCAGGACTCCAACTTTAAGCATATTCTTTATCTTGCAATCTTGTTGTAAGCAGATTTTCAATCATCTGAACTTGTTTATTCAAGAGCAACCGAAACAAATATTATGTTTAATAATTACTCCAAGAAGATGGAAAAAACTCTAAAAAGAGAAATAAGAAGAAAAAATAAATTCATTCATGGAAGGTGAGAGAAAGACGAGACCAGAGATGAATAGATGTTAGATAGAGCGAGATTAGAGATGGGTGTAAGTTTGAAAAATAAGTAAAAAGGGTAGTTTTGGAAATAAATAAAATAAATTAACAAAATCATTTAACTTTATTTAATTAAATCAAAAATTTGAAAAGTGGGGCATAAATAGATCAGTAGGGGGTGTGCCAATAGCATCACTCTTTTTTTGTATTTTTCTTCCCAAAAAAGCAACTTTTTTTCTATTTTTTTCTTTTCTTTTTCTTTTTCTTCTTCCTAGACCTCTAGTATTATTTTTCTTCTTCCCGGATGTGTTTAATTATGTTAGACTTGGTGTTTTTAATTTGATATTGTCCTGGTGTGTTTAACTGATTTTCCATGGTGTATTTAATTGAGTTGCCCTGGTGTGTTTAATTGGTCTGTCCTGGTGTATTTAATTTAGTTGCTCTGGTGTGTTTAATTAGTCTGCCCTGGTGTGTTTAATTAGGCAATCGTGGTGTGTTTAATTGATTTACGCCTGGTGTTTTTAATTAGTCTGTCTTTATGTGTTTAATTGGTCTGCCCTGGTATGTTTAATTGAGTTGCCGTAGTATGTTTAATTGGTGGCCTGATGTGTTTAAAGAAATCTGGAAAAAATTCCAGATTTGAATAGATTTGGAAATTGGGTCAAAAACTTAAATAGCACTTTTTTGGGTGGAGCTTGTGTAAATAGCACCACATTAATAAGTATTGTTTTAATAGCACTAAAGATTGATTTCGGACAAAAATACCCTCATATTAGGGCAACATGCATCTGAATTTTATCTTTTACTTTTAACTTTTCCTCTTTTCAATTTTCTTACCTTCGTTGACTATGGAAAGAAAAACTCCAACTCTTCAAGCAAACCCATTGACGGCGATGAATAGTACGGTACCGACAGACAATCGAGAAGACTTCGACGGCAGCCATAAGACTTCGGGGACGGCAACCTTGAGGTATTTTCGTTTGGTTTTGTTTTCAAATGTGATATTGTTGATTTTTCAAATTTTATTTTGTTTTTGTTGATTTTGATTTAGTATTTTCGTATGGGTTTTGTTTTCAAATGTGATATTGTTGATTTTTCGATATGTATTTCGTTTTTGTTGATGATTTCGATTTAGATTGTTGTGAAATTGATTTCAGCGGTGATGTTTTGTTGTTTTAATATGATATTGTTGGTGATGTTTTTGTTTTGCTGTTTCAAATGTGATATTGTGGGTTTAATTTGTTTGATTTCCTTGTTTTGTTTTCAATTTTTTATGTTGTTTTGTTATATTTCAGTAGTTATGAATTTGGGTTTTGTTAGATTTCAGTTGTGTTGTTAGATTTCAATTTTTTCTGTTGTTTGAATATGAATCTAGGTTTTTCGATTGGGGGAAGATAATGAACAGTACTTATTTCATGTTTAGTCGAGACTTAATTGTTTATATTCGAGACTTATTGATGTAAATTCAAGACTTACTGGTGTATATATGTTTACAAAAATAACTGTTTCATTGGAGACTTAATTGTTTGTAACTCTATATATGCAAATGGTGAATCTTATTGTGTCCTATATGATCCATGTAAGTAGGAGGTTCAATAAAAAATCCAGAATGAACAAGTTGCTTGTTTACGGTATTTTATGCCATTGATGTTGAATCAAATTGGTTTTTATAAAAATAGGAGAGGGAAGCAACGATGTCTCCGGACCGGTTTCATACAGTGGTAGTAAGCAAACATAATATTCCCCAACAGAAAACTGGATTTTAAATGTATGTTATGGATTTTTAACTCCTCCATATGGATGTTATGGATGGATGGATGAAATTTTGAATGGTTTTTGTTTGTTATTATGGATGTATTTTTTGTTTATTATGAATGTTATTCAATGGAATTATGAATGGACTTTATTTGATTATATTGACTGTGTTGATTATATTTATAATGAATTTTGGATGGACTTCCAGTAAGTCTCGAGTTTCGATACTTATTAACTACATTCGAGACTTATTTTCAACATTTCGAGACTTATGACTTATTAGGTGCATTCGAGACTTATTAACAGTATATTCGAGACTTATTACAAATGTTATTATGGATGGATTTTTTGTTGATTATGAATGTTATTGAACGGAATTATGGATGGACTTTTGAATTGTTATATTGACAGTTGATTACATTTATATTAAATTCTGGACGGACTTCCAGTAAGTCTCGAATTTCGATACTGATTAACTATATTCGAGACTTATTACAACATTTAGGTTCACGCGAGACTTATTAGGGTCATTCGAGACTTATTTCAGTATTTCAAGACTTATTGCAAAACATTCGTGACTTATTAACAATATATTCGAGACCTATTACAACAATTCGTGAATTATTTAAAGTAATTCGAGACTTACTGGTACGTAATGACATCGTCCATTATATGATATCAGTATTCTTTACTGGTACGTAATGACATCGTCCATTATATGATATCAGTATTCTAACTCGATTAATTGTCCTACAAACAAATAACACTATCAAATTATTCACCATATGAAATATAGTCAAACAATAACAGTAATTCGGATTCATCCAAATAAGTCTCGAATTAATGGAATTAAGTCTCAAATTAATATACATAAGTCTCAATAATAATATAAATAAGTCTCGAAAGTCTCAAAATTCAAATTTCAATTAAATGCAACATAACACCCGCTAACCATCCACTTACAAATTACAAACCAGGAAATTATAGCTTTTACAAAATTAAACATAACACCTACTAACCATCCACTTGCAAAATAAAACAATACAAGTTGTTGTCTCCGATCTCATCCCTTTTTGGGCAAGTTTGTTTGTTGTGCCCGATTTCATGGCATACATTACATTTCCGACGATATGCATCTTGAATAGTACTACTAGAGATGGGGCACAAATTCGGACACCGTCTGGAATTGTGACCCTGTGTTCTGCATTTTTTGCATTTTTGTTTGCTAGGCCTCTTAGAGACGAACGGAAATCAACTTCATCGGGGCCGATCAGATTGTGTTCTGATATCTGGCGTTAAAACGACCCAATTTTTGATGTCTGGAGGAATTACCCAAGTATTTAGATGGCCCACCGGCATGACCGATATAGAATATGCATCGGCAAGGACTTACTTTTTGGCTTCCATCCGGTAATTCCATCCGACATATCTTTGGCTTCCATCCGGTAGTTCATTCCATCGTCCATTATATGATAATTGTAAGTTCCTCATATTTTGATTGGCTTATTTCGTTGACAAACCACATTGGGGATTATTCTTTGTAAGGGTAATTTAGGCCTTATTGGGTGTGATCAAGCTTCAAGGACATCATCTCTCTTAAGAGCACTTCAAAGGTATCTCACTAGTTTAACTTTCTTTGAAGAGATCTAGTTGCACACACTCACTTGCATGCATTATGTTCTTATCTTCATGTTATTGAATGATGTATTGTATGCCTTTTTTCACACTCCACATTTGCACTGATTGCACATCACTTAGTGTGTTGAGTTTGCCTCGAAAAGAGAAATTCTTCTCTTAGCGTGGCCTAGACCGCTTGGCAAGACATGTCTGCACCGCGGCATTCAGAGCGGTATATCTCAGCAGGGTCATGCTTCCTGTACTGCTTCCTGTACACTTGCACGCATAGCGACCTAAGTCACGGTGTTGTCCAGTAGGCCTCTGTTGCCCATACCGCGGCCTGTGCACCTGCATGCACAGCGCCCTGCACCGCGTTGTTGTCCAGACGGTGCACTGCTGTGTTTACCGCGGTCTGGACACTTGCCTGCAACGCGGTCCATCTAGCGGTATTGACGGGATTTTGTGCCCTAAGTTCAAAACGACTCTGTTTCAACTAGGGCTCCCTTATATATACTCTATCTTCTTCCTTGCTCGTTTTCATGAGTTCAAGAAGCCATTTTTAAGAGGCCAAGCTTCCCTTAGAGAGAAAAACTCCCAAGAACTCATCTTTACTCAACCAAACACAAATCTATGTGCATTTAACCTCTTCAAGCATATCTCATCATGGATTCTTCTTGCTTTCATTGACTAGGTAACTTGAACATGCCCTAAATCTCATTGTATTTATTTATGTTCTTGTTTGCCTAGGGTTAGCTCTTTTATGTGATTTTATTGCATATCTTTATGTTTATTGGCATTTATAACATGATTGAGTTGTTGTTTGTTGGTTGAGAGCTTTGTTCATTAATAGCTAGCATTTAGGACGATTTTACCCTTCTAGCTAAATCTTCATGCATTTGCATTTAGATATTGATATCTAGGATTTGCATTTATTGACATCTTTAAATCCTTAGATAAGCATTTATTGTTGCCTAGCATTAATTGCATGTTCGAATATCTTTTACATATTCACATAGGTTGTTTATCCTCTTCATTGATTGTAAAGCTTTGTGACTAAGTGAGTTAGTGCACAAGCTTGTGGTCAAGAATCACTATTAAAGGCCCGTTGGGTAGAGTGAAAGGGTTAGTGACCAAGTAGGTGTGACTTGAGGTCAACCTAGGTTGTAAACTTTCGTTCAAATAGTGGATTTGATGACCGTATGTGGCTAGAAGGATAGCCCGTGAGTTTTGTCCAGTTGGAGGGTTTCTCACTTAAATCAATCATTGTGTTTTTATTGTTTTCCGCACATTTATATTGGATTGATTGATTACTAATATGGAGTAGGATTATTAAAATTGATTAAGTCGAAAAGTTGGTAATAAATCAACTAAAACCTATTAACCCCCCCTCTAGGTTGTATTAGATACACTTTGTGTATTTTCAATAATATTCTAACTCGATCCATTGTCCTACAAACAAATAACACTATCAAATCAAATTATTCACCATATGAAAACTAGTCAAACAATAACAGTAATTCAGATTCATCCCAGTAAGTCTCCAATTGATGGAATTAAGTCTCGAATTTAATATACATAAGTCTTGATAATGATATAAGTAAGTCTCGAATGTGATATAAATAAGTCTCGAAAGTGATATAAATAAGTCTCGACTTAATTATTCACCATATGAAAACTAGTCAAACAATAATAACAGTAATTCGGATTCATCCCAGTAAGTCTCGAATTAATGGAATTAAGTCTCGAATTTAATATAAATAAGTCTCGAAAGTGATATAAAAAAGTCTCGAAAGTGATATAAATAAGTCCCGAATGTGATATACATAAGTCTCGACAATTAAATAATTAAGTCTCGAAACATATATAAATTAGTCTAGAAACGTATATAAGTCCCAATTATGAAATAAATAAGTCTACACGATAATATAAGTCCCGATATTTATATAAATAAGTCTCGAAAAGAATACAATTATGTCTCGATATTTATATAAATAAGTCTCGAAAAGAATACAATTATGTCTCGAAACGAATACACTTATGTGTCGAAATCAAGACTTATTTTCTGGAAAACCAGTTTTCCAGAAAAGACAGAGTTTTCTAGAAAACCAGATCGAAAGGGAGAATTAGCTTCAGTTCAACATATACATCCATACCACAACTGAAAAAATGTCGTTGAACAAGTTTCTCAACTAGTTTATGGAGTAAATTTGCCTTATCAACTCTTCCAATCTTCAAACCTTGGCATAAAGTTATTGGATCTACTCTTCAAACTTGGGCATTCATTGATTTTGAAAGATTACTTTGTGAATGAATGAAAAATTATGAAAAAGTGACTGGATCTACTCTTGTACAGTAAGAACGAATGAATAGAGAGAAAAGGAGTAGAAGAACGCCTGAAAGAAGAGAAAAAATAGATAAAATTTGAAAATGATAAGTACAAGTGGTAAAAGTAAAATGAGGGGCATTTTCGTCAGCACACCCTTTTAGGTGCTAATAAAACAAGACTTATTATAGTAGTGCTAGTTGCACAACTCAACTTCCAAATAGTGCTATTTGGAACCATTCCCTCTTTGGAAATTTTCCAGATTTCCTCATACAAAAAAAAAATCTTTGAAACAATGGATCTCTAATAAATGTTATTTTTTTAGGAAGGAATTTTTGTTTCAATGGAATAAAATCTGGAAAAAAAAACATAATCTGGAAAAAAATTTTAACAAACATAATCTAGAAAATTTTCAAAATAAACATTTAACAAACATTTTAAACAAACAAAATCTGGAAAATAAAATTCTAGATTTTAACAAACAAATTTTTCTAGATCTGAAAAATCATTTAACAAACAAAATCTAGAAAAAAAAGTTTAACAAACATTTTAAAAAAATAAAATTTTCTTTAAACAAAATCAAATATGGAAAAAAAATTAACAAACATTTTAAACAAACAAAATCTGAATTTTTTAAAATCTGGAATTTTTTAAACAAAACTAAATCTGAATTTTTTTTAAACAAACAATATCCAAACTTAAACACCACCACAACCATCCTTAAAATCAACGCTGACCAAACAAATTCCAAAAAAACCAACAACAAACAGATATGCAAATCAAAGGAGAGCGAAGAGGAACAAAAAAACTCTTGGATTAAAAAGGAGAGAGGCGTGAGAGAGATCTGATTGTAAAAAAAAAATTTGTGGTGGAGAGAGGAGAGAGGCATGAGAAAAAGAGAGAGAGAAAGAAGAGATTGGAGAGAGAGAAGGAAGAAAAAAAAAAGAGGCGTGAGAGAAAGAAGAAAAAAATATGATTCTGATTAAATGAGGGGCATTTAGGTCTTCACATCCAATTATTGGATAAAAACAATAAAAATACTAATGTTAGGTAAAAACAATAAACCTCCTAATTTTTTGACTAAAAAGGTCTATTTCCTCTATATAATTTATTTTGATTAAATTCAGCACATATATAGGTTGTTTTTTTTTATATATATAAAACAATTATATAAGGTTAGCTACTTAAAAAAAAAAAAAATTATTCATTTTTAAGCATGATTTTTCATATATTAATGAAAAAAGAAATTAATGTTATAAAATCATGTCTATTTTAATGTTTGTTTGGTTAGACTTTCTACTGTCTTAAAAGTTCTACACACCTCTATCTGAGTTTTTTTTAAAGTTGTTTGATTAGGTTTTTGATATTGTCCATTTAAAACTGTTAGTAGAGTTTAAACCTCCACTGACAAAAACTCATGAGGAATAGTTTCTCAAAATAGAACTTTTTTATAAAAAAAAATCTACCAACCAAATAATTGTATATATATTTTTTTAAAATCTTTATTTCTAATAGATTTATTACAAGTAGACCTTTTATAAATAAATGTTTTTTTAAAAACCTAATTAAACAAACTCTGAATTATTGTAACTAATTTTTACACTTTTGTAATAAACTTACCAAATGTATTCATACTAATTTTTAAGCCATTCAGAAGTAATGAAAGTACAATTAACCAAACATTCAAATTATTCACATATTATTCTTTCAACACAACTAATAATAATTATTTTAAAAGTTAAATCAATATCACACTGGCCATAAGCGAAATAGATAATTAGAAATCAAAGGAGTGAAGAAAATAATTGGTGACAAAGAACACACGCGCCAAACAAGTACAAAAATTTTACATGTATATCAGTGATTATTTTCAAAGAATACATCAGTGAAGTAAAATGACGAATTTCTATCACAATCGAAACCTTGAAAAAGGAATAAGGAAAAAGGAAAAAGAAATAAACAAAACAACCATAATTACTTTGATTCTGAATAGACTTTTAACATATAGATCAAGCTTCTAAACTCTTTCCCTCCCACAAAGGATTAGGCGCCTCCAGATTTGAGCGTATTACTCAACCTGCAATAGCAAGGCCTTACATTATTTTCTTTTTGATTTGTAATATTTAAAGATGACATTGTCGTAACCAAATAATTGCTCGTTTTGCAAGCGAAAAACAACCATACACGAAACAAAGAAAGCAATACAAGAACTAAAGGAAATCTAAAACATATGAATAACAAATGCTAACAGTCAATATTTATAGAAAAAATATGTGGGTATGGAGGAATGAAGGAAAACAATAGAATTATTGTTCTCTTACTATCAATATTTTTTCAATTAATAATGCCTTTTCTTTTCTTTTTCTTTTTATAATTATATAAAATACAACTCCTCAACGAGATTTGATCTTAAAACATCTTCCAACACTGTAAAAGTATAAAAGATATCACCAACTAATCGGTATTCACAATAATAATGCTTTTTCTTAATTATTGCTAGCTGTTTCTCAAGCTTGCCCATTAAGAAGCACACCCCTGCCGTGCTTTGTGGAATGCATATAACTATTCTTTATCCAATCTTAATAAATATATCTCTATGAAATAGTAAAAGTGTCACTGCCTGGTGCAATAAAAGTCTAAAACTTGCAAATATCATAGATATACCACTTATCTACCACTAAGCTTACCAGTCCAAACCCTCAAAGAGACCTTCTCCTTTTACTGCAGAAGTTTTGAAAATAGACCATTGGCGGTTCTTAATCTTGTGCAACTCTAATGCCTCAGTCACTGCAGCATCATCAAGGGCCCCGGGAAGATCCTAAATGGAAAAGATAAAATTTTAAACAAAAGCAAAGGTTATAGAAAATCTTACATAAAAGATTTGTAGGGATATTGACACAGTATGAAAGGACCACAACTCTATTATAACCACAGAAAGAAAAGTTCACAACAGAGGCCTGTAAAACCATGGCCGGCTGTCTCTTTATCTTAAGATACCAAAAACAGAAAAGGTAAAAAAAAAAAAAAAAAAAAAAAGGAACCTGCTTGTTTGCAAATATCAGAACAGTAGCACCTTTTAACTCTTCCTCCTGTTAAAAGGATCAGAAAAATTAACTGGAATTACAAGGTGATGAAAGTGCACAGATTTTGTTATAAAGTAGGCCAAGGCATTGAATGCAGATGGTAAACATTCATTTTCTCAAAGAGTAATAGAGAGATCAGAATGAGGAAACAAATAAGTACCCAAAATCAGTATTCTTAGTCTTAAAATGGAAAGAAAAAATGAGGCAAAAAGGACAGCAGAAGAGTTCTACTCAGTTGCATATAGTATCAATGAAAATTCATAATGGTTATTTGATAAAATTTCCAAGTCTCTCTCATATAACAATAGGACATATTTATGAAAAGCATACTTAATCCTCCTAAAAGACGAATGCACCAAAACAATACAATGTACTTTGCTTGTACATCATATTTACAGCACCACAATATTTTCATTACATGCAGTAAATAAAGCACATGATGATTTCAAAATAGTTTCACATAGAAAGGCAACCAGAATACTTTTGGTAAGTAAATAAACACACAAAACAGGAGTACCTCCAAAATCGAATGAAATTCATCTTTGGCAATCGCCAGCCTATCAGTATCACTTGAATCGATGACATATATTATTGCCTGTGTATTAGGAAAATAACATCTCCAATATGGCCTGCAGCAGAAGAAAGAACAAGCAGCGAATGAACTTGTGCAATTGACTTGAAAATTAATTATTTGATAATCATTCAGAAAATCAGTTTACAAATCACATTGAAAAAAGTGGGAACAAATGCATTTTGTAATCAATGTCACATCTAGAACTATTAAATGAACCTGTTTTTTCATAGTTATACTATTTTGCCCAGAAACCCAGTGTTGCAAAAGTTCCCGACTAGGCGCCGCCTAGTCCCTAGTCGGCAGCCCGCCGCCCCGATTTCCATGAAATCGCTTGGCTACTAGTCGGTCCTAGTCTGTCAAAGTCGGCAACTAGTCACTGTTGACCGACTAGGTTGACTTTTAAAAAAAATTTTGAAACCCCCAAAACGACTCATTTAAAAAAAAAAATTGGTCGATTAAACAACCTTCAATTTAAGGTTTTCAATAGTCAATATTGAGTTTTTTGGAATTTGATTTTCAATTTGAGGTTCAATATATGAAATTGTATGAATATTTACTCGATTATAACAAAAAAAAATAATAAATAAAAAAACTAAAAAACAAATTCCGGCCTGCCGGCTGCCTAGTCCCTGACTAGGCAGGCTAGGCGCTAGGCGGGGGGTCGCCGCTCGATTAGCACATAGCGACTTTTGCAATATTGCAAAAACCTTGACCAAATGATTTGGCAAGTGATGTGTAATCACCGCATCATTCCATGATCTACATGCTAGTTATACATCACTAACCGCTTCATTTAGGCAAGATTTTTGGGCTATGTATCATTACATTTAAAACATTCAAACTGCATTTCCCTCGTTTTAATCCATCCTTATAATTTTAACAAACAAAAGTACATCTCCTGTTCTCTTCTAATCTATAGCAAGGAATTTTATCTCCACTAAATGATGAATTAAACACAATTATATTCATTATCATAGTTGAAATATAAATCTATAGAATAGATGGTGTAGAGAAGAAAATGTGTAAAAGAAAGAGTTGACTTAAAATTTACCAACTTTCCTAACATCACATTTATATGCAAATATTACAAACCCTAACAGAAATAAAATAGTTAAGACTAATATAGCTCAATAAACCCTAAACCACATAACACTATAAATATAAATAAACAATAATAAAGATTTCTAACACTCCCCCTCTAGTTGGAGCATAAAGATCAAATATGCCCAGCTTGAAACACACGGTAGTAAAGGAAACCATGGATACTCCAATGGACTCTATTGTGCGGCTAGATGGTAAACACGGGGAGGTATTTCCTGATGTTAATTCTTTATTATTATTATTTTATTTATATTTATAGTGTTGCATGATTTTGGGGTATATTGGGGCTCAACTACTTTATGTCTATTAGGGTTTGTAACGTATGCCTATAGATATTAAGCTAGGAGAGTAAGTAAACTTTAAGTCAGCTCTTTTTTCCCCTCATATTTTCTTCTCAACATCATATTTTCTTCATTCTTTTTCTTCTCTATTATTTTATATTCAACTTGGTAACAGAGCACTTTTTTTTTTTTTTTTTTTTTTGTGTTCAATCTTTCTTTTTCTGATTATTTTGTTAGGGTTTTTCACTATCCAATCGTTTTGAGGTAAATCATATACCAAAGAGAGTTTACAAAGTTTGCGTGATACTATAATGAATCAAGGACTAACATGTGGTATGTGGTGAAGTCTTTCACTGTCCAAGAGAGTTTACGAACTGTTGTCGCTGTATCAAGTGTTTAGTGGTAAATTAGTGTCTATAGATTTCTTATTATTTGACTGAGGTGATTCATTATTCATTTGTTCTTTTCCATGTTGTGGTGGTCAGTGAGAAAACTCTAATCTTTCTCTATCTTGTTTTTGTTATTTTGTGGATAACAAATTAACAATAAAAAAATTGTTTAAAAGAATGGAGCTGCTGTTAATGAAAAAAGAAGAAGTGTTAGAATGATTAAATACTTGTGTTGGGCTCTTTCCTAACAACTTAAGCTTGTGGTTTGAGTGGCTAGTGGCTAGTGGCTACTAACATGATATCAGAGTTATGGTATCAGAGCCAGTTTTACTAGAAGTGTCTAGGTTCGAGTCCTTCACGTGATTGTACTTGAATTCATTATTTGTTATTAGAATTTGATATGTGTTTGTGTTTGGGTTTGAGCCATGTAACAAGCTTGTTGGCCTTGCATGTGAGGTGGTGTGTTGGAGTTTTTAAATACTATTGTTGGGCCAATTTCTAACTACTTAAACATTTGAGTGTAACAGTTAACTAATAGAAATATCTTTACTCTTACTTAGCTTAGATACTATTTTAATGCCTTTAAAGATTTAAAAAATCAAATAAATTAAACTACATTTTTGCAACCGTATTATTTTTTATATCTTTTTCAATCATTGTTATCTAATTTGGCTTGACTTAACACATGATCAAGATCCCTAATTTAACAAGACAAACCATAAGATATAAACTCGAAAGTCAAAATCTATGATCTACCATGGCATAATCATTTAACATAGATTATACTTTGCACATCACAAAGTCACAAATGTAAGTAATCCCCTCACCACCAAATTACATAAAAAAAATAATAATAAATAAATAAATAACCAAACCAAATTGAATGTTACCTGATACTTGTCTGTCCACCTGTATCAAGAAAGAACAAATATGTTATCAGGAATTGATCACATTCAGCATTTTGAATTTTTTTTTTTCAAAATATCAAACCAAGTAGCAACTTCTGAAAAATGCCCATCAATTATAAGAGGTGAGCAACTATCCACTAAAGTAAACAACTGCCTCAAGGTTTTCACTTTCATCTCAATACCAGATTCTTGTCTACATAAATAGATATCAACTTTCTGCACCATGAAACTCTACTCAATCCTCTTAAGAAACCACCACGCAAAAAAATAAAATAAAAATTAACTTCCACAAGAGATGGCAGACAAATAGACAATCAATACAAAATAAATAATATACCTTTTCCACCACTTAAAATGATTAACTATATTCTGTTTGGGAAAACCTTGGATGAAGAAAAGAAGAAATTAATTATCCAGTACAAAAAAGCTTAAATAACAAAAGGAAAAAGGGATAAGGGATATATTAGTTTGTGGAAAATAAGCCAAAGTTTGAATATTAAAAAAGTAATAATACTACACAGCCCAAATTTGTAATTGTCACATCATGCTATAATCTACATGAAGAATAAGGGATTTATTAGTTTACAGAAAATTAAGCCAAACTTTGGATGATTGAAAAAAGAAATAATACCATGCAGCCCAATTTTTATTCCAAAATTATCATCCCAAATAAAGTGATAAGTGATTTGTAACTGTCATACCATCCTATAATCTACATGACAATTACAAATCACCTGTCACATCATTTGAGATGAGAAACTTGGGGAAAAAATTGGACTATATAGTATTATACTCTCTAAAAAAATTGAAAAACTTGTTTTATTTGTATATTAATTCTCTTTTCAATTCTCGAACATATATCAACTATCTGGTAACTTGAGAGTCCTAAAGTCCTATCAAAGATTTGTTTTCCCTCAGCCTGTTACACTGGTTAATAACCTTAGATGTCTATTTAGCAGAATTGATTGTATATTCTTAGATGCTTTTTATTACCAGATAAATTTATTATATGCATGGTGTACATGATACTAATTTTTTCAAAGTATAATAACATGTAAGAATAACTTAATAACAACATAATCTGATATGATACAGAATAAATAAATTAGAATTTAGAACAACAGATCTTTTTTTTTTTTTAATATGAAATAAAGTTAGAAAAACAGTTCATGATTTCATTTCATACACCAGTCAATTACTTGGTATCTAACCACTCCATGCAAAAGCCATCCCTGTAAAGATCAGACAGAAAAGCTAGAATGCATACATATGGCATGTATTGCTTTTAACTCTACTTCATACAATTTCAGTAGAACATCTAACCAGTGGTGCTATATAATGGAACTCTACATGTTGCATAGGCATAACGTTTCCAACATAAAGTTCTTTCAACAAAAGTGCTTTAATAAGCATCAAGTACTAAAAGCACTGAGGTTCCAAGACATTCCACCAACCAAATCAAGCAGAAATCCAATCTTAAAAAAGAAAGATTCTAGAAATAAAATCAGCAAGCTACTTCTATTCACACATTCATCAGGAGAGATGAACAAATTCCCTGAAAATGCAGTGCTCAAGGCAACACAATTTTGGTCATCACACGAGACCTACACAAGTTCCAAATGGCCTCTAATGGATACATGAGCCAGATTTTTCTTTCATGTTAAAAAGAATAAATTTGCATACAGTTTCCAAGAAGATAGATGCAGATGCAGCTGATTATCCATATTGATTTAATAACATCTAAAATTAAAAATTAGCATAACTGTCTTAATTTAAATAAAAACAGACAATCAAGGAGACGAGATTTACATACCCAGATCCCATACTTGAAATTTAATATTGTTATATTGCACCGTTTCCACGTTAAATCCAATAGCTGCATCAATTTAGAAAGGAAAATAATCAATCAGCAATGAAAACAAAAGAACACATCACACCATAGAAACTCTATTTGATTGATTAGAAACAAAAGCTATCAATTTAAAACTACAATTTCAAATTTAACTATCCATTGATTAATCCCAACATGAAATCCTCAACCATTATTAAGTGATCACTAAAGTTGCAAGAAATCAAACAATGACAATAATTAGATTTTTTTCCCAGTCTATGTAGTTTATTAGACTAATAAAAACATCAACACAACTAGAAGTAACTGAGAAAGGAACACTGACTTGGAATAGTAGAGACAACTTCACCCATTTGAAGCCGATCTGCAAAACAAAACATCAAATCAGACAAAAACAACACAGAATCATTACACAATATCAAAAAACAACAAAAGGGTAGGCCTTAAAATCCAAAAAGGAACATACACAGAATCGTAGTTTTGCCAGCATTGTCTAGGCCAAGAACCAGAATCCTAGCCTCTTTGTGGGAAAAAAGGGAAGAGAACATCCGCGTAAACAGAATACCCATCTGTGAATTCAGATTCTTAAATCATGAACAAACACAGATCATACAGATTTACGGTTTGTAATCAAATTTTGGATCAGATCTGCCAAGCAGACCCCTGTTTCTCCCTGCAAATGAAAGTTATAAAAATGTGAATTACAAAAAAGAATAAAAAAAAAAGAAGCATGTGCGAATAATATAAACATAATTACAAAAACACATGCAATAAGTAAATTTGGGTGTGTAACGTGCCTGGAGAGAAAAGAAGGGGGTCTGCTTGCGAGAGTTGGTGAGAATCGTGAGGTTGGATTGTGAATTTTAGAGAGATTTAAGGAATGAGAACCTTAAATCTGTATATTTTTGTCAGCGCTTAGTTTTTCATGATGAAGAATCGAAGTGGAAAAAGTTGGAGAAAGGAAGCAACATAGAAGAAGCCAATGTCGCCTGTAACTCTGTCGAGGTGCGATTCGAGCTAATTTTGTTTTCAGTGAAAAGAGTCCAAAAAAAAAAAATTCATACGTAAAACTCCCTCGTGCTCGTGTACGACTGGAGTTTCGTAACCCAAAACCAAAGTCTGGGCCGAAGGCCCAACAAGTAAACGCTATCTCATATCATAGCTACAACAATACGTTATATGTCTGAACAATTTGACCCGATCTAGTTAGCTTTTCTAAACAGTATTCTAGAAAACGCTAGATGCTAGTCGGGTGGCAGTCTAGGGCCAGTGTCTAGGTATTGAATTTATATATATATATATATATATATATATTTTGTTTTGTTTTATTTCTTACTTTACTTTTTTAATTTTTTAATTTCTTTTTTACTTTACAATTTTACATCATGTACCCCTAACCCATCGTCACTAATGATAGCTGGACTTTCATTACTTAGGGACCGTTTGGTATGGGGTAATCAAAATAATGTGATTCCTGGGAAAGTGAAACCCAGTAATATGATTCCTGGGAAAGTTGTATACATGTGTTTGGTTGTGTATGAGAATATTATGACGGATTCCTGGGAATATTATGACGGATTCCTAGG
The DNA here is from genome assembly GCA_033220585.1 of Dipteronia sinensis. Lineage (NCBI taxonomy): Eukaryota > Viridiplantae > Streptophyta > Magnoliopsida > Sapindales > Sapindaceae > Dipteronia > Dipteronia sinensis. The sequence continues at coordinate 20,199,075 of CM065638.1, read as the reverse complement.
AATATTAAGTAACGCTGTTTGGTTGTACATGAGAATTTGTTTTTTATTATTAAAAACTAAAAAAATAAAATAAAAATTTGAAGTTCACTTTTATATATATGGTTATAAAAAACCCACATGTTGTCTTTGCCATTTTTAATCTCTTTCAAGAAAAGAGATCAATTTCAAGAAAAACAAAACCAGATCCATCTTCCATCTCTCTCAAGAAAAAAACCCACATCTTTCACTTGTTGTCATCGCCGTCGTCGTCCTTGTCTCCACGTCATCATCTTCGTCGTCACCTCCGGTGGGGATCTTCGACGTCGTCGCCTCTTTCCAGCCGGGATCTTCGTCGTCGTCGCCTTCGTCGGCCGGGATCTTCATCGTCATCATCATTGAAAATTTTTCACCTGTTGCAATTTTTTTCCTTTTTGTGTTTGATGATGGTGTTTGATGTTGTTTGATGGTGTCTGTGTTGGTGATGGTGTTTGATGTTGTTGGGTATTGTTTAATTGATGAAAATTAGGTTTTAAAATCTGAAAATTTGGTGTTTGGGTAGTGAGAAAGTGTAAGAAAATAAAAATTGGGATTTTTAGTGTTAATTTCTAGAAGCATTGAAGAAAAAAGAAGAAGAAAATAAAATAAAAATAATTTTTTTTAATGAGGGTGGGTCCCACGGTGGGAATCAGATAAAATAAAATAATTTTTTTTTTGTCTTTTTTATGAATCAGATATGTAGGGAATTGAAGAAATACAATAGCTAGGAATTTTACCTTTTTGGAGATGGAGAAAAGTTTTGGGTGGGACGTTCTCAAGCTCTCAATGAGAGACATCCACTGAGAAAACAACAACCGACACAAAGTAAAATATTATTTGCTAAAGTTGTGTGCATACTGGTACGCTCAGCGCACTTGAGATTTTCTCAAGAGGCTATCTTATCTGGATGGGAATTTTGAAGGTAGCTAATAGGAAAAGAGATTAACAGATTAAATTCTCTCTTCTCTCTCAATCTGATCCTCTCTCTCTCTCACTCGATTTCTTCTTCTTTCTTTGTTCTTCAACTCTATTTCTAGACTTCATCCTTCCAAATCCAGCTCCAATTAACCTCCAACTCAATTTACAATTTTCAACTAAATTCTCTCTTCTCTCTCTCTCTCTCCCGATCTTAATTTCTTCTTCTTTCTCTGGTCTTCAACTCTGTTTCCAGACACCAGGCACTTGGGTTTTATTCTTCGGTGCCTCCTGAAACTTCTGGTCAGAGCGGTGACAACCCACTCACCGGCGGTGGCGAACATCGGTGACGGTGACGTTTGGAACAACTAGGCAAAATCAACGACTTTGACTCCACGCAGCTCAAATTTTTTGTTCAAATCGACCGATTTTCTTTTGGCTACCTAATATGGCCGATTTGGCCGAAACGGGACTGGCCGGCGTTCGCCTAGGCGGCCGTTTTTTCCAATTTTTCAAACACTGTGTCTAAGTTCTACCGTTACATTTAATTATTTATAAATATATATATACCAATTGCAAGTATGGGCGTACGACGAGTCACCTCAGATTAGATCAGGGGAGAACCTAAGAAATATTTACAGCCCGGGATAAATTATATATATAAATAGTTTTTTTTGTCCTCAATAGGCATTAACATTATAAAGTTAGCTTTTAAGCTATCAATAGTTGAATTTATCTTCTTTTGTTTAATTAATATTCTAAAGTTTAATTAATGGCTCACAAATTCTCATACTAAATTTATTAGGTTCGGTGTATACTAAGGAGAAAACTCTTGTGATTTTTCTCATCAATGCACAATGATATAATAAAGTCGGTGCAAGACAATCGAGCCCATTGATTAAGGATAAAAAACTTTTTATATGATTTTTGATAAATGTATTTATATATTTTTTAAATAATAAGATGACACTAATTAAATAATGGACTTCAAGAATATGAAATATGTTGTTGGTAAAATCTGATAGGATGACAAGTCCGCACGATTACCGGAATACACAGTAGTCAGAGATGCCAGGTCACCAGAAGTCAAATTGAAGTGGACCAACCTTAGTTGACCAAATATGATCTTAAGACCTGGTCGGGTCTACCTGGAATGATAAGGTATAGATAACTCGATCTAGGTAACCAGATCGATCGGGTGAAGATAATCTGATCAGGGCGAATAGATCGATCGGGCAATTAGGTCGATCGGTTAAAGACCTCCGGTCGGGATCAAGCACCTGATCGGGGTAAATAAGATTTGGTCGGGATAAATATCTGGTCGGCTAATTGACACATGGACGATATTCAATTTAATACGTCCACGACTCAAATACGTAGAGAAAGACTATGGTTCAAATAAGGAGTAATGAAGTACATTCTAACAAAGAAACAAATTTCCTTAAAAGATATCAGAGTCCCAACCAGGCAAGAGATCTACTTCAATTAATGCTTAGAAGAAGTGAAACAGAAAAGAAAATAAAGACGACTCTGATAAGTTAGAGTTCTATCAAAACCTTACCATCTTTCCTTACTTGTATACCAAGAATTAGGGTTCTATGCACATATAAATAGACCCAAGAACACCATTGTAAAGGTTTGGGCAATATTACATTGAAAGAGTGAGAGAGAGCAACAACACGTGAGAGAGAGAACTTGAGTGTGTCCTTACTACATTCATAGTGGATTTTCCTTCTCGCCGTCACCAGTAACCTTAGACGTTTCCCCAATTTGGGGTTTTACCACGGAAAATCGTGCATCTTGCGTGTTTAACTTTCTTTTCTTTTTCATAATTCTATATCAACTTGTGATAGCTTGTTGGACGCATAATCAACTTTACGTAATCTCAAAAATCACCATCAACAATTGGCGCTAGAAAAAGGGGGTGAACTTTCGCTAAATTACCAAATCAACCTCAAAAGAACTTGTGAAACAGTAACATGATAAATAGTAGAGATGGAAGTCAGTCCCCGTTTGACGTTGGCACCCCCGCGTGGTGTCAACAACTCTGCCCCAGTTAACGCCATCGTCACAGTGGGAGATTTACCCACCGTGACTCAAACTTTAACTAGTTAGGTCGTGACAACCTCCACGGACCTTCCCCAAGGTATTTCCCCAGACGCATTCTTTCAATTCTAGGAGTTCCTACAGAGAGTCATTGAAAAAGCCGCTAGACAAGGAATCAATATAACCACAACTGCCAATTTGACCTCGCCGTATCAGTTATCTATGGTTGCCCAAGACTCTAAGGTGGGTTCTAAAATAGTAGGTGTGACCCCATGAGCGCCCCGTAAAACTGGTAGAGATAGGGCGGATTATCATGAAAGGAGAGAACATTCTCAGAGAAGAGATGATCTCCAAGATGACCACGGCCATATGGGGCACAACGAGCGAGATAGCTGAGATGTGAGTGGGTACATGGAGTCTAGCTTTCAAGAAGATGCAAAAAGGTACGATGGAGGCATAACAGAATACGTTCGGGAAAGTCGGTATGATGGTCATAGAAGAAGATCTCGATCAGCTTCGACTGATGAAGAGGCCTCACCTAGAAGGCGTCGAGAAACCAGCCCTGCGGCTAAGTATAACCTTCGCGATGCCTGGGTCACATGATGAATACCAAGGGCCCTTTATAGGATCAACACTCATCAAAAGTTCAATGAACACGAAGAACCAAAAGGTGAGCGAGAGGTCCTGTTGAGGAGGATAGAAGCGTTAGAGCGAAGACAGAGGCCGTGGGAATTTATTGATCGATAACTCTAACATTCCATTTGTCGACTCAATCTGACAATCTCGGTTCTCGAAAAAATTTAGAGTACCGCATATAGAGCATTTTAAGGCCAACACTGCCAGAAACATGTCAGAAGATAACAGAGTGCGGAATCCCAGTATGATTATGATGGCACGTTTATGTGTAGGATGTTCCAGCAAACACTGGGTGATATGGGGAATTCATATATGGCGGCCGACTAGAAGAGGGCCAAAAGCCTAAAGACAGTGGTTCGAAGGGAAACCAGAAAAATAACAACCCGGGCAAAGGCAAGAAAGGTCGCAAAGATGATGACCAGAATGGTAGCAAATCCTTTAGAAGGCAATACACCAGTTACACTCATTTAGCTAAGAAGCGAGAGGAAGTTCTGACATTGATAGAGGACAAGAACCTGTACAAAAAGCCCATAAAAACAATCAACTTTGCTAGGAGGGATACTTCCAAGTACTGTCATTTCCACCGAGAGAATGGTTATGAGACCTCGAAGTGCTACCAATTGAGGGATTACATCAAGAAGTTGATCAGAGAAGAACACTTGACGGATGTAGTCCTAAAAGGTAATGATGATTGGCAGAGAGACCCTAGAAGGATGACCAAGACGGGAATAATAGTCCCAAGAAGGGTTCAGATGAGGGGGAGGGGGGGGGGGGGGGGGGCATTAATACAATTTTCGGAAGACCCTACACAGGGAGAAGCAGCCATGAGAGAATGAATGAGGTCTGTGAGGCAATAGATGGCCAAAGGACCCTAGAGGTGAACTCAGTCGGTCTTGACCAGAAAAAAGCCAAACAGGGCTAGGATCCGATTGTGTTTTTTGAGGCTGATAGACATGGGCTCGAAGTTAGACTGAACGACACAATCATGGTATCGGTTCACATTGGTTACAAGGAAGCAAGAGGGGTACTAATCAACAATGGGAGCTCCGCAGATATCTTAAGTGTCGGTGTGTTCGATCAGTTGGGATTACAGAGAAAAGACTTTTAGCCACTAACAATCCCACTTAGGGGGTTTGGTAGGGTAGAAGTAAGATCTTTGGGGACAGTCAAGTTACCAGTTGTAATCAGAACCTACCCTTGCCAGAATATAATGCTTCTCGACTTTGTGGTGGTGGACATGGAAAATTGGCCCTATAATGGATTGCTAGGAAGACCTTTCTTAAACTAGTCAAAATATGTCACAACAACCTATGCTTTGACGGTCAAGTTCCCGACCAAGTTAGGAGTGAGAGTTATGAAGAGTTCCTAAGAGTGGGCAAGGAAAGCAAACCTGGTAGTAATACAATATTTGGAGGACCCTACACAGGGAGAAGCAGCCATGAGAGAATGAATGAGGTCTGTGAGGCAATAGATGGCCAAAGGACCCTAGAGGTGAACTCAGTCGGTTTTGACCAGAAAAAAGCCAAACAGGGCTAGGATCCAATTGTGTTTTTTGAGGCTGATGGACATGGGCTCGAAGTTAGACTAAACGACACAATCATGGTATCGGTTCACATTGGTTACAAGGAAGCAAGAGGGGTACTAATCAACAATGGGAGCTCCGCAGATATCTTAAGTGTCGGTGTGTTCGATCAGTTGGGATTATAGAGAAAAGACTTTTAGCCACTAACAATCCCACTTAGGGGGTTTGGTAGGGTAGAAGTAAGATCTTTGGGGACAGTCAAGTTACCAGTTGTAATCAGAACCTACCCTTGCCAGAATATAATACTTCTCGACTTTGTGGTGGTGGACATGGAAAATTGGCCCTATAATGCATTACTAGGAAGACCTTTCTTAAACTAGTCAAAATATGTCATAACAACCTATGCTTTGACGGTCAAGTTCCCGACCAAGTTAGGAGTGAGAGTTATGAAGAGTTCCTAAGAGTGGGCAAGGAAAGCAAACCTGGTAGTAACTGGAGAAAAGGCGGAGTCAGGTGTGATGCAAATCGACCTGTTAGAAGGAAAAAATTATCCTAGAGTTGACGATAAGGAAGCCTGAGTAGAAACCCTGACCCAATTTGACATGGACCGAAGGGAATCATCTCCAAACTGTGAGAAAGATCAAACAAGAGAAGAACCATCCTTTGAGGTTGTGCTCGATGAAGGTAGTCCTGCCAAACGCTTAAGCTAGGGGCTCAGCTACCTGACCGGGTATAGAGCGATTTGATCCACTTGTTAAAAGAATTCAAGGATGTGTTCACGTGGAAGCATGATGATATGCCAGGGATAGACACCAAAGTAATATCCCATTATTTAGCAGTCGATCCTGAGCGAAGGCCGGTTATTCAGGAAAGACGACGGTTTAACCCGAAAAAGAATAGGGCGATTAAGGAAGAGGTTGAAAAGCTCTTAGCCGCGAAGTCAATTAGAGGGGCGCAATACCCGAAATGGGTCGCCAACATTGTGTTGGTAAAGAAAAAGACCGGACAGTGGAGGATGTGTTTAAATTTCACTAACTTGAACAAGGTGTGCCCAAAGGACAGTTTCCCTCTACCTAGAATAGATTAGTTGGTCGATTCGAATGCGTGGCTCGAGTTGCTCAGTTTCATGGATGTATATTCTTGTTACAACCTGATTAGGATGTTTGAGCCAGACGAAGAAAATACTGCTTTCACAACCGACCAATCAACTTCTCTTTTAGCTAGATCACTGGATGCTTTTACAGCCCGAGTGGGCAGGGCCTGAAGAGCTCCCAGCCGGGTGTAAGACGTGCCACCCATTGTCCCAGTTACCGCCGATGTTGTTACTACTGCTGATCAACTAGCTCCATATGCCTCTCCTGCCGTAGCAACCGATCGATCTACCCGGGTAGAGAGAGGTTTTGATTCTGCTGCTGCTAGCCGGGTGGTATCTCATGATAGACTGCGATCGAGGTCGAGAGATAACAGCCAGTATAAGTCTTGGCCATGTTTGCAGCTTCCTTGGCCAAGTGGGGGGTTTGGGTGCCATGACTTCTATGCATATTGCCTACATAGTCTCCAAAGGATCCGCTCTTCTGGCTGAGGTAAGCTATCTCGTTTGGTCTTTTATCTTGATTTCATAAATGGCAATATTTCAACTCATGTTTTGCACTTGGCAGGCCTTCAAATTTAATGTAGATATGAACCATCAGGTTAGCTCACTCTGGAACCAAGTTAAGGAGGCTAATGTCGAGCTGGAGAAAGCCAATGAGGAGCTCGCTAAGGCTGCTAGAGGCGTTGTAGTTCTGAACCAGTCTCTGAGCAACGCTAAGAAGGAAGCGGATGAGGTGAAGGTTGATAGGGAGCGGATGTAGCATGCTTTAGACACAGAGAGACTCAGGTCCCTCCGTCGTAGGGAGGAGAGGGAGATCGCGAAGGATAGAGTAGCGGGGCTGGAGAAGGAGGTACAATCTCTTCGTGATAGCTTGGCCAACCTAGATACTCAAATGGATACCGCCTTTAGGGATGGCTACTTTTTCTCTGGCTACCATGTGGCTCTAGCTCTCTGTACTCCTATTGACATGAGGGTCATCGAGGGATGGAGCTGGGAGGAGTTCATCGCTAAAGCCGTCGAGCTAGCTAGGGTTGCACCCTCTAATGTAGCTGGACCTTCTTGGGTTGCTAGAGCAAGTGGAGCTGTAGGTGGTGAAGACCAGAGACCTATCCCCATTCATTCACCAAGCAATGTTGGAGCAGATCCCAATCTGAAGGCTTCTGAAGTTGGAGTGGCTCAAGTTGATGGTGGGGCTTCTGATCCACTTGTCTCTTCGCCCAAATCCATAAATGAGGTAGTGGACCAGCCTGCTACTAAGGATGGAGGGTCTGACGTACCAGTCTCCTGTAGGGAAAAATACGAAAATGCAGTGGAAGCGAGACTAAAAAAAATTTAGTATAGTTTAAAAATTTTTCAATATTTGAACATCCTTTAATTAATTAAACATACATATATTCAAAAGATATCATACCTCTTGTCGAGTGATCCGATTGACTTAGTGTCGATGGTAATCCGTAAGATCTTCCAATCCGATCATGAACGTGAATCACCTAGGAGCGTGGTCTCCCTGTTCTTTGAATTGCGTACCTGAGAATGGAAAAACGAAATCTTCTTTCCTGATCATTAATCACAAAAACTCCAAGAGCCTAGAAAGATCGTTCCGGTCACTTTTGAATTCACAATCGTTATGATTGAAACTCGCGTGAACCTAAATCGAAAGTGTGCACAAAACCTTTTTATGTAAAGGCTTGCAAGTGCACTATCGAATTTAGAACTATCTTTCTCTCTTCCTCTTGGCTGAATTTTCACTATGTTCTAGAGTTGGAATTTTTTTTTATTCAAAAGCAAGAGAAAAAAAATTCTTTCTCTAAAAACAAAAAACTTTTTTTTTCTTCCTATCACTATTAATTCCGAAATTAATAATATATATAGGTATATAAATCCTTTCCTAAAGAGGATTTACTTGGTGGGCAAGAATCCTATCTCTAGGTGGATTTACTTGGTGACAAAGAATCTTTTTTCAAAAAAAGATTTCTTTTCCACACCAAGACTCATAATCCAACTCAAATAGTGTATTTGTGATTTTATTAAAGACTTCCTTATTTGATTAGATAAATAAATTCTTTATTTATCTACTTACCAAATTAAGTCTTTTATATTTATTATACTACTATAATAGTATACTACTAGGAAACATAATTCCTAGTCTGAAAAAGATTTTGATTTTTAATTAAATAATTAATTAATCGATTAATTAATTTCCATTTAATCAAACAATATAATAAAATAATATTTTAGGCTATTATTATAGCCTTGCCGCCCACACACAAAAAATATGGGCCAAATATTATTTTCTTATTTTATTTAATCCATTCAGGCTTTAAATAAAAACCCACATGTGAACCGGACCCATTCTTACTAAAAGAAACAAGCCCACATGCCTCTCATTAATATATTAATATAATTTGAGCAGCCCATTAAATTGATAATGTGCAAATTATATTCTTAATATATTAAATACAATTCTAGATGGACCCATACATTAGTCCGGTAGAATCTATCAGGTGATCCATGCAAGTCCGTGTGGATTAGGGATCTTGGAGGGCTATCTAAATTTAAGCTTCAATAGACATAACCTAATCACAATCAACAAATGATTCACTTAGGTTCGATCTATTAATTTGCTCATTCCACTAAAGAGCTAAAATTGAACTCTTAAATAAAGATAGAATAAGAAGATGTTTCTCATTCATACCCTAGACAATCTTATTGGAGATAGTGTATCCTCGTAAATAATATCAGTAATCGCCAAGAGCTCATAGATCGCCTATAGCTCTCCTAGTTACCATATTTACTCATATTACCACGTTTTGAACTTGGATATTTTGACTTGTCCAGAAGTCATGTTTTCAATAGACATTATCAAAAACTCAACTTTGAGATTTAATATCCAATACCTCAAAAAATCCATATGATAATATTATACTCTCATTCAATAAATTGAGCCACGATGTCCACATATATAAATGAAGTCCTCTATCGATTAACAAATGAATACCACCAAACTACCGAGGATAGACTATGCTATATAATCGTACTCATTGATAGCTCAAACGATAACACTTGCAATCATAAGTCCATCATTTATCTCAGGATTAAGATAGACTCTCCGATTGTCCTCATAATGAAAAGACTTGTATCTACTGACGGTTCTAGATAAAATATTTCATTGTGATCCTGTTCAATGCACCCAGTGCACTAGATTCTTTTCCTCGAAGACCCTTTCGATGATTTTAGACTTATCATAACTCATTTGATCCCACTCAAACCTTATCAAGATAAAGGTGCCCAACCTTTAACTTAAGTTGTGAACGTTTATTCACGACTAACTAAAGAATTGTGTATACCTCATACATATTTAAATGTACGAACAATTCTTCCTTTCTCATAGTCTTTTGACCTTATGATTTTTTACTTTGACAATTATCATTATAAATGCTATAAGATTTTGTAAAACCAGAAATCATTTTATTAATATGAAAAGATTGTCAATTACAATATTACACTCTTGCTATTGAGCATAATCCTAACATCTCCTTAATGGGTCCCGACAAGAAGGTGGAGGATCAAGCTACCTCAACTAAGAAAGTGGGGGAACCATCTGGTATGGTAACGGAGGAGCTCCAGGTTGGACCTGCTCAAATGAAGATCCTAGTGATAGCAGGAGTCCAGGTAGCAAGCGAGACTCTAGCCGAGGTGGTGGTGGAATTAACTGGTGAGCTCCCAGTTGGACATGAATGTGAGGCTCAGATTGTATAAGCTGGAGAGAAGGGGGCCAACCAGGAGTAGAGGGATGCATGAACAAGCTTGATCCTTTACCAAGTCAACTTTATTTTTCTCTAATTTTGTAGTTGAACCTGAAGGTGAGGCTCAGACTGTAGAAGTTGGAGAGAATGGGGCCAACCAGGAGCAGAGGGATGCATGAACAAGCTTGATCCATTACCAAGTCAACTTTATTTTTATCTAATTTTGTAGTTGGACTTGAAGGTGAGGCTCAGACTGTAGGAGCTGGAGAGAAGGGGGCCATCCAGGAGCAGAGGGATATATGAACAAGCTTGATCCTTTACCAAGTCAACTTTATTTTTCTCTAATTTTGTATCCCTTGATCTGGGAATGGGCTCCCTAGTTTTAATAATGAAAACATTCCTTTTCTTTCTTTAGCTCTAAGTGTGTGTAGTTTATTGATTTCTTGGTTGAATCCCGCCTTGATCCAAGGAAAAGTCCCAGTGTAGACTTGATTTTACAAATCCCTGGTAATTGAAGGAGCTCTAAAATTTGTCAAGATCAAATTTTGTAGCATAGTTTGTTGTTGGTGCGAGGATCCTCTGGCACTAAGCAATCAGTCTTACTTGGGAGAGCTCTGGGTACCAGGCATTCTCGTTTTGAGAATCCTGGTACTTAGGCAAAAATAGTAGTTGAAAGACTCCAAGTGCCAAGGATAATCGTCTTCGGTGGAATCCTGGTACCTAGGTGTAGACATTACCTAGACGCGCTGCAACTTCGTATCCAGTTGCCTCTTGAACATGGATGGTTTCAAGATTATCCTTCTACCCCTTTTGTATTTGACGATTCCAACACGGCCTCTATTCCTATCTCTGGTGGTCGTGATTGTGTCGCCGACATCTGTCTTGGATGAGATCAATGTCGTTGGATAAATAAGTTAAGAAAGTGGACATGAAGTTGGAGAGGAAGTTGGCATGTCTGAGTCTTCAACTCATTTCCTATTCTTTTTCTTTCTTGTTTTCTGTATGTAGCCTGGAAGAAAGGTTGGGCTTCCTGATTTGATCAATGAAGAAACCCCTTTTTCTGTGCTTGTTTGGCTGTTCTTTATGTTTTCCTTGATTGACTTTTGTTACATGCTTCTAACTGTAGTATGAAATTCGAATAGGAGTCCTCAGCATAAATCTGCTTTAACCAAGATTTGGTAATGCGAGGAACTTGGTAGGAACAAGAGTATAGCGTGATAAGCGACTGGTACCAGGTTACCTAGCCAATGGATCTCTGGACACCCTTCTAGGTATTAGCACTCCTTTGCACATGGTATCATGGATCCTAGTTGATATTTCGATCGAGATACCCAATGTCCATGTATCAAGGATTCTGGTTCATAATTTGAGCTTTGTACCTGGCGCTCTTGCTTCAAAGGTTCTGATACGTAGGTGGCGCACGGTACCTAGCCTTCCTATTTTAATGAATCTTGGCACGTAGGCGAGTATTCTAGCGAATCATGGCACCTCGCATCCCTGTTCTAGGAATCTTGGTATCATGGCGAATAATCTGGCGAATCCTGGTACCTCGCATTCCTGTTTTTAAGAATCTTGGTACTTTGGTGAAGACAGTGGTACCTAGTCTTTCCTATTTCAAGGAACCTAGGCACATTGGCGAAAATAAGATGAACATACTGGCAATAAGATCTTGGTAGGTGACTAAAGCCATTTTGGCACCAGGTCTTTCTTGGTGGGGGGTGATGCCTGGCCAAAGCCTTGATCTGATGGGCAGCTATGCTCTTACCATCTAGACTCTTCTTAGCGGGGGGTGGTGCCCGGCCAGGGCATTGGGAATGCCATGTAGCTTGTCCTGGTCTCGAGGAGATCCTCCTGAAGGGATAAATCCGGTCCAGGGCACCAGGAGAGCTATGTAGCTATCCTAGTCTTTGAGGTGATCCTCTTGGAGGGATTGATCTGGTCCAGGGTATCAGGAGAGCTATGTAGCTATCCTGGTCTTTAAGGCGATCCTCCTAGAGGGATTGATTCGGTCCAGGGCATTAGGAGAGCTATGTAGCTATCCTAGTCTTTAGGGGAACATGGTTAATTTACGTGGCGAATTATGGCGATATAATGTAGACAGATGTAGACAAATGTATATGGATAAAAAATCTTCTTTATTGATGAATCAAGAGGCGATACAAATATTCATCAGTACCTACCTATACCTAATCATGTCTTACGGGTAGAACTTTTTCAGGTGATCTGCATTCCGGGTGTGGTCAATAGGACGTCCATCCATATCCTCCAACTTGTATGCCCCATTTCGGACTACAATTTTCACCAGGTAGGGACCTTCCCAATTAGGCGATAGCACCCCACCAGACCTTTTCCGGGTATTCTGGGTTACCTTCTTTGAACTTCGGTTTCTGACTTTCTTATTGAAGTATTGGGCAATCTGGCTTTGGTAGACCGCTACGCTTTCTGCAATCCTTTCCTGTTTCTCCTCCAGGAGGTCTGGGTTAGCCGTTAACTTGTCTTAGTTCCCCTCTAGAAAGAGGTGAGTTTATTCTCTATAAGAAGGATAACTTCTACCCCGAAAGCTAATGAATATGGGGTTTCTCCAGTAGCAGTCCTTTAGGTAGTGCGGTACGCCCATACCACATCAGGTAGTTCATCTGCCCATCTACCCTTCTTCTGTTGGAGCTTCCTCTTTAAGAGCCTCTTGATAGTTTTGTTTGTGGCCTCTACTAGGCTGTTAGTTTGAGGATATGCTACTGATGCAAAACGAAGCTCAATTTCTAGGTTCTCGCAGAAATCCCAGAATCTAGCATTATCAAACTATTTACCTAAATCATTGATGATGACCATTGGTGTACCAAACCGACAGACCACATTCCTCTTAATGAACTTAGTTGTGTTTGCTTCAGTAATCTTGGTGAGGGGCTCCGTTTCCACCCACCTAGTAAAATAATCGATCGCCACGATCGTGTGTTTCTGTTGACCAGGCGCGGTTGGGAGAGGTCCAATAAGGTCTACTCCCCAGTAAGCAAATGGATATTGTGAGCTGATTGAGGACAGTCATTCTAGAGGTAAGTGGTGCAAGACTGTACGAACTGCCTTACAACGTGGTGCAAGACTGTACGAACTGCTTTGCAACGTGGTGTAAGGTTGGCCAGTAATAACCCATGCGCAGCACCTGGTAAGCTAGCGCTTCTCCTCCGGTATGATTCCCACATTCCCCTGAATGTACTTCTCTAAGTGCCTAGCTCGCATCATCATGGTGTAGACACCTGAGTAAAGGGAGAGACTTTCCTCTATGGTAAAGGTGTCTCTCCACTAGGGAGTACCGAACGGAGGTTCTCTTGATCTTGCGAGCTTGATCAGGGTCTTAAGGGAGCTTTTCTTCTTAGAGGTAATCTACAAGATGATCCATCCAGCATGGAAGGCGATCCACAGCGCTAACTTCCTTTCCTTGTGTTATGCTTGATTGAGAGATTATCTGGAGAGGTACACATTTTGGTAGTGATTGTCCTCCGTTAGCAGCTACTTGGCTAGGACATCAACCCGATAATTCTGGTGCCCAGGCACCTATTTGATCTTGAACCCGTTAAATCAAGCCACAAGTTCTTGGACCTTTCCGAGGCAGGCTGTCATGTTATCTCCTTCGGCCTGGTATATGCCAGTTATCTGATTAACTACCAGTTGCGAGTCACACCTGGCTAGGAGGTAATTAGCTCCAAGCTCCACTGCTATCTTTATTTCTGCTAGCAAAGCATCATACTCGGCTTCGTTATTTGTGGTACTGAACTAGAATCTGAAGCAATGACAACACTCTACCTTCTCGGGATCAATTAGAATGATTCCTCCCCCACTTCCTGCTAGGCTAGAAGCTCCATCCCTATATAGAATCCAGGTTTCTTTGTTAGTGGACCAACTTTCTGATTCTTGCTTTTCCTAGGAAGCTTGGTCTGAGCTTGGGGTAACATCATGATCATGTCTCGCGTTGAACTCGACTATAAAGTCTGCCAAAGCTTTTTCCTTGATGGTGGTCCTAGCCTTGTACCGGATATCATACTGGGTAAGCTCGAAGGCCTATAGTACCAGTCTCCCTGATATATCCGGCCTTTGGAGAAATTGGCGCAGGGGTTGATAAGTGACCACCGCGATTGTGTGAACTAGGAAATAATGGAGAGCTTCCTGGCAGCGGTTACTAATGCAAAAATGAACTTCTCTAGGAGAGTGTAATTCTTCTCTGACTTGGTCAAGACACGACTTACATAATAGATAGGTCGCTGAATTCTATCTCCATATTCTTTTACCAAGGCCCCGCTAACAGCTGTTTTGGATACAACAAGGTATAACAAGGCTGGGCTAGCAAGGTACCTCTTCAACGACTGGAAAGCCAGCTCGCTGTCTTGGTCCCACTTCATATTCTTCCCTTGTTTAATAGCTTTGAAGAAGGTAGTGCATTTGTCAGTAGATCAGGATATGAAGCGGTTTAGGGCTGCTATCTGTCCAGTGAAAGCTTGCACTTGCTTGAGTGAGGTAGGAGATTCAAGATCTAGGATGGCTTTGATATTTTCAGGATTTGCTTCTATTCCCTTTTCATGGACCATGAATCCGAGGAATTTTTCGGTAGCAACCACGAACGTATATTTAGCAGGGTTTCATCGCATCTGATTCTCCCTTATTATCTGGAAAGTCTATCAGAGGTGGTCCTAATGCTGTTCGGCTACTTAGGACTTGGTGATCATGTCGTCGACATATACATCCATTGACCTTCTTATCAAATCCTTTAACAGGAGGTTGACCAGGCATTGGTAGGTAGCACCCACATTCTTGAGTTCTAAGGGCATTACCCTATAGCAGTATAGACCCTGCCCGGTGATACAAATGGTCTTATCTTGGTCGGTGGGGTGCATTATGATTTGATTATATCCCGAGAATACATCCATGAAGCTCAGGAGCTTGTTACCCGTAGTTGAATCTACCAGCTGGTCAATCTTTGGTAGAGGGAAGTTATCATTTGGGCAAGCACGGTTGAGATCAGTGTAATCAACGCACATACGCCACTTCCCATTAGCCTTAGTCACCATCACTACGTTGGCAATCCACTCTTGGTATCGTGACTCCCTGATGAATTTTTCCTTTAGAAGCTTATCAACTTCCTTCTTAATTGAGGCATTCCGTTCTGGGTTAAAATGCATTTGCTTCTGTTTGACTGGCTTACAGGTGGGATCAACTGCCAATCTGTGAGCCTCTAGGGTGATAGGAATTCCCGGCATCTCTACATGGCTCTAGGCAAAGATGTCGATGTACTCCTGAAGGAGTCCTATTAATCCTTCCTTCACTCTTGCTTCCATCGCTGAACCTATCCTGACTACCTTGGAAGGGTCGTCTTTCCTGATAGAGATTTCTTCTAAATCGTCCACAGGGCGACCACAGGCCCACCCCCTGTCTCCTTCATCTCTGTCTTCTTTATCTGGAATCTCTACTTCAGGTTCAATTGTACATATCCCATTTTTATGGTCCTCCTCTGGTATGGTATGATCCTGTGTAGTTGTTATCTGTGCACACTGCTTGGCAAGCGCAGCGGGGTTAACATACACTGCATAACATTTGCGTGCTGCCTGCTGGTCTCCATGTACCTTGCCTACCTTCTCCCCTATTGGGAATTTCAGGAGATTGTGGTAGATAGACAAGACACCCTTGAGGGCAGATAAGTAGGGTCTCCCAAGGATGGCGTTGTAGGCAGATGAAGTGTCTACCACAACGAAATCTGTCATGAGATTCTGCTAGAGTGGTGCTGACCCTAATATCACTGGTAGGATCATGGACCCGGTGGGGATCAGTGAGTCCCCGATGAATCCATATAGAGGGGTGGTACAACTGTTGTAGCAGGGATTCTTTAAATTGAACTGCTCTAAAGCGCCCTTGAAAAGAATGTCCATGCTGCTACTGGTATCGATCAAGACACAGTGGACTAGAAAATTTGCAATTTCCACAGTGACAACCATGGGGTCATCGTGGGGCTGCACAGTGTTGTACACATCCTCCTCAGCGTAGATAATTTATGCTGAAGGAGGAGATCTAGGCCATTTCCTGGTGACCTTGAAGACGTCTTAGCCCGCGTCTAGTCTGGGCACCTTCCAGGCGTGGTTCTTTCTAGAATTGTTGGAGGTTCCTGCCAGGGTGGGGCCTCCAGAGATAGTGTGGACTATGTGGATTTGCTCTATTAGATCCTTTCCTTTCGCTTTCCTTCTTTTTTCGGTCGCTCTAATGCCTGCTTGTACCTCCTTCCCAGTTTGAATGCTATCACGCACCAATTAGAGAAATTCTGTCAAGCAACCTCTCCTTACCACAGCCACTATTTAGCTACTTAAACTGTATCATTCCGAGGTGTTGTGTCCCACATCCTCGAGGAAGTCGCAGTATTTATAGCGGTTCCGTTGATCGGATGGTGTCTTTATTGGATAGGGTTTCCTGAGTAACCCCTTGTCATGGATAGCGAGAAAGATTATCTCGTGAGACGCGTTCAGAGGGGTATAATGGGTGTACCCCTCTTCTTTTCTAGCAATCCGCGCCACTTTCTTGGGTGGAGGTGTAGCTCTAGGAGGAGACCCTCTGGCGGGGTATCGGTTAAGCTGAGGTTGGTAAGGTGGTATCCGGTATGTAGACTTGTTGGGAGGCTTATTCTGGTTCTTCTGAATTTGAGCAGGTTTGGGCCCTTCCTTCTTTTGGCGCTTGGTAGATCTCATGTCGTCATGCTCCATCTTGACACGGACCTATTCATCTATCTCTACTTGTTCAAGAGCCCTATCATAGGCCTCCTGGTACGTCTCTGGTGGATGCTTGGCGAAGGATCGGAACAACCTACCTGCCCACAGATTTCTTCTGAAATTTGCCAAGGTCTCCTTCTCCGTGAAGACCCCCATCTGGATTACTTCCTTGTGGAATCTTTCCACATAGGTTCTGAGTGATTCACCTAGCTTCTGGATCATGTACTGAAGGTGAATTGGATCCTTAAGGCGAGGTTTAATGCCTTGGAACTGTGTGCAGAAGTCGGTAGTCAACTTTGTAAATGAGTTGACACTTCCTGCTGGTAGCTTCTTGAAACATGCCTTGGCATAGTCCGTTAGCGTGGTAGGGAACATTCTGTACATGGCTGCCCTGGTAGCATTCTGGACCTCTATATGTTGAACAAAGCTCTCCAAGTGGCTTAGGGGATCTTCATTCCCAGAGTATTTTCCGGTTGGCTTCTTAAATTTGGGAGGTAGTTCTACCTCCCTAATCCTCCTGGAGAAGGGAGCATTCATCTCTCCCAAGGGGTCCTTCTGGTTTTCCCAGTATTTGCCCTTCTTTAACTCCTGGATCTCTTTCGCCATTCTGGCTACCTGGTCCCGGAGGCGCTTATTGCCATCATTCCCAGACTCTACTTCAGAACTTAGTTGTGTTTGCTTCAGTAATCTTGGTGAGGGGCTCCGTTTCCACCCACCTAGTAAAATAATCGATCGCCACGATCGTGTGTTTCTGTTGACCAGGCGCGGTTGGGAGAGGTCCAATAAGGTCTACTCCCCAGTAAGCAAATGGATATTGTGAGCTGATTGAGGACAGTCATTCTAGAGGTAAGTGGTGCAAGACTGTACGAACTGCCTTACAACGTGGTGCAAGACTGTACGAACTGCTTTGCAACGTGGTGTAAGGTTGGCCAGTAATAACCCATGCGCAGCACCTGGTAAGCTAGCGCTTCTCCTCCGGTATGATTCCCACATTCCCCTGAATGTACTTCTCTAAGTGCCTAGCTCGCATCATCATGGTGTAGACACCTGAGTAAAGGGAGAGACTTTCCTCTATGGTAAAGGTGTCTCTCCACTAGGGAGTACCGAACGGAGGTTCTCTTGATCTTGCGAGCTTGATCAGGGTCTTAAGGGAGCTTTTCTTCTTAGAGGTAATCTACAAGATGATCCATCCAGCATGGAAGGCGATCCACAGCGCTAACTTCCTTTCCTTGTGTTATGCTTGATTGAGAGATTATCTGGAGAGGTACACATTTTGGTAGTGATTGTCCTCCGTTAGCAGCTACTTGGCTAGGACATCAACCCGATAATTCTGGTGCCCAGGCACCTATTTGATCTTGAACCCGTTAAATCAAGCCACAAGTTCTTGGACCTTTCCGAGGCAGGCTGTCATGTTATCTCCTTCGGCCTGGTATATGCCAGTTATCTGATTAACTACCAGTTGCGAGTCACACCTGGCTAGGAGGTAATTAGCTCCAAGCTCCACTGCTATCTTTATTTCTGCTAGCAAAGCATCATACTCGGCTTCGTTATTTGTGGTACTGAACTAGAATCTGAAGCAATGACAACACTCTACCTTCTCGGGATCAATTAGAATGATTCCTCCCCCACTTCCTGCTAGGCTAGAAGCTCCATCCCTATATAGAATCCAGGTTTCTTTGTTAGTGGACCAACTTTCTGATTCTTGCTTTTCCTAGGAAGCTTGGTCTGAGCTTGGGGTAACATCATGATCATGTCTCGCGTTGAACTCGACTATAAAGTCTGCCAAAGCTTTTTCCTTGATGGTGGTCCTAGCCTTGTACCGGATATCATACTGGGTAAGCTCGAAGGCCTATAGTACCAGTCTCCCTGATATATCCGGCCTTTGGAGAAATTGGCGCAGGGGTTGATAAGTGACCACCGCGATTGTGTGAACTAGGAAATAATGGAGAGCTTCCTGGCAGCGGTTACTAATGCAAAAATGAACTTCTCTAGGAGAGTGTAATTCTTCTCTGACTTGGTCAAGACACGACTTACATAATAGATAGGTCGCTGAATTCTATCTCCATATTCTTTTACCAAGGCCCCGCTAACAGCTGTTTTGGATACAACAAGGTATAACAAGGCTGGGCTAGCAAGGTACCTCTTCAACGACTGGAAAGCCAGCTCGCTGTCTTGGTCCCACTTCATATTCTTCCCTTGTTTAATAGCTTTGAAGAAGGTAGTGCATTTGTCAGTAGATCAGGATATGAAGCGGTTTAGGGCTGCTATCTGTCCAGTGAAAGCTTGCACTTGCTTGAGTGAGGTAGGAGATTCAAGATCTAGGATGGCTTTGATATTTTCAGGATTTGCTTCTATTCCCTTTTCATGGACCATGAATCCGAGGAATTTTTCGGTAGCAACCACGAACGTATATTTAGCAGGGTTTCATCGCATCTGATTCTCCCTTATTATCTGGAAAGTCTATCAGAGGTGGTCCTAATGCTGTTCGGCTACTTAGGACTTGGTGATCATGTCGTCGACATATACATCCATTGACCTTCTTATCAAATCCTTTAACAGGAGGTTGACCAGGCATTGGTAGGTAGCACCCACATTCTTGAGTTCTAAGGGCATTACCCTATAGCAGTATAGACCCTGCCCGGTGATACAAATGGTCTTATCTTGGTCGGTGGGGTGCATTATGATTTGATTATATCCCGAGAATACATCCATGAAGCTCAGGAGCTTGTTACCCGTAGTTGAATCTACCAGCTGGTCAATCTTTGGTAGAGGGAAGTTATCATTTGGGCAAGCACGGTTGAGATCAGTGTAATCAACGCACATACGCCACTTCCCATTAGCCTTAGTCACCATCACTACGTTGGCAATCCACTCTTGGTATCGTGACTCCCTGATGAATTTTTCCTTTAGAAGCTTATCAACTTCCTTCTTAATTGAGGCATTCCGTTCTGGGTTAAAATGCATTTGCTTCTGTTTGACTGGCTTACAGGTGGGATCAACTGCCAATCTGTGAGCCTCTAGGGTGATAGGAATTCCCGGCATCTCTACATGGCTCTAGGCAAAGATGTCGATGTACTCCTGAAGGAGTCCTATTAATCCTTCCTTCACTCTTGCTTCCATCGCTGAACCTATCCTGACTACCTTGGAAGGGTCGTCTTTCCTGATAGAGATTTCTTCTAAATCGTCCACAGGGCGACCACAGGCCCACCCCCTGTCTCCTTCATCTCTGTCTTCTTTATCTGGAATCTCTACTTCAGGTTCAATTGTACATATCCCATTTTTATGGTCCTCCTCTGGTATGGTATGATCCTGTGTAGTTGTTATCTGTGCACACTGCTTGGCAAGCGCAGCGGGGTTAACATACACTGCATAACATTTGCGTGCTGCCTGCTGGTCTCCATGTACCTTGCCTACCTTCTCCCCTATTGGGAATTTCAGGAGATTGTGGTAGATAGACAAGACACCCTTGAGGGCAGATAAGTAGGGTCTCCCAAGGATGGCGTTGTAGGCAGATGAAGTGTCTACCACAACGAAATCTGTCATGAGATTCTGCTAGAGTGGTGCTGACCCTAATATCACTGGTAGGATCATGGACCCGGTGGGGATCAGTGAGTCCCCGATGAATCCATATAGAGGGGTGGTACAACTGTTGTAGCAGGGATTCTTTAAATTGAACTGCTCTAAAGCGCCCTTGAAAAGAATGTCCATGCTGCTACTGGTATCGATCAAGACACAGTGGACTAGAAAATTTGCAATTTCCACAGTGACAACCATGGGGTCATCGTGGGGCTGCACAGTGTTGTACACATCCTCCTCAGCGTAGATAATTTATGCTGAAGGAGGAGATCTAGGCCATTTCCTGGTGACCTTGAAGACGTCTTAGCCCGCGTCTAGTCTGGGCACCTTCCAGGCGTGGTTCTTTCTAGAATTGTTGGAGGTTCCTGCCAGGGTGGGGCCTCCAGAGATAGTGTGGACTATGTGGATTTGCTCTATTAGATCCTTTCCTTTCGCTTTCCTTCTTTTTTCGGTCGCTCTAATGCCTGCTTGTACCTCCTTCCCAGTTTGAATGCTATCACGCACCAATTAGAGAAATTCTGTCAAGCAACCTCTCCTTACCACAGCCACTATTTAGCTACTTAAACTGTATCATTCCGAGGTGTTGTGTCCCACATCCTCGAGGAAGTCGCAGTATTTATAGCGGTTCCGTTGATCGGATGGTGTCTTTATTGGATAGGGTTTCCTGAGTAACCCCTTGTCATGGATAGCGAGAAAGATTATCTCGTGAGACGCGTTCAGAGGGGTATAATGGGTGTACCCCTCTTCTTTTCTAGCAATCCGCGCCACTTTCTTGGGTGGAGGTGTAGCTCTAGGAGGAGACCCTCTGGCGGGGTATCGGTTAAGCTGAGGTTGGTAAGGTGGTATCCGGTATGTAGACTTGTTGGGAGGCTTATTCTGGTTCTTCTGAATTTGAGCAGGTTTGGGCCCTTCCTTCTTTTGGCGCTTGGTAGATCTCATGTCGTCATGCTCCATCTTGACACGGACCTATTCATC
The DNA here is from genome assembly GCA_033220585.1 of Dipteronia sinensis. Lineage (NCBI taxonomy): Eukaryota > Viridiplantae > Streptophyta > Magnoliopsida > Sapindales > Sapindaceae > Dipteronia > Dipteronia sinensis. The sequence goes on along the minus strand of CM065638.1, from coordinate 20,177,811 downwards.
TATCTCTACTTGTTCAAGAGCCCTATCATAGGCCTCCTGGTACGTCTCTGGTGGATGCTTGGCGAAGGATCGGAACAACCTACCTGCCCACAGATTTCTTCTGAAATTTGCCAAGGTCTCCTTCTCCGTGAAGACCCCCATCTGGATTACTTCCTTGTGGAATCTTTCCACATAGGTTCTGAGTGATTCACCTAGCTTCTGGATCATGTACTGAAGGTGAATTGGATCCTTAAGGCGAGGTTTAATGCCTTGGAACTGTGTGCAGAAGTCGGTAGTCAACTTTGTAAATGAGTTGACACTTCCTGCTGGTAGCTTCTTGAAACATGCCTTGGCATAGTCCGTTAGCGTGGTAGGGAACATTCTGTACATGGCTGCCCTGGTAGCATTCTGGACCTCTATATGTTGAACAAAGCTCTCCAAGTGGCTTAGGGGATCTTCATTCCCAGAGTATTTTCCGGTTGGCTTCTTAAATTTGGGAGGTAGTTCTACCTCCCTAATCCTCCTGGAGAAGGGAGCATTCATCTCTCCCAAGGGGTCCTTCTGGTTTTCCCAGTATTTGCCCTTCTTTAACTCCTGGATCTCTTTCGCCATTCTGGCTACCTGGTCCCGGAGGCGCTTATTGCCATCATTCCCAGACTCTACTTCAGAATCTCTGTCATCAGACTTCTCTGATGCTACTAAAGTTTCATCCTGGTTTTCTCCCGAGGGAGGGTTTTCTCGGGTGCTTCTAATGGTACCTCCTGCCGCTGACCGAGGTTGCCTCCTGGCAGCTTCTGGTTGAGGTCGTCTAGAAGTAGCTTCCAGTTGAACATGGTAGTGGCGCTCCTTAGAGGGAGGTCGATGTCGGATCTAACCTATCGAGGTTGGTATCCTTCAAGTTGTCCCGGAGTCTGTGGCATGGGCCCGAGTCTGTCACGGACTGATGGTATCGGGGGCACGGTCCGAGCTTGTCGTGGACCGGTATTGGAGGTGGTGGTCCCTATCTGTCAAAGAGGGGTATTCTGGTACCTTGCCGACTTGCCTCTCCCCTAGTATCTGGTACCACATACTGACTGGCTCCACCTTCCGCAACCGTTCGGAGGCGGATACTCTCTATAAAGGCCGTGACTTGTTGGTCCAGACTGGCAGGGTTAACTGTCGGGGTGGCAGGTATCTAAAGGGTAGCCCATGCGGTAGCTGATGGCTTTGGAGCTGGGTTACGACTCTTCCCCCCTTCTTTCACTTTTGACCCTTCCAGGTTGAAGCATTTGATTGGTTCCCCGATGGATCAGGATGATCTTGAGTAGACCGAAGTTTCATATTGGTAATGGTATAAGAAAACGAGGCTAACATGCTTTCTTTTGAGGGTGTGGTGTTTCCCACAGACGGCGGTAAAAATTGTTAACCGAAAAATCCACTCAGGAGGAAAATTTCGATTAACACCCTACTCCATTACTGATAGGTGGTAGCAGAGGAGGTACCTTCTTTCCTTCGGGATATTTGAGATGAAGACGAACAAGAACAAAGGAACCAGAAGGAATATAAAGGGTACTGTTTTATTAAAATAAGTATTGTGTAAAAGTTACAACACTCTCTCTTCACTCTCTCTAACACAAAAATGGAGATGGAGAATTCTGTTTATGTCGATAAGTGGCTACTATTTATCCAGTGATTGTCTTAAACTCTCAATGACTTCAGAGAACTCATAAGAACTTTCTATGGGTATAGAAATCTATCTTTTTCTGGTCCAAAATACGATCTGGGGGATCCCTTCTCTTTGTCCTTTAAGGCCGTATGTATAGGTCTCCAATATCCCTCAGAATCTGGTTGCATTCATGAGGATTATTTGAAGTCCTATTTTAGGCATTAAAAGGAGTTGAATGAGGCTAAAGGCACGAGATTTGATCCCGTTAATCATTGTTGTATTTAAATTCTGATTCGGTTGACCGTTAGGTCTCATTTATGTGCTTTAAATGGTGGTGGAGTCAACTCTTCCTGCTTGCATTGTGTTAACAGGGATTTTTGGCAAGGGACCAAAGGAGAATTTTCCAACTAGTATCAACCCGATGGACGCCAGTCCTAGCTTCCGGGTGACCAGCAAGGTCAATACCACTACCTAGATGGATCCGATACTTGGTAAGGCCAGGACCTGGATTACCTATCTATCCAGAGAGAGCACTAGTACCGCGAGCTAACGAAGGTACATACCTCGCCCTACTGAAGCTCCCGATATCAACTCAAGACTAGTACAATGGTAGATCGCACACCTAGCACCCCTCAAGTGCCTCGACATCAATCAAGGTACCATGTACCCCGATGCCCGCCTTGGTACTACCTCGACTTCCACTTGGTACCTAGTACCTCGATGTATATATTTGGAGCCCTTCCAAGGCAGGTACCTTGCCTGCCAAGCAACACGAAGATGACCTCGAAGACACAAGCTCCTCTCCATCAAAAGACAGAACAAGCTCCATGCCGGTAAGATCCTACTGGTATACTAGCACTTCGTCCTACCAAAGAATTCAGAATCAGAGTTTCCCTCCAAGCTCCATGAAGAAGGAAAGTTGACTCCATCACCAAAATAAAGCGCCATTAATGAGACTTGATTAGAATTCAGATTCGATAGTAATTAACGGGATCAAATCCCGTGCCTTTAGCTCCATGCAATGCCTTTCAACGCCTAAAAAAGGACATTCGATAATCCTCATTAAAGGAATCGGATTTCATGGGGATTCTTTGAAGAACTATATATACGGCATTGAAAAGTAGACAATAGAGGCTTTTTTTCGGAATACTAAGATCGCCAAAGACAGAGAGAGAGTTATTTTCCGGTGGAATTTCCTTGTGAAATTCTCCGAAGCCTGTGAGAGTCCACTGACGATCATTGGGAGAAAATATCCATTTGTCAACATATATGTTTTCTCCACCACTACCTTGTGTAAGAGAGTGAAAAACGAGGGAAGAGAGTATACTGTGTAACTTCGTTATAATATTCTCGAATAAAACAGCTTTATTTCATATCTCCTCGATCTTTCCTATATTGCTACATATTTACATTACAAGGAAGAATCGTGGTACCGAAGGTACCTATCCCGCTACTGGCTACCGGTAGTGGGTGAGGGTGTCAACCGAGATTTCGCTCCCTAAGTGATTTTTTCTATTAACACGTTGTTTGGATTAGAATACTGGTCTGACTTTGTTGTCATGGTGCTTGTTTTAATCATACTGGCGACCTTGTAGTGATATTTATCTTGCTGGACATATGGGATGTCTGTCTTGATTGGATTCAGGGCTGGTGTCAAAATTCTCTGGGAGGATAGGTACACGTCGAGGTACCGGGGTACCAGGTAGGAAGTACCGGAAACTTGGGAGGTACTGGGAACACAATATCGCGATACTCACTCCATTAGGTGTCGGCATCGATATACAGCGTGGTACCTGTCCTTCCTGGATCATACCTCTGGCGTCTTGTCTAGGTGGATAGGTAGCCGAGGTCCTAGCTTGTTAGGTAGTGAGTCCTTTAAGGTTGCTGTATTGGTCCCTCTAGGTGCTTGGGAGTCGGAATGGTTCTTACCAGGTGGTTGCTTGCTGGAAAATTCTCTTTTGGTCCATTGCAAAAAAACCTTGTTAACAGAAGTCCCCCCTAACTTGAACACCGGTGTCTGGTTGGGGTTGGAGTCAGGATTTAGTACACATGGAGAGCTTTCTATAAACGTCTCGTAGAATGCAATCTTCCTCTTGCACGCTGACTTAAAAGGGCCTTTCATGTGGCCGGTTGGGGTAGGTAGAATACAAAACAGGAAATATACCGGAGGCGCGCGTTTCCCTCGAAACCGTTTTCCCCAAGTCACTGATTATCCTGCGACATTAATTACCTCCTCTACCCGTTACAAGTAGCTGCCTCTTCTTCTATATAAGCCTCGCTTTTCCACGACATACTCACTTTTTCTTCAAGCAACTTCTCAAACTTTTCACACCTGTGCTAACCCTAATCTTCTTCTTCTTCTTCTTTATCCCTCATCCTTGATTCCTTCTATTTTAAAAAGTTCTTGCTTTGGTTCTGCTATAATATCTTCTTCCAGACAATGACAGTATCGAGCAATTCTTCACCGGCGACGTATCTGCCAGTAGGAACCTTGCCCATAGAAAAAGGACTCGCAGTCAATGATGACTGTGGAGACGATGTCCCTCTTCTACAACGCAGCCGGTCAAATAGGAATGTCGCAATAGGGACAGGTTTCACCAATGACCCTAGTGCTCCGGTTAACATAGACCGGGAATCGAGTGGAGAGTCGGGAGCTATCAGGGCCGGTGGAGATCATGCTGGTGAAGTCACGGACACTGTGAGGAGGGTGCTCGCCCTCTCTTATGAATATCGGTGTATCCCTGATTCAACTATCACCAACGACACTATCAGGCACTTACAGAGAGATTTTAGGATCCCTAAGGATATTACGATCTCCATACCCTCACATGGGTATGATATGTATACTATCAATCTTGGCGAGCTTCCGATTCACATGACAGCTTTTGATAGTGGAGTCAGGCTACCTCTCCACCCTACCTTACGTAGGGCGCTACATGCCTTGCAGCTCGCCCCCCTTCAGCTAACACGAGGGTTCTGGAGGCACCTGGTAGGGTTCTTGGTACTGTTGAGATAACATCGACCTTGAACCGGGGCCGGACGAGCTCAAGTACGTGTTCCAAATTGCTGCTAATTCTCCCGGCCCAAAGGGCCAATTTTATGCTCGGGATAAGAACAACTTGAAATTCGTGGTACCTGGGGCCACAAAGAAAGATACCTCATGATGGGAGGAATGAGTCGTCATCAAAGGTGAATGGGGCAGCTCAGTTCATATTGGAGGAACTAAATTCAAGGTTCCTACTTGTTTTAGTGAGAAGACCTCGTTAGAAAAGAACAAACTCTCTGTTGAGTCGGAGAAAGTTTTGAGAGCTATCATGGCTCGCAATTATACCAACCTGAAGTATCCCACAACGGATGCCTTCGAGGCTGGTAGGCTGGAATTCTTCCTCCGCGTTTTCAGTGCATCCCCAAGTAAATAATTTCTTTGGTCCCTCATTGGTAACTTTTCTCGTTGATTATGCATGTGCGAACTCTTTAGTATGGTCAGTCTTTGTAGTGCTTCCATCGGTTCCAGAGGGGGAGCTGAACCGGGCTGGTGGTAGAGATGATTCCCTACCGCCCTCCCTTATCAAGCTTCATGCTGGCTTTGAATACGAAGGAGGGGTGGGTACCCCCGCTGGATCTAGTAGGAACTCGACCGAGGTACTTGGGGCTTTGGCTCCTCTTTTTGTCAGATCGCTGGAAATTTTTACAGCCATGAGGTACTCCTAGTCGGGTGCAAGACGTGCCACCCATCGCCCCAGTTACTGTCGTTGCTGCTGATCAACCAGCCCTCTCTGCCTCTCCTGCCTGTGGAAACCGATCGATCTACCTGAGTCGAGAGAGGTTCTGATCCTGCTACTATCTAGATGGTACCTTGAGTTAGGCCGCGATCGAGGTCGAAGGATGACAGCCATAATGAAGTCTTGGCCAGGTTTGCAGCTTCCTGCCCAGGTGGGGGTTTGAAGGCCATGACTTCTATGCCTATTGACTGCATAGTCTCTAAAGGATTTGCTTTTCTAACTGAGGTAATCCATCTTGTTTAGTCTTTTATCTTGATTTCATAACTTGCAATATTCCAACTCATGTTTCGTACTTGGCAGGCCTTCAAATTCAACGTAGCAATGAACCATCAGGTTACCTCCCTCTGGAACCAGGTTAAGGAGGCTAATGTCGAGTTGGAAAAGGCCAAGGAGGAGCTCGCTAAGGCTGCTGAGGACGTGGTAGTTTTGAACCAGTCTCTGACTAATACTCAGAAGGAAGCAGATGCGGCCAAGGTAGATAGGGAGCGGATGCAGGACGCTTGGGACACAGAGAGACTCAGGTCCCTCCGTGGTAGAGAGGAGAGGGAGATTGCGAATGATAGAGAAGTGGACCTAGAGAAGAAGGCTTAAGTTCTTCGTGAGAGCATGGCTATCTTGGAAGCTCAGGTGGATACGGCCTTGGAAGCTCATGTGGATACTGCCTTTGTGTATGGCTACTTCTTCGTTGGCTACCATGTGGCTCTAGCTTTCCCTCCTCAGTTTGACATGAGGGTCATCGAGGGATAGAGCATGGAGGAGATTATGGCAAAAGCCGCCGAATTGGCTGGGGTTGCTCCCTCCGATGTAGCTGGACCTTCTAGGGTTGCTGGAGCGAGTGGAGTAGTAGGTGGTGGAGATCAGAGACTTATCTCCCTTCCTCCACCAGGCAGTGTTGGAGCAGATCCTAATCTAAAGGCTCCTGAAGTTGGAGTGGCTCAAGTTGAAGGTGGGGTTTTTGACCCACCTGTCTCTCCGCTGAGATCCGTCAAGGAGGTAGGGGACTAGCCTGCTACTAAGGATGAGGGGTCCAACGTACCAGTCCCCTTATTGGGTCTTGATAAGAAGGTCGAGGATTAAGCTACCTCAACCAAGGAAATTGGGGGAATCCTCTGGTAGGGTGACGAAGGAGCTCCAGGTTGGACCTGCTCAAGGGGAGATCCCAAGGGTAGCAGGTGTCTAGGTAGCAAGTGAGGCTTTAGCCGAGATGGTGGTGCAGGTAACTGGTGAGCTCCCCGTTGAACCTGAAAGTGAGGCTCAGACCGTAGGAGCTAGAGAGAAAGGGGCGAACCAGAAGCATGAGGATGCATGACCAAACTTGATCCTTTACTGATCGTGCCTAAATTGTTGTATATTTCGGCGTTCATCAAGCGGCGCCATTTGATGAGAAGGTTTTTGCCGTCAGAAAACCGTCCGTCAAAACAATTTATAAAACCTATGCGATGCGTTCACAAGTAGAAATACAAGTAAAGCGGTAAGCACGGGTGTCGTCCACTGAGATCGGGGTAGCGGTGATAAGATTAGGATTAATATAACTAGCATGCATAAAAGATAAGTGATGGTGAATGAAGATACAATATAAACTAAACTATGAAAGCAAATAAAATGGGATGACAATGGAGTGATGAATGAATGATGATGGAACTATGGAGTTGATGGACTCGTAAGTGTATTATTAGGATTATGCTCAATAGCAAGAGTGTAATATTGTAATTGACAGTCTTTTCATATAAATAAAGTGATTTCTGATTCTGCAAAATCTTATAGCATTTATAATTATAATTGTCAAGGTAAATAATCATAAGGTCAAAAGACTATGAGATATGAAGAATTGTTTGTACATCCGGATATGTATGAGGTAGACACAATTCTTTAGTTAGTCTTGAATAACGTTCACAACTTAAGTTAAAGGTTGGGCACCTCTATCTTGATAAAGTTGTAGAATTCTTTTATTAGCATTTGAGTTGGATCAAATGAGTTATGATGAGTCTAAAATCATCGAAAGGTTTTCGAGTAAAAGAATCTGGTGCACTGGGTGCATTGAACATGATCACAATGAAATACTTTATCTAGAACCGTCACTAGATATAAGTCTTTTCATTATTAGGACAATCGGAGAGTCGATCTTAATCCTGAGATAAATGATGGACTTATGGTTGCAAGTGTTATCATTTGAGCTATCAATGAGTACGATTATATAGCATAGTGTATCCTCGATATTTTGGTGGTATTCATTTGTTAATCGATAGAGGACTTCATTTATAGATATGGACATCGTGGCTCCATTTATTAAATGAGAGTATAATATCATCATATGGATGTTTTGAGGTATTGGATATTAAATCTCAACGTTGAGTTTTCAATAATGATTATTGAAGACATGGCTTCTGGACAAGTCAAAATATCCAAGTTCAAAATGTGGTCATATGAGGAAATATGGTAACTTGGAGAGCTATAGGCGGTCTATGAGCTCTTGGCGATTACTGATATTATTCACGAGGATACACCATCTCCTATAAGATTGTCTAGGGTATGAATGAGAAACATCTCCTTATTCTATCTTTATTTAAGAGTTCAATTTTAGCTCTTTAGTGGAATGAGTTAAAATTAATAGATCGGACCTAAGTGAATCATTTGTTGATTGTGATTAGGTTATGTCTATTGAAGCTTAAATTTAGATAGCCCGCCAAGATCCACAATCCACACGTACTTGCATGGATCACTTGATATATTCTACCGGACCAATTTATTGGTCCATCTAGAATTGCATTTAATATATTAAGAATATAATATGTCTATTATTTATTTAATGGGCTGCACTATTATATTAATATATTAAAATGAGACATGTAGGCTTGTTTCTTTTAGTAAGAATAAGTCTGGTTCACATGTGGGCTTTTATTTAAAGTCTAATGGATTAAATAAAATAAAATAAATAATATTTGGCCCATATATATATGGTGTGGGCGGCAAGGCTAAATAAAATAGCCCAAGATATTATTTTATTTTATTGTTTTGATTAAATGGGAATTAATTAATTATTAATTAATTAATAGTTTGAATCAAAATATTTTCCTGATCAGTAAATTAAATACTATGTGTTGGATTATGGTTGAAATTTTTTAAGTGATAGGAGTCTTAATGTGGTAAGGATTAAGTCCACATACACTCCTTATTATATAAAGAATTCGGCCACCACTAGTCCTACAAGGGTTAGGATTCTTGAATTGATAGGAATTAGGGAAAAGGACAATTCCTTTTCAAGTAAGGAAATTAACCAACCCTAGATTTCCTATTTAATGAATTCGGCCAACCCTACTTAGTGAAGGAGAAAATTCGGCCAACCTATAAATATAAGGTTATGAATTTTCGGCCACCTTGAAGAAGCAAAATAGAGAGAGATTTTTGTTTGTTTTGAAAATAAAAAATCCTACTCTATACACATATATTTTCGGCCAAGAGAGAAAAAGAAAATAAGTTCTCATTCGATAGTGCACTTACAAGCCTTTAACATCAAAAGGTTTTGTGCACACTTTCGATTTAGGGTTACCCGAGTTTCAATCATATTGATTGTGAATTCAAAAGTGACCGGAACTATTTTTTTTAGGCTCTTGGTGTTTTAATATTGAAAATCAAGATCAAAAATTCCATACATCCATTCTAAGGTAAGCAATTCAAAGAAAAAGGGAGACCACGCTCCTAGGTGATTCACGTACGTGCTAGGATTGAAGATCTTGCGGATTACCATCGACGTAAGTCAATCGGATCACGCGACAAGAGGTATTTAACTCTAACCGTATATTTGAGTTTAATTAATTAAAGGGTTAAGGTTCAAATCTTTAGAAAAATTTTAAACTACACGAAAATTATTTTTTCGCCTTCCGCTGCGGTCTTAAGCAATTTTTCCCTACATGTATATTGGGGCAATTGCAACAAACTCTCAATTAAGCACGTAATGACAAATGTAACCAACCTAGGGTGTATAGTGTTGGTATATATCTCTAGCAAGAGGTCAACCTAGGGTGTATAGCGAAGACCTCCTACTAGCGATTAATCCCTCATAAGTAACCAACAATGGCTAGTTACTTAATCGGGACCTTTTCCATGAATGCTCATCTATCTAGCTATGGCTCAACCTATTACTAATGTAGCCATCCTAAGATGTATAGTGATGGCTTCCAATTCCCTCACAAGTGGCCAACCTAGGATGTATAGTGAAAGCCATTAATTCAAGATTAGATTAAGGGCATGGTTGTAGAGCCGGATTTCCAGAAATCCTTCCATTCAATTGAGCATTAGACAACCTAATTGCCTACTCAAGTAATCCAAATCAATCATGCAAAGAGGGTGTATCCAAGCAAATCAATAATGGAAATCAATTAAAGCAATGGAATAAAACATAGAGATAGAATAAATATAACACATAGAGTTTATTTACAAAGCCCAAATATCCATCAAACAAATAACATCAACCCCATAATGGGGTATTTTAGCTACTCATGTTCTATTACAAACAAATAAACTAAGAGAGAGTGTAGAGAGAACCCTTGAAGATTGATCTCCTTCCTTGAAGCTTGAATCCAAGTCTCCTAGTTGCCTTTGATTAAGTAGAGATGGTTTGGATGATAGGGAGATGTGTTACTAGCTTAAAATACAAGTGTTGGGAGATATGGTGATCTTTTGGTTCGTTCCCATCCTTTTCTATTTATAGAGGATGGAAAAATAGGTCACTTAAGCTTGAAACCAGAAACTGTCGCCCTCAGAGTGCGGGTGGAGTGCGGGTGAAGTGCGGGTGAATTACCCGCACTGTACCCGCACTATATGGGTTTTCTTCATCTTCAGTTCTCTGATCAGGGCAACAGTGCGGGTGGAGTGCGGTTGGATTACCCGCACTTTACTCGCACTGTACTCGCACTCTGGTGTCAGGTGTAAATCCACTCCTCTGTCTTGAGCAATAGTGTGGGTGGAGTGCGGTTGGATTACCCGCACTTTACCCGCACTTTAGTGTCAGGTGCAAATCAGCTCCTCTGTCTTGAGCAATAGTGCGGGTGGAGTGCGGTTGGATGACCCGCACTTTACCCGCACTTTATCTTCCTTCATGATTCATGTCCCGGCTGTGGGAAGGAGTGCGGTTGGAGTGCGGTTGCGACCCGTACTTGACCCGCACTGTTGAGCTATTTATGATCCTTTGTCTTTCCTTTTGCCCCTTTTCTGCCGGAACCACTGCAATTAGCTTCTAACACCAAAATTACATATATTGCCTGCAATTAGCACAAACGAGCCTATTAGACATAAAATATATAGAAAATACACACAAGAACGAGACAAAGGAATAGGAATGAGGGCCTAAATATACAACAATTTAGGCACGATCAAACACCCCCAAACCAAACCTTTGCTCGTCCTTGAGCAAACATAATCTAAAACAATTAAGACACAAAGTAAAAATGACTCGAACTAAGAAATTTCCTAGACACAAAGAAAAACTTGCTGCATAACCAACTAGCACAGAGATACGCAAAAGCAAATGGGAGTGAGGAATGAGCATATGCAAAATGTTCTAAACAACTCGAAGGCTCCCCAAGGGAAACTTGCACAACAAGAATCCCACGCTTAAAATGCCCTCGCCTCAGAAACTACTCACTCTCACACCTCGAGCATAATTCGCTTCGACGTTAGGTTCTCACATGGATTTTCTCTTATCTTTCCTCTCAGAACCTAGGTTCACACTCATGCAACATGTATGCCAATGAATTTATGTAACTGAATCAACTTAGTTGCATACATTTAGTGTAGAATAAACGTTGTTTTCAGTGAGTGAGTCTCATGAAAGAATCACGTGTCATGAACGTGGAAAGAGCATTCATTAACTAATATTCCCAAACTAGACGTCCCCTAAGATCAACTAGGTTTTTTCCATTTGGTTGTAACTTGGCCACGGTGAATGGTGATTAGAAGAATGAGAAATTTAGGCACAAGCACTAGTCAACCAAGTTAAGGCAATACATTCTACACTTAAGCATTTAATTTCTCCTGCAACTCCACTTCCAAATACAATATGGCCTCCAGGCATACAATTAGACTCGACGTGCAATCTTTAACTACTCATGTTACCCATTTGAATAGCATTTACAATTTACACAAGGCATTTGAAGCATATTTTTCCTTTGTTACTTTTTGCTTCTTTTCTTTTCTTTTCTCTTCATGCCTTTTTACTATGCACATTTTCACAACTCATTGCCTAGGTACACACCATTTATCAAATTAGAGCACAAATTTACATTCCTAAGCCTCAACAAGATCAATTAAGAGAGGGTTGGCTAAGTGTTTATGTTGCTTGGGTTATGGATAACGTGGGTGTAGAATGGAAAATTCTATATGTGTTTGGCTTCAAATTTGGCTTGGGAGCACACATATTACGGGAATGGGAAGTATTTAGGCTTTCTTTTTGAGTGGCTAAAACACACATTGCCTAATATCACTTCAAAGGATCAATCTACCAAGGGAATAAAAGTTTCCGTCAAGTAGTCCACATATATGATGCATGTTCAATGACAAATGATGATTTTTGATGTAGTGAGACTATGCATGGTGTTTGAATAGTGTTTACAGATTTGAAAAAAATTTCCCTCAAATATACACACTTTTGGCTTGTGTTTGTGATCTCACAAGGGAAATCTCCACTATTAGAACAAGGCGCTTGAGCACCGAGTTCCCTAAACTTGGACACTAGAAGATGAGACTAGCCCATGAAATGCAAGTGAGACCCCTAAAGTGACTAAGAGTTATTGAATAAGCACACAAAGCATACACACATTTGCCAAAAACATTATGCTCCAGGTATCTCACCAAGCTAAATAAGCTCAAAATTCTGGCTAAGCAGCAACTTTTTTCGAAAATAAGACACAAAAATGACTCAAGACACAAAAGACGACTCAAAAAGGCGTCTACACCCCCAAACCAAAACCCAACATTGTCCTCAATGTTGAAGACAAGAGAATCCGGCCAAGTGGTATGCACCTAACATGACTCAAACAAACCTAGGCACTAATCAACCACAATCAATGCCCCAACAAAATAAAAGTGACTCAAACAAGGCTCACAAAATAAAGGCAATTCATGCAATATATCATTGAAGCACAAGTCAAGCTTAACATCATGCATTTTATCAAAATTGACGGAATGGGGCATGAACAACCCCCAAACCGAATTAAACAATATAAAGCGCATGCATTCATACTTGCACAAGAGCCTCTAGCTCTTTCATCCACAAATATAATCAATAAATTCAATGTGCAAATATCCACAAAATATAACATTCGAACAAAAATGTCCCAACATCACAATTTATTGAATTTAAACAACATAAAACATAAAACTAACTACATGTATCAAAATTATTCAATGGGATACATTCATGGAGAGGCTAGGGTCCTCTAAGGGTGGTTTGACCAAGTTATAAAATTCCCTATTTTTCACTACCCAAATAAATTTAGGTGACTTCATTATCTTTTCCCTTTTCATGTTTCTATATAAGTGCACTTGGTCTTTCCTTACCCATATTTGCTTGAGCCTAGGTGGACTCCATCTATTCCTAGGACCTCTAGTTTTCCTATGTTGATTTGGCTTGTAATTTTTAGCCTTAAAATGCTCTATCCTAGAACATGCATAGCAAAAGATATGAGAGTTAGAGGAACTCCCCTTTGATGCGTGGTCTTGAGGACGTTTGATTTGTTTCACTTGTAACGCCTTGACCTCCGCCTCCTTTTTGCTTAGTGCTACCTTTGTTTCCTCTAAGGCATTGGCTCTTTGATCAACCTCCATTTGCATCTTCATTGACTTGTGAGCTATCTCATCTTCAAAATCTTTTGATAGCCTCACTAAGTTCTCCAAATCCTTCGATGCGGTACTCTTTTCGGCTTCAAATCTCTCAATTCGTTCTTCCAATTCTTTGTTCTTGTTGGAGACTTCACCATTTGTCTTCTTGAGAGTACCATTCTTAACCCTGAGCATCTTCACTTCAAATAATAGTTTCTTGTTCAACTCTTGGAGATTACTCGCATTTTCCATTCCCAAGGCTTCTCTCTCTTGAAGTGCTTCATTCTCTTCCTTCAACACACCTCTTTCCAACACTAGCTCTGTGCTCACGCTCATAAGTTGCTGGTTCATCTTGATCATCATGTCCATCTCATCCATTCTCTTGCTTCGCTCCACTTCAAATTCTATTCGGAGCTTATACATGTCTTCTTTTGAGAAATTGGAGGAATCCATCGGTTTGGTCGCTTTAACTTGGAAACAACTCTGATTTACCGGGGTGGACTGCTGGGTGGATTCGAGCATTTGGGTTGTTTTCTCTTCTATGAAGGCTTGAGTCTCTTGTTGAGAAGCTATCATCTGCTCAGTCTCTCGCACATGATTCTTCATGAAATTCCTTAGTTGATCTTTAACGGAATTTGACTGGAATGACGAGATGTAGGCATTCTCATTAGGCTCATAGCTTGACCCTGAATTTGGCCAAAAGGAATCCATAGAGTTCTGAAACAAACAAAAACAAAAAACTACCAAAGAAATAAAAAGAAACTAACAAAACTAAAAACAACTAATAAACTAATAGTATTAAAACTAATCTAATCACTACTACGCACACCGATCCCCGGCAGCAGCGCCATTTGATGAGAAGGTTTTTGCCTTCAAAAAACCGTCCGTCAAAACAATTTATAAAACCTATGCGATGCATTCACAAGTAGAAATACAAGTAAGGCGGTAAGCACGGGTGTCGTACACTGAGATCGGGGCAGCGGTGATAAGATTATGATTAATATAACTAGCATGCATAAAAGTAAAGTGATGGTGAATGAAGATACAATATAAACTAAACTATGAAAGCAAATAAAATGGGATGACAATGGAGTGATGAATGAATGATGATGGAACTATGGAGTTGATGGACTCGTAAGTGTATATTGGGGCAATTGCAACAAACTCTCAATTAAGCACGTATTGACAAATGTAACCAACCTAGGGTGTATAGTATTGGTATATATCTCTAGTAAGAGGTCAGCCTAGGGTGTATAGCGAAGACCTCCTACTAGCGATTAATCCCTCCTAAGTAACCAACAATGGCTAGTTACTTAATCGAGACCTTTTCCATGAATGCTCATCTATCTAGCTATGGCTCAACCTATTACTAATGTAGCCATCCTAGGATGTATAGTGATGGCTTCCAATTCCCTCACAAGTGGCCAACCTAGGATGTATAGTGAAAGCCACTAATTCAAGATTAGATTAAGGGCATGGTTGTAGAGCCGGATTTCTAGAAATCCTTCCATTCAATTGAGCATTAGACAACCTAATTGCCTACTCAAGTAATCCAAATCAATCATGCAAAGAGGGTGTATCCAAGCAAATCAATAATGGAAATCAATTAAAGCAATGGAATAAAACATAGAGATAGAATAAATATAACACATAGAGTTTATTTACAAAGCCCAAATATCCATCAAACAAATAACATCAACCCCATAGTAGGGTATTTTAGCTACTCATGTTCTATTACAAACAAATAAACTAAGAGAGAGTGTAGAGAGAACCCTTGAAGATTGATCTCCTTCCTTGAAGCTTGAATCCAAGTCTCCTCGTTGCCTTTGATTGAGTAGAGATTGTTTGGATGATAGGGAGATGTGTTACTAGCTTAGAATACAAGTGTTGGGAGATATGGTGATCTTTTGGTTCGTTCCCATCCTTTTCTATTTATAGAGGATGGAAAAATAGGTCACTTAAGCTTGAAACCAGAAACTGTCTCGCGCAGAGTGCGGGTGGAGTGCGGGTGAATTACCCGCACTATATGGGTTTTCTTCATCTTCAATTCTCTGATCTGGGCAACAGTGCGGGTGGAGTGCGGTTGGATTACCCGAACTTTATTCGCACTTTACTCGCACTGTACTTGCACTCTGGTGTCAGGTGTAAATCCACTCCTCTGTCTTGAGCAACAGTGCGGGTGGAGTGCGGTTGGATTACTTGCACTTTACCCGCACTTTAGTGTCAGGTGCAAATAAGCTCCTCTGTCTTGAGCAATAGTGCGGGTGGAGTGCGGTTGGATGACCCGCACTTTACCTGCACTTTATCTTCCTTCATGATTCATGTCCCGGCTGTGGGAAGGAGTGCGGTTGGAGTGCGGTTGAGACCCGCACTTGACCCGCACTGTTGAGCTGCTTATGATCCTTTGTCTTTCCTTTTGCCCCTTTTCTGCCGGAACCACTGCAATTAGCTTCTAACACCGAAATTACATATATTGCCTGCAATTAGCACAAACAAGCCTATTAGACATAAAATATATAGAAAATACACACAAGAACGAGACAAAGGAATAGGAATGAGGGCCGAAATATACAACAATTTAGGCACGATCATTTACCCAGTCAACTTTACTTATTTCTAGTTTTGTAGCCCGTGATTGGGGAATGGGCTCCTTAGTTTTAGTAATGAACACATTTCTTTCTTTTCTTTAGCTCCATGCGTGTGTAGTTTACTGATCCCATGGTTGAATTCTGCCTTGATCTAAAGAAAAGTCCCCATTGTAAACTTGATTTAACAAATTTCTGATAACAGAGGGGCACTGAAATTTGGCGAGATTGAAAAGTATAGCATATCTTGTAACCAATACAAGGATCTTCTGAGACTTTGCAGTAGGTCTCACTTGGGGAAGAAGACTGGGCACCAGGCATTTCGGTTCTGGGAATCCTGGTACTTAGGCCAGATTGCAGTTGGACTCAAGGTATCCGGCATTCTTGTTCAGAGAATCCTGGTACCCATGTATAGATTTGGTGATACAGCTTCTATTGAACCCTAATCAAATATAGTTGATAATGTGATTGGTCTAGGAGTGGTACCAAGGCATTAGTCGAATATGGATCGCGGTACCTAGCGGTCGAGGTGGTCACGGTATACATCCTGTTCGGGGATATCCTGGTGGAACTTTCTTTCTAGCATTCTAATGTAAGAACCCCTGGTTCAGACACTATATTTAATTGTCTTTCCACGTGTCAATCCAGGATAGGCTCGTTTGCCTCAGACATTAAACTGCGGAGGTGCACGCTTTGTGAAGCTGTCTTTCCCCATATTCCGGGTGTCGTGCCTCATTAATGACCCTATCTTCCCTTTACCGAGATCCTCTTTCTCCTTCTATAAATGCCCCACCCCGCTTACGAATCCTTCGCATAGCTCCTTTGTTTTCCAACAGAGTCAAAAAATTTATCAAATTGATCGATGATCGTCATGATGGTTAGCACCATGGGAGGAAGAGGAGATGTGATTTCTCTGACTGGCAGGATGCTTGGAATTGTGGAAAGAGTAGTGCGAGATAGACTTAGTTACCAGGGAATCACGATAGATTGTGATTCCCAGGATCGGGAGGAGTGGTGGCTTACGATGCTGCGCTCTTACCAATGGTGTAGACATTACCTAGGCGGGCTGCGACTTCATATCCAGTTGCCTCTTGAACGTGGCAGGTTCCAAGATTATCATTCTACCCCTCCTGTATTTGATGATTCCAACACGGCCTATGTTCCTATCTTCGGTGGTCATTATGGTGTCGCCGACATTCGTCTTGGATGAGATCAGTGTCAATGGATGAATAAGTCAATAAAGAGGGCAGGAAATTAGAGAGGAAGCTGGCATGCCTGAGTCTTTTACTTATTTCCTGTTATTTTTCTTTCTTGTTTTCTATATGTAGCCTGGAAGAAGGGTTGTGCTCCCTGATTTGATCAATGAAGAAACCCCTTTTCCTGTGCTTGTCTGGCTATTCTTTATGTTTTTCTTGATTGACTTTTGTTGCATGCTTCTAACAGTGGTATGAAATTCGGGCAAAAACCTTCATCATGAATCTGCCTTAACCAAAAATTTGATAAATCGAGGAACTTGATACGAACATGAGTATAACGTGATAAGCAACTGGTACCAGGGACCTAGACAATGGATCCGTGGACATCTTTCTAGGTGTAAGCACTCCTTTGCAAATGGTACCACAGATCTTAATTGATATCACGATCGAGGTACCCGATATCCTTGAATCGAGGATTCTGGTACATAGGTGAATATACTTGATTGAACCCAGTACCTGGCGTTCTTGCTTTAAGGGTTCTGGTACCTAGGCGAATAATCTGGCGAATTTAGGTACCTCACATTCCCACTTTAGGAATCTCGATATTTAGGTGAACATACTGGCGAAAACTTTATCGAAATTGAGTACCTCTTCCTGTTCTAGGAATCTTGGTACTTTGGCGAATAATCTGGCAAATCGAGGCACCTCGCATTCTCTTTTTTAGGAATCTTAGTACCATGGCGAATCTAGGTACCTCGCATTCCTGTTCTATGAATCTTTGTACTTTTGGTGAAAACAATGGCGAACATATTGGCAACAAGATCCTGGTAGGCAATAAAACCACTTTAGCACCAGGTTTTTCTCGGCGGGGGGTGGTACTCGGCCAAAGCCTTGATCTAAGTACCTCGCATTCCTGTACTAGGAACCTCGGTACTTTGGAGAATATAGTGGTACCTAGCCTTCCTGTTTGTAGGAACCTAGGCACATTGGTGAAAATAAGGCTAACATACTGGCGACAAGATCCTGGTAGGCAACTAAGGGCACTTCAGCACCAGGCCTCTCTCGGTGGGGGGCGGTACCCGGCCAAGGTCTTGATCTGGCAGGCAACTATGCTCTTACTATCTAGAACTTTCTCAGCGGGGGGTGGTGCCCGACCGAGGTTTGATCCATCTGGCAACTACACTCTTACGTACATGATCCTTCCTAGCGGGGGGTGGTGCCCGGCCAGGGCATCAGAAATGCCATGTAGCCTGTCCTGGTTTCGAGGAGATCCTTCTGGAGGGATTGATCCGGTCCAGGGCATCAGAAAATCTATGTAGCTATCCTAGTCTTAGGGCGAACATGGCGGATTATGGCGATATAGCGTAGACAGATGTAGACAAATGTAGATGGAGAAAAATATTCTTTATTTATGAATCAAGAGGCGATACAAATATTCATGAGCAATAATATTCACTAGTACTTATTTAAAGTGATTATGGTCGGTCTTCATTGTAGGTTCTATGGATAGAACCTCCTCAAACGATCTACGTTCCAAGTGTGGTCGATGGGGCATCCTATCATGTCCTCTAACTTGTAGGCCCTGTTTCGGACTACCATTTTAACTAGGTAAGGATCTTCCCAATTGGGCGACAGTTCCCCATCAGATCTCTTCCAGGGTATGCTGGGTTACCTTTCTAAGAACCAAGTCCCATTCCTTGAAGCTTCAGTTCCTGACTTTCCTGTTGAAGTACCGGGCAATCTGGCTTTGATAGATTGCTACCTTCTCTGCTATCCTATCTTGTTTCTCCTCCAGGAGGTCTAAGTTGGCCCTCAACTTTTCTTCGTTTCCTTCTGGATCAAAGTGTTGAACCCGGAAGGAGGTGAGTTTATGCTCGATAGGAAGGACGGCTTCTACCCCGAAAGCTAGAGAATATGTGGTTTCTCCAGTAGCAGTTCTTTTGGTGGTGCGTAGGCCAATAGCACCTCCGGGAGTTCCTCTGCCCATTTGCCCTTCTTCTTTTGGAGCTTCCTCTTCAGGAGTCTCTTGATAGTCTTGTTTGTGGCATCTACCAGGCCATTCGTTTGAGGATGTGCTATTGATGCAAAACGAAGCTCGATTCTCAAATTCCCACAGAAGTCCCAGAACCTAGCATTGTCAAACTGTTTGCCTAAATCCGTGATAATGACCATCGGTGTGCCGAATCGGCAGACTACATTCTTCTTAATGAACTCAGTCGTGTTTGCTTCAGTGATCTTAGTGAAAGGCTCCACTTCCACCCATCTGGTGAAATAGTCAATGGCCACAATCACGTGCTTCTGTTGACTAGACGCGGTTGGGAGAGGTCCAATTAAGTCCTCTCCCCAGTAGGTAAATGGATATGGTGAGCTGATTGAGGACATTCGTTCAGGAGGCAAATGGTGCAAACTGGCCCTTTTCTGGCATGGTTCGCATGATTGCACGAACTTCCTCGCATCGTGGTGTAAGGTTGGCCAGTAATATCCTATGCGCAGCACTTGGTAAGCTAGCGCTTTTTCCTCCGGTGTGATTCCTGTACTCTCCTGAATGTACTTCTTTGAGTGCCCAGTTTGCATAATCGGGATGTAGATATCTGAGTAAGAGGAGAGATCTTTCCTCTTCGGTAAAGATGTCCCTCCACCAAGCAGTACCGGACTGAGGTTCTCTTGATCTTGCGAGCTTGATCAGGATCTTCAGGGAGCTTTTCTTCCTAGAGGTAATCTACGATGGGATCCATCCAGCATGGAAGTCGTTCCACAAGGTTAACTTCTTTTCTTTCTGCCAAGCTAGGTCTAGAGATTATCTGGAGAGGTACCCCTTTTGGCAGCGCCTGTCCTCCGTTTATAGCTATCTTGGCTAGGACATCGGCCCGATGATTCTGCTTCCTAGGTACCTGCTCGATCTTGAACCCCTTGAAGCGGGATACAAGTTCTTGGACCTTTTTGAGGTAGGCTGCCATGTTATCTCCCTTAGCCTGGTATAGACCTGTTATCTGATTAACTACCAGTTGCTAGTCACACTTAGCAAGGAGGTAATCAGTTCCCAGCTCTGCTGCTATTCTTATTCCTGCTAACAAAGCTTCATACTCAGCTTCGTTATTTGTGGTGTTAAACTCGAATCTGAAGCAGTGACAACATTCAACTTTTTCTGGATCGGTTAGAATGATTCCACCCCCGCTCCCTGCTTGATTCGATGCCCCATCTGTGTATAAGACCCAGGTTTCTCGATTGGTGGTCCAATCTTCAGGTTCTTACTCATTCTGAGGGGACAGATCGGAGATCAGGGTGGTATCGTGATCAGGCGTTGTACTGAATTCTACCACAAAATCTAACAAAGCTTGGGCCTTGATGGTAGTTCTAGCTTTATACTTGATGTCGAACTGGGTGAGCTCGATGGCCCATAGTACAAGTCTTCCTGATACGTCCAGCCTTTAGAGAAATTGGCGCAGGGGCTGATCGGTTACCAACGCGATTGTATGAGCTAGGAAGTAAGGGCGGAGCTTCCTTGCAGTTGTTATTAATGCAAAACCGAGCTTCTCTAGGAGAGTGTAATTCTATTCTGACTTAGTCAGGGTACGGCTCACATTGTAGACATGCAGCAAAATTCTACCTCTACATTCTTTTATCAAGGCTCCACTAACAGCTGACTCGGACATAGCTAGGTACAGTTGTAACTCTTCTCCTGGTACCGGGTTAGCTAGCAGCGGTGGGCTAGCAAGATATTTCTTTATTGATTGGAAAGCTAACACGTTGTTTTAGTCCCACTTCATAATCTTCCCTTGTTTGATGGCTTTGAAGAAGGGAATGCACTTATCAGTCGATCATGAAATGAAGCGGTTCAAGGCTGCTATCCGTCTGGTCAGGCCTTGTACTTGTTTGAGCGAGGTAAGAGATTCGAGGTCAATGATGGCTTCGATCTTCTCCGGGTTTGCTTCAATCCCTCTCTCATGGACCATAAACCCGAGGAATTTCCCGGTTGTAACCCCGAAGGCACACTTAGCAGGGTTTAACCGCATTTGATTTTCTCTGACTATCTTGAAAGTCTGACGGAGGTGATCCTGGTGCTGCACGACTACCTAGGACTTCGTGATCATGTCATCGATGTATACCTCCGTTGACTTTCTATCAGATCTTTGAACAAACAGTTGGCCAGACGCTGGTAGGTAGCCCCTACGTTCTTGAGTCTGAAGGGCATGACCTTATAAGAATATAGGCTGTGCCTAGTTAGGAAACTGGTTTTATCCTAATCAGCAGGGTGCATCATAATCTGTTGTACCCCGAGAAGGCATCCATGAAGCTTACGAGCTTGTTACCCACTGTCTAATATACCAGCTGGACGATTTTTGGTAGCGGGAAGCTGTCCTTCAAGCAGGCGCGGTTAAGATCAGTGTAATCAACGAACATGCGCCATTTCCCGTTCGCTTTGGTCACCATGACTACGTTGGCAATCCATTTGGGGTACCAGGACTCCCTGATGAACTTTGGCTTTAGTAGCTTGTTTACCTCTTCTTATACTACGGCATTCCTTTCTGGGTTGAAATGCCTCCTTTTCTGTTTAACCGGTTTGAAGGTAGGATCTACAGCCAACCTGTGAGCTGCCAAGGTAACTGGTATCCCCGGTATCTCTTCGAGATTACAGGCGAAGATGTCGTCGTATTCTTGTAAGAGCTTCACTAGACCCTCCTTCACTCCTGTTCCCAGCTTCGAACCTATCTTGACAACCTTGGAAGGGTCGTCCTTCCTGATAGATATTTCTTCCATCTCATCTAAAGGATGGCCACTGGCCCATCCTTTTTCTTCTTCTTTTTGGCCTTCTTTCTCTAGAACCCATTGTTAGGATTATGCTCAATAGCAAAAGTGTATTATTGTAATTGACAATTGTTAACAGTCATTTTTGGCAGGGGTCCAAAGAAGAATTTTCCATCCGGCAGGTACCTGGTAGGACCTAGATCAGGACCGATACCTAGATACTGGGGATGCTGTACACCATGATCCGGAAAGAAGTTAGTACCACGTCTTACAGTCCACCAGGTACCAAGCAAGGCTATACCACGATACCTCTTACCTGGCTCCTAGGTACCATGATACCTTCTACCTGGTTCCTAGGTACCACGTTACCTCCTACCTGATACCTAGGTACCGTGACATCTACCCGGTACCCAAGTACCGCGATATCAGTCTAGGATCTAACCAGAATGTATATCCTACTCGCCAAGTAAGAAGAATGGAACCATGAAGAGTTACCAGCATGCTAGAATAAGCGCCACGCCAGCGAGCACTCCGGTACACCAGTGTACCATACCACAGGGATACAGAGTCAGAATTCTCCTTCAAGCAATGTAAAAGAGAAATTGACCTCTCTGGTAATTAATGGAGATAATCAACACCATTAATGAGAGAATCAGTCAACTCCATTAATGGCCATTCACAACTCCATTAATGAGGGAATCAGTCAACTCCATTAATGGTCATTCACTACGCCATTAATGAAGGAAGCAGTCAACTCTATTAAAGGAGATAATCAGACTCCATTAATGAGAAGATATTCAACTCCATCAATGAGAAGATATTCAACTCCATCAATGAGAAGATATTCAACTCCATTAATGAGAAGATATTCAACTCATTAATGTCGACAAACCAATGGAGTGGGCAACAAGGATGAACAAACATAAATATAACAAGTCACTCTCCAAGAAAATGGTCGAT
This sequence comes from Dipteronia sinensis, assembly GCA_033220585.1. Taxonomy (NCBI): domain Eukaryota; kingdom Viridiplantae; phylum Streptophyta; class Magnoliopsida; order Sapindales; family Sapindaceae; genus Dipteronia; species Dipteronia sinensis. The sequence goes on along the minus strand of CM065638.1, from coordinate 20,155,103 downwards.
TTCCCCAACATTTCGACTCCCTGGCATTCTCCATATCTCCAAGATTTCTCCGATCCCAGATTTCGCCCACTTCTCCACTAGGAATATGAGTTCGCCATCGCCTGGAGTGTAAAAGGGACCCTGTCCGAATTCCCTCTACACCACCATTGTATCGACTGCTATGTATGTCAGTTTTCGCCATGAATGTACCGGTACCAAATGGTACCCCTCTAACTGTGATCTATCAGGACTCAGTTTGTATTAATGTAAGCTCTCTAGAGCAACTCTCGTAATATATAAATATAAAGAATGGTGTTTTTCCCTTCCTATGGATACTGCCTGGGGGTTTTTCAGCATGTGATCAATCGTGATGCTTTTTCCCCCTATGTCAGTCCACCACTACTAAAGAGTTGTTATTCTCCCATATATTTCCTTGTTATGAATGCATGTATGCGAGCTAGGCACCGACCATGCTGGTCCTAGCTCTTATGTACCTCTCCTAGCTCATTATCTAGGTCGGAGGAACATTGAAGGGACCTAGAGAGGTGACTAGGTACCAGGATCAGATACCAAGACCGGGTACCAGCCTACTACACCAGATTGGATGGATGACTGTTCTCCTACCATGGCATCTATCTCGCTTTCACCTTACCAAAACCACGGTACGAAGTACCTACATACCAGCTATGACCTACGGGGTAGCGGGTCAAGGGTGTTAATTGAGATTTCGCTCCCTGGGTGATTTTTCCGTTAACACTTTTTGGCGCTGTCTGTGGGAAGCTCACCAACGTGGCTTCCATGTCTCTGCATGAGCATCCTTATATCTACATGAATGCTCGAATTTCTACTATTGACACATATGGTACGCAAGACTCCTGGCAGAACCGGTCTACTATGCTCCTCCTATGCAACAAACCTGCCCATATACTTGCGGATCTCCTCTACAGTAGATCTGCTCCGGTACATCTAGAGCTCCCTTGCAGCCGAGCTGTACTTATCATGCTTCCTTACAGAGGGTTTGCTCAGCTATCAGCAGATCTCCTCTGCAGCAGATCCGCTATGATCTCCTCTATAGTCGATATGCTCCGGTACATCTAGAGCTTTTATACAGCAGAGTTGCACCTCTCCTGCTTCCTTACAGAGAGTTTGCTCAGGTATCAATAGATCTCCTATGCAAAAGATCCGCTACGATTTCCTCTACAGCAGATCCTCTACGATCTCCTATGTAGTAGATTCACTACGATCTCCTACGCAGCATATCCGTAACCAATAGATCTTCTATCCAGCAGATCCATCGGATTTGCACCAGTTCATGCAAATCCCCTCATGTCACCGGATCGACTCTTCAAAAGCTCCAAGATAGCAGGTCAACACATGTACCCTAGAAGCCAACTCAACTATATGATCATTAGAGCAGCGCCACCGGTAGAGGCCCAGTGGCTCTTCACTCCTTGTACCGGGCTAGTCAACGCCCAAGTGAGCCACTGTGTCCCGATTTATTCCAGGATGGTCCAGAGCCACATTTCAGTTGCTGGGAAATTCTAGGATCCTAAGCATGCCTCAGGACCAGTATCATGCATGTAACTCCCTACCTCTTGTATCGGGCCTTTCAACTCCTTAGTGAGCCACCTATGTCCCGATCCGTCCGGGTAGATCTCAGAGGGTTCCTACATTGCTGAGGCCTCCTACATGCCTAAGGAAGCCTCTAGAGCAGTATCCTAGCTGCATGGCCTAATGGCTCCTCACTTCTTTTACCGGGCTAGTCAACGCCCAAGTGAGCCATTGTGTCCCGATTCATTCTAGGATGGTCTAGAGCCACATTTCAGTTGCTGGGGGTTTCTAGGATCCCAAGCATGCCTCTAGACCAGTATCATGCATGTGGCTCCCTACCTCATGTACCGGGCCCTTCAACGCCCTAGTGAGCCACCTATGTCCCGATCCGTTCGGGTAGAGCTCAGAGGCTTCCTATATTGGTAAGGCCTCCTACATGCCTAAGCATTCCTCTGGACCAGTACCACTACCAGGCCGGTGGCTTCACTTCATTTGTACTGGGCCATTCAACGCCCTAGAGAGCCACCGATGTCCCGATTTGTTCGGGGAGATCCTAGAGGCTTCCCAGATTGCTGAGGCCTCCTACATGCCAAAGCAAGCCTCTAGAGCAGCAGCCCAGTTGCATGGCCCAGTGGCTCTACACTTATTGTACCGGGTCATTCAGCACCCAAGTGAGCCACTGTGTCCCGATTCATTCCAGGACGGTCAAGAGCCAAATTTCAGTGGCTGGGGGCTTCTAGGATCCCAAGTATGCCTCTGGACCAGTATCATGCAGGTGGCTCCCTACCTCCTGTACCGGCCCCTTCAACGCCCTAGTGAGCCACCTATGTCCCGATCCGTTCGGGTAGAGCTCAGAGGCTTCCCACATTGCTATGGCCTCTTACATGCCTAAGAAAGCCTCTGGAGCAGCAGCCCAGCTGTATGGCCCAGTGGCTCCTCACTTCTTCTACCGGGCTAGTCAACGCCCAAGTGAGCCACAGTGTCCTGATTCATTCTAGCATGGTCCAGAGCCACATTTCAGTTGCTGGTGACTTCTAGGATCCCAATCATGCCTCTGGATCAGTATCATGCATGTGGCTTCCTACTTCCTATACCGGGCCCTTCAACGCCCTTGTGAGCCACCTATGTCCCGATCTGTTTGGGTAGAGCTCAGAAGCTTCTCACTTTGCTGAGGCCTTCTATATACCTTGGCAAGCCTCTGGAGCAGCAGCCCCGTTGCATGGTCCAGTGGCTCCTCACTCCTGGTACCGGGCTAGTCATCGGCTAAGTGAGCCACTGTGTCCGGGTTCATTCCACCATAGTCCAGAGCCACATTTCAGTTGCTGAGGACTTCTAGGATCCCAAGCATGCCTCTGGACCAGTATCATGCAGGTGGCTCCCTACTTCCTATATGGGGCCTTTCAACTCCCTAGTGAGCCACCTATGTCCTGATCCGTTCGGGTAGAGCTCAGAGGCTTCCAACTTTGCTGAGGCTTTCTATATACCTTGGCAAGCCTTTGGAGCAGCAGCCTCGCTACATGGCCCAATGGCTCCTCACTTCTTCTACCGGGCTAGTTAACGTTGAAGTGAGCCACTATGTCCCGATTCATTCTAGCATTGTCTAAAGCCACATTTCAGTTGCTGGTGACTTCTAGGATCCCACGCATGCCTCTGGACCAATATCATGCAGGTGGCTCCCTAAGTCTTGTACTGGGCTGTTCAACGCCCAAGTTAGCCACTGCAGTTCCGGATCTTTCCAGAACAGTCCAGAGGCACGTTTAAGTTGCTGGGGACTTCTAGGATCCCAAGTATACCTCTGGGCCACTACCAGGCATGTGGCTCCACTCCATTTGTACATGACCATTCAGCGCTCTGGAGAGCCATCGGTGTCCTGATCTGTTTGGGGAGAGCCTAGAGGCTTCCCATACTTACTGAGGCCTCCTACATGCCTAAGTAAGCCTCTAGAGCAGCAGCACTACTGCATGATTAGTGGTTCCTCACTTATTGTATTGGGCCCCTCACAACGCCCATGTGAGCTACCTAGATCACAGCTGCAAGATTGTCGGTTTCTGATCTTTTATACCAGGCTACTCAACGCACTAGTGAGCTGCCGAGGTCCAGGTTTGTTCGAGCCAAGTCTTGAGCCCCATTACGATTTTTGAAGATTCATAATTACTCCAAGCAGGCTTCTAAACTGGTTACTTCACTTGGGGACTAGAAGCTCATCATTCTTCCTAGTACTCCTGTGGAAGGGGTAGTAACCTCAACATGAGAAGAGTTCTCCTAGTGATCGGTCCACAATAAAGCTCATTAACGGAAGGTCGCTCTATTACTTATAACCGGAACGCGGATCAACTCAGAAGGTTTTACCCATAGAGCCTGCGGGGTGAGCATTGACCCATATCGCCTTGAGTATGATTGCCTTGGTAGTTCTCTTATGATCACCTTGGTAGTTCTCATATGATCGTCTTGGTAGTTCTCATATGATCGCCTTTCACCTATGATCGAAACCAGGAAAGCCACATGACATTCCTGATGCCTTGGCTGGGCACCACCCCCCGCCAAGAAAGACCTGGTGCTAAAGTGGCCTTAGTTGCCTACCAGGACCATCACTTGAAGACCGGGATCCCTTGCACAGGAATGCCTGATGCCCTGGACCAGATTAATCCCTCTAGGAGGATCACCATGAAACCAGGAGAGCTACACAACACTCCTGATGCCGTGGACTGGATTAATCCCTTCAGGAGGATCGCCATAAAACTAGGAGAGCCACATAGCACTCTTGATGCCCTAGACCGGATCAATCCCTCCAGGAGGATCACCATGAAACTAGGAGAGCTACACAACACTCCTGATGCCATGGACTGGATTAATCCCTTCAGGAGGATCGCCGTAAAACTAGGAGAGCCACACAGCACTCCTGATGCCCTGGACCAGATTAATCCATCTAGGAGGATTGCCTTAAAGACCAGGATAGCTAGATAGCTCTTCTGATACCCTGGACTGGGTCAATCCCTCTAGGAGGATCGCCTTAAAGACTAGGATAGTAAGATATCTATCCTAATACCCTGGACCGGGTTAATCCCTCTAGGAGGATCGCCTTAAAGACTGGGATAACTAGATAGCTCTCATGATGCCCTGGACCGGATTAATCCATCCAGGAGGATCTCCTCAAGACTAGGATAGCTAGATAGCTCTTCTGATACCCTGGACTAGGTCTATCCCTCTAGGAGGATCGCCTTAAAGACCAGGATAGCAAGATAGCTATCCTGATACCCTGGACCAGGTCAATCCCTCCAGAAGGATCGCCTTAAAGACTGGGATAGCTAGATAGCTAGATAGCTCTCCTAATGCCCTGAACCGGATTAATCCATCCAGGAGGATCTCTTTAACACTAGGAAAAGCTACATGGCATTTCTGCTACCTGGCCGGGCACTACCCCCTGCTAGGAAGGATCCGGTACGTAAGAGCATAGTTGCTCTACAGATCAAACCCTGGCCGGGCACCACCCCCTGCTGAGAAGGGTCTGGATAGTAAGAGCATAGTTGCCAGCCAGATCAAGGCCTTGGCCGGGCACCACCCCCCGCTAAGAAAGACCTGGTGCTAAAGTGGCCTTAGTTGCCTACCAGGATCTTGTTGCCAGAATGTTCGCCATGTGTTCGCCAAGGTACCAAGATTCATAGAACAGGAATGCGAGGTACCCAGTTTCTCCAGAATGTTGGCTATATGTTCGCTAAGGTACCAAGATTCCTAGAACAGGAATGCGAGGTACCCAGATTCTCCAATATGTTCGCCTACGTGTTTTCAGCTCAAGACTAGGACAACTAAATGTCCCTCTTGCTGCCTTGGCCGGGCACCACCCCCCACCAGAAAGGATCTCGATGGCATTGTTGCCTACCAGGATCGTTTTTGGCTATGTACCCAGATTCCCGAAAAATGGAAGGCTAGGTACCTTGATTCACCATTATTATAGACAAAGTACTAGGATCCCTTGAACAGGAATGCCAGGTACCCAGATTCGCCAAATCCAAGAGTGCTGGGATTGTTTTCTCTTTTCAAGTAATAGCTACAAGTAAGAAACGATGAGAAAAATTCTTCAAGTAGTATAAGATCCTGACTTTGACTCAGACTCCAACCCCAACTTAATAGAGGTGTTCAAGTCAGGGGGGACTTCTGTTAACAGTCATTTTTGGCAGGGGTCAAAAGAAGAATTTTCCATCCGGTAGGTACCTGGTAGGACCTAGATCGGGATCGGTACCTAGATACCGGGGATACTGTACACCATGAACCGTAAAGAAGTCAGTACCACGTCTTACAGTCCACCAGGTGCCAAGCAAGGCTATACCACGATACCTCTTACCTGGCTCCTAGGTACCATGATACTTCCTACCTGGTTCCTAGGTACCACGATACCTCTTACCTGATACCTAGGTACCGCGACATCTACCCGGTACCCAAGTACCGCGATATCAGTCCAGGATCTAACCAGAATGTATATCCTACCCACCAAGTAAGAAGAATGGAACCAGGAAGAGTACCAGCATGCTAGAACAAGCGCTACACCAGCAAGCACTCCGGTACACTAGTTTACCATACCACCGGGATATAGAGTCAGAATTCTCCTTCAAGCAACGTAAAAGAGAAAGTTGACCTCTTTGGTAATTAATGGAGATAATCAACACCATTAATGAGAGAATCAGTCAACTCCATTAATGGCCATTCACAACTCCATTAATAAGGGAATCAGTTAACTCCATTAATGGGCATTCACTACGCCATTAATGAAGAAATCAGTCAACTCTATTAAAGGAGATAATCAGACTCCATTAATGAGATGATATTCGACTCCATCAATGAGAAGATATTCAACTCCATCAATGAGAAGATATTCAACTCATTAATGTCGATAAACCAATGGAGTGGGCAACAAGGATAGACAGACATAAATATAACAAGTCACTCTCCAAGAAAAGGGTCGATTTCCCCAACATTTCGACTCCCTAACATTCTCCATATCTCCAAGATGTCTCTAATCCCAGATTTCACCCACTTCTCCACTAGGAATATGAGTTCGCCATCGCCTGGAGTGTAAAAGGGACCCTATCCGAATTCCCTCTACACCACCATTGTATCGACTGCTATGTATGTCAGTTTTCGCCATGAATGTACCGGTACCAAATGGTACCCCTCTAACTGTGATCTACCAGGACTCAATTTGTATTAATGTAAGCTCTCCGGAGCACCTCTCGTAATATATAAATATAAAGAAAGGTCTTTTTCCCTTCCTATGGATACTGCCTGGGGTTTTTTCAGCATGTGATCAATCGTGATGCTTTTTCCCCCTATGTCAGTCCACCACTACTAAAAGAGTTGTCATTCTCCTATTTATATCCTTGTTATGAATGCATGTATGCGAGCTAGGCACCGACCATGCTAGTCCTAGCACTCATGTACCTCTCCTAGCTCATTATCTAGGCCGGAGGAACATTGAAGGCACCTAGAGAGGTGACTAGGTACCAGGATCAGATACCAAGACCGGGTACCAGCCTACTGCACCAGATAGGAGGGATGACTGTTATCCTACCATGGCATCTATCTCACTTTCACCTTACCAGAACCATGGTACGAAGTACCTACACACCTGCTGCGACATCCGAGGTAGCAGAGTCGAGGGTGTTAATTGGGATTTCGCTCCCTAGGTGATTTTTCCGTTAACAACAATATTTTCATATTAATAAAGTGATTTCTGGTTTTACAAAATCTTATAGCATTTATAATGATAATTGTCAAAGTAAATAATCATAAGGTCAAAAGACTATGAGAAAGGAAGAATTGTTCGTACATCTGGATATGTATGAGGTAGACACAATTCTTTAAGTTAGTCCTGAATAAACGTTCACAACTTAAATTAAAGGTTGGGCACCTTTATCTTGATAAAGTTGTAGAATTCTTTTGCTGGCATTTGAGTGAGATCAAATGAGTTATGATGAGTCTAAAATCATCGAAAGGGTCTACGAGTAAGAGAATCTAGTGCATTGGGTGCATTGAACAAGATCACAATAAAATATTTTATCTAGAACCGTTTGTAGATACAAGTCTTTTCATTATGAGGACAATCGGAGAGTCTATCTTAATCCTGAGATAAATGATGGACTTATGATTGCAAGTGTTATCATTTGAGCTATCAATGAGTATGATTATATAGCATAGTCTATCCTCGATAGTTTGGTGGTATTCATTTGTTAATCGATAGAGGACTTCATTTATAGATATGGACATCGTGGCTAAATTTATTGAATGAGAGTATAATATTATCATATGGATATTTTGAGGTATTGGATATTAAATTTCAACATTGAGTTTTCGATAATGTCTATTTAAAACATGGCTTCTGGACAAGTCAAAATATCCAAGTTCAAAACGTGGTCATATGAGTAAATATGGTTACTAGAAGAGCTATAGGCGGTCTATGAGCTCTTGGCGATTGCTGATATTATATACAAGGATACACTATCTCCAATAAGATTGTCTAGGGTATGAATGAGAAACATCTTGTTATTCTATTTTTATTTAAGAGTTTAATTTTAGCTCTTTAGTGGAATAAGCTAAAATTAATAGATCGGACCTAAGTGAATCATTTGTTGATTGTGATTAGGTTATGTCTATTGAAGCTTAAATTTAGATAGCCCGCCAAGATCCCCAATCCACACGGACTTGCATGGATCACTTGATATATTCTACCAGACTAATTTATGGGTCCATCTAGAATTGTATTTAATATATTAAAAATATAATTTGCACATTATTTATTTAATGGGCTGCTCAAATTATAATAATATATTAATGAGAGGCAGGTGGGCTTGTTTCTTTTAGTAAGAATGGGTCTGGTTCACATGTGGGCTTTTATTTAAAGCCTGAATGGATTTGTTAACAGGTTTTTCTGGCAAGGGACCAAGGGAGAATTTTCCAACAGGGGCCTACCTTGGAAGACTCATCCAGATACTCCAGGAAACCAGCGAGATCGGTACCACCACCTAGATGGGATCAATATCCAACGAGGTTGGAACCTCGACTATACGTCTATCCAGATAGGACATCGGCTCCGAAAGCTTGTACCTCGCCCTACTGAAGCTCCTGATACCGACTCGAGACCAGTACAATGATAATTTGCATCCCGCAAGGACCTCGACATCAATCAAGGCGTCTGGTACCTCGATACCTACCTCGATTCCCCCTTGGTACTACCCCGATATTTGCCTTGGTGTCACCCCGACTCCCATCTAGTACTTAGTATGCCTATCCGGAGCTCCTCCAAGGTAAGTACCCTACCTTCCATGCAATACGATAAGGAGCACAAAGACACTAAGCACCCTTCCAGCAGGACGCAGAACAAGCTCATCAGAATGAGGTACCAGCGTTACACTACATAGCCACCAAGCTCCAATGAAGAAGGAAAGTTGACTCCATTGCCAAAATAAAGCGCCATTAATAACCCGATGGTCAACCGAATCAGAATTTTAATTCACCATTGATTAACGGGATCAAATCCCGCGCCTTCAGCTCCACTCAAATGCCTTTCAAACGCCCAATATAGGATTCTCAATGATCTTCATTATGTTGACCGGATTTCAAGAGGATTTTGGAGAATACTACATATACGGTATTGAAAGACAAAGAAATGGGCAATTGCTTGAAGGATTCTTGATCGCCATAACAAGAGAAACTCCGGGAGAATTATCTCTAAAAAATTCCCCGAAGCCAGTGACAGTCCATTGACAATCATTGGAGGAAAATACCCACTTATCGAAATGAACGCTTTCTCCATCTCTATCCTGTGTAAAAGAGTGAAAATAGAGAGACGAGTGTATGTTTACTTATTGTAATCTTGTTATAGTGATTTATTAAATAAATCAGTGTTCTTTTACATCTCCCGGTCCCTTGTGTTCTTTCTCCATCACTTGATCTCTTGCTCTTGATCATAGAAAGGGACCCCGGTACCGAAGGTACCTACCCCGCTACAGCTACCGGTAGTGGGCGAGTGTGTTAACTGAGATTTTCATCCTGAGTGAATTTTTCCATTAACATTTTCTTTGTGCCGTCTGTGGGAAATACCACACCTTTAAAAGAAATCCTGTGTGTCTCGTTTTCTTGCTAGATTATCAAAATGAAGCTCCGATCCTCTCAAGATCATACTGACCCGTCAGGACATCAGTCAAACGCTTCAACCCGAAAGGGTTAGAAGCCGAAGAAGGGAGGAAAGGGTCAAAAACCCGCCTCGAAGCCATCAGCTACCGCGCGGAATACCCCCCAGGTACCCTCTACCCCAGCAACTGGACCTACCAATCTAGACCAACAGGTCACAGCCTTTATAGAGAGCATTCGCCTCTAAATGATCACTGAAGGTAGTACCAGTCAGCCCGCCTTACCTGATCCCAGGGGAAACGCCAATCGGAAGGGTACCAGGACACCTCCCTTCAACAGGTTGAGACCTCCACCTCCCGTACCTGTCCATGATAGACTTGGTCCTACGCCTCTAGTACCATCGGTCCATGACAAACTAGGACAAGCTCCCCCATTTCCAGGGAATCTTACAGATTATCAACCCCAACGCGCTAGATCCGCCATCGATCTCCCGCCTAGGGAGCGCCGCCATCTGGTCCAACCCGCAGCTTCCTCTAGACAGCCTCAACAAGAGGCGACCAGGAGGCACCCTCGTTCAGTGGCAAGAGGTAGCAACATGAGCATTAGAGAAGACCCTCCCCATGGAGAAAAGCAGGATGAAACTTCTGCGACATCGGAGAGGTCTGACAACAGAGATTCTGAGGTGGAATCCAAAAATGATGATAACAAACGTATCCGGGACCAGGTCACCAAAATGGTGAAGGAGATCCAGAAGCTGAAAAAGAGTAAAAACTGGGAGAACCAGAAAGATCCTTTGGGAGAGATGAATGCTCCCTTCTCTAGGAGGATCAAAGAGGCAGAACTACCTCCCAAATTAAAGATGCCAACTGACAAATTTTCTGGGACCGATGATCCCCTAAGAAATCTAGAAAGCTTTGTTCACCAGATGGAGGTCCAGAATGCTACCAGGGCCGCCATGTGCAGAATGTTCCCTACCACTCTGACTGACCATGCCAAAACATGATTTAGGAAGCTACCAGTAGGGAGCATTGATTCATTCACCAGGTTGACTACTGACTTCTGTGTTTAGTTTTAGGGCAGCAGGCCTCACCCCAGGGATCCCATTCACCTCCAATACGTGATCCAGAAGTGGGATGAAACACTCAGAGCTTATGTAGAGAGATTCCATAAGAAAGTGATCCAGATGGGGGTCTTCACGGAAAAGGAGGCCTTAGCCAATTTTAGAAGGAACCTATGGGCAGGGGCGTTGTTCAGATCCTTCGCCAAGCATCCCCCAGAGACTTACCAGGAAGCCTACAACAGAGCTCTAGAGCACGTTGAAATAGACGAACAGCTCCGAGTCAAAATGGAGCATGATGATATGAGAATTGCCAAGCGCCAGAAGAAGGAGGCGCTCAAGCCGGTACCAGTTCAGAAAAGTCAGAACAGACCTCCCACCAAATCTACATATCGATCACCGTACTACCAGCCCCCGCGGAACCGGTACCCTGTCAGGCGGACTCTGCCCAGAGCCACACCTCCACCCAAGGAAGTAGCCCGGGTTGATAGAGATGAAATATGGTACTCCCACTATACCCTCTTGAATGCATCTTGAGAGACTATCTACCTCGCCATCCGCGATAAGGGATTGCTCAGGAAGCCAGGTCCAATAAAGGTAAGTATTGTGAATTCCATGAGGATGTAGGCCATAATACCTCGGAGTGCTATAGTCCGCGGAACCAGATTGAAGCCTTTGTCAGGGGAGGCTACTTGGAGGAATTCCTCCAACAAGTGCGCGACAATATACGCACTAGAAAGGAGGTGCAAGCTGATATCAAAGCATATGAAGAAGAAAGGAAAGCAAAAGGGAAGGATCTGATGGAGCAGATCCACATTGTCAATACCATCAGTGGAGGTCCCACCCTGGCAGAAACTTCCAACAATGCTCGAAAGAACCGCGCCAGCAAAGCTCCCAGAATGGAAGCATGCCATAGTGTCTTCAAAGTTACTAGGGGGTCACCTTAGTCTCCTCCTACTGTACAAATCGTCTTCACGGAAGAGGATGTGTACAACATCGTGCAGCCCCACGATGACCCCATGGTCATCACTGTGCAAATAGCCAACAACTTGGTCCATCGTGTCTCGATTGACACAGGTAGCAGCGTTGATATCCTCTTCAAAAGTGCTTTGGAGCAATTCAATCTGAAGAGACCTTGCTACAACAGCTGCACTACCCCATTGTATGGATTCACAGGGGACTCGTTGATTCCCACCGGGTCTATGATCCTACCAGTGACAGTGGGAACAGCACCACTCCAGCAGAACCTAATGACAGACTTCATTGTGGTAGATACCCCGTCCGCCTACAACGCTATACTGGGAAGGCCCTACTTGTTTGCCCTCAAAGAGGTCCTGTCAATAAACCATAACGTCCTAAAATTCCCAGTGGGAGACAAAGTGGGCAAAATACAGGGGGATCAGCAGGCTGCTCGTAAGTGCTATGCAGTGTCAACCAACCCAGCAGCGTTGGACAAGCAATGTATGCAAATAACCATTAATCAAGATCACCAGTCTCCAGAGGAAGACTTTGAAGATGAAACTAACTCGGTCGAGGGGACTTGGTTCTTAGAAAGGTTACTCAGAACACCCGGAAGAGGTCAGACGGAACACTGTCACCTAATTGGGAAGGTCCTTACCTAATCAAAATGGTGATCCAGGGTAGGGCGTACACATTGGATGACATGGACGGACATCCAGTAGACCACACTTGGAATGCTGATCATCTCAAGAGGTTCTACCCATAAGTCATGCAATGGAAATCGGCCAGGATTACCCCGAAACGAATGTTAGAAGATGTTAATAATCATAAGTACTTGTATTCATTTTTCTTTGGTCATCAATAAAGAAGATTTCGTTCTCCATCTGTCCTTGCCTACATTTTTCTACATCTATCTGCTTTATGTCGCCAATTGATTCTGCCATGAATCCAGGAAAGCTACACAGCAATCCTGATGCCCTGGACCGGGTAGATCCCTCCAGGAGGCTCGCCATGAATCCAGGAAAGCTACATAGCAATCCTGATGCCCTGGACCGGGCAGTTCCCTCTAGGAGGCTCGCCATGAATCCAGGAAAGCTATATAACAATCCTGATGCCCTGGACCGGGTAGATCCCTCTAGAAGGCTCGCCATGAATCCAGGAAAGCTACATAGCAATTCTGATGCCCTGGACCGGGTAGATCCCTCCAGGACGCTCGCCATGAATCCAGGAAAGCTACGCAGCACTCCTGATGCCCTAGATCGGATTAATCCATCTAGGAGGATCTCCCCGAGACCAGGAAAAGCCACATGGCACTCCTGTTGCCCTGGCCGGGCACCACCCCCCGCTAGGAAGGATCCAGTACGTTAGAGCATAGTTGCCCGATGGGTCAGACCTTGGCCTGGCACCTCCTCCCGCTAAGAAGGATCTAGAGAGTAAGAGCATAGTTGCCAGCCAGATCAAGGCCTTGGCCAGGTACCACCCTCCGCTAGGAAAGACCAGGTGCTAAAGTGGCCTTAGTTGCCTACCTGGATCTTGTTACCAGTATTATTTCACCATTGTTTTCGCCAGAGTACCAAGATTCCTGCAAACAGGAATGTGAGGTACCTAAGTATGATTACCTCAAGACTAGAAAAGACCGTATAGCCTTCCTACTTCCTTGGCTGGGTGTCACCCCTCTCCCACCGGAAATAATCTGGATAGTAAGAGCATATTTACCAGCCAGATCAAGGCCTTGGCCGGGCACCACCCCCCGCTAAGAAGGATCTGGATAGTAAGAGCATAGTTGCCAGCCAGATCAAGGCCTTGGCCGGGCACCACCCCCCGCTAAGAAGGATCTGGATAGTAAGAGCATAGTTGCCAGCCAGATCAAGGCCTTGGCCGGGTACCACCCTCCGCCAAGAAAGACCAGGTGCTAAAATGGCCTTAGTTGCCTACCTGGATCTTGCTGCCAGTATTATTTCACCATTGTTTTCACCAGAGTACCAAGATTCCTGCAAACAGGAACGCGAGGTACCCAAGTATGATCGTCTCAAGACCAGAAAGGACCGTATGGCCTTCCTACTGCCTTGGCTGGGTGTCACCCCATTACCAGAAAGAATCTGGATACCACCCCCGCTAAGAAAGACCAGGTGCTAAAGCGGCCTTAGTCGCCTACCTGAATCTTGCTGCCAGTACATACTTGCCATTGTTTTCGCCAGGGTACCAAGATTCCTACGGCAGGATGGCGAGGTACCGAGATTCACCAAATTTGCTCGCCAAGGCGCCAGAGCTCCTACAAACGGAGGTGTAAGGTGCTCAGTTTTGCCAGAATACTCACCTGGAGACCTAGGTTCCATGAAACAGGAAAGCTAGGTACTCAATCATTTGACAAGGTTTCTAGTTTCGCCAGACTACTTACCATATTACCGAGGATCCTAGAATGGGAATGCGAGGTACCTAGAGTGCGAGAGTGTCCACCGGTATGCTCACCATCATCAAGGTACCAAGATTCCTGGAACAGAAAGTATGAGGACCTCCAATACCCAGATTACTTTCGACTAAATTTTTGCTAGGCTATCAAAGGGCCCCAAGGTTCTTTGATGAGGTACCTGTTAGGATTATGCTCAATAGCAAGAGTGTAATATTGTAATTGACAATCTTTTCATATAAATAAAGTGATTTCTTATTATGCAAAATCTTATAGCATTTATAAATATAATTGTCAAGGTAAATAATCATAAGGTCAAAAGACTATGAGACATGAAGAATTGTTCATACATCCGGATATGTATGAGGTAGACACAATTCTTTAGTTAGTCTTTAATAACGTTCACAACTTAAGTTAAAAGTTGGGCACCTCTATCTTGTTAAAGTTGTATAATTCTTTTACTAGCATTTGAGTGGGATCAAATGAATATGATGAGTCTAAAATCATCGAAAGGTTTTCGAGTAAAAGAATCTAGTGCACTAGGTGCATTGAACTGGATCACAATGAAATACTTTATGTAGAACCGTCACTAGATATAAGTCTTTTCATTATGAGGACAATCGGAGAGTCTATCTTAATCATGAGATAAATGATGGACTTATGATTGCAAGTGTTATCATTTGAGCTATCAATGAGTACGATTATATAGCATAATCTATCCTCGATAGTTTGGTGGTATTCATTTGTTAATCGATGGAGGACTTCATTTATAGATATGGACATCGTGGCTCAATTTATTGAATGAGAGTATAATATTATCATATGAATATTTTGAGGTATTGGATATTAAATCTCAACGTTGAGTTTTCGATAATGTCTATTGAAAACATGGCTTCTGGACAAGTCAAAGTATCCAAGTTCGAAATGTGGTCATATGAGGAAATATGGTAACTTGGAGAGCTATAGGCGGTCTATGAGCTCTTGGCGATTACTGATATTATTCACGAGGATACACCATCTCCTATAAGATTGTCTAGGGTATGAATGAGAAACATCTCTTATTCTATCTTTATTTAAGAGTTCAATTTTAGCTCTTTAGTGGAATGAGTTAAAATTAATAGATCGGACCTAAGTGAATCATTTGTTGATTGTGATTAGGTTATGTCTATTGAAGCTTAAATTTAGATAGCCCGCCAAGATCCACAATCGACACGTACTTACATGGATCACTTGATATATTCTACCGGACCAATTTATGGGTCCATCTAGAATTGCATTTAATATATTAAGAATATAATATGTCTATTATTTATTTAATGGGCTGCACTATTATATTAATATATTAAAAGGAGACATGTAGGCTTGTTTCTTTTAGTAAGAATAAGTCTGGTTTACATGTGGGCTTTTATTTAAAGTCTAATGGATTAAATAAAATAAGAAAAATAATATTGGGCACATATATACATGGTGTGGGCGGCAAGGCTAAATGAAATAGCCCAAGATATTATTTTATTTTATTGTTTTGATTAAATGGGAATTAATTAATTAATTAATTAATTAATAGTTTAAATCAAAATCTTTTCCTGATCAGTAAATTAAATACTATGTGTTGGATTAGGGTTGGAATTCTTTTAAGTGATAGGAGTCCTAATGTGGTAATGATTAAGTCCACATACACTCCTTATTATACAAAGAATTCGGCCACCACTAGTCCTACAAGGGTTAGGATTCTTGAATTGATAGGAATTAGGGAAAAGGATAATTCCTTTTCAAGTAAGTAAATTAACCAACCCTAGATTTCCTATTCAATGAATTCGGCCAACCCTACTTGGTGAAGGAGAAAATTCGGCCAACCTATAAATATAAGGTTATGAATTTTCGGCCACTAAGAAGCAAAATAGAGAGAGATTTTTGTTTGTTTTGAAAATAAAAAATCCTACTCTATACACATAGATTTTCGGCCAAGAGAGAAAAAGAAAATAAGTTCTCATTCGATAGTGCACTTACAAGCCTTTAACATCAAAAGGTTTTGTGCACACTTTCGATTTAGGGTTACGCGAGTTTCAATCATATTGATTGTGAATTCAAAAGTGACCGGAACTATTTTTTAGGCTCTTGGTGTTTTACTATTGAAGATCAAGATCATAAATTCCATACATCCATTCTAAGGTAAGCAATTCAAAGAAAAAAAGAGACCACGCTCCTAGGTGATTCACGTACGTGCTAGGATTGAAGATCTTGCGGATTACCATCGACGTAAGTCAATCGGATCACGCGACAAGAGGTATTTAACTTTAACCGTATATTTGAGTTTAATTAATTAAAGGGTTAAGGTTCAAATCTTTAGAAAAATTTTAAACTATACGAAAATTATTTTTTCTCCTTCCGCTGCGGTTTTAAGCAATTTTTCCCTACAGTACCATGGTACAAGTCACCCGCAGTTTCTCTATATACTTCTTTTTTATCATGTTCCCTGCATTACCAAGTATTGATTAAGTCAGGTTTATGCTGGGGACTGGTGCTCGAAGTAATGCTACAAGTGCAACAGAATTCAGTCAGCAGATGTCGTTGAGAATGGATTTTTCCTTTCATTGATCAAATCAGGATCAAATGAAGGATGGATCGCCGAATCTATACCTAGGTATCAGGATTCATTTGAGGACGAGCATCTATAAAATCAAAATCACATTGGGGATCTCATTTCAGATTAAGGCGAGGTTCGATCAAGAGTTTAAACTACACATATATGAAGCTAAGGAAAAAGCCAGAAGGTTCTCATTTCTAAACTAGGAAGCCCATCCCCCGATCACGGGCTACTAAGAAATGAAATTATCTAGATACTACGGGGTAAGAGGTCAAGCTGAATCATGCATCCTTCTGCTCCTAATTGGCCATCTTCTCTCCATCTACGCCAATTAGAGCTTCCCTTTCTACTGCACCAGATGGACCCTCGCCTGCTTCCTGGGTACCCCCCACAACCGAAAGCTCCCCTGCTGCTGCTACTTGATCAGAATTCCCTCCGAATTCCTTGATTGAAGCAGCCTGACCCTCCACTACCTGGGCAGGGTCAGAAGATGAGGTAGGCAGAGTAGACTCCCCATCGTCAGTAGCAGACCGATCCCCTATCTCCTTGATAGATTCTGATGGAGGAGCAGAAGAGGCAGGAACCCCTCCTCTAGCCTGAGCCACACCAGCCTCAGGATCCTTCAAATTGGGAGCTGCTCCAGCATGGCTTGGTGGAAGAAGGAAGATAGAGCTCTGGTCTGCACTTTCTACCACTCCACTATCTCCAGTAACCTGGGAAGGTCCAGCTACATCGGAGGGCACTGCCCCAGCTAGTTCAGTAGCATTTGCCATGATCTCCTACAGGTTCCATCTAGCGATGGTACCCATATCAAATGGATGAGGGAGAGCTAGAGCCACATAGTAGCCAGCAAAAAAGTAATCGTCCCCGAAGACGGTGTCTACTTGAGCATCCAGATCGGCCACGTTATCACGAAGGGATTGGATGTCTTTCTCCAGCTCTGTTACTCGTCCAGTAGCAACGTCCCTCTCCTCCTTACGACGAAGGAACCTGAGCCTCTCAATATCCAAAGCATGCTGCATCCTCTCCCTATCAACCTTCACCTCGTCAGCCTCATTTTGGGTATTTGCCAGCGACTGGTTCATAGCTTCCATTCCATGAGCAGCCCTAGCAAGCTCCTCCTTAGACTTCTCTAACTCGGCAGTAGCACCTCTAACTTGCTCCAAAAGGGAGCCGACCTATTGGCTCATGGCCACATTGAACTTAAAAGCCTAACAGAAACAAAGCACTTGTCAGGATATTTTCAACCTTTTACCTCGATAAAAGACTAAAGTAAGACAGTTTACCTCAGCCAGAAGGGCAGATCCTCTTCTAATTAGAAGCTCAGTGGGCATGGTGGTCATGGCGTCTAGATCCCCACCTGGGCAAGAGGCAACGAAGTGGGCCAAAACCTCACCTTGGCTGCTGTCCTTCGACCTCGACCGTGCCTTATCTCGAGGTACCACCCGCCTCGTCATAGCAGGGTCAGAACTCTTCTCAACTAGCTTAGATTGACCAGTTGCCATGACGGGAGAAGCAGAAGGAGCTGAGGCACCAGCATCAATGGCTGTTGCAACATTGACTGGTCTGAGGGGCGAAGCATCTTGCACTCGGCTGGAAGCATCTCGATACCTCCCCACTCTGGCTGTAAAAGCCTCCAACGACCTAGCCGAGGTAGGAAGATGGGGAGCCGACGGTCCAGATACCCCGACCGTGGTCCTATCAGAGCCTGCAGATACACCAACCCCTGCATCAAGATCAGAACTGGCGGGAAGCCTAACAGGGGAAGTTGGAGGAGAATCAACAGTACGGCCAGCTTGGTGGGGCTCCACCTCAGGAACTTATGAAGATACTGCTGAAACTACAAGGATAGCCAGAGTCAATATTCGTAAAATCAATAAAGCAATATAATAGGAGCAAAGTCAGAAAAGTTTTCTACCTGTAGAAGCTCCGGAAATGTGAAGGTAGTGATCTAACCTCTTTGCCTCGAAGGCCTCCGTGATGGGAAACTTCGTGTTAATATAATGACGGGCCATGATAGCCCGCAAGATTTTCTCTGATTCTTCAGATAGCTTGCTTTTCTCTAACGCTGGCTTGCCATTGAAAATAATGGGAACTCGGAACTCAGACCCTCCGATATGAACTGAACTTCCCCATTCACCTCCGAGGAGGTATCTTTTTTCGTGGCCCCCGGTACCACAAATTGCAAGTTGTTTTTGGCGCCAGCATAGAACTTCCCCTTTGGACCCGGGGCATTAACAACAATCTGAAACATATATCCGATCTCATCTGGACCTGGTTCTTGATCGACATTATCCTTCTAGCATTGGTCCCTTCACAACACGAGGAACCCAACCAAATGCCTCCAAAATCCTGGTGTCAGCTAGAGAGGAGCTAACTGTAAGGCATGTAGCGCCCTACATAAGGTAGGATGGAGGGGTAGCATAACTCCACAATCGAAGGCTGCCATATGAATCGGGACCTCGCTAGCAGAAGGAGAATACATGTCATACTCTTGTGGGGGGACGGCGATAGTGATCTCTTTGGGGATCTTAAAATCTCTCCGTAAACGTTTGATGGTTTCCGGAGTACTGGTAGAAGGAGGGAATTATCTATACTCATATGGAAGAGCCAGTACCCTCCCTATACTGTCTGTGACCTCGCCGGCCCGGTCTCTACCTACCCCAACATCAGTTCCTGTTTCTCTACTTGACTCCTGGTCGACATCAACTGGAGCATCAGGATTGTTCAAGAAGCCCGCCCCGATTGCAATATTTCGGTTAGAACTCCGGCGCTGAAGGGGAACGTCGTCCCCACTATCACTATCGATGTGTGCCCTTTTTCTATGGGCAAGACTCCCACTAGCCACCGTGTCACCGTCGAACAGCTGCTCAATGCTATCGCCATCAGTTGAATACATGATAATAGACTCAGGTTTTAGTTTCTGGAAGAAGAGAACTTAAAGAGTTGAAGACGAGAAGAAAATATAAGATCTTTTTGCTTCACGTGTAGATTGGGAAAGCTAAATGAAAGAAGAAGTAAGTCATGGTGAATGAGCAAGGTTCACTTATATAGAGTTAGATTCTTGTAACAGGTAGATAGGGTAATTAATGTCACGGGATAATCAGCGACGTGGAGGGAACGGTTTTGGGAAACGTGCGCCCCCAAAAATTTCATTTTTCCTGTTTTGAATTCGACCTACCCTGGTTAGCCACATGGAATTTTCATTTAAATTAGCGTGCAAAGAGAAGATTCCCTCCTATGAGACGTTGTGAAAAATTCTCCAAGTGCTATCTATCCTGACTATAACCTCAACCTGATACCTGTGTTCAAGTCAGGGGGGACTTCTGTTAACATGTTTTTTGGCAAGGGACCAAGGGAGAATTTTCCAACAGGGACCTACTCTGGAAGAATCATCCAGATACTCTAGGAAGCCAGCGAGATCGGTACCACCATCTAGATGGCACCGATATCCAACGAGGTTGGAACCTCGACTATACGTCTATCCAGATAGAACATCGGCTCTGAAAGTTTGTACCTCACCCTAGTGAAGCTCCTGATACCGGCTCGAGACCAGTACGATGATAATTTGCAACCTGCAAGGACCTCGACATCAATCAAGGCATCTGGTACCTCGATACCTACCTCGACACCACCTTGGTGCTACCCCGATATTTGCCTTGGTGTCACCCCGACTCCCATCTCGTACTTAGTATGCCTATCCGGAGCTCCTCCAAGGCAAGTACCATACCTTCCAGGCAATACGATAAGGAGCACGAAGACACAAGCACCCTTCTAGCAGGATGCAGAACAAGTTCATCAGAATGAGGTACCAGCGGTACACTTCATCGCCACTAAGCTCCAACGAAGAAGGAAAGTTGACTCCATCGCCAAAATAAAGCGCCATTAATGACCCAATGGTCAATCGAATCAGAATTTTAATTCGCCATTGATTAACGGGATCAAATCCCGCGCCTTCAGCTCTACTCAAATGCCTTTCAAATGCCCAAAATAGGATTCTCAATGATCTTCATTATGACGACCGGATTTCAAGAGGATTTTGGAGAATACTACATATACGGTATTGAAAGACAATGAAATGGGCAATTGCTTGAAGGATTCTTGATCGCCATAACAAGAGAAACTCCGGGAGAATTATCTCTAAAAAATTCCCCGAAGCCAGTGAGAGTCCATTGACAATCATTGGAGGAAAATACCCACTTATCGACACGAACGCTTTCTCCATTTCCATCCTGTGTAAAAGAGTGAAAATAGAGAGACGAGTGTATGTATACTTATTGTAATCCTGTTATAGTGATTTATTAAATAAAACAATGTTCTTTTACATCTCCTGGTTCCTTGTGTTCATTCTCCATCACTTGATCTCTTGCTCCTGATCATAGAAAGGGACCCCAGTATCGAAGGTACCTACCCCACTACTGCTATCGGTAGTGGGCGAGGGTGTTAATTGAGATTTTCATCCCGAGTGAATTTTTTCGTTAACAGGATTAAATAAAATAAGAAAATAATATTTGGCCCATATTTTTTGTGTGTGGGCGGCAAGGCTATAATAATAGCCTAAAATATTATTTTATTTTATTGTTTGATTAAATGGAAATTAATTAATTGATTAATTAATTATTAAATTAAAAATCAAAAAAAAATTTTTGACTAGGAATTATATTTCCTAGTAGTATAGTATTATAGTAGTATAATAATATAAAAGACATAATTTGGTAAGTAGATAAATAAAGAATTTAATTATCTAATCAAATAAGGAAGTCTTTAATATAATCACAATTACACTATTTGAGTTGGATTAGGAGTCTTGGTGTGGAAAAGAAATCTTTTCTTTGAAAAAGGATTCTTTGTCACCAAGTGAATCCACCTAGAGATAGGATTCTTGCCCACCAAGTAAATCCTCTTTAGGAAAGGATTTGTATACCTATATATATTATTAATTTCGGAATTAATAGTGATAGAAGAAAAAAAAGTGTTTTTTTAGAGAAAGATTTTTTTATTCTCTTGCTTTTGAATAAAAAACAAATTACAACTCTAGAACATGGTGAAAATTCGTCCAAGAGGAAGAGAGAAAGATAGTTCTAAATTCGATAGTGCACTTGCAAGCCTTTACATAAAAAGGTTTTGTGCACACTTTCGATTTAGGTTCACGCGAGTTTCAATCATAACGATTGTGAATTGAAAAGTGACCGGAATGATCTTTCTAGGCTCTTGGAGTTTTTGTGATTAACGATCAGGAAAGAAGATTTCGTTTTTCCATTCTCAGATACGCAATTCAAAGAATAGGGAGACCACGCTCCTAATTGATTCACGTTCGTGATCGGATTGGAAGATCTTACGGATTACCATCGACGCTAAGTCAATCGGATCACGCGACAAGAGGTATGATATCTTTTGAATATATGTATATTTAATTAATTAAAGGGTTAAGGTTCAAATATTGGAAAACTTTTAAACTATACTAAATGTTTTTTAGTTTCGCTTCCGCTGCGTTTTCGTATTTTTCCCTACAATTGGTATCAGAGCCTGGTTATACCTTTTAATTAATTAACGTATATATACGTGAATCTATTTCTTTTTATTGTGATTATGCATGTTTTAGAAAGAGATGACACTCTAGGTATTTGCATATATAATTACATGTGGCATGTATGGATTGATATATGTTATTATAAAGTGAATTGTTATTGCTCGATTTTGGTCCTAGAATTTCAATGTATTTTTGTTTCGGAATTGTAACAAGAAGGGTGACCTATTATCGTCATAAGTTCTTTCTTGGTAGTTACTAGATTCTCTATTTTTTTATTGTATTAAAAAAATACTGCAGTTTTTTATTTGTATAAAATAGTGCAGTTTTTCTTGTGTAAAAATTACTGCAGTGAATTAAAAAAAATACTGCAGTAATTTATTGTGTAAAATCTACTGTAATACATTCAAGTTTTGAAGATTTGAAGAGTTGAAGAATTAGAAGCGGAAGAGGAAGCAATCGGAACAAGCTTGGTACTGTGCACACCATGGCAACAAGCGTGCGTACATGTTAGCGCGTAGCTACGCTTGTTAGGTGCATGGGCTGCACACGGCAGCCACTTATGTGTTATGGGCTGCGCATGACAGTCCTTTGGGCATAATGGATTGTGCATGGTGGCCCTTTATGGACCCAAGGGGTGTGCACACCCAAAGGTGGCAGCTGAGGGGTGAGGAAGTGGATGATGGCCGCTTGAAGACTTGTTCGCCAAGAAATAATAATTTTGTATTCCAAACAAATGTAATTTACTTGCTTTTCTAGGATGGACCAAAATTGTAGCTATTTATATTTCCATAAATATTACAATATTTGTTGTTGTATGATAACATGTCATATAGAATAGGAGTGGCACTCTTATATATCTTTTGGTATGAACATGCATTGAATGATTTAGGTATCTAATTGGCATCTAGATAACTTGGTAAAATCATTCTATGGAATTTAATCACATGCCTTAAATAATTGAGTGGGAGAAGGTATGTTAGAACACCTATGGCCTCCAAGGTTAGTTGAGCTTTATTATTTATTGGTAATCCCCCCAAGGGGCATCCATAAATGGAATTTAGCAAAATACTTCCTTACAAGGATAGACTAGACAATTAACTTAAACGAAATTTACTCCCAGAGGAGGGATTTTCGTGAGAGAAAATTGAGGGTCGATATCTTGGTAACACACTGAATGTGATTTTATTAATATCCTCCCGAGAGTTCTTGTTAATAAAATTTCAACGCTAAAATTGAAAATGGTGGTTGTTATGTAAACAATTAGGTGGGACCTAGTCCAACTGGTAAATGGTACGTACTCCTAGAGGAGGCATAACGTTTATGGGTGTTGGATCACCGTTGAACTTTTATGATTGAGTTATTTATTTAATTCAAGATAAATATTTAAAAAGTGCTTTATCATGATTCTTTGCTCATATATAATTTTGTTTTATTCAGAAATCATGACTCCATCATCTATGAACATCTTGAAAGATAACACTTTAACTGGAGATAATTATGTCACATGGAAAAGGAAAATTGGGTTGTTGCTGCAAAGTGAAAAGCATAAGTTTGTTCTGAATACTCCTAAACCACCAATTCCTAATAATGAATCTAATATTTTGCAAAGAGATGAGTATGAGCAATGGAAGACTTCAGATGATATGGAAAAATGTTACATTATGGCCACTATCTCCGACGTGTTGCAACAGCAGCATGAAGGAATCGAGTCTGCTGCTGATATAATGATGTCTCTTGAAGAGATGTTTGCTATGAGGTCTAGGTCGACTAAGAGAGGCAGTGACTGCTTTTATGAATCTTAGGATGAAACCTGGACAGGCTGTGAAAGATCACATGATGAAAGTCATAGCACATCTCAATGTTGCATAACTTAATGGTGATGAGATAGATGTTGAGACGAAAATTGACATGATTGTCAACTCACTATCCGATTCCTTTGATTAGTTCATGTTGGACTACACCTTGAACAATAAGGAATACACCTTGAAAGGCCTAATGCAAGATTTTCAAAGCGCTGAAAAGATCCTTGTGAAAAACAAAGGTCAAGAGATTCATTCGGTTGGTAAAGTTGCTACTGTTAAGACCCAACAAAAGGTTAAGAAACAACAGAAGAAAAAGCAACTTGGGTCTACCAAGAAGGAAACCAAGAAAGTAACCAAGATCAAAGGGAAATGCTTCCTTTGTGGTGAAAATGGACATTGGAAAAGAAATTGCCCAAAGTCTCAGAATAAGAAGGAAGAAGGTAATATTAATTATTTTGAAACATGTTTTTTGGCAGATTATACAAATTCTTGGATCATAGACTCTAGAGCCACTAATCATGTTTGTAATTCCTTGTAGGGGTTCCAAGAAAGGAGAAGGCTGAATAAAGATGAAATCAACTTGCGCTTGGGCAACAGAACGGTTAGTGTCTACAAGTGCAGTGGGAGATATTAGATAGTAGGCATTTAGATTTAATAGACGTTTTATTATGTACCTCAATTCAAGAGGAATTTAATTTCAGTTTCGTGTTTAAATAAATTTGGATATTCGGTTACTTTTAATAAAGCTTTTATTATTAGTAAGAATGACAAAATTGTTTGCAAAGGTACACTGGAAAACGGTTTATTCTTTTTGCATAGAAATATCTCTCACTCGTTAGACAAAGAAATAGCGGAACCTAACCATAAAAGAGTAAAATTATCAAAAGATGAAACCTATCTTTGGCATTTACGCCTAGGTCACATTAACCTTAATAGGATTAAAAGATTGGTATGTGACGGACCTTTAAGTGACTTAAAGGTTGATGATCTACCAACTTGTGAATCTTGTTTAGAAGGTAAAATGACCAAAAGGCCGTTCAATACCAAAGGTGCAAGAGCCACTGAATGTTTAGGACTAGTACACACTGATGTATGTGGTCC
Organism: Dipteronia sinensis; assembly: GCA_033220585.1. Classification (NCBI taxonomy): domain Eukaryota; kingdom Viridiplantae; phylum Streptophyta; class Magnoliopsida; order Sapindales; family Sapindaceae; genus Dipteronia; species Dipteronia sinensis. Next base: position 20,130,011 of record CM065638.1, on the reverse strand, counting down.
TATGAGCATTCAAGCTAGAGGTGGATATGAGTACTTCATCACCTTCACAGATGATTACTCAAGATTTGGTTATGTGTATCTCATGAGACATAAGTCGGATTCTTTTGACATGTTCAAAGCATTCAAGGCTGAAGTAGAAAATCAACTTGAGAAACACATTAAAATCTTGAGATCTGATCGTGGTGGAGAGTATCTATTTGGTGAGTTTCAGCAATATCTTATTGATAATAGGATAGTTTCTCAGTTTTCTGCACCAGGTACACCTCAACAAAATGGGATGGCAGAAAGTTTAAATAGAACTCTTTTAGACATGGTTAGGTCAATGTTGAGTTATTCAACACTTCCTATTTGTTTTTGGGGATATGCTCTACAAACTGCAATATACATTCTAAACGCTGTACCATCTAAGTTGGTTCCTGAAACACCATATGAGTTGAGGACTAGGCGAAAGCCTAGTTTACAACACTTAAGGATATTTGGTTGTCGTGCACATGTGTTAGTGTTAAAAGGAAAGACAGAAAGATGGAGTCCCGTTCGAAAACATGTATATTTGTGGGGTATCCAAAAGGAACTAGAGGATATTATTTCTATAGTCCTTTAGATCTAAAAGTATTTGTTTCAACAAATGCTTCATTTCTAGAAAAGGACTATATGAATAATTTTGTGCCCAAAAGTAGAATTTTCCTGAATGAGATGTCAGGAGATACAATTTCACAAGAGGTTTTACAACCTAGCCCAATTGGAAGTTCCACTCCAACACAAAATCAACAACTTACCATTCCTCGTCGTAGTGGGAGGGTTAGTAAACAACCCGAGAGATACATCGATCTGGGAGAATCAGTGGAGAATCTCCAGGACGACGATGATCCCTACACTGATAAGGAAGCAATGGAGGATGTTGATTGTCGTCATTAGCAAAAGGCAATGCAATCTGAGATTGAATCCATGTTCAATAACAAAGTCTGGTCCCTTGTAGACTTGCCTAAAGGGATAAAACCCATTGGGTGCAAGTGGGTATACAAGAGGAAAAGAGGTATGGATGGAAAAGTGGAAACTTTTAAAGCTAGATTGGTAGCTAAAGGTTACACATAGAAAGAAGGTATCGATTACGAGGAAACCTTCTCTCCTGTTGCCATGCTTAAATCCATTAGGATACTCTTATCCATTGCAGCATCTTTAGAGCTAGAGATTTGGCAAATGGACGTCAAGACAACTTTCCTTAATGGAAGTCTTGACGAAAGCATCAATATGATGCAACCAGAAGGATTCATTGAAAAGGGCCAAATGAAAAAGGTATGCAAGTTGTAGAAATCCTTATATGGATTAAAACAGGCATCCTGATCTTGCAACATAAGGTTCGATCAAGCAGTGAAAGGTTTTGGATTTATTCAGAATCTTGACGAACCTTGTGTATATAAAAGGATAAAGGAGATAAGTTGGTTTTCCTAATTCTTTATGTTGATGATATACTACTCATTGGAAACGATGTAGGTGTATTGACATCAGTAAAAGAATGGTTAGCAAAACAATTTGATATGAAGGACTTAGGAGAAGCTAGTTTTATTCTAGGTATCCAAGTAATAAGGGATAGAAAGAATAAAACATTTGCATTATCCCAAGCTTCATACATAGATAAAATATTGTCTAGGTTTTCCATGCAGGATTCCAAGAAAGGTATGTTACCTTTCAGATATGGAATCAAACTTTCTAAGGAACAAGTTTCTAAGAATCAGCATTAAGAGCAATTCATGAGTAGAGTTCCATATGCCTCAGCAGTTGGAAGTCTCATGTATGCAATGCTCTGCACTTGACCAGACATTTGTTTTGCTGTTGGCATAGTTAGCAGGTTTTAATCGAAACCTGGTCCTGATCACTGGACGGCAGTCATGCATATTTTCAAGTATCTCAAGAGAACAAGAGATTATATGCTTGTATACTCTGAAGGGGATTTAATTCCCATTGGGTATACATATTCTGATTTTTAGTCGGATTCTGACTCCAGAAAATCCACGATTAGGATCTGTGTTTACTATAGGAGGAAGAGCAGTCACATGGACGAGTATCAAGCAATCATGTATTGCTGATTCCACCATAGAAGCTGAGTATGTTGCTGCATACGAAGTTGCCAAAGATGTTGTTTGGCTCCAGCCTATTCTTGATTGACTTGGAAATAGTTCCTAATGCGAATAAGCAGATCACTATTTACTGTGACAACAATGGAGCAGTGGCTAATTCGAGAGAACCAAGAAGTCATAAGAGAGGTAAACACATTGAAAGGAAGTATCATCTTTTAAGGGAGATTGTGTATAGGGGTGACGTGACAATTACCAAAATCGCGTCAGCAGAAAATCTAGCTGATCCTTTCACAAAGGCTCTACCTCAGAAGATTTTTGATGGGTACCTAGAGAACATGGGAATGAGAGATTTGACACACTTGCTATAGCTCAAGTGGGAGATTGTTAGGATTATGCTCAATAGCAAGAGTGCAATATTGTAATTGACAATCTTTTCATATTAATAAAGTGATTTCTGGTTTTACAAAATCTTATAGCATTTATAATGATAATTGCCAAAGTAAATAATCATAAGGTCAAAAGACTATGAGAAAGGAAGAATTGTTCGTACATTTGAATATGTATGAGGTATACACAATTCTTTAGTTAGTCGTGAATAAACATTCTCAACTTAAGTTAAAGGTTGGGCACCTTTATCTTGATAAAGTTGTAGAATTCTTTTGCTGGCATTTGAGTGGGATCAAATGAGTTATGATGAGTCTAAAATCATCGAAAGGGTCTTCGAGGAAAAGAATCTAGTGCACTGGGTGCATTGAACAGGATCACAATGAAATATTTTATCTAGAATCGTCAGTAGATACAAGTCTTTTCATTATGAGGACAATCGGAGAGTCTATCTTAATCCTGAGATAAATGATGGACTTATGATTGCAAGTGTTATCATTTGAGCTATCAATGAGTACGATTATATAGCATAATCTATCCTCGATAGTTTGGTGGTATTCATTTGTTAATCGATGGAGGACTTCATTTATAGATATGGACATCGTGGCTCAATTTATTGAATGAGAGTATAATATTATCATATGAATATTTTGAGGTATTGGATATTAAATCTCAACGTTGAGTTTTCGATAATGTCTATTGAAAACATGGCTTCTGGACAAGTCAAAATATCCAAGTTCAAAACGTGGTCATATGAGTAAATATGGTAACTAGGAGAGCTATAGGCGGTCTATGAGCTCTTGGCGATTACTGATATTATACACGAGGATACACTTTCTCTAATAAGATTGTCTAGGGTATGAATGAGAAACATATTCTTATTCTATCTTTATTTAAGTGTTCAATTTTAGCTCTTTAGTGGAATAAGCTAAAATTAATAGATCGGACCTAAGTGAATCATTTGTTGATTGTGATTACGTTGTCTATTGAAGCTTAAATTTAGATAGCCCGCCAAGATCCCCAATCCACACGGACTTGCATGGATTACTTGATATATTCTACCGGACTAATTTATGGGTCCATCTAGAATTGTATTTAATATATTAAGAATATAATTTGCACATTTTTTATTTAATGGGCTGCTCAAATTATAATAATATATTAATGAGAGGCAAGTGGGCTTGTTTCTTTTAGTAATAATGAGTCTGGTTCACATGTGGGATTTTATTTAAAGCCTGAATGGATTAAATAAAATAAGAAAATAATATTTGGCCCATTTTTTTGTGTGTGGGCGGCAAAGCTATAATAATAGCCTAAAATATTATTTTATTTTATTGTTTGATTAAATGAAAATTAATTAATTGATTAATTAATTATTTAATTAAAAATCAATAATGTTTTCTGACTAGGAATTATGTTTCCTAGTAGTATACTATTATAGTAGTATAATAAATATAAAAGACTTAATTTGGTAAGTAGATAAATAAAGAATTTATTTATCTAATCAAATAATAAAGTCTTTAATATAATCACAAATACACTATTTGAGTTGGATTAGGAGTTTTGGTGTGGAAAAGAAGTCTTTTTTTTGAAAAAGGATTCTTTGTCACCAAGTAAATCCACCTAGAGATATGATTCTTGCCCACCAAGTAAATCCTCTTTAGGAAAGGATTTGTATACCTATTTATATTATTAATTTCGGAATTAATAGTTGTTAACAGTCATTTTTGGCAGGGGTCCAAAGAAGAATTTTCCATCCGGCAGGTACCTGGTAGGACCTAGATCAGGACTGATACCTAGATACCGGGGATGCTTTACACCATGAACCGGAAAGAAGTCAGTACCATATCTTACAGTCTATCAGGTACCAAGCAAGGCTATACCAAGATACCTTCTACTTGGTTCCTAGGTACCACGATACCTCCTACCTGATACCTAGGTACCGCGACATCTACCCGGTACCCAAGTATCGCGATATCAGTCCAGGATCTAACCAGAATGTGTATCCTACCCGCCAAGTAAGAAGAATGGAATCAGGAAGAGGTACCAGTATGCTAGAACAAGCACCACGCCAGCGAGCACTTCGGTACACCAGTGTACCATACCACCGGGATACAGAGTCAGAATTTTCCTTCAAGCAACGTAAAAGAGAAAGTTGACCTCTCTGGTAAATTATTGGAGATAATCAACACCATTAATGAGGGAATCAGGCAACTCCATTAATGGCCATTCACAACTCCATTAATGAGGGAATCAGTCAACTCCATTAATGGCCATTCACAACTCCATTAATGAGGGAGTCAACTTCATTAATGAAGATAATCAGACTCCATTAATGAGAAGATATTCAACTCCATCAATGAGAAGATATTCAACTCCATTAATGAGAAGATATTCAACTCCATTAATGAGAAGATATTTAACTCCATCAATGAGAAGATATTCAACTCCATCAATGAGAAGATATTCAACTCATTAATGTTGATAAACCAATGGAGTGGGCAACAAGGATGAACATATATAAATATAACAAGTCACTCTCCAAGGAAAAGGTCGATTCTTCAACACTTCGACTCCCTGACATTCTCTCCAACATTCTCCAACAGCTCTCTTACATCTCCATATCTCCAAGATGTCTCCGAACCCAGATTTCGCCCACCTCTCCACTATGAATATAAGTTCGCCATCGCCTGGAGTGTAAAAGGGACCCTGCCCAAATTCCCTCTACACCAACATTGTATCGACTGCTATGTATGTCAGTTTTCGCCATGAATGTACCGGTACCAAATGGTACCCCTATAACTATGACCTACCAGAACTCAGTTTGTATTAATGTAGGCTCTCCGGAGCACCTCTCGAGATATATAAATATAAAGAAGGGTCTTTCTCCCTTCCAATGGATACTGCCTGAGGGGTTTTTCAGCATGTGATCAATCGTGTTGCTTTTTCCCCCTAGGTGATTCCACCACTACTTAAAGAGTTGTCATTCTCCCATCTATCTCCTTGTTATGAATGCATGAATGTGAGCTAGGTTCTAACCCCGCTGATCCTAGCTCTCATGTACCTCACCTTGCACATTATCTTGGTCGGGGAATTATTGAGGGCACCTCGAGAGGTGACCAGGTATCAGGATCAAATACCTTGACCGGATACCAGTCTACTACACCAAATGGGCGGGATGATTATTCTCCTACTTACCTTACCTCTCTTGCGGTATCTACCTCTCATTCACTCTTACCAGAATCACGGTACGAAGTACTTACCCACCCGCTGCGACCTCTTGGGTAGTCGGTCGAGGGTGTTACTTGAGATTTCGCTTCTGAGTGATTTTTCTGTTAACAATAGTGATAGAAGAAAAAAAAAGTTTTTTTTTAGAGAAAGAATTTTTTATTCTCTTGCTTTTGAATAAAAAAAATTCCAACTCTAGAACATAGTGAAAATTCGGCCAAGAGGAAGAGAGAAAGATAGTTCTAAATTCAATAGTGCACTTGCAAGCCTTTACATAAAAAGGTTTTGTGCACACTTTCGATTTAGGTTCAAGCGAGTTTCAATCATAACGATTGTGAATTCAAAAGTGACCTGAACGATCTTTCTAGGCTCTTGGAGTTTTTGTGATTAACGATTAGGAAAGAAGATTTCATTTTTCCATTCTCAGGTATGCAATTCAAAGAATAGGGAGACCACGCTCCTAGGTGATTCACGTTCATGATCGAATTGGAAGATCTTGCGGATTACCATCGACGCTAAGTCAATCGGATCACAAGACAGGAGGTATGATATCTTTTGAATATATGTATGTTTAATTAATTAAAGGGTTAAGGTTCAAATATTGGAAAAATTTTAAACTATACTAAAATGTTTTTAGTTTCGCTTCCGCTGCGTTTTCGTATTTTTCCCTACGCCCCTACCTCGGGTTCCACTACATACATCACATCTTCAAAATCCTCATGTGGTAAGGTCTGATCTTGCACGATAGTTACCTGTGCACACTGCTTGGCAAACGCTGCTAGGTTGGCAGATACTGCGTAACACTTGTGTGCTGCTTGCTGGTCTCCTCATACCTGGCCTACCTTATCCCCCACCGGGAATTTCAGGACATTTTGGTAGATTGACAGGAGACCCTTGAGAGCAGATAAGTAAGGTCTCCCAAGGATGGCGTTGTAGGCAGATGAGGTGTCCACCACGACGAAATCTGTCATGAGATTCTGTTGGAGCGGTACTGGCCCCATTATAACTGGTAGGATCATAGAACCGGTGGGGACTATTGAGTCCCCAATGAATCCATACAGTGGTGTGGTGCAGCTGTTGTAGTAGGGATTCTCCAAGTTGAACTGCTCTAAAACACCCTAGAATAGAATGTCCACACTGCTACCGGTATCAATCAAGACGCGGTGGACCAAATTGTTAGCTATTTGCACAGTGTCGACCATGGGGTCATCATGGGGTTGCACAGTGTTGTACACATCCTCCTCAGGAAAGATAATCTGTGCTGAAAGAGGAGATCTGGGTGATTCTCTAGTGACCTTGAAGACATCTTGGCCCGCATCTATCCTGGGCATTTTCCTGACGTGGTTCTTTCTAGAATTGTTGGAGGTTCTCGCCAGGGTAGGACCCCCACTAATGGTGTTGACTACGTGGATTTGCTCCATCAGATTCTTTCCTTTTGCTTTCCTTCTCTCCTCCACTGCTCTAATATCTACTTGTACCTCCTTCCTAGTGTGAATGCTATCGCGCACCTGTTGGAGAAACTCTATCAGGCACTCTCCTCTCACCAATGCTTCAATCTGGTTGAGCAAAATGTAGCATTATGAGGTATTATGACCCATATCCTCGTGGAAATCACAATACTTATAACGATTCCGCTGATCAGCTGGTGCCTTTGTAAGTGCCTCACTTTATGATTGGCTTATTTCGTTGACAAAATCACAATTGGGGTTAATCATTGTAAAAGGGTAGATTAGGAATTGAAGATCTTCCATTTGACTCCAAGTACTTCAAGGAAGGTAGATTGCTTGGCTCTACTTTTACTTGAAGGGATATAGTTGCACACACTCACTTGCATGCATTAAATTCTTGTTTACATACAATTGAATGATGCATTGTATGTCACTTTTCACACTCCACACTTGCACATATTGCACATCACTTTGTGTGTTGAGTCTGCCTAGAAAATAGGGTTTCTTCTATTTCCGCGGCCTAGACGGCTTGGCAAGCACTGCCTGAACCACGACATATAGAGCGGTAATCATCAGTCGGCTTATGCTGCCTGGACCGCGTCCTGTACACATGTACGCCCAGCGGTCTGTGTCACGGTAAACTTCAGTAGGCCTCTGATACCTTGACCGCGACCTGTGCACTACACGCACAGCGGTCCATACCGCGTTATTGTCTAGTAGGCACACTGCTGCGTGTACCGCGATCTGGACAACTTGCCCGAGCCGCGGTACGCACAGTGGTAATGACGGGATTTTGTTACTGTTTTCAAAACGGTGTCATTTCGTCTAGGGCTTGATATATATATACCATTTCCTCTTCCTTGCCTCTAGAGAGCTTCATAACTTATTCTCTTTCATTCCTTTTAGAGCTGAAGAGTGTCTCGCAAGAAAAGATAGAAAGAAACCATTTTTATTGTGCAAAACCCAATCACCCATCATTCATTCATGGTTCTATCATCATCTAGCTTCATCTAGGATGTTTCAAAGCGTGGGTCTTCATCAACATAGCTTAGTTGGTAAGTAGAACACCACTCTCATCCATCTTTGTGTTCTTGCTTAACAAGAAATCTCTTTTATGTTTCTTATGTTAGGATTATGCTCAATGGAAAGAGTGTAATATTGTAATTGACAATCTTCTCATATTAATAAAGTGAATTCTGATTCTTACAATTACTTATACATTTATTATTATAATTGTCAAGGTAAATAATCATAAGGTCAAAAGACTATGAGACATGAAGAATTGTTCATACATCCGGATATGTATGAGGTAGACACAATTCTTTAGTTAGTCTTGAATAACGTTCACAACTTAAGTTAAAGGTTGGGCACCTCTATCTTGTTAAAGTTGTAGAATTCTTTTACTAGCATTTGAGTGGGATCAAATGAATATGATGAGTCTAAAATCATCGAAAGGTTTTCGAGTAAAAGAATCTAGTGCACTAGGTGCATTGAACTGGATCACAATGAAATACTTTATCTAGAACCGTCACTAGATATAAGTCTTTTCATTAAAGAGGACAATCGGAGAGTCTATCTTAATCCTGAGATAAATGATGGACTTATGGTTGCAAGTGTTATCATTAGAGCTATCAATGAGTACGATTATATAACATAGTCTATCCTCGATAGTTTGGTGGTATACATTTGTTAATCGATAGAGGACTTCATTTATAGATATGGACATCGTGGCTCCATTTATTAAATGAGAGTATAATATCATCATATGGATGTTTTGAGGTATTGGATATTAAATCTCAACGTTGAGTTTTCAATAATGATTATTGAAAACATGGCTTCTGGACAAGTCAAAGTATCCAAGTTCGAAATGTGGTCATATGAGGAAATATGGTAACTTGGAGAGCTATAAGCGGTCTATGAGCTCTTGGCGATTACTGATATTATTCACGAGGATACACCATCTCCTATAAGATTGTCTAGGGTATGAATGAGAAACATCTCCTTATTCTATCTTTATTTAAGAGTTCAATTTTAGCTCTTTAGTGGAATGAGTTAAAATTAATAGATTGGACCTAAGTGAATCATTTGTTGATTGTGATTAGGTTGTGTCTATTGAAGCTTAAATTTAGATTGCCCGCCAAGATCCCCAATCCACACGTATTTGTATGGATCACTTGATATATTCTACCGGGCCGATTTAAGGGTCCATCTAGAATTGTTTTAATATATCAAGAATATAATATGTCTATTATTTAATTAATGGGCTGCACTATTATATTAATATATTAAAAGGAGACATGTGGGCTTGTTTCTTTTAGTAAGAATGGGTCTGGTTCACATGTGGGCTTTTATTTAAAGTCCAATGGATTAAATGAAATAAGAAAATAATATATGGCCCATTTATATAAGTGAGGCGGCAAGGTGTATATATTAACCTAATATATTATTTTGTTTCATTATTTTAATTAAATAAGAATTAGTTACTTTATTAATTAATTGTTTAATTAAGAAACAAATCTTTTTCTGATTAGGAAATATATTTCCTAAAGTTATACTATTGGTAGTAGTATATTAAAAGTAAAAGACTTGTTTGATAAGAAAATAAATAATTAATTTTATTTATTTAATCAAAAAAGAAGTCTTTTTATTTAGTCAATAAAAGAATAAAAATATCTATGAGTTGGATTAGGTTTTGAAGTCTAAAGGTTGATGGAAATTAGGGTGCAACACAAACTCTTTTTGGTATGTGATTTGCGGCAACCCTAGTCCATTTAGAGGAAGATTTCGGCAATCCTAAATAGAAGAGGAAGCAAAATTTCGGCCACCTATATAATGCCACATAAAGAATTCGGCCACAATATAATTGATTGAATGATTCAATTTTTCTTCTTCTTCTCAATTCATAGAAAAGGATAATTTTTATTCTACTAAACATAAAAGAGAGAAGAGATTATTCTTTGATAGTACACTGATTGCTTGTTCATCAATAAGCTTGTGTGTACAACATCGAATTAGGTTCACGCGAGTTTCGATCATTAGATTGAGAACTCAAAAGTGACCGGAATAATTTTTGTCTTCTTTTGATTGTTTTGTGACTAACAAAAGAAAAAGAAAACTTTGTTCATCCATTCTCAGGTTTGCAATTCAAAGAAAAAGGGAGACCACGCTCCTAGGTGATTCACGTACGTGTTCGGATTGGAAGATATTGCGGTACTGTTCACGATCACTGTTCATGGGGGGGGGGAGGGGGGGGGGGGGGGTACTGTTCACAATCACTGTTCACGAGGTACTGTTCACGGCGGGGTAATGTTCACAATCACTGTTCACGCGGGTACTGTTCACGCGAGTACTGTTCACGGGCATCGAAAAAGATTTTGCGGATTACCAATCGACGTAAGTCAATCGGATCACGCGTCAAGAGGTATTTAACTCTAACCGTATATATTTGAGTTTAATTAATTAAAAGGTTAAGGTTCAACTTTGAGAAAAATTTTAAAACCATACGAAATCTATTTTTCGTTTCTTCCGCTGCGTTTTATATCGATTTTTCCCTACAATTGGTATCAGAGCCAGGTTGTACCTTTTAATTAATTAACGTATATATACGTGAATCTATTTTTTTTATTGTGATTCTACATGTTTTAGAAAGATATGGCACTCTAGGTATTCACATATATAATTACATGTTGAATGTATGGATTTATATATGTTTTATAAAATGAATTGTTATTGCTCGATTTTGGTCCTAGAATTTCAATGTAATTTTTGTTTCAGATTTGTAACAAGAAGGGTGGTCTATTATCGCCATAATTTCTTCTTGGTAGTTGCTAGGGTTTTATTTTTTTTGTATGTAAAATAAGTACAGTATTTTTTTTGTAATCAGGTACAGTATTTTTTTTGTAAATCTTACTGCAGTAAAATAAAAAAAATAAAATTTTTTTTGCTGCAGTAATTTATTCGTAATATGATGTAATGTATTCGGGTATTGAAAATTCGAAGACACGAAGAAAAACGAAGCAACCGGAACCAAGAACGAGCACCGTGCGCACCCTAGGAGTGGATTGGGCTGCGCATTGCAAGCCCAATCCTTGGTGGGCTGCGCACGGCAGCCTTGTGTGGCCTTATGGGCTGCGCAAGGCAGCCCCTTTGTGGGGTTGTGGGCTGTGCACGTCCATGGGAGGAGGCCGAGGGATGAGCGTATGGTTGATGGCCACCTGAAGATCTTCTATTCCTAACAATTATAATTTACTTGCTTTTCTAGGATGGGCCAAAATTGTTGCTATTTAATTTTTGCTTAAATATTACAATATTTATTGTTGTATGATAACATGACATTTTAGAATAGGAGTGCCACTCATATATCTCTTTTGGTATGAACATCAATTGAATGATTTAGGTATCTAATTGGCATCTAGATAACTTGGTAAAAATAATTCTTTGGGATTTAATCACACGCCTTAAATAATTGAGTGGGAGAAGGTGTGCAAGAACGCCTATGGCCTCCAAGATTAGTTGAGTTTTATTATTTTTGGTAATCCCCCCAAGGGGTGTCCATAAATGGAATTTAACAATATACTTCCTTACAATGATAGACTAGACAATTGACTTAAATGAAATCTACTCCCCAAAGAGGGATTTTCGTGAGAGAAAATTGAGGGTCGATATCTTGGTAACACACTCAATGTAATTTTATTAATATCCTCCCAAGAGTTCTTGTTAATAAAAATTACAAGGCTAAAATTAAAAACGCTAGTTGTTCTGTAACAATTAGGTGGGACCTAGTCTAACTAGTAAATAGTGCGAACTCCCAAATGGGGCGTAATATTTATGGGTGTTGGATCACCGTTGAATTTTTATGATTGAATTATTTATTTTAATTCAAGATAAATTTTAAAAAGTGCTATTATCATGATTATTTACTTATATATGTTTTTGTTTTAATCAGAAATCATGACCCCATCACTTATGAACATCCTGAAAGATAACACCTTAACTGGAGATAACTACGTAACATGGAAAAGGAAAATTGGGTTGTTGCTGCAAAGTGAAAAACATAAGTTTGTTCTGACCACTCCTAAACCACCCCTTCCTAATAATGAATATAATGTGATGCAAAGAGATGAGTATGAGCAGTGGAAGACTTCTGATGATATGGCAAAATGTTACATTATGGCCACTATCTCCGACGTGTTGCAACAGCAACATGAAGGAATGGAGTCCGCTACTGATATAATGATGTCTCTAGAGGAAATGTTTGCTATAAGGTTTAGGATGACTAAGAGAGAGGCAGTGACTGCTTTTATGAATCTTAGGATGAAACCTGGACAATCTGTGAAAGATCACATGATGAAAGTCATAGCACATCTCAATATTGCTGAACTAAATGGTGCTGAGATTGATGGTGAGACCAAAATTGATATGGTAGTTAACTCACTGTCAGATTCCTTTGATCAGTTCAAGTTGGACTACACCTTGAACAAAAAGGAATACACCTTGCAGGGCCTGATGCAAGATGTTCAAAGCGCTGAAAAGATCCTTGTGAAAAACAAAGGTCAAGAGATTCATTTGGTTGGTAAAGTTGCTACTGTTAAGACTCGTAAGAGAGTCAAGAAACAACAGAAGAAAAAGCAACTTGGGCCTACCAAGAAGGAAACCAAGAAAGTAACCAAGATCAAATGGAAATGCTTCCTTTGTAGTGAAAAGGGACATTGGAAAAGAGATTGCCCAAAGTCCCAGAAAAGAAGGAAGAAGGTAATGTTAATTATCAAGAAACATGTTTTCTGGCAGATTCTACTGATTCTTGGATCATAGACTCTGGAGCCACTAATCATGTTTGTTATTCCTTGTAGGGGTTTCAGGAAAAGAGAAGGTTGAATGAAGATGAAGTCAATTTGTGCTTGGGCAACGGAACGTTAGTGTCTGCAAGTGCAGTGGGAGATATTAGAGTTATTTTAGATTCTAGTAGGCATTTAGATTTAATAGACGTTTATTATGTACCTCAATTCAAGAGGAATTTAATTTCAGTTTCTTGTTTAAATAAGTTTGGATATTCGGTTACTTTTAATAAAACTTTTATTATTAGTAAGAATGACAAAGTTGTTTGCAAAGGTACACTGGAAAACGGTTTATTCTTTTTGCATAGAAATATCTCTCACTCATTAGACAAAGAAATAGCGGAACCTAACCATAAAAGAGTAAAATTATCAAAAGATGAAACCTATCTTTGGCATTTACGCCTAGGTCACATTAACCTTAATAGGATTAAAAGATTGGTATGTGACGGACCTTTAAGTGACTTAAAGGTTGATGATCTACCAACTTGTGAATCTTGTTTAGAAGGTAAAATGACCAAAAGGCCGTTCAATACCAAAGGTGCAAGAGCCACTGAATGTTTAGGACTAGTACACACTGATGTATGTGGTCCTATGAGCATTCAAGCTAGAGGTGGATATGAGTACTTCATCACCTTCACAGATGATTACTCAAGATTTGGTTATGTGTATCTCATGAGACATAAGTCGGATGCATTTGATATGTTCAAAGCATTCAAAGCTGAAGTAGAATATCAGCTTGAGAAACATAAAAACCTTGAGATCTGATCGTGGTGGAGAATATCTATCTGGAGAGTTTCAGCAATATCTTATTGATAATGGGATAGTTTCTCAGCTTTCTGCACCAAGTACACCTCAACAAAATGGGGTAACAGAAAGGAGAAATAGGACTCTTTTAGAGATGGTTAGATCAATGTTGAGTTATTCAACACTTCCTATTTCTTTTTAGGGATATGCTCTACAAACAGCAATATATATTCTAAACGATGTACCATCTAAATCTGTCCCTAAAACCCCACATGAATTGTAGACTGGGCGAAAGCCTAGTTTACAACACATGAGGATATTTGGTTGTCCTACACATGTGTTGAAAGGAAAGACAGAAAAGATGGAATCCCGTTCAGAAACATGTATATTTGTGGGGTATCCAAAAGAAACTAAAGGATATTATTTCTATAGTCCTTCTAATCTAAAATTATTTGTTTCAACAAATGCTTCATTTCTAGAAAAGGACTATATGAATAATTTTGTGCCCAAAAGTAGAATTGTCTTGAATGAGATGTCAGGAGATACAATTCCACAAGAGGTTTCACAACCCAGCCCAATTGTAAGTTCCACTCCAACACAAGATCAACAACCTACCATTCCTCGTCGTAGTGGGAGGGTTAGAACATAACCCGAAAGATACATCGGTCTAGGAGAATCTGTTGAGAATCTCCCGGACGACGATGATCCCTACACGTACAAGGAAGCTATGGAGGATGTTGATTGTCGTCATTGGCAAAAGGCAATGCAATCCGAGATTGAATCGATGTTCAATAACAAAGTCTGGTCTCTTGTAGACTTGCTTAAAGGGATAAAACCCATTGGGTGCAAGTGGGTATACAAGAGGAAAAGAGGTATGGATGGTAAGGTGGAAACCTTTAAAGCTAGACTAGTAGCTAAAGGTTATACACAGAAAGAAGGTATCGATTATGAGGAAACCTTCTCACCTGTGGCCATGCTTAAATCCATTAGGATACTCTTATCCATTGCAGCATCTCTAGACCTAGAGATTTGGCAAATGGACGTCAAGACAGCTTTCCTTAATGGAAGTCTTGACGAGAGCATCTACATGATGCAACCAGAGGGATTCATAGAAAAAGGCCAAGAAGAAAAAATATGCAAGTTGCAAAAGTCCATATATGGACTAAAGCAAGCATCCAGATCCTGGAACATAAGGTTCGATCAAGCTGTAAAGTGTTTTGGATTTATTCAAAACCCTAACGAACCTTATGTATACAAGAGGATCAAAGGCGACAAGTTGGTCTTCCTCATTCTTTATGTTGATGATATACTACTTATTAGAAACGATGTAGGTGTATTGACATCAGTGAAAGAATGGTTAGCAAAACAATTTGATATGAAGGACTTAGGAGAAGCAAGTTATATTCTTGGTATCCAAGTAATAAGGGATAGAAAGAATAGAAAGATTGCATTATCCCAAGCTTCATACATTGATAAAATCTTGTCTAGATTCACCATGCAAGATTCGAAGAAAGGTATGTTACCTTTTAGACATGGAATCAAACTTTCTAAGGGTTAAGCACCTAAGAATGTGCATGAAGAGCAATTCATGAGTAGAGTTCCATATGCCTCGGCAGTTGGAAGTCTCATGTATGCAATGCTCTGTACTAGACCAGATATTTGTTTTGCTGTTGGCATAGTTAGCAGGTTTCAATCGAAACCTGGTCCTGATCATTGGACGGCAGTCAAGCATATTTTCAAGTATCTCAAGAGAACTAGAGATTATATGCTTGTATACTCTGGAGGGGATTTAATACCAGTTAGGTATATAGATTCTGATTTCCAGTCAGATTCTGACTTCAGAAAATCCACATCAGGATCTGTGTTTACCATTGGAGGAGGAGCAGTCATATGGAGGAGTATCAAGCAATCTTGTATTGCTGATTCCACCATGGAAGCTGAGTATGTTGCTGCATGCGAAGCTGCCAATGAGGCTGTTTGGCTCCGCCAATTCTTGATTGACTTAGAAGTGGTTCCTAGTGCGAATAAGCAGATCACTATACACTGTGACAACAGTGGTGAAGTGGCTAATTCGAAAGAACCAAGAAGTCATAAGAGAGGTAAACACATTGAAAGGAAGTATCACCTTTTGAGGGAAATTGTTCATAGGGGAGACATGACGATCACCAAAATCGCGTCAGCAGAAAATCTAACGGATCCTTTCACAAAGGCTCTACCTCAGAAGAGCTTTGATGGACATCTAGAGAACATGGGAATGAGAGATATGACACACTTGCTATAGAGTAAGTGGGAGATTGTTAGGATTATGCTCAATGGCAAGAGTGTAATATTGTAAATGACAATCTTCTCATATTAATAAAGTGAATTCTGATTCTTACAATTACTTATAGCATTTATTATTATAATTGTCAAGGTAAATAATCATAAGGTCATAAGACTATGAGACATGAAGAATTGTTCATACATCCGGATATGTATGAGGTAGACACAATTCTTTAGTTAGTCTTGAATAACGTTCACAACTTAAGTTAAAGGTTTGCCACCTCTATCTTGTTAAAGTTGTAGAATTCTTTTACTAGCATTTGAGTGGGATCAAATGAATATGATGAGTCTAAAATCATCGAAAGGTTTTCGAGTAAAAGAATCTAGTGCACTAGGTGCATTGAACTGGATCACAATGAAATACTTTATCTAGAACCGTCACTAGATATAAGTCTTTTCATTAAAGAGGACAATCGGAGAGTCTATCTTAATCCTGAGATAAATGATGGACTTATGGTTGCAAGTGTTATCATTAGCGCTATCAATGAGTACGATTATATAGCATAGTCTATCCTCGATAGTTTGGTGGTATACATTTGTTAATCGATAGAGGACTTCATTTATAGATATGGACATCGTGGCTCCATTTATTAAATGAGAGTATAATATCATCATATGGATGTTTTGAGGTATTGGATATTAAATCTCAACGTTGAGTTTTCTATAATGATTATTGAAAACATGGCTTCTGGACAAGGCAAAGTATCCAAGTTCGAAATGTGGTCATATGAGGAAATATGGTAACTTGGAGAGCTATAAGCGGTCTATGAGCTCTTGGCGATTACTGATATTATTCACGAGGATACACCATCTCCTATAAGATTGTCTAGGGTATGAATGAGAAACATCTCCTTATTCTATCTTTATTTAAGAGTTCAATTTTAGCTCTTTAGTGGAATGAGTTAAAATTAATAGATTTGACCAAAGTGAATCATTTGTTGATTGTGATTAGGTTGTGTCTATTGAAGCTTAAATTTAGATAGCCCGCCAAGATCCCCAATCCACACGTATTTGCATGGATCACATGATATATTCTACCGGGCCGATTTAAGGGTCCATCTAGAATTGTTTTAATATATCAAGAATATAATATGTCTATTATTTAATTAATGGGCTGTACTATTATATTAATATATTAAAAGGAGACATGTGGGCTTGTTTCTTTTAGTAATAATGGGTCTGGTTCACATGTGGGCTTTTATTTAAAGTCCAATGGATTAAATGAAATAAGAAAATAATATATGGCCCATTTATATAAGTGGGGCGGCAAGGTGTATATAGTAACCTAATATATTATTTTGTTTCATTGTTTTAATTAAATAAGAATTAGTTAATTTATTAATTAATTGTTTAAGTAAGAAACAAATCTTTTTCTGATCAGGAAATATATTTCCTAAAGTTATACTATTGGTAGTAGTATATTAAAAGTAAAAGACTTGTTTGATAAGAAAATAAATAATTAATTTTATTTATTTAATCAAAAAAGAAGTCTTTTTATTTAGTCAATAAAAGAATAAAAATATCTATGAGTTGGATTAGGTTTTGAAGTCTAAAGGTTGATGGAAATTAGGGTGCAACACAAACTCTTTTTGGTATGTGATTTGCGGCAACCCTAGTCCATTTAGAGGAAGATTTCGGCAATCCTAAATAGAAGAGGAAGCAAAATTTCGGCCACCTATATAATACCACATAAAGAATTCGACCACACTATAGTTGATTGAATGATTCAATTTTTCTTCTTCTTCTCAATTCATAGAAAAGGATAATTTTTATTCTACTAAACATAAAAGAGAGAAGAGATTATTCTTTGATAGTACACTGATTGCTTGTTCATCAATAAGCTTGTGTGTACAACATCGAATTAGGTTCACGCGAGTTTCGATCATTAGATTGAGAACTCAAAAGCGACCGGAATAATTTTTGTCTTCTTTTGATTGTTTTGTGACTAACAAAAGAAAAACAAAACTTTGTTCATCCATTCTCAGGTTTGCAATTCAAAGAAAAAGGGAGACCACGCTCCTAGGTGATTCACGTACGTGTTCGGATTGGAAGATATTGTGGTACTGTTCACGATCACTGTTCACGGGGTACTGTTCACGATCACTGTTCACTCGGGTCTTGTTCACAATCACTGTTCACGCGGGTACTGTTCACGGGCATCGGAAAAGATTTTGCGGATTACCAATCGACGTAAGTCAATCGGATTATGCGTCAAGAGGTATTTAACTCTAACCGTATATATTTGAGTTTAATTAATTAAAAGGTTAAGGTTCAACTTTGAGAAAAATTTTAAAACCATACGAAATCTATTTTTCGTTTCTTCCGCTGCGTTTTATATCGATTTTTCCCTACAATTGGTATCAGAGCCAGGTTGTACCTTTTAATTAATTAACGTATATATACGTGAATCTATTTTTTTTTATTGTGATTCTACATGTTTTAGAAAGATATGGCACTCTAGGTATTCACATATATAATTACATGTTGAATGTATGGATTTATATATGTTTTATAAAGTGAATTGTTATTGCTCGATTTTGGTCCTAGAATTTCAATGTAATTTTTGTTTCGGATTTGTAACAAGAAGGGTGGTCTATTATCGCCATAATTTCTTCTTGGTAGTTGCTAGGGTTTTATTTTTTTTGTATGTAAAATAAGTACAGTATTTTTTTTGTAATCAGGTACAGTATTTTTTTTGTAAATCTTACTGCAGTAAAATAAAAAAAATAAAAAAATTTTTGCTGCAGTAATTTATTCGTAATATGATGTAATGTATTCAGGTATTGAAAATTCAAAGACACGAAGAAAAACGAAGCAACCGGAACCAAGAACGAGCACCGTGCGCACCCTAGGAGTGGATTGGGCTGCGCATGGCAAGCCCAATCCTTGGTGGGCTGCGCACGGCAGCCTTGTGTGGCCTTATGGGCTGCGCAAGGCAGCCCCTTTGTGGGGTTGTGGGCTGTGCACATCCATGGGAGGAGGCCGAGGGATGAGCGTATGGTTGATGGCCACCTGAAGATCTTCTATTCCTAACAATTATAATTTACTTGCTTTTCTAGGATGGGCCAAAATTGTTGCTATTTAATTTTTGCTTAAATATTACAATATTTATTGTTGTATGATAACATGACATTTTAGAATAGGAGTGCCACTCATATATCTCTTTTGGTATGAACATCAATTGAATGATTTAGGTATCTAATTGGCATCTAGATAACTTGGTAAAAATAATTCTTTGGGATTTAATCACACGCCTTAAATAATTGAGTGGGAGAAGGTGTGCAAGAATGCCTATGGCCACCAAGATTAGTTGAGTTTTATTATTTTTGGTAATCCCCCCAAGGGGGGGGGGGGTCCATAAATGGAATTTAACAATATACTTCCTTACAAGGATATACTAGACAATTGACTTAAACGAAATCTACTCCCAAAGGAGGGATTTTCGTGAGAGAAAATTGAGGGTCGATATCTTGGTAACACACTCAATGTAATTTTATTAATATCCTCCCAAGAGTTCTTGTTAATAAAAATTACAAGGCTAAAATTGAAAACGCTGGTTGTTATGTTAACAATTAGGTGGGACCTAGTCTAACTAGTAAATAGTGCGAACTCCCAAAGGAGGCGTAATATTTATGGGTGTTGGATCACCGTTGAATTTTTATGATTGAATTATTTATTTTAATTCAAGATAAATTTAAAAAGTGCTATTATCATGATTATTTACTTATATATGTTTTTGTTTTAATCAGAAATCATGACCCCATCACTTATGAACATCCTGAAAGATAACACCTTAACTGGAGATAACTACGTAACATGGAAAAGGAAAATTGGGTTGTTGCTGCAAAGTGAAAAACATAAGTTTGTTCTGACCACTCCTAAACCACCCCTTCCTCATAATGAATCTAATGTGATGCAAAGAGATGAGTATGAGCAGTGGAAGACTTCTGTTGATATGGCAAAATGTTACATTATGGCCACTATCTCCGACGGGTTGCAACAGCAACATGAAGGAATGGAGTCCGCTGCTGATATAATGATGTCTCTAGAGGAAATGTTTGATATGAGGTCTAGGACGACTAAGAGATCGGCAATGACTGCTTTTATGAATCTTAGGATGAAACCTGGACAATCTGTGAAAGATCACATGATGAAAGTCATAGCACATCTCAATATTGCTGAACTAAATGGTGCTGAGATTGATGGTGAGACCAAAATTGATATGGTAGTTAACTCACTGTCAGATTCCTTTGATCAGTTCAAGTTGGACTACACCTTGAACAAAAAGGAATACACCTTGCAGGGCCTGATGCAAGATGTTCAAAGCGCTGAAAAGATCCTTGTGAAAAACAAAGGTCAAGAGATTCATTTGATTGGTAAATTTGCTACTGTTAAGACCCGTAAGAAAGTCAAGAAACAACAGAAGAAAAAGCAACTTGGGCCTACCAAGAAGGAAACCAAGAAAGTAACCAAGATCAAAGGGAAATGCTTCATTTGTGGTGAAAAGGGACAATGGAAAAGAGATTGCCTAAAGTCCCAGAAAAAGAAGGAAGAAGGTAATGTTAATTATCTAGAAACATGTTTTCTGGTAGATTCTACTGATTCTTGGATCATAGACTCTGGAGCCACTAATCATGTTTGTTATTCCTTGTAGGGGTTTCAGGAATAGAGAAGGTTGAATGAAGATGAAGTCAATTTGCGTTTGGGCAACGGAACGTTAGTGTCTGCAAGTGCAGTGGGAGATATTAGAGTTATTTTAGATTCTAGTAGGCATTTAGATTTAATAGACGTTTATTATGTACCTCAATTCAAGAGGAATTTAATTTCAGTTTCTTGTTTAAATAAGTTTGGATATTCGGTTACTTTTAATAAAACTTTTATTATTAGTAAGAATGACAAAGTTGTTTGCAAAGGTACATTGGAAAACGGTTTATTCTTTTTGCATAGAAATATCTCTCACTCGTTAGGCACAGAAATAACGGAACCTAATCATAAAAGAGTAAAGGTATCAAAAGGTGAAACCTATCTTTGGCATTTACGCCTAGGTCACATTAACCTTAATAGGATTAAAAGATTGGTATGTGACGGACCTTTAAGTGACTTAAAGGTTGATGATCTACCAACTTGTGAATCTTGTTTGAAAGGTAAAATGACCAAAAGGCCGTTCAATACCAAAGGTGCAAGAGCCACTGAATGTTTTGGACTAGTACACACTGATGTATGTGGTCCTATGAGCATTCAAGCTAGAGGTGGATATGAGTACTTTATCACCTTCACAGATGATTACTCAAGATTTGGTTACGTGTATCTCATGAGACATAAGTCAGATGCATTTGATATGTTCAAAGCATTCAAAGCTGAAGTAGAAAATCAGCTTGAGAAACATATAAAAATCTTGAGATCTGATCGTGGTGGAGAATATCTATCTGGAGAGTTTCAGCAATATCTTATTGATAATGGGATAGTTTCTCAGCTTTTTGCGCCAGGTATACCTTAACAAAATGGGGTAGCAGAAAAGAGAAATATGACTCTTTTAGAGATGGTTAGATCAATGTTGAGTTATTCAACACTTCCTATTTCTTTTTAGGGATATGCTCTACAAACAGCAATATATATTCTAAATGATGTACCATCTAATTCTGTCCCTAAAACCCCACATGAATTGTGAACTGGGCGAAAGCCTAGTTTACAACACATGAGGATATTTGGTTGTCCTGCACATGTGTTGAAAGGAAAGATAGAAAAGATGGAGTCCCATTCGGAAACATGTATATTTGTGGGGTATCCAAAAGGAACTAAAGGATATTATTTCTATAGTCCTTCTGATCTAAAAGTATTTGTTTCAACAAATGCTTCATTTCTAGAAAAGGACTATGTGAATAATTTGTGTCCAAAAGTAGAATTGTCCTGAATGAGATGTCAGGAGATACAATTCCACAAGAGGTTTCACAACCCAGCCCAATTGTAAGTTCCACTCCAACACAAGATCAACACCCTACCATTCCTCGTCGTAGTGGGAGGGTTAGAACACAACCCGAAAGATACATCGGTCTAGGAGAATCTGTTGAGAATCTCCCGGACGACGATGATCCCTACACGTACAAGGAAGCTATGGAGGATGTTGATTGTCGTCATTGGCAAAAGGCAATGCAATCCGAGATTGAATCGATGTTCAATAACAAAGTCTGGTCCCTTGTAGACTTGCCTAAAGGGATAAAACCCATTGGGTGCAAGTGGGTATACAAGAGGAAAAGAGGTATGGATGGTAAGGTGGAAACCTTTAAAGCTAGACTAGTAGCTAAAGGTTATACACAGAAAGAAGGTATCGATTACGAGGAAACCTTCTCACCTGTGGCCATGCTTAAATCCATTAGGATACTCTTATCCATTGCAGCATCTCTAGACCTAGAGATTTGGCAAATGGACGTCAATACAGCTTTCCTTAATGGAAGTCTTGACGAGAACATCTACATGATGCAACCAGAGGGATTCATTGAAAAAGGCCAAGAAGAAAGAGTATGCAAGTTGCAAAAGTCCATATATGGACTAAAGCAAGCATCCAGATCCTGGAACATAAGGTTCGATCAAGCTGTAAAGGGTTTTGGATTTATTCAAAACCCTGACGAACCTTGTGTATACAAGAGGATTAAAGGCGACAAGTTGGTTTTCCTCATTCTTTATGTTGCTGATATACTACTCTTTGGAAACGATGTAGGTGTATTGACATCAGTGAAAGAATGGTTAGCAAAACAATTTGATATGAAGGACTTAGGAGAAGCAAGTTATATTCTTGGTATCCAAGTAATAAGGGATAGAAAGAATAGAACGATTGCATTATCCCAAGCTTCATACATTGATACAATCTTGTCTAGATTCACCATGCAAGATTCCAAGAAAGGTATGTTACCTTTTAGACATGGAATCAAACTTTCTAAGGGTCAAGCACCTAAGAATGAGCATGAAGAGCAATTCATGAGTAGAGTTCCATATGCCTCGGCAGTTGGAAGTCTCATGTATGCAATGCTCTGTACTAGACCAGATATTTGATTTGCTGTTGGCATAGTTAGCATGTTTCAATCGAAACCTGGTCCTGATCATTGGACGGCAGTCAAGCATATTTTCAAGTATCTCAAGAGAACTAGAGATTATATGCTTGTATACTCTGGAGGGGATTTAATTCCCGTTGGGTATACAGATTCTGATTTCCGGTCAGATTCTGACTCCAGAAAATCCATATCAGGATCTGTGTTTGCCATTGGAGGAGGAGCAGTCATATGGAGGAGTATCAAGCAATCTTGTATTGCTGATTCCACCATGGAAGCTGAGTATGTTGCTGCACGGGAAACTGCCAAAGAGGCTGTTTGGCTCCGCCAATTCTTGATTGACTTAGAAGTGGTTCCTAGTTCGAATAAGCAGATCACTATACACTGTGACAACAGTGGTGCAGTGGCTAATTCGAAAGAACCAAGAAGTCATAAGAGAGGTAAACACATTGAAAGGAAGTATCACCTTTTGAGGGAAATCGTTCATAGGGGAGACTTGACGATCACCAAAATCGCGTCAGCAGAAAATCTAGCGGATCCTTTCACAAAGGCTCTACCTCAGAAGAGCTTTGATGGACATCTAGAGAACATGGGAATGAGAGATATGACACACTTGCTATAGAGCAAGTGGGAGATTGTTAGGATTATGCTCAATGGCAAGAGTGTAATATTGTAATTGATAATCTTCTCATATTAATAAAGTGAATTCTGATTCTTACAATTACTTATAGCATTTATTATTATAATTGTCAAGGTAAATAATCATAAGGTCAAAAGACTATGAGACATGAAGAATTGTTCATACATCCGGATATGTATGAGGTAGACACAATTCTTTAGTTAGTCTTGAATAACGTTCACAACTTAAGTTAAAGGTTGGGCACCTCTATCTTGTTAAAGTTGTAGAATTCTTTTACTAGAATTTGAGTGGGATCAAATGAATATGATGAGTCTAAAATCATCGAAAGGTTTTTGAGTAAAAGAATCTAGTGCACTAGGTGCATTGAACTGGATCACAATGAAATACTTTATCTAGAACTGTCACTAGATATAAGTCTTTTCATTAAAGAGGACAATCGGAGAGTCTATCTTAATCCTGAGATAAATGATGGACTTATGGTTGCAAGTGTTATCATTAGAGCTATCAATGTGTACGATTATATAGCATAGTCTATCCTCGATAGTTTGGTGGTATTCATTTGTTAATCGATAGAGGACTTCATTTATAGATATGGACATCGTGGCTCCATTTATTAAATGAGAGTATAATATCATCATATGGATGTTTTGAGGTATTGGATATTAAATCTCAACGTTGAGTTTTCAATAATGATTATTGAAAACATGGCTTCTGGACAAGTCAAAGTATCCAAGTTCGAAATGTGGTCA
Source organism: Dipteronia sinensis (assembly GCA_033220585.1). Classification (NCBI taxonomy): domain Eukaryota; kingdom Viridiplantae; phylum Streptophyta; class Magnoliopsida; order Sapindales; family Sapindaceae; genus Dipteronia; species Dipteronia sinensis. The sequence goes on along the minus strand of CM065638.1, from coordinate 20,105,544 downwards.
TATGAGGAAATATGGTAACTTGGAGAGCTATAAGCGGTCTATGAGCTCTTGGCGATTACTGATATTATTCACGAGGATACACCATCTCCTATAAGATTGTCTAGGGTATGAATGAGAAACATCTCCTTATTTTATCTTTATTTAAGAGTTCAATTTTAGCTCTTTAGTGGAATGAGTTAAAATTAATAGATTGGACCTAAGTGAATCATTTGTTGATTGTGATTAGGTTGTGTCTATTGAAGCTTAAATTTAGATAGCCCGCCAAGATCCCCAATCCACACGTATTTGCATGGATCACTTGATATATTCTACCAGGCCGATTTAAGGGTCCATCTAGAATTGTTTTTAATATATCAAGAATATAATATGTCTATTATTTAATTAATGGGCTGCACTATTATATTAATATATTAAAAGGAGACATGTGGGCTTGTTTCTTTTAGTAAGAATGAGTCTGGTTCACATGTGGGCTTTTATTTAAAGTCCAATGGATTAAATGAAATAAGAAAATAATATATGGCCCATTTATATAAGTGGGGCGGCAAGGTGTATATATTAACCTAATATATTATTTTGTTTCATTGTTTTAATTAAATAAGAATTAGTTAATTTATTAATTAATTGTTTAATTAAGAAACAAATCTTTTTCTGATCAGGAAATATATTTCCTAAATTTATACTATTGGTAGTAGTATATTAAAAGTAAAAGACTTGTTTGATAAGAAAATAAATAATTAATTTTATTTATTTAATTAAAAAAGAAGTCTTTTTATTTAGTCTATAAAAGAATAAAAATATCTATGAGTTGGATTAGTTTTTGAAGTCTAAAGGTTGATGGAAATTAGGGTGCAACACAAACTCTTTTTGGTATGTGATTTGCGGCAACCCTAGTCCATTTAGAGGAAGATTTTGGCAATCCTAAATAGAAGAGGAAGCAAAATTTCGGCCACCTATATAATACCACATATAGAATTCGGCCACTATAGTGATTGAATGATTCAATTTTTCTTCTTCTTCTCAATTCATAGAAAAGGATAATTTTTATTCTACTAAACATAAAAGAGAGAAGAGATTATTCTTTGATAGTACACTGATTGCTTGTTCATCAATAAGCTTGTGTGTACAACATCGAATTAGGTTCACGCGAGTTACGATCATTAGACTGAGAACTCAAAAGTGACCGGAATAATTTTTGTCTTCTTTTGATTGTTTTGTGACTAACAAAAGAAAAAGAAAACTTTGTTCATCCATTCTCAGGTTTGCAATTCAAAGAAAAAGGGAGACCACACTCCTAGGTGATTCACGTACGTGTTTGGATTGGAAGATCTCGCGGTACTGTTCACGATCACTGTTCACGGGGGTACTGTTCACAATCATTGTTCACGCGGGTACTATTCATAATCACTGTTCACGTGGGTACTATTCATGAGGGTACTGTTCACGGGCATCGGAAAAGATTTTGCGGATTACCAATCGACGTAAGTCAATCGGATCACGCGTCAAGAGGTATTTAACTCTAACCGTATATATTTGAGTTTAATTAATTAAAAGGTTAAGGTTCAACTTTGAGAAAAATTTTAAAACCATACGAAATCTATTTTTCGTTTCTTCCACTGTGTTTTATATCGATTTTTCCCTACATCATGGAATCATCAAATGTTGTCATAGATGATTGTAGGCCCAAAAATGTTGACCATGAGGAGGATGTTTGTGAGAATGGTAACCTTCCTTTGAAGGAGTGTGGTGAGACTTCAAGTGATATGAAGTCAAGTGTTAGTGAAGAGAATGATCAACCTCTTGATAGAGATCCTTCTTTGGGTTCTAAAGAACCCGCTCCATGGGTTAGACATCTCCACAACAAGAATGACATTCTTGGAGATGTGAATGAAGGTGTTAGGACTAGGCGTCAAATAGCTAATCAAATTAGCTATACTTGTTACACCTCTCAAGTTGAACCCAAAAAGGATGATGAAGCCTTGAATGATGAGTTTTGGGTTCTTGCCATGCAAGAAGAGCTAAACCAATTTGAAAGAAATGAGGTTTGGACTCTAGTTCCTAGACCCAAGGATACTAATGTCATAGGCACCAAATGGGTTTATAGGAACAAGTCGGATGAGGATGGCAACATTGTGCGCAACAAGGCTAGGCTTGTGGTACAAGGATACTCTCAAATTGAGGGTATTGACTTTGAGGAGACTTTCGCTCCCGTTGCCCGTCTTGAGTCTATAAGGCTTCTCTTGTCCATTTCTTGTGTGTATAAGTTCAAACTATACCAAATGGATGTTAAGAGTGCCTTCCTCAATGGCTTCTTGCATGAGGAAGTGTTTGCTGAACAACCCAAGGGGTTTGTGGATCCACACCACCCCAATCATGTCTATCGCCTCAAAAAGGCACTTTATGGGTTGAAACAAGCACCGAGGGCTTGGTATGAGCGCCTCACTCTTTATCTTGTTGACAATGGCTACTCAAGAGGTAGTGTTGACAAGACTTTGTTCATCAAGTGCAACAAAGATGAGCTTTTCATAGCTTAAATTTATGTTAATGATATTGTATTTGGTTCCACCAATGAGTCAAAAGTGAGACAATTTGTTGTTGTCATGTCTCTTGAATTTGAAATGAGCATGGTTGGTGAACTAAATTACTTCCTAGGCTTGCAAATTAAGCAAATGCATGATGGGATTTTCATATCCCAAGCTAAGTATGCCAAAAGCCTAGTGAGGAAGTTTGGTCTTGACAATGCCAAACATTGTGACACACCCATGAGTACCACTTTGAAGCTAAGCAAGGATGCTAGAGGTAAAAGTGTTGATCAAAGCTTGTATCGTGGCATGATAGGTAGTTTGCTATACGTGACCGCAAGTAGGCCCGATATCTCCTTTAGTATGGGTGTTTGTGCTAGGTACCAAGCCAATCCCAAAGAATCTCACCTTGTTGCGGTGAAGAGGATCATTCGATTTGTGAATGGTACTTCCAATCATGGGATATGGTACTCCTTTGACACTAATCCAAATCTTGTTGGATTTAGTGATGCCGATTGGGCGGGGAATTGTGATGATAGGAAGAGTACTTCGGGTGGTTGTTTTTTTTCTAGGCAACAACTTGGTGTCTTGGTTTTGCAAGAAGCAAAACTCAATTTCCCTATCCACGGCCGAGGCGGAATATATAGCCGCCGGTAGTGCTTGTACCCAATTGTTGTGGATGAAGCAAATGCTAGCCGACTATGGCTTAGAGCAAGGCACTCTTACTTTGTTTTGTGACAACATGAGTGCCATCAACATTTCAAAGAATCCTGTCCAACATTCTAGGACAAAGCACATTGACATTAGACATCATTTCATTAGAGAGCTAGTTGAGAGCAAAACTATTGCATTGGAGCATGTGGGAACTAATGACCAACTAGTGGACTTATTTACAAAGCCCTTAGACACCATTAGGTTTGGCAACCTTAGTAAGTCTATTGGGATTTGTCATTTGGCTTGAAATGGTATGTCTTGACCCCATATGGGGAGCTCAAGCAAAGAGAGCAAATTGGCATGAAAGTGCATTGTGATACATTGATATATTTTATGCTCCTTCATTAATTGCTTGAGATGATCGGTTGTGCATATGATTATGTTATTTTCTTAATAAGTGTGAAAATTGTTTTTCTTGCAATCCATGTTATATTTATGATCAAACATGCATTTTTGGACTAGGAAATTTACTTTGGAAGTACAATTTGAATGACCTATAATTGATCTCCATGACATGATGTTTTTCTTAATGACATGCTTTAAGGTGATATGCATGAAGACGTATTTTTTATTGCTTAAACATAAATGCAAAACTGGATGCATAAGCAAATGAGAAGACTAAACTAAATAAGGACCATGTGTCTATTCAATAAATAAGGATGTCTCATCCAAATTTAGTCTTCTCTCTCTCTTTATTCGTTGAACAAGGCTACTATCATACGGGTATCTTACCCGGAAAAATCAAATAGGGTGCAAAAAGTCGCTCATGTCTTGTTTCACTTATAAAGTTTGATATAGTTGCTCTTTAAACTTACTTTCGTATAAACAATCTATATCATTGCTTGAAATCATGACAAAGGGTGAAAATTGGTTTGAATTCTTTTGGAAACCTCTGTTGTTTGCTTTGCCAAATACCATTGTTTTTGAACTTGAATGCAACATGTCTTGCTTGCAAAGCATCGTATCACACATTTTCATCAAATAAAACTCCTTGATTCTCTCCTACTTAATTAAGTTGCATAAAGTTGCTTATATGAACTTGCATATGTTGTGTGCTATAAGCTCTCCTTGCCGAAAGCTTACCCATTGAGGGGGACTCCCTTTGCCTATCTCATGACAAAAAGGGGGAGAAGAGTTGTGAGCTTTAGTGGACTAGCAGTATCTTGTTTAGGGGGAGTTGAAAGCTATCATGTAGGGGGAGTATTGCATTGCATAGCATGATTACATTATTTGATTGTATTTTGTTAAGGCTATTGCAAATGTTGTTGTTTGTAGTTGGTTATAGTTATTGAAAGCACCTCACACACACTTGATCTTGGAAGGTATCCTTGTTTGTTTTGTTGATTGTGTGTAGGTTGGATTGTTCTACAAGCTTTGGATTGACTTGAAGATGTTCAAGACTTAGACTATAGGTTTTATTGTAATGTAGAAACTTTTGTTGACCAATTTGTTGTTTTTGTGAGGTTGCTTTGTGAGTGGTGGTTTTGTCAGGAAATAGCCAAAGGGGGAGATTGTAAGTGCCTAACTTTATGATTGGCTTATTCGTTGACAAAATCACAATTGGGGTTAATCACTGTAAAATGGTAGATTAGGAATTGAAGATCTTCCATTTGACTCCAAGTACTTCAAGGAAGGTAGATTGCTTGACTCTACTTTTACTTAAAGGGATATAGTTGCACACACTCACTTGCATGCATTAAATTCTTGTTTACATACAATTGAATGATGCATTGTATGTCACTTTTCACACTCCACACTTGCATATATTGCACATCACTTTGTGTGTTGAGTCTGCCTAGAAAATATGGGTTCTTCTATTTCCGCGGCCTAGACCGCTTGGCAAGCACTGCCTGAACCGTGAAATATAGAGCGGTAATCATTAGTCGGCTCATGCTGCCTGGACCGCGTCCTGTACACATGTACGCCCAGTGGTCTGTGTCACGGTAAACTTCAGTAGGCCCCTGATGCGTGTACCGCGGTCTAGACAACTTGTCAGAGTCACGGTACGCACAGCGGTAATGACGGGATTTTGTTACTGTTTTCAAAATGGTGTCATTTCATCTAGGGCTTGATATATATATGCCCTTTCCTCTTCCTTGCCTCTAGAACTTATTCTCTTTCATTCCTTTTAGAGCTCAAGAGTGTCTTGCAAGAAAAGATAGAAAGAAACCATTTTTATTATGCAAAACCCAATCACCCATCATTCATTCATGGTTCTATCATCATCTAGCTTCATCTAGGATGTTTCTAAGCATGGGTCTTCATCAACATAGCTTACTTGGTAAGTAGAACACCACTCTCATCCATCTTTGTGTTCTTGCTTAACAAGAAATCTCTTTTATGTTTCTTATGCATCTAGTTTATAATTTTTCATTATAAATATAGATTTTTGTTGATGTTTGGGTTGTTGTATTGTAATAGCTATTGCATCTAGGAATACTTTGATTTCATATAGCTAGGTTATATGTGTGTCATATAGCAACATGATATCTAGAAATGTTTGAAGCACTCATACATGACTAGATAAGCATTAAATGTGTTGACCTTGCATTTTGTGCATTTAGAATATCATCATATTCACTTTAGGTTTCTTATCTCTTCATTTAAGAGTTAAGTCTTGTATTTGCCTTGGGTAGTATACAAGCAAGAGCCTAAAATCACTATTAAAGGCCTGCGGGTAGCAAGAACGGATTAGTAACCGATTAGGTGTGATGTGGTCAACCTAGGTTGTAATCGTTTCTGCAAATAGTGGATTTGAGGGTTCGATTGGCGATTAGGCCCGTGAGTTTTTACCCAGTTGGAGGGTTTCTCATATAAATCATATCATCGTGTCATTTTGTTTATTCCGCATTTTATTATGGCTATGATTGATTGTGTTAGAGATTAGGGGTTGTGTTGTTTAATTTTGATTAATCAAAAAGATGGCATTTAATTTAACTAAAACCTATTCACCCCCCTCTAGGTTAGTTTTATCACTCTTAGTGTATTTTCAGCCTTTATAGGGCCGGGCTTTTTGAGTAGTCCTTTGTCGCGAATGGTGAGATCGATAGTCTCGCGCGATGCGTTCAGGGGGGTGTAATAAGTGTACCCCCTTTCTTCCCTCTCTATCAGTGCTACTTCTCTGGGAGGAGGCGTAGCTCTAGGAGGAGTTCGCCTAACTGTTTACCGGTTCCCGGTTTCGTAGAGGCTGGTAAGGTGGCAACCGGTACGTAGATTTGTTCGGAGGTTTGTTATGATTCTTCTGAGCTGGTGCATGATTATTCAACTTCTTCTTTTGGAGCTTGGCAGATCTTTTATCGTCATGCTCCATCTTGACTTTGAGCTGCTCGTCTATCTCTATCTATTCCAGGGCTCTGTCAGAAGCCTCCTGGTATGTCTTTGGTGGATGCTTGGCGAAGGATTTGGATAATCTGCATGCCTGCCTATAAATTTCTTTTGAAATTGGCCAAGGTCTCCTTATCCACGAAGACCCCCATCTGAATTACTTCCTTGTAGAATCTCTCCATATAGGCTCTGAACTATTCACCCCGCTCCTAGATCACATATTGAAGATGGATGAGATCCTTGGGGTGAGGTTTGATGCCTTGGAACTGAGCGCAGAAGTCGGTAGTAAACTTGGTGAATGAGTTGATGCTCCCTACTTGTATTGGCATATCTGTTAGCTTGGTAGCGAACATCCTACACATGGCGGCCCTGATAGCATTTTGTACCTCCATCTGATGAACAAAACTTTCATCTTGAACTTAGGAGTAGTTCTGCCTCTCTGATCCTTCTAGAGAAGGGAGCATTCATCTCTCCCAAGGGGTCTTTCCGATTTTCCCTGTGCTTTCCCTTTTTTACCTCATAGATCACTTCGCCATTCTGACCACCTGGTCCCGGAGATGCTTGTTGCCATTATTCCCAGATTATACTTCAGAATCTCTATCATTAGACCTCTATGATGCTACTGAAGTTTCATCTTGGTTCTCTCCCTGGGAGGGTTTTCTTGGGTGCTTCTAACATACCTCCTACCGCTAACCAAGGTTTCCTCCTGGCCGCTTCTGGTTGAGGTCGTCCAGAAGTAGCTTCCGGTTGAACTGGGTAGTGGCGCTCCTTAGGAGGGAGGTCGATGGCGGATCTCACCTGTTGAGGTTGATATCGTTCAGGTTGTCCCAGAGTCGGGGGCATGGGCCCGAGTCTATCGTTGACAGATGGTATTAGGGGCACGGGCCCGAGTCTGTCGTGGACTGGTATTGGATGGTGGTCCTAACCTGTCGAAAGGGGGGTATCCTGGTACCTTGGCGACTTGCCTCTCCCATGGTATCTGGTACCGCAGGCTGACTGGCTTCACCTTTCGTAACCATTCGGAGGTGAATGCTTTCTATGAAGGCCGTGACTTATTAGTCAGGACTAGCTGGGTTAATTGCCAGGTTGGCAGGTAGCTGGGGGTAGCCTGTGCGGTAGGTGATGGCTTTGGAGCGGGGTTACGACTTCTCCCCCCTTTCTTCCGTTTCTGACCCTTCAGGGTTGAAGCATTTGATTAGTACCCCGAAGGATCGGGATGATCTTGAGAAGATCGGAGTTTCATATTGGTAATGGTATAAGAAAACGAGGCAAACATGCTTTCTTTGAGGGTGTGGTGTTCCCCATAGACAACGCCAAAACGTGTTAATGAAAAAATCCACTCGGGGAGTGAAATTTAGATTAACACCTTCATCCACTACCAATAGGCGATAGTGGGGTAGGTACCTTCGGTACCGAGGTTCCTTCCTATCCTGGAGATTGATATGGACAAATATGAATGAACTATGAAGATATGAACAAATACTGTTTTGTTGAATAAACACTCGTGTAAAGGTCACAACACTCTTTCTTCATTCTCTCTAACACAAAATGGAGATGGAAAATTTCGTTTATGTCGATAAGTGGCTATTATCTACAAGTGATCATTTATATACTCTCATTGGCTTCAAAGAGCTCTCATGGAGTTGCTATAGGTACATAAATCTCTTTTCTTTGGCTAAAAAATACCGTCTCGGATCCCCATCTTGGTCCTTTAAGGCCGTATATATATGTCTCCAATATTCCCCAGGATCTGGTCGTATTTATGATGATTATTTAGAGTCCTATTTTAGGCGATGAAATGAGTTGAATGAGGCTAAAGGTGTGAGATTTGATCCAGTTAATCATTGTCGTATTTAAATTTTGATTCGGTTGACCATTAGGTATCATTTATAGCGCTTTAAATGGCGGTGGAGTCAACTCTTCCTGCTTGTGTTGTTTGGAGGAGAATACTGGTTTTACTTTGTTGTCATGGTGCTTGTTTTAATCATACTGGCGACCTTATAGTGATATTTGTCCTGCTGGAAAGATGGGATGTCTGTCTTGATTGGATTCTGGGCTGGTGTCAAAATGCTTTGGGAGGACATGTACTTGTCGAGGTACCGGATACCAGGTAGGAAGTACCGGATACTTGCGAGGTACTGGGAACGCAATATCGCGATGCTCACTCCATTAGGTGTCAGCGTAGATATATAGCGAGGTACATGTCCTTCCTGAATCATACCTCTGACGCCTCTAGGTGGATAGGTAGCCAAGGTATTGGCTTGTTAAGTAATGAATCATTCGAGGTTACGGTATTGGTCCCGCTAGGTGCTGGGAGCCGGGCTGGTTCCTACCAGGTGGTTGCTTGTTGGAAAGTTCTCCTTTGGTCCCTTGCCAAAAAACCATGTTAACAAAAATAATTAAAACATTAAATGCAACATATTTGGTAGATTGATATATATTTAAAAATAGAGTTCATTACAATACCCGCAATTTACATAAGAATCACATCAATCCCTTAGTGGGATTTAGCTACTCATGACTAAAGTATTAAAATGAAAGAAAAGAGGGAAATAGGGAAGACCCATATGAGACCTTCTATCTTCAAGCTTGATTCCACTTCCAATGTCCTCTTGAGTAGCGAATTGGAGAAGATAATGATGGGGTTTTAGATGATTTGGGAGAGAATGGATTTTGAGATTTAGAGAGAGAAAATGTTGTAAGGATGGGTGTATGGTCGTTTTTGAAAAATCTGATATGATTCCTTATATACCCTCTCCAAAAATAGGTCAAAATACTGATGTGGACATGTCTGATGCTCGTATAGCATGGGTAAGGGACCCGTGCAGTACCCATGCAGTCTTCATTTTCCTTTCTAATTTGTGTAATGTGCAAGTGTATATGACCCGTGCAGTTGGTTCTTGTCCGAGGCTCTGCTCCCTAGTCTGGTGGATTGCACGAGTAATACCCGTGCAGTTACCCGTGCATTGAGGTCTGCTCCAATTTCAGCTTCTGGTGCATGGGTTGATGCATAGGTAGTGCATGAGTGTGCAACCCGTGCAGTTTGGCCTACTTCACAACACTTTTACACCATTTGTCCTTTTTGCCCCTCTTCATGCATTTTCACCTAATACCTGCCGTTAACGGAAAAATTCACTCGGGGAAAAAATCTCAGTTAACACCCTCACCCACTACCGGTAGCAGCAGCGGGATAGGTACCTTCGGTACCGGGGGTCTCTCTTTAAGTATGATCGAGGTCGACTGACTAAAGAATGGATAAAGGACACAAAAAGACTGGGAGAAATAAAACGAACACTGTTTTATTTTATCAACTACTACCATAGGTTTACAATAGGAATACATACATATCTCTCACTCTTTTTCACTCTTTTACACAGAATGGAGATGGAGAAAATGTCCGTGTCGATAATTGGATTTTCCTCCAGTGATTGTCAATGGACTCTCACTAGCTTCCACGAATCTCTCGGGATCTCTCTTTCGTTCTGGTGATCAAGAATCTTCGAAAAGTCCCATTTCTTTACCCTTCAATGCCGTATATATAGTACTCCCCTAATCTCCTCAAAATTCGGTCGTTTTTAATTAAGATTATAGAGAGTCCTATTTTAAGCGTTGAAAGGCATTTGTGTGGAGCTGAAGGCGCGAGATTAGATCCCGTTAATCAATGGCGAATTCAAATTATGATTTGATCGACCATAGGGTCATTGATGGCGCTTTATTTTGGTGATGGAGTCAACTTTCCTTCTTCGTGGAGGTTGATGGCGATGGAGTCAACTTTCCTTCTTCGTGGAGCTTGGAGGGAGATTCTGATCGTGAGTTCTGATGGAAGGTAGCGCTGACAACCCTTTTTGATGAACTGGTTCTACTTCTTGCTGGAATGGTGCTCGTGTCTTCATGTTCCCTATCGTATTGCCTGGGAGGTAAGGTACTTACCTTGGAGGAGCTCCGGATGATCATACTGAGTATCAGGCGGGAGTCGAGGTAACACCAAGGTGGGTATCGAGGTAGGTATGAAGGTACCTGATACCTTGATCGACGCCGAGATGCTTGCGGGGTGCTGGGCGTGCGAGCTATCATCGTGCTAGTCTTGAGCGGGTATCAGGAGCTTCAGTCGTGCTAGTGGAGGTCCTGACCTTATCAAGTATCAGCTCCATCTAGGTAGTGGCATCAATCTCATTGGTTATCTTGAATATCTAGACGATCTTTCCTAGATAGATTCTCGTTGAAATATTCTCCTCTGGTCCCTTGCCAGAAAAACTGTTAACAGGAGTCCCCCCTGACTTGAACACCGGTATTGGGTTGGGGTTGTAGTCAGGATAGATAGCACTTGGAGAATTTTTCGTAACGTCTCATAGGAGGGAATCTTTTCTTTGCACGCTGATTTACATTCCACGTGGCTGATTAGGGTAAGTCGAATTCAAAAGGGAAATATTTTGGGGGCGCACGTTTCTCGAAACCGATCCCTCCATGTCGCCGATTTTACCGCGGCATTAATTACTCTTTCTGCCCGTTACAAGTAATCATCCCTATATAAACTCTGGTGCCTTCACAAGTGATTCTTATCAAGCAAACTTCCTGATTGAGATTTTCTAGCAAAAAGAAAAACCTAGCCTCAACCTTCAACTTCTCCCTTTTCTCTAGAAAGCACTCTTTGAAACTGTCATTATGTCTTCACCTGGTGGCGATAGCATTGAGCAGCTCTTCGACGGCGTCGTGGTGGCCAGCGAGAGCCTTGCCCCTAGGAAAAGGGTTCGCAATAGCAGCGACAGCGGGGACGACGTACCATTTCAACTTCGCTGTTCCAACTGGAACATCGCAATCGGGACAGGCTTCTCGAACAATCCTGAGACTCCGGTGGATGTTGACCGGGAGTCGAGTGAGGATGTAGGTGCCATCGGGATTGGTGGAAGCCAGACCAGTCAAGTTACTAACACCGCTGGAAGGGTACTCGCCCTCCCCTACGAATACAGGTGCATCCCTGATTCGTCCAGTACCTTGGACACCCTGGCGCGCTTGCGGAGGGATTTCAAAATCCCTAAGGATATCGCGATCACTATACCTCCGATTGGTTATGGTGTGTATACCCCTAATCGCGGTGAGCTTCCAATTCATGCAGCGGCCTTCGATAGTGGAGTTAGGTTACCTCTTCACCCTACCTTACGTAAGGCACTGTACGCATTGCAGGTCGCCCCTCTTCAGCTAACACCGGGGTTTTAGAGGCAAGTGGTGGGGTTCCTGGTTTTATGGAGGGAGCAATGTGCGAGAGACAACATTGATCGGGAACCGGGAGCGGACGAGCTCAGATATGTGTTTCAAATTGCTGCCAACGCCCCGAGTCCGAAGGGTCAGTTCTATGCTCGGGCCAAGAACAACCTGAAATTTATTGTACCAGGAGCCACGAAGAAGGATAACTCCTGGAGGGAGGAATGGGTCGTCGTTAAGGGTGAATGGGGCAGCTCGATTTACATCGGTGGAACATAATTTGAGGTTCCTACCTGTTTTAGCGGGAGACCCTCATTGGAGAAGGGTAAGCTCTCTACTGAGTCAGAGAGGATCTTGAAGGCCATCATGGCCAGTAATTATATCAACCTGCAGTATCCTGCCTTAGATGCCTTTGATGCAGAGAGGGTGGAGTATTCCCTCTGTATTTTTGACGCATTCCCTGGTAAATGTCCCTATGATATCCCTTTCGTTGTATTACTTCATTAACTTTGTTGATATTAACTTGTGTTGTTTTGGTAGTTTCAGCAGTATCTCCATCAGTTCCTGAGGTGGAGACCCACCAAGCAGGCTGTACTGTTGAATCTCCTCCGTCTTCCCCTGTCAGGATTCCAATCAGTTCCGATCTTGATACAGTAGTTGGAGTACCTACTGGAGAGGTTGGAGTGCCTACTAGCTCTAATAAGATCCCAGTCAGGGTATCAGGAACGCCAGCTCCCCCTCTTCCTACCTCGGGTAGGTCGCTAGAGGCTTTTATAGCCAGATTGGGGAGGTATCGAGGTGCTTCCAGCCGGGTGCAAGAGGTTTCTCCCCTCAGACCACTTAATGTTGCAGCAGCCATTGATGCTGGTGCCTCGGCTTCTTCTGCTTCTCCCGTTGTGGCATCTGGTCAGCCTAAACGGGCCGAGAAGAACTCTGATTCTGCTATGAAGAAGCGGGTCGTACCTCGAGATAAGGCACGGTCGAGGTCGAAGGACAGCAGCCAGGATGAAGTTCTAGCCCACTTCTCGGCTTGCTGCCCAGGTGAGGGTCTAGGTGTCATGACCGCCATGCCGACTGAGCTTCTAATTAGAAGGGGGTTTGCCCTTCTAGCTGAGGTAAGCTGTCTTATTTTAATCCTTTGTTCAGGTAAGAGGTTAAGAATATTCTGACAAGTGCATTGTTTTTGTTAGGCTTTTAAATTCAATGTAGCCATGAGCCAACAGGTTGGCCTCCTTCTGGAACAAGTCAAGGGTGCTACATCGGAGCTGGAGAGGTCTAAAAAGGAGCTTACTAAGGCTGCTCGGGGAATGGAAGTTTTGAACCAGTCGCTGGTGAATATCCAAAAGGCAGCCGACTAGGCGAAGGTTGATAGGGAGAGGATGCAGCATGCCCTGGATATGGAGAAGCTCAGGTCCCTTCGTCGCAAGGAGGAGAGGGATATTGCGAAGGAGAGAATAATGGAGCTGGAGAAAGAAATCCAGTCCTTTCGGGGCAGCGTGACCACCCTAGATGCCCAAGTAGACACCACCTTCGGGGATGGTTACTTTTTTGCTGGTTACCAGGTGGCCTTAGCGCTCCCTCCTCCGTTCGATCTAGGTGACATCGCTGGGTGGAACCGGGAGGAGATCATGGCAAAGGCTGTTAAGCTAGCTAAGGCAGCACCTTCTGATGTGGCTGGGCCCTCCCAGGTTATTAGAGATATTGGAGTAGTAGGAGGACCGGACCATGGCTATATCTCCCATCTTCCACCAAGCAATGCTGGATCAGCTCCAAATCTGAAGGATCATGAGGTTGGTGTGGCTCAGGCTGGAGGAGGGGTTTCTGCCTCCTTTGCTTCTCCAGTAGAGTCTGGCAAGGAGGTATGAGATCGGCCTGCTATTGATGATGGAGAAACTCTCCTGTCTATCTCATCATCTGACCTTGCCCAGGAAAAGGAAGGTCAGGCTGCTCTGATCGAGGAAGTTGGAGGGGAGCTTTATGGAGATCCATCTCCAATGGAAATTCCGGTTGTTGTAGGTACTCAGGAAGCAAGCGGGGCTCCATCCAGTATTGAAGGAGGGGAAACCATAACTGATGGAGCTGGCGAGGAGACGGCCACTCAGGAGCGAGAGGATGCTTGATCCAGCTTGATCCTTTATTCAGTAGCACCTAGATCATGTTATCTTTTTGTAGCCCGTGATCAGGGAATGGGCTCCCCGGTTTTAGTAATGAGAACTTCTTTGTTTTTCTTGACTTCATGCCTGTATAGTTTATCACATCCCAGGTTGAAATGCTTGTTCCGGGATGATTCGTAGTACCGAAGTGGGAATTTGGTGATCCGGGAATTAGTACCGCGAATGGTCCGGGAAAAGTACCAAGACCTCAACCGGTCATAGATCGGGGCGCTTCATTTTTTATAGGTTTCCATGTAGGCATTATTGGTTCAGATTTTGTATTGAACTGTCCTTCCAGATGTCGATCCAGGATAGGTTCGATTATCCCGATCATTAAGCCTTGGGGGGGAAGCACACTTCGCGAGGCTTCCCTTTCCCGTGTATCGAACGTTGTGTACATAAATGACTTTATCCTCTCATTTTCGATATTTGATCTTTCCCTTTATAAATACCCCTTATCTGTTAGATGGGTCTTTAAACAATCCCTTTTTCCTTTGTAGCAGGCAGTCTCCATAGGTTGACCGATGATCGTCGTATCACCTGACATTGTGGGAGGAGGAAGAGATGTCGGCTCTGTGACTGGCAGGATGCTTGGTATTGTGGAAGGAGCTGTACTTGGTGGATTTAATTACCAGAGGAACAGGAAAAGTAGAGATTTCCAGGATCAGGATGAATGGTGGGCTCTGATGCTGCGGCCTTGCCAATGGTGTAGGCATTACCCGGTCGAGCCGCGGCTTTGTGCCTCGTTGCATCTTGGATGTGGGGGGGGGGGGGGGGGGGGAATCCTTATTTCCTTCTTATTCTTACTGATCCCAACACTGCCTCTGTTCCTACCTCCGGGGTTCGTGGCAGCACCGTCAATATAGATTCTGATTTAAATCAATGTTGCTAGGTAGGCAGATCTAGTAAGTAAGTGAGAAGTTAGAGAGGGAACTGACTGTTTCAGACCTCCAATTTATTTTCTTGTCTCTTTCTTTCTTGTATCTTGTATGTTGCTTAAAATAAAGGCAGGGTTCCCCGATTTGATCAATGAAAAGAAAAACTCACTTCCATCTATATCTGTCGATTTAATTTAGTCACATGCTTCTGATTGTAGCATAGACTCGGGCAAGAGTCCCAAGCATAAACTTGACTTAATCGAAACTTGGTAACTCATAAAATCTAATGAGAATGAAGCAGTTGATCGGTACCATGGTACCTCGCACTCCAGTTCTGAGAGTCTTGGCGGTATGGCGAGTAGTCTGGCGAAACTAGGAACCTCGTCGAATGATTGAGTACCTAGCTTTCCAGTTCATGGAACATGGGTCTCTTGGGAAGTATTCTGGCAAACCTGGGTACCTCGTTCCTTTATTTGTAGGAGCTTTGGTTCCTTGGCGAATCAAAAATTTGGTGACTCTCAGTACCTCGCCTTCCTGTTTTAGGAATCTTGGTACTCTGGCGAAAACGGTGGCGCACGAGGTACCTCGCACTCCTGTTTGTAGGAATCGTGGTATCCTGGTGAAAACAATTGGCAAATAAACACTGGCAGCAAGATCCAGGTAAGCAACTAAGGCCACTTTAGCACCTGGTCTTTCTCGGCGGGGGGTTGTGCCCGGCCAAGGCCTTGATCTAGCTGGCAACTATGCTCTTACTATCCAGATCCTTCTTAGCGGGGGGTGGTCCCCGGCCAAGGTCTGATCCATCGGGCAACTATGCTCTTACATACTGGATCCTTCCTGGCGGGGGGTGGTACCCAGCCAGGGCAACATAAAGGCCATATGGTCCTTCCTGGTCTTGAGGCGATCATACTTGGGTACCTTGCATTCCTATTTGCAGGAATCTTGGTATCTTAGCGAAAATAATGGCGAATAAACATTGGCAGCAAGATCCAGGTAGGAAACTAAGGCCACTTTAGCACCTGATCTTTCTCGGCGGGGGTGGTACTCGGCCAAGGCCATGATCTAGCTGGCAACTATGCTCTTACTATCTAGATCCTGTTTAGTGAGGGGTGGTGCCCGGCCAAGGTCTGATCCATCGGGCAACTATGCCCTTACGTACTGGATCCTTCCTAGCGAGGGGTGGTACCCGGCCAGGGTATCAGGAAGGCCATATGATCTTTCCTAGTCTTGAGACGAACCTCCTAGATGGACTGATCCGATCTAGGGTATCATGAGTGCTGTGTAGCTTTCTTGGTCTTAAGCGACAATCATGGGGAATTCAATTGGTGACGTAAAGCAGATGGATGTAGACAAATGTAGGTAGGAACAAATGGAGAAAGAAAACTTCTTTATTGATGATCAAAGAAAAAAGGAATACAAGTACTCACGACTACTAATATCTTCTAACAGTCATTTATGAATAATCCTAGCCGACTTGCCTTGCAAAATTTATGGGTAGAATCTCTTGAGATGATCAGCATTCCAAGTGTGGTCTACTGGATGTCCGTCCATATCATTCAACTTGTAGGCCCCACCTCGGATCACCATTTTGATTAGGTAAGGACCTTCCCAATTAGGTGATAGCACTATGTCCGACCTCTTCTGGGTATTCTGGGTAACCTTTCTGAGCACCATATCCCCTTCATTGTAGTTTCGACTTCTCACTTTCTTATTAAAGTAACGAGCAATCCGGTTCTGGTAAACCGCTACTCTTTCGGCTATCCTGTCCTGCTTCTCCTCTAGGAGGTCCATGCTGGCCCTCAGCTAGTCCTCATTTCCATCGGGGTCAAAATGTTGCACCCGGAAGGAGACGAGCTTGTGCACTATAGGAAGTACAGCTTCTACCCCGAAAGCTAGCGAGTAGGGGGTTTCTTTCGTAGCGGTCCTCTTGGTGAGGCGATATGCCCATAGTACGTCTGAGAGTTCATCAACCCATCTTCCTTTCTTCTGCTGAGGTTTTTTCTCTAGGAGCCTCTTGGTGATTTTGTTTGTGGCCTCCACTAGGCCATTAGTCTGGGGGTGCGCCACGGACTCGAAGTGGAGTTCAATCCCTAAACTTCCACAGAACTCCCAAAATCTGGCATTGTCGAACTGCTTACCCAGATCTGTGATAATGACCATCGGAGTCCCGAATTGGCAAACCACATTTTTCTTGATGAACTCTGTTGTGTTTGCTTCAGTAATTCTGGAGAGAGGTTCTGCTTCCACCCACCTGGTGAAGTAATCAATAGCCACGATTGCATGCTTCTGCTGACTTGGAGCGGTTGGGAGGGGTCCGATTAGGTCCACTCCCTAGAATGCAAACGGATACGGCGAGCTGATGGTTGATAACCGTTCTGGAGGTAGGAGATGCAGGTTGGCCGTTTTTTGACACGGTTCACAAGACTATACGAACTGCCTTGCGTCATGGTGCAAAGTCGGCCAGAAATATCCCATGCGTAGCACCTGGTAAGCCAATGCTTCTCCTCCGATATGATTTCCACAGTCTCCGGAATGCACTTCCCTCAACGCCCAACTCGCATCCTCAGGATGTAGGCATCTGAGCAAGGGGAGTGATCTACCTCTGCGGTAAAGGTGCCCCTCTATCAAGCAGTATCGAACCGAGGTTCTTTTGATCTTGCGAGCTTGATCGGGGTTTTCTGGGAGCTTTTCTGATTGAAGGTATTCCACGATAGGATCCATCCAGCATGGAAATCGCTCCACGAGGTTTACTTCCTTGCCTTCAGAAATGCTTGATACAGTGATTACCTGGAGCAGAACTCCTTTCGGCAGTGCATGTCCTCCATTGGCAGTTATCTTGGCTAGGACGTCAGCTCGATGATTCTGCTGCCTAGGTATCTGCTCGATCCTGAAACCCTTGAAGCGAGGCAACATCTCTTGCACTTTTTCGAGATAGGCTATCATGTTATCCCCCTTGGCCTGGTACAAACTAGTTATTTGGTTGACTACCAGCTGTGAATCACATTTGGTAAGGAGGTAATCAGCTTCCAGCTCTATTGCCGCTCTCATCATTGCTAATAAGGCCTCATATTCAGCCTCATTATTGGTGGTGTTAAACCCAAATCTGAAACAATGACAGCATTCAACTTTCTCTGGGTCTGTTAGAATGACCTTACCTCAACTTTCTGCTTGATTTGATGCTCCATCGGTTTACAGGATCCAGATGTTTCGATCGGTGGGACAATCTGTAGGCTCTTGTTCCTTCGAAGAAGCTCGAATCAGGCTCAGGGGAGCGCCCTGATCTGGGATCGCACTAAATTCTACCATGAAATCTACCAAAGCTTGAGCCTTGATGGTAATCCTGGCTTTGTATTTGATGTCGAACTGGGTGAGCTCAAGGGCCCACAACACGAGTCTTCCTGATACGTCAGGCCTTTGAAGAAACTGTCGCAAAGGTTGATCAGTGACTACCACGATGGTGTGAGCAAGGAAATAAGGGAGGAGCTTCCTGGCTGCTACTACCAGTGCAAAGGCGAGCTTCTCCAGGAGAACGTAGTACTTTTCTGATTTGGTTAGGGCGCGACTCACATAGCAGACAGGGCGTTGGGCTCCATCTCCACATTCTTTCACTAAAGCTCCACTGGCGGCCGTTTCAGACACTGCCAAGTATAACTGTAGTTCTTCTCCTGGTACCGGGCTAGCAAGCATGGGCGGGCCAGCGAGGTACTCTTTTAATGATGGGAAAGCTTGCTCACTATCTCGGTCCCATTTTATGTTCTTCCCTAATTTAATTGCCTTGAAGAACGAGATGCACTTGTCAGTGGACCGCGATATGAAACGGTTCAGAGCTGTGATTCGCCCAGTCAAACCCTGCACTTGTCTGAGTGAGGTGGGAGATTCAAGATTCAAGATGGCTTTGATCTTTTCGAGATTAGCTTCAATTCCTCTCTCATGGACCAAGAATCTGAGAAATTTCCCGGCTGTAACCATGAAGGCCCATTTAGCCGGATTCAGACTCATCTGATTTTCCCTGACTATCTGGAAAGTCTGGCGGAGGTGGTCTTGGTGATGTTCAGCTATATGAGACTTCGTGATCATATCATCGATATATACCTCTATCGACTTCCCTATCAGTCCTCTGAATAAACGGTTGACCAAGCGCTGGTAGGTAGCTCCAGCGTTCTTGAGCCCGAAGGGCATAACTCTGTATCAGTATAGGCCCTACCTGGTTATGAAACTGGTCTTATTCTGGTCAGCTGGGTGCATCAGGATCTGGTTGTATCCTGAGAAGGCGTCCATAAAGCTTAGGAGCTTGTTGCCCGCGGTTGAATCTACCAGTTGGTAGATCTTTGGTAGCGGGAAGTTATCCTACCGGCAGGCGCGGTTGAGATCTGTGTAGTCGACACACATGCGCCACTTCGCGTCTGCTTTGGTTACCATGACTACGTTGGCAATCCATTCGAGGTACCGAGACTCCCTGATGAACTCTGCCTTTAGTAGTTTGTGTACCTTCTCTTGCACTGCAGCATTTCTTGCTTGGTTGAAATGCCTTCTCTTGTGCTTGACTGGCTTGAAGGTGGGATCCACCGCTAACCCATGTGTTGCTAAGGCAGCGGGTATTCGTGGCATCTCCTTATGACTCCATGCAAAGATGCGTTATATTCTCACAGGAGCTTTATCTGGGCCTCTTTTACCTTTGTCTCCAATGCAGAACCTATCCTGACAACCTTGGAAGGATCGGCCTCCCTGATAGGTACCTTTTCTGACTCTTCTGCAGAATGGCTACTGGCCCATCCTTTTCCTTCTTCTTCCCTGATTTCCATGTCAGGGAGCTCTGGCGTAGATCCCATTTCAATCGAATCTGTTTCACCTTCGACATCTTCCTTTGGGAACTGGTGACCTTGGTTGATGGTTACCTACACGCATTGCTTAGCCAGGGCCGCTGGATTGGTAGATACTGCATAACACTTGCGTGCAACTTGTTGATCTCCTCTTACTTCGCCCACCTTGTCTCTTACTGGAAATTTCAGGACGTTATGATATATCGACAAGACTCCTTTGAGAGCAGATAGGTAGGGTCTTCCCAGTATGGCGTTGTAGGCGGACGGGCTGTCTACTATAACGAAATCCGTCATCAGGTTCTACTGTAGTGGCGCTGTCCCTACTATTACCTGTAGTATCATAGACCCGGTGGGAATCAGTGAGTCTTCTGTGAACCCGTATAATGGGGTAGTACAACTATTGTATTAAGGTCTTTTCAGGTTGAATTGCTCCAAAGCGCTTTTGAAGAGGATATCAACTCTACTGCCTGTGTCAATCAAGATACGATGGACCAAGTTGTTGGCTTTCTGCACAATGATGACTATAGGGTCATCGTGGGGCTGTACGGTGTTGTACATGTCCTATTCTGTGAAGACGATCAGTGCACTAGCAGAAAACTGAGGTGGTCCCCTAGTAACTTTAAAAACATTCTGGCTTGCTTCCAATCTGGGAGCTTTCTTGGCATGGTTTTTTCGAGCATTGTTGGAGATTTCGGCCAGGGTGGGACCTCCGCTGATGGTAGGGACCTCCGCTGATGGTATTGACAATGTGGATATGCTCCATCAGGTCTTTCCCTTTTGCTTTCCTTTCTTCCTCATATGCCTTGATGTCAACTTAGACCTCCTTTCCAGTACGTATATTGTCGCGTACCTGTTGGAGGAATTCCTCCCAGCAACCTTCCCTAACCAAGGCTTCGATCTGGTTCCGCAGACTATAACACTCCGAGGTATTATGACATGTATCCTTATGGAAGTCACAATACTTGTAGCGGTTCCGCTGATCAGCTGGTACCTTCATTGGGCCTTGCTTTTTGAGCAGTCCCTTGTCGCGGATGGCGAGGTAGATAGTTTCACGAGTTGCGTTCAAGGGGTGTAATGTGAGTATCCCCTTTAATCTCTATCGACCCGGGCTACTTCCTTAGGTGGAGGTGTAGCTCTGGGTGAAGTCCGCCTGACTGGGTACCGGTTCCGCGGGGGGCTGGTAATGCGGCGACTGATATGCAGACTTGTTGGGAGGTCTGGTCTGACTTTTCTGACCTGGTACCGGCTTGAGCGCCTCCCTTTTCTGGCGCTTGGCAATCCTCATATTATCATGCTCCATTTTGACTCGGAGTTGTTCGTCTATCTCGATCTGCTCAAGAGCTCTATTGTAGGCTTCCTGGTAGGTCTCCGGGGGATGTTTGGCGAAGGATCTGAACAGCCGACCTGCCCATATGTTGCTTCTGAAATTGGCCAAAGTCTCCTTTTCCGCGAAGACCCCCATCTGGATCACTTCCTTGTGGAACCTCTCTACGTAGGCTCTTAGCGTTTCACCTCACTCCTAGACCATATACTGGAGATGAATGGGATCTTTGGGGTGAGGTTTGATGCCCTGAAACTGGGCACAGAAGTCAGTAGTCAACCTGGTGAATGAATCAACGCTCCCTACCTGTAGTTTCCTGAACCATGTCTTGGCAGAGTCAGTCAGCGTGGTAGGGAACATTCTGCACATGGCGCCCTGGGTAGCATTCTGTACCTCCATCTGGTGAACAAAACTCTCTAGATGGCTCAGGGGATCCTCGGTTCCAGAAAATTTGTCGGTCGGCATCTTAAATTTGGGAGGTAGTTCTGCCTCCTTGATCCTCCTCGAGAAGGGAGCATTCATCTCTCCCAAAGGATCTTTCAGGTTCTCCCGGTGCTTACCCTTCTTTAGCTCCTGGATCTCCCTTGCCATTCTGGCTACCTGGTCCCGGATATGCTTGTTGCCATTATTTCCTGATTCCACCTCAGAATCTCGGTCGTCAGATCCCCCCGATGTTACAGAGGTTTCATCCTGCTTCTCTCCACGGGGAGGGTCTTCTCCGAAATCCCTGTTGCTGTCTTCTGCCATCGAACTAAGGCGCCTCCTGGTCGTTTCCTGTCAAGGCTGTCTAAAGGAAGCTTCAGATTGGACCAGATGGTAACGCTCCATAGGCGGGAGATCAATGGCGGATCTAGCGCGTCGGGGTTGATGACCTGTAAGATTTCCTGGAACCAGGGGTGCTGGTCCGAGTCTATCATGGACCGATGATATTGGGGGCATCGGCCCGAGTCTATCATGGATTGGTACAGGAGGTGCTTGTCCCAACCTGTCGAAGGTAGGTACCCTGGTACCTTGCCGATTGGCCTCTCCCCTGGGATCTGGTATTGCAGGCTGATTGGTACTGCCTTCTGCGGCCATTCGGAGGTGAATGCTCTCTATAAAGGCTGCGACCTGTTGGTCTAGGTTGGCAGGTCCAGATGCTGGGGTAGTAGGTACCTGGGGGGTAGCCCGCACAGCAGCTGACAGCTTTGAGGCGGGTTTGCGACCCTTTCCCCCCTTCTTCGGCTTCTGACCCTTTCGGGTTGAAGCGTTCGAATGATGTCCTGACGGGTCAGGATGATCCTGAGAGGATCGGAGCTTCATTCTGATAATCTAGCAAGAAAACGAGACACACAGGCTTTCTTTTGAAGGTGTGGTGTTTCCCACAGACGGCGCCAAAAAGTGTTAAAGGAAAAATTCACTCGGGGTGAAAATCTCAGTTAACAACCTCACCCACTACCGGTAGCAGCAGCGGGATAGGTACCTTCGGTACCGGGGTCCCTCTTTTAGTATGATCGAGGTCGACTGACCAAAGAATGGATAAAGGACACAAATGGACCGGGAGAAATAAAACACACACTGTTTTATTCTATCAACTACTACCATAGGTTTGCAATATGAATACATACATATCTCTCACTCGTTTTCACTCTTTTACACAGAATGGAGATGGAGAAAATGTCCATGTCGATAAGTGGATTTTCCTCCAGTGATTGTCAATGGACTCTCACTGGCTTCCGGGAATCTCCTGGGATCTCTCTTTCGTTCTGGTGATCAAGAATCTTCAAAAAGTCCCCTTTCTTTACCCTTCAATGCTGTAAAAATAGTACTCCCCTAATCTCCTCAAAATCCGGTCATTTTTAATGAAGATTATAGAGAGTCATATTTTAAGCGTTGAAAGGCATTTGCGAGGAGCTGAAGGCTAGGGATTAGATCCCGTTAATCAATGGCGAATTCAAATTATGATTCGATCGACCATAGGTCATTGATGGCGCTTTATTTTGGCGATGGAGTCAACTTTCCTTCTTCGTGGAGCTTGATGGCGATGGAGTCAACTTTCCTTCTTCGTGGAGCTTGAAGGGAGATTCTGATCTTGAGTTCTGATGGAAGGTAGCGTTGACACCCTTTTTTGATGAACTGGTTCTACTTCCTACTGGAATGGTGCTCGTGTCTTCATGTTCCCTATCGTATTGCCTGGGAGGTAAGGTACTTGCCTTGGAGGAGCTCCAGATGATCATACTGAGTATCAGGCGGGAGTCGAGGTAACACCAAAGTGGGTATCGAGGTAGGTATAGAGGTACATGATACCTTGATCGACGCCGAGATGCTTACGGGGTGCTGGGCGTGCGAGCTATCATCGTGCTAGTCTTGAGCTGGTATCAGGAGCTTCAGTAGGGCGAGATACATACTTTCTGGGACGATATCCTTTCTAGATAGATAGATAGTCGAGGTCCTGACCTTATCAAGTATCGGCTCCATCTAGGTAGTGGCATCAATCTCACTGGTTATCTTGAATATCTAGATGATCTTTCCTAGATAAATTCTCGTTGGAAAATTCTCCTTTGGTCCATTGCCAGAAAAAACTGTTAACGCCTGCAATCACAACCAAAATAGAAATAAATACAGATAAAAACACCCAACAACGAGACAAAAAGAAAGGATATATGGGCAAAATGTATAACATTCTTGGCTCTATCGAATGAAGGAGAGCTCACCAGAGCTGACGGCCAACATGTTTCCCCACCTGCCTCTTTTATCTTGCTTTCAACTCGCCCTGATCCCGCTTTAGGGATTGGCACCTTCCCTGGGTCTTGCAGGCGCGTATTGATCCCAACCGCGGTACCCGGGGCATCTCTTCTGTCTCCTTCTGCTTCAGCTAGATCACCTGTGGCAGACTTTGTAGCCAGAGCGGCTAGGGTCAAGGGTGCTTCTGGTCAGTTATTGGGTCAGATACCTACTGTCCTTGCTACTGCTATTACTGCTGATGTTGCTTTTCAACCAGTCCCCCCTCCCCCTCCTGCCTTAGTAACCGAGCAACCCACTAGGGTTGGAAGGGTCAAGGCTATGTTCCCACTGCTCAAACTACTCCTCGTGGTCGAGGAACATCAACCAAGATGAGGTCCTGGCTAGGTTCATTGCTTCCTGCCCATGTGGGGGTTTAGAAGCTATGACTTCGATGTCTGTTAATCTCTTAATTTCCAAGGGATCTGATCTTTTAGCTGAGGTAAGTCGCTTCATTCGGTCTTCTATCCTAATTGGGTTCTGGTGATATTTTTAACCCTTGTTATGTATCTAACAAGCCTTCAAATTTAATGTGGCAATGAGCCACCAAGTCAGCTCTCTTTGGAAGTAGGTGGGGGGCACTACTGTAGAGCTGGAGAAATCCAAGGAGAAGCTAGCCAAAGTTGCCAAGGGCGTGGTAGTTCTGCACCAGTCCCTGGAGAAAGCAGAGAAGGTAGCAGTAGAGGCGTAGATAGATAGGGAGCGAATGTAGTGCATATTGGACACGGAGCAGCTCAAATCTGTGCGCCATAAAACCGAAAGGGAGGCTCTGAAGGAAAGAGCAAAGGAGTAGGAGGCAGAGGTCAAGACTTTGCATGCTAGTGTGGCAAACTTGGAGGCCAAAGTGGATTTCTCCTTCGGGGATGGTTACTTCTTTGCGGGATACCAGATGGCCCAAACTCTTCATTCCTTGATTGTCCTGAGAGTTATTGATGGATGGAGTAAGGAAGAGATTATGACTAGAGCTGCCGAGCTAGCGGGGATCACTCCGTTTGATGAGGTTGGTCCTTCTCAGGCTGCTAGGGCAAATGAAGATGTAGATAGTGAAGACCAGCAGCCTATCTCCTCTCTTCTTCCAGGTTATGCTAGGGGCAGATTCCCGTTTGAAGGTTCATGGTGTTGGAGCGGTCCAGGTTGAAGGTGGAGGTCTTGATCCGCCTGCTTCTCCATCTGGATCTGCCAGGGAGGTAGAGGTCCAGCCTGCTTCTAAGGATGGAAATTCTGACATGCATCCCCCTTTTTCTGGTTATGCTGAGGAGATAAAGGACCAGGATAGTCTCACGAAGGGGGTGTAGGAGCAAGCTGACCTACTAGAAACATATGAGCTTCAGACTGATCCCTCTCAGGTGGAAGCCCCAATAGTGGCGGTTGCACAGGTAGCCGGCTAGTCCCCAGTTGGTCCGGAAGGTGAGGCTTTAGCTGGAGGAGCTACGGAGGAGGTGGCCAGCCAGGAACAAAGGATACATGATACAACTTGACCATTTATCAGTTACTTTTCAGTTTACTTCTTTTTTTGTAGCCCATTATTACGGGATGGGCTACCTGGTTTAAAGCAATGAAAATTCTCTATCTTTTTGCATGGATACATTATTGTTCAATACTCTGACCCTCTTAATTTAATCATGTCACATATCTCTGACCCTGATGTAATATTGATTTGAGGAGTAGTCCCCGGTACGAGCCTGACTTAACCCATCCTCAAGCCATGAATTTCAGCAGTATTTCACTTTTGGAACCCCCGTTCCGCTAGGTGGGGACTTGCTGAAAAATCTCTTCTCCGGCCTCTATCAAGAAATAGCTGTTGATAGGATCTGTCTGGTCAGGTACATCGGTGCTAAGGTATGGATCACGGTATCGTTCATCTTCTAATAACGAGGTAGAGGTGTGACGTGGTGTTGAGACTCTGTTGGAATGTAGCATTAATGTGTCCTGGTACCAGGAAAACTAGCTGGTCGTGGCCTAACTCCTACCTGGAATCAGCCCGGGGAAAATCTCTTTTTGGGACTCTTGTAAGGGAATCTTCTATTTGGATGTTGTATATAATTGCCATTCCATGTGCTAGGTCATGAGAGGCTCATTTATTTCAAAACGAGAGATTATTAGCGACGAGAGTTACTCGAAACTGCCATTTTCCCATGCTCCAGGTATCACGCCTTATTAATGATCTTCTCCTCCTGCTACTCATAACCATCTCTTTCATGTACAAATACCTTGACCTGCTCCACTGTTCTTCAAATTGCTTCTTATTCTTCAGCGGAATAGAGAATTTTAGTAAGTCGATCTATGATTTTCGGGGTAAGCTTCAGTGATGATTCTGGACCTCCAAGCGACATAGCCGATGATGGTTCTATCGCCGTGGTTGGCAATGTGAGAGGAATAGGAGATGTGATTCCTCCGACTGACATGATGCAAGGTATTGTGGAAGGAGCAGTACGAGATGGACCAAATCACTAGGGAAACATGGCAGGACAAACTTATGATTCCTGGGACCAAGAGGAATGGTGGCTCATGGCTTTGTACCTTTACCGATGGTATACACGTTGCTTAGTCGAGTTGCAGCCTCGTGTCCAGCCGCATCTTGAACATGGATGGTTTCAAAGCTGCCCTTCTGTCCCTCTCCATTTTTAATGGTTCCAACACGGTCCATGTTCCTACCTCCGGTGGACATGACGGCATTGTCAACATCCGACTTGATGAAGGTGGAAACCAGTGTTGCTGGGACAGCCGGACAGAAAGGCAGGCAGGAAGTTGGATGGGTAGCCAACATGCCCAGGCTTTCACTTTTGTTGCCTTCCCTTTTTTTATTTATGTAGCTTGAAAGAAGGGTTGGGCTCCCGGACTTGATCAATGAAGCATTCTCTCTCTTTTTCCTCTGTTGTATATGTCTGGCTAACCTTCATTATAACCCCCTTTGGTCGAATTCTGTTGCATGCTTCTAACTTCGAGATAGCATAAATCTGAGAAACAGTCCCCAGCATAAATTTGACTTAACCAATATCTGGTAACACAAGGAAGACTTAAAAGTTGATAAGAACAAGAATACCGCACGATAGGTGACTAGTGCCAAGTTACCCAGGTACTTAGAAAATTAATCTCAGAACATCTTTCAAAGAAAACTCATATGCATTGATTATTCCATCCGGGAGAACCAAGGTACTAGGAATTCCTTTTCTATGAATCTTAGTACTTAGGCAAAAATTTAGGCGAAAGAATCTAGGTTCCAGGGATCTTCATTCTTTTGGGATTCCGGTACCTAGGTGTAAGGCACTCCCGTATAGATAGATGCACGAGTGGATCCAAGTATCAGGCATTCCCTTATATACGGTATCCCGGTACTTAGTTGACAACACGAACAGGGTACCTAGTCCCCTTGCATCAGGAATCTTGGTAAATAAGTGAAAATATCTACCGGCGAAACTGTGTTCCTATTGTTCCTGTTCTAGGAATCATGTTACGTAGATAAAAAATCCATAGGCGAATCAGGTACCTGTTGTTCCTGCTCTGGGAATCATGGTACATAGATAAAAAAAATCCGTAGGCGAATCGGGTACCTATTGTTCCTTAGGAATCATGGTACATAGGCAATAATGATCCTCGTAGGCAATTATACCATCCAGATCCTTCCTGGTCTTGAGGAAGTGATGGGCAACCAAGGCCACAACTTCGCAACCTTGGTCTGGCAGGCAACTATGCTCTTACAAACCAGATCCTTCCTGACGGGGGGTGGTGCCCGGCCAAGGCATCAGGAGTGCCATGTGGCTCACCTGGTCTCGATCATAAGCGAATTTACATGGCAAACACTGATGATAGAATGTATACATGTGTTGATGGAGAAAAAGACATTTTTATTTATTCATAGATCAAATGGAAATACAATTAATTGTAGGGTGTTGGTTTCCGGTAGTACCTCTCTGGGCGGTACCGGTAAACCTTTCCTCAAAATTTCTGCTCTTCTATGGGTAGAACCTTTTCAGGTAGTCTACCTTCCAGGTGTGTTCGATAAGACGTCCCTCCATATCTTGTAAGCCCCACTTCTGATCAGCATTCTGACTAGGTAAGGACCCTACCAGTTAGGTGCTAGTACCCCGTCTGACCTTCTCTGGGTGCTCTGGGTTATTTTTTTAAAGACCGATTCCCCTTCCTTAAAGCTGCGGTTTCTGGCCCTCTTGTTAAAGTAGCGGGCAATCCGGTTCTGGTAGATTGCTACCCCCTCTGCGGCCCCGTCATGTTTTTCCTCCAGGAGGTCTAAGTTGGCCCTCAACTCGTCTTCGTTAACCTCTGGCTCGAAATGATGAACAATGAAGGATGTTAATTTATGTTCGATAAGCAGGATAGCCGCTACCCCAAAATCCAACGAGTAGGGAGTTTCTCCTGTGGCGGTCCTTTTAGTGGTGCGGTAAGCCTATAGTACACCGGTGAGCTCTTTTGCCCACTTACCTTTCTTCTGCTCTAGTTTCTTCTTTAGAAGTCTCTTTATGGTTTTGTTTGTGGCCTCTATCAGGCCAATAGTCTGAGGATTTGCTACTGATGTAAAGCGAAGCTTGATTCCCTAGTTCTCATATAAATCCTGGAATCTAGAATTGTCAACCTGTTTACCCAGATCTGTGATAATAACCATCAGTGTAACGAACCAGCAGACCACGTTCTTCTTGATGAATTCAATTGTGTTTGCCTCCGTAATCTTGGAGAGGGTTCTGCCTCCACCCACATGGTAAAATAATCGATGGCTACAATATCGTGCTTCGCTTATCCAGACGCGGTTGGGAGCGGTTCGATCAAATCTACTCCCAGAAGGCAAATGGATATGGTGAGCTGATAGAGGACAGCTGCTCTGGTGGAAGATGATTTAAGTTGGCTATCTTTTAGCACGGCTCACAAGACTACACAAACTATCTTGCATCGTTGTGCAAGGTTGCCCAGTAGTATCCCATGCGAAGCACCTAGTACGCCAGCGCCTCCTCCCTGGCATGATTTCCACAGTCCCCTAAATGCACCACTCTGAGTGCCCAGCTAGCATCATCAGGGTGTAGGCATCTAAGTAGGGGGAAAGATCTTCCCCTGCGGTAGAGGTACCCTTTTACCAGGCAGTACTGGGCTGAGACCCTTTTGAGTTTTCGAGCTTGATGTGGGTTTTCAGGAAGTTTCTCTTCTTAGAAATTGCTTACTGTCGAATCCATCCAGCATGGGAGGCGCTCCACAGGGTTAACCTCATTTCCTTCTGATATGCTTGATTGGGAGATTATCTAGAACAGCACCCCTCTTAGCAATGCATGTCCTCCGCTTGCAGCTATCTTAGCAAGGACATCAGCCAGACGATTCTACTGCCTAGGTACATGTTCAATCCTGAATCCCTTGAAACGTGCAGTGAGTTCCAAGACCTTTCCCAGGTAAGCAGCCATGTTATCTCCCTTGACATGGTATAAACCTGTTATATGGTTAACTACCAGTTGTGAATCACACTTAAAGATGGGGTATCTAGCTCTAAGTTCTGCAGCGACCCTCATCCCTGCCAGCAAAGCCTCATACTTAGCTTCGTTGTTGGTGGTGTTGAACTCGAATATGAAACAATGACAGCATTCGACCTTTTCTAGGTTTGTTAGAATGATCCATCCCACACTTCCTGCTTGACTAAAACACTCCATATATATATAAGATCCAGGTTTCTAGATCAGTGGGCCAATCTACCGGTTCTTGCTTCTTATAGGGGATCAGGTCCGAGCTCGAGGCGGTACCGGGGCCAGGTATTGTGCTAAACTCAGCCACGTAATCTGCCAGAGCCTGGGCCTTGATGTTGGTTCTAGCCTTGTACTTGATATCATACTGGGTAAGCTGGAGGGCCTATAGTACCAGTCTCCCTGATATGTCCGGTCTTTAGAGAAATTGAATGGGCTTGGAAGTAGGGGCGAAGCTTCTTGGCAGTGGTCACTAGTGCAAATGCGAGCTTCTCTAGGAGGGTGTAATTTTTCTCTGATTTGGTCAGGGCACAGCTTACGTAGTAAAAGGGTCGCTGAACTCCATCTCCACATTCTTTGACTAGGGCCCCACTAACGGCAATCTCTGACACTGCTAGGTACAATTGCAGCTCTTCTCCAGGTACTGGTTTGACCAGCAGTGGCGGGCTGGCTAGGCATTCCTTCAAAGACTTAAAGGCTAGCTCGCTGTTTTGATCCCATTTAGTATTTTCCCTTGCTTAATAGCTTTGAGAAAGGGGATGCACTTATCGGTGGACTGTGATATGAAACGATTAAGAGCTACTATCGGCCTAGTCAGGCCTTGAACCTGCTTAAGTAAGGAAGGGGATTCCAAGTCTAAGATGGTTCGGATCTTCTTCCGGTTGGCTTTTATCCTTCTCTCATGAACCATAAACCCGAGGAATTTTCCCACTGCTACCTTAAAGGCACACTTGGCGAGGTTCAATCGCATCTAATTTTCCCTGACTTCCTGGAAAGTATGGTGAAGGTGGTCAGGGTACTGCTCGGTAACCTGGGACTTAGTGATCATGTCATCAACATACACCTCCGTCGTCTTTCCTATCTACTCTTTGAACAGCCGGTTGACCAAACGCTGGTATGTATTGCCTGCATTCTTAAGAAAGAAGGGCATTACCTTGTAGCAATATAAGCCATGTTCGATGATGAAACTAGTCTTATCTTGATCGTCTGGGTGCATCATGATCTGGTTGTACCCTGAGAATGCTTCCATGAAGCTTAGGAGCTTGTAACCCGTGGTCGAATCTACCAGCTGGTAGCTCTTTGGCAGCGGGAAGCTATCCTTTGGCAGCGGGAAGCTATCCTTTGGGCAGGCAGGATTTAGATCTGTGTAATCAACGCACATGTGCCATTTCCCATTCGTTTTGGTCACCATGACCACGTTGGCAATCCATTCGAAGGTACCGGGGATTCCCTGATGAATTTAGCCTTCAAAAGCTTGTCAACCTCCTCTTGGACCACGGTATTCCGCTCCGGGTTGAAATGCATACGCTTCTATTTTACCGGTTTGAAGGTGGGGTTAACAACCAATCTATGAGCTGCCAAGGTGATAGGAATTCCCGATATCTCCTCATTGTTCCAGGCAAAGATGTCTATGTAATCCTAAAGGAGTTTTACCAGGTCATCCTTCACCTCTGCTTCGAAATTTTCCTCTATCTTGATCACCTTTGAAGGATAATCCTTCCTGATTGGTATTTCTTCCAAATCATCTACACGACGGCCATTAGCCCACCCTCTGTCTTCCTCTTCCACGTCTTCTGCAACTGGAACCTCTGTTTTAGGCTCCTCTTCCATTGTCTCTGCCTTCTCTTCTACATCTAGGTCCTCAGGGTTTTCTCTTGATAATTCCTAGTTCTGCACGACAGTTACCTAGGAACATTGCTTGGCAAGCACTGCTGGGTTAGTAGACACCGCGTAGCATTTGCGTGCTACCTGCTGGTCCCCCCGTACCTCGCCTACCTTGTCTCTTATCGGAAATTTTAGGACGTTGTGGTAGATTGACAAGTCACCCTTGATGGCGGATAAAAAAGGCCTCCCAAGGATGGCGTTGTAGGCAGATAGGGTGTCGACCACAATGAAGTTAGTCATGAGGTTCTGCTGGAGTGGTGTTGTTCTCACTATCACAGGTAGAATCATGGATCCTGCAGGTATCAGCCAGTCCCCAGTGAACCGATATAACAGGGTGGTGGAGCTATTGTAGTAGCGGTTTTTTAGGTTGAACTGTTCCAGGACGCCCTTGAAGAGGATGTCGACGCAGTTACTAGTATCGATTAGGACACGGTGGACCAGGCAATTTGCAATCTGCATGGTGATAACCATATGGTCATCATGAGGCTGAATCGTGTTGCACATGCCACCCTTAGTGAAAATAATTTGTGCTGAAAGAGGAGAGTTTGGTAATCCCCTAGTGACCTTGAGGACATCCTGACCCACCTCTAGCCTGGGCACCTTCCTGGCATGGTTCTTCTTGGAATTGTTAGAGGTTCCTGCCAAGGTGGGACCTCTACTGATAGTATGGACTATGTGCATCTACTCCATCAGATTCTTGCCTTTTGCTTTCCTCCTCTCTTCTGTTGCTTTAATGTCGGCATGTACCTTCTTCCCCGTTTGGATGCCATCTCGCACCTCTTGTAGGAATTCTACCTAGCATCCTCCTCTTACCAGTGCCTCGATCTGGTTGCGCAGACTGTAGTATTCTGAGGTGTTGTGCTTTACTTCCTCTTGAAAATCATAGTATTTGAAGCTATTTCGCTGATTAGCTGCCGTTTTAATGGAGTTAGGTTTCCTGAGTAAACCCTTGTCACAAATGGTGTGGTAGATAGTCTCGCGAGATGCATTGAGAGGGGTATAATGAGAGTACCCCTCCTTCTCCCTGCTATTTGCGCCAACTCTCTAGGTGGAGGTGTTGCTCTATGAGAGGTCCTCCTGACTTGATACCGCTCCCGCTGAGGCTGGTAAGGTGGTGGCTGGTATGTAGATCTATTGGGAGGTATGTTCTGGCTCTTCTGTACCGGTGCAGGTTTTGGGCGCCTCCAGTTTCGGGCGTCTGGCAGTTCTCAGGTCGTCATGCTCTATCTTAACTATGAGATGTTCGTCTATCTCCACTTGTTCAAAGGCTCCGTCGTAGGCCTCCTGGTATGTCTTCGGTGGATGTTTAGAAAAAGATCGAAATAGTTTACCAGCCTATAGGTTCCTCCTGAAATTGGCCAGGGTCTTCTTCTCAACAAAGACCTCATCTGGATTACCTCCATGTGGAATCTCTCCATATAGGCTCTGAGAGATTTGCCTCACTCATGTACCGCTTATTAAAGCTAAATAGGATTAATGTGGCGAGGTTTGATGCCTTGGAATTGAGCACAGAAATCAGTGGTTAACTTGGTGAAGGATTTAACACTTTCCCACTAGTAATTTCCTGAACCATGTCTTGGCGTAACCAGTTAGCATGGTAGGGAACATCTTGCACATAGCAGCCCGGGTAGCGTTCTGGACCTCCATATGTTGAACGAAACTCTCCAGGTGACTCAAGGGATCCTTTGTCCCCGAGTATTTATCAGTTGGCATTTTGAACTTAGGGGGTAGCTCAGCCTTTCTAATTCTTCTGGAGAATGGGTCGTTCATCTTGCCCAAGGGATCCTTCTAGTTTTTCCTGTGCTTGCCCTTCTTCAGCTCCTCGATCTCCTTCGCCATTCTGGCTACCTGGTCCCGGAGGCGCTTGTTATCACCATTTTCAGACTTTACGTCAGAGTCTTCATTGCCAAACCCCTCTAAAGCTATGGAGGATTCGTCCCGGTTCTCCCCCTTGGGAGGGTCTTCGTGGGCACTTCTTGTATAGTGGGAGCTACCTCCTACCGCTAAGCGAGGTTGCCCGCTAGAAGCTTCTGGTCCGGTCGGGTGGCCATGCTCCCGAGGTGGAATGTCGAAGGAAGACTTCATCTGTCAAGGTCGATAGTTTGTAGGTCGATCTGAAGCTAGGGGCATGGGCCAGAGCCTGTCGCAGACTGATACTGGAGGTGGAAGGCAAAATAGGTCAAAGACGGGTATCCTGGTACCATGCCGATTGGTATCTCTCCTAGCATCTAGCACTGCAGGCTGGGGGATGTTACCCTCCATGACCATCCAGGGGTGAATATTCTCGAGGAAGGCTGCAGGTGCTGGAGCGGGGTTGCAATTCTTTTCCCCCTTCTTTTGCTTCTGACCCTTTCGGGTTGAAGCGACAGATTTGTGCCCTGACGGATCGGGCTACCCTTGAGAAGATCAGAGTCTTATCTAAATATGCTGCAAATAATAAGATTCACGGGCTTTCTTTAAAGGGTGTGGAAACTTCCCATAGACGGCGCCAAAAAGGTGTTAACGGGAAAATTCACTCAGGGAGCAGAATTCAAATTAACACCCTTAACCACTACCGGTAGGTGGCAGCGGGGTAGGTACCTTCGATACCGCGATTTCCCTTACAAGGCAATAGAAAATCGATCTTTAAACAAGAGAAATCTTTGAAAAAATGGTATATGTGGAGATAATGCGAATGATACTATTTTATTAATCACTAGATTGTTTATAAGAAGAATGGTTTTGATAACAATACATCACTGTCACTCTCTTCTCTCTCTACAAAGAATGGAGATGGTGAAATCGTACGTGTGAATAAGTGGCTAAAATCCTATCAGTGGTGGTTCTAAACCTCCCACTGACTTCAGACAACTCAAGAAAAGCATCAAAAGAGATCCTTTCCCACTCTTCGTCCTGCATGGCCGTATTTATAGACCCCAATATTCCTGAGAATCTGGTCGCATTAATGAGGATTATTTGGAGTTCTTCTTTAGGTGTTGAAAGACATTGAATGAGGCTAAAGGCACGAGATTTGATCCCTCCAATTACTGTTGTATTTAAACTCTCATTTGGTTAACCGTTTGGTTTCATTTATGGCGCTTTAAATGGCAAAGAAGTCAACTTTTCTCTCTTACATTACTTGGAAGGAGAAACCGACTCTATATCCTGGTGGCGCGGTGCACTAGTTTACCGATCTTCTTTTACTGGCAGTGTCGCTTGTTCTATTCTATGTCTCGGGAGGGGTGGTACATCGATGTATCGGTCTTCTCTTGATGGGACAAGGTCTGTTCTCGACGGAGTGCTGGTATCATCGTGGCAACACTCTTCCTGTTTGGTGGGCAAGACACTTATCTTGGCTTGATTCTGGGCTGATG
This sequence comes from Dipteronia sinensis, assembly GCA_033220585.1. Taxonomy (NCBI): domain Eukaryota; kingdom Viridiplantae; phylum Streptophyta; class Magnoliopsida; order Sapindales; family Sapindaceae; genus Dipteronia; species Dipteronia sinensis. The sequence continues at coordinate 20,071,166 of CM065638.1, read as the reverse complement.
CCGAGGTACTTGGGTACTGGTAGACGTCGCAGTACCTAGGTGCCAGGTAGGAGGTACCAAGTTCATGCAAGGTACTGGGTACTTGGTATTGCGGTACCCACTGCCCTTGATATCAGGAGTAATGGCACAGCGTGGTACCTGTCCTTCTTGAGTCGCGGTTCTCGTACTTTATCTGGTACCAGGTAAACAAGGCAGTTACGGTTCTGGTCCTACCAGGTATCGAATCCTCTTGGATCGCGATATCGATGCTTTCGAGTACTGGAGAGCTGGGAATGATTCCTACCAGGTAGTAACTTGGTGGAAAATTCTCTTTTGGACCCCTACCAAAAAAGGTTGTTAACAGAAGTCTTGGCTAGAGTCAGGAGGACTTGGATAGCTGAGCATTGGAAGTCTTGCCTAGGATCAGAGTGATACAGATAGCTAAGCGTGGAAGTCTTATTTAGAGTCGGGAGGACTAGGATAGACAAGCAAGAAATCTTCCTAGAGACGTGAGGTCTTGGATAGGAAGTCGGCATAGTAAGTTCACTAGGCCCGAGGGTAAAACAGATGTAGATAGCTTGGAGAGTGAATCTTGTGTTGATTTCCTCTTGAGTGTGTATCTCCTATTTGTCATAGTGTTTTACATTTTGTCGGTGGTTGTGGTATCAATCTGTTGATGTTTCCTCATTTAGAGGTTTTACCACATAAAAATCTCTTGTGTTGATTTTTACATTTTAAGTTTCTTTACTTACTTTAACTCGTACTGTTTTAACACTTACTTGATTGAATTTACTTTAACTTGTTAAAGCAATTTACTTGTTAAAGGCTCTAAGTGTGCTTAACTTGGTTGTGAAAAAGAAGTGTAAGAATTTGAGAATATAACTATTCACCCCCCCTCTAGGTATATCTTACACTGTAAGTGGTTAAGGGAATTTCAACCACTGAGCCTTGCAGTGGTGCTGATGCTCTAGAGGCTTGCTTATGAATGTAGGAGGCCATAACAAATATAGGAAGCCTTGTGCTCTCCTTGAACGGATCGAGACTTCAGTGGCTCACTATGGAGTTGGGTGGCCAGGTACAAACGGAGAGGAGCCACCGGTATGATACGGGTCCAAAGGCATGCTCGGGATCTTAAAAGTCCCCAACAATTGAAATGAGGCTCTGGACCCTTCTCGAATGAATCGGGACCGCAGTGGCTCACTTGGTCGTTAATTGGCCATGGATAAGGAATGAGGAGCCACTGGACCTTGCAGTGGTGTTGCTGCTCCAGAGGCTTGCTTAGGCATGTAGGAGGCCTCAGCAAATGTGGGAAGCCTCTGGGCTCTCCTCGAACGGATCAGGACTTCGGTGGCTCACTAAGGCGTTGAATGACCCGATACATAAGAAGAGGAGTCACATCCATGATACTTGTCTAGAGGCACGCTCGGGATCCCTTCAGCAATTGATATAAGGCTCTAGACCCTCCTCGAATAGATCAAAACCACAGTGGCTCAACTTGGGCGTTGACTGACCCGGTACAAGGAGTGAGGAGCCATTGGGCCTTGCAACGGTGCTGATGCTCCAGAGGCTTGCTTGGACATGTAAGAGGCCTCAGCAAATGTAGGAAGCATGTGGGCTCTCCTCGAACAGATTGAGACTTCGGTGGCTCACTAGGGCATTGGTGGCCCGGTACAAACGGAGAGGAACCACAGGCAAGATACTGGTCAAAAGGCATGCTCAGGATCCTAGAAGTCCTCAGCAATTGAAATGAGGCTCTGGACCCTCATTGAATGAATTAGGACCGCAGTGGCTTACTTAGGCGTTGACCGCCCCGGTACAAGGAGTGAGGAGCCACTAGGCCCTACAGCGGTGTTGCTGCTCCAAAAGCTTGCTTAGGCATGTAGGAGGCCTCAGTAACTGTAGGAAGACTCTGGGCTCTCCTCAAACGGATCTGGACTTCAGTGGTTTACTAGTGGTTGAATGGCCCGATACATAAAGAAAAGAGCCACCGGCATGATACTGGTCCAGAGGCATGCTTGGGATCCTAGAAGTCCCCAGCAATTGAAATGAGGCTTTAGACCCTCCTCGAATGGATCGGAATCACAATGGCTCACTTGAGCTTTGACCGGCCCAGTGGCTCCTTAGTAAGAGGAGTAAGGAGCCACTGGGCTTTGCAGCGGTGCTGCTGCTCCAGAGGCTTGCTTAAGCATGTAAGAGGCCTCAGCAAATGTAGGAAGTCTTTTGGTTCTCCTCGAACAGATTGAGACTTTGGTGGCTCACAAGGGCGTTGGGTGGCCCGGTACAAACGGAGAAGAGCCACAGGCATGATACTTGTCCAGAGGCATGCTCGGGGTCTTAGAAGTCCCTAGTAATTGAAATGAGGCTCTGGACCCTCCTCGAACGAATCGAGATCGCAGTGGCTCACTTTGGCATTGACCGGCCCGGTACAAGGAGTAAGGAGCCATTGAGCCTTGCAGCGGTGTTGCTGCTCCAGAGGCTTGCATGTAAGAGGCCTCATCAAATGTGGGAAGTCTCTGGGATCTCCTCAAACGGATCGGGACCTAGGTGGCTCGCTAGGGGGTAGAATGGCCTGGTACACAAGTAGAGGAGCCACCGGTATGATGCTGGTCCAGAAGCATGCTTGGGATCCTAGAAGTCCCCATCAACTGAATGAGGCTCTGGACCTTCATGGAAAGAATCGGAACCACAATGGCTCACCCGGTACAAAAAGTGAGGAGCCACTGGTCTTGCTAGGTTACTGCTGCTCCAGAGGCTTGCTTAGGCATGTAGAAGGCCTCAGCAAATGTGGGAAGACTCTGGGTTGTCCTCCAATAATCAGAACTTCGGTGGCTCACTAAAGTTTTGAAGGGCCCGATACAAATGGAGAGGAGCCACCAGCATGATACTAGTCCAGTGGCATGCTTGGGATCCTAGAAGTCCCTTGCAACTGAAATGAGGCTTTGGACCCTCCTAGAAAGAATCATGACAGCAGTGGCTTACTCAGGCGATGAGTGGCCCGGTACAAGAAGTGAGAAGCCATTGGTCCTGCAACGATGTTGCTGCTCCAAAGGCTCACTTTGAAATGTAAGAGGCCTCGGCAAATGTGGGAAGCCTCTGGGCTCTCCCCAAACGGATCGGGACTTCGGTGGCTCACTAGATCATTGAGTGACCCGATACACAAGGAGAGGAGACACTGGTATAATACTGGTTTAGAGGCTTGCCTAGGATCCTAGAAGTCCCCAGCAACTGAAATGAGGCTCTGGACCCTCCTGGAAATAATCGAAACCGCAGTGGTTAACTTGGTAGTTGAGTGGCTCGGTATAAAAAGTGAGGAGCCACTGGGCCTCTACCGCTCGTGTTGATGGGCTCTCCCTAAATGGATCGGGACTTCGGTGGCTCACTAGAGCATTGAGTAGCCCGATACACAAGGAGAGGAGACACTGGTATTATACGTGTCCAGAGGCTTGCCTAGGATCCTAGAAGTCCCCAGCAACTAAAATGAGGTTCTGGACCCTCATGGAAATAATCGGAATTGCAGTGGCTCACTTGGTCGTTGAATGGCTCGGTACAAAAAGTGAGGAGCCACTGGGCCTCTACCGCACGTGCTGCTCCTACGATCATACGGTTAAATTGGCTTCTAGGGTACATGTGTTGACCTGCTGTTAGGAAAAACAAGCGGTGGAAGCGAAAAATTGGGTGGTATATTTAAAAAAAAAAATTCCTTTAAAAGAAAGAACCTTAACCCTAGATTAATTGACATATAATTAAAAGTATCGTACCTTTTTCACGTGACAATTGATATTGCGTCGATTTGAATCCGCTTGCTTCGAATTAAATCCGCAAGATCTTCCAATCCAATCACGAACGTGAATCACCTAGGAAAGTGAGCTCCCTTTCTTTGAATTGTAAACCTGAGGATGGAAACAAAAATCTTTTTCTTTTTTTTAGTCACAATAATCCTCGTAGAGAAAATAAAGAACGTTTGGTCACTTGTGAATTCTCAATCTTTTAATCGAAAACTCGCATGAACCCTAATTCGATCTTGTACATTAAGCCTTTTGATGTAAAAGCTTCTAATGTACTATCGAAAATAAAATGCTCCTTATTCTTCTTCTCTATGGCCGAATTCTACACCCTTTTCTTGAGTTGTAAGTTTTCTTTTTTTATTATTAAAAAGCAAGAGAATAAAAATTCTTTCTTTCAAAAAAAAACTTTTTTTTAACTCACACTATTAATTCCGAATTTAATAATAATATATATATATGGTGGCCAAAATTCTCACTCAAGTAGGATTTCAACCTTGTAGTCAAATCCTCACACAGGTAGGATTTCTACCATGTAGTCAAATCCTCACACAAGTAGGATTACTTCTTCTCCAAATCTCCTATCAATTTTGAGTTTAAACCTTATTCCAACTCATGAGTGTATTATCCAATAATAAATTATTGAATATTAAAATTGTGACTATATCAAAAACTTCCTAATTTGACTAGATAAATAAAATACTTTTATTTATCTACTTATCAAATATAGTCTTTGATATTTACCATACTACCAACAATAGTATGACACTAAGAGTCCTACTCCTAGTTACAAAAAGATTTTAACTTTTAATCAAACAATGAATTAATTAATTAATTAATTTCCATTTGATTAATTAATAAAATAAAGCAATATATTATACTACTTAATTAGCCTTGCCGCCCAAGTATATACTTCTGCACTATATTTTTTTTCCATTTTATTTAATCCGTTAAACTTTAATAAAGGGTCCACATGTGAACTAGGCTCATTCTTACTATAAAAGAAACAAGTCCACATGTCTTAAATTAATACATTAATATAATTTAGTAGCCCATTTATTTAAAATATGCAAATTATATTATTAATGTATTAATGGAATGCTGAACACACCCCATTGGGGCCACCGTAGGATTCCTACATCCTTGGCCACCCATTCCAAGCCTTTTTGAAGAGTTACCGCATGTCTTGATCACATAATACCGCACCTCTCCAAAACTTTTGGATTCCGAAATCCAAAAACAATTCTAGATGGACCCAGAATTTGTTCGGTAGAATACATCAAGTGATCCATTCAAGTTCGTACGGATTGGGGATCTTGGCGGACTATCTAATTTAAGCTTCAATAGATATAACCTAATCACAATCAACAAATGATTCACTTAGGTCCGATCTATTAATTTTAGCTCATTCCACTAAAGAGCTAAAATTGAACTCTTAAATAAAGATAGAATAAGATAATATTTCCTATTCGTACCCTAAACAATCTTATTGGAGATAGTGTATCCTCGTGAAGAATATCAGTAATCGCCAAGAGCTCATAGACCGCCTATAGCTATCCTAGTTACCATATTTACTCATATGACCACATTTTGAACTTGGATATTTTGACTTGTCTAGAAACCATGTTTTAATAGACACTATTGAAAACTTAACGTTAAGATTTAATAGCAAATACCTCAAAACATCCATATGATGATATTCTACTCACATTTAATAAATGGAGCCACGATATCCATATCTATAAATGAAGTCCTCCATCGATTAACAAATGAATACCACCAAACTATCGAGGATAGACTATGTTATATAATCGTACTCATTGATAACTCAAATGATAACACTTGTAACCATAAGTCCATCATTTATCTCAGGATTGAGATAGACTCTCTGATTGCCCTCAAGCGAAAACTTTTATCCATTGACGGTTCTAGATAAAGTTTTTCACTGTGATCCTATTCAATGCACATAGTGCAATAGATTCTTTTGCCCAAAGACACTACACTTTGATGATTTTAGACTCATCATATTACATTTGATCCCACTCAAATGCTAGCAAAAGAATCTACAACTTTAACAAGGTAAAGGCACCCAACCTTTATCTTAAGTTGTGAACATTGTTCAAGACTAACTAAAGAATTGTGTCTACCTCATACATATCCAGATGTATGAACAATTCTTCTCTCATAGTCTTTTAACCTTATGATTATTTACTTTTGACAATTATAATAATTAAACTATAAATGCTATAAGATTTGTTAAACTAGAAATCACTTGTTATTATGAAAAGATTGTCAAATACATCATTACACTCTTGCAATTGAGCATAATCCTAACAATCTCCCACTTGCGTTATAGCAAGTGTGTCATATCTCTCATTTTTATGTTCTCTGAGTGCCCTTCAAAACTCTTCTGTGGTAGAGCCTTTGTAAAGGGATCCGCTAGGTTTTCTGCTCAAGCGATCTTGGTAATCGTCACGTCACCCCTATGCACAATTTCCCTCAGGAGGTGATACTTTCTTTCAATGTGTTTCCCTCTCTTATGACTTCTTGGTTCTCTCGAATTAGCCACTGCTCTACTGTTGTCACAGTAGATATTGATCTTGTTAATGAAAAAATTCACTCAGGGTGAAAACTCAGTTAACACCCTCACCCACTACCTGTAGCAGCAGCGGGGTAGGTACCTTCGGTACCGAGGCCCCTCTTTTAGTATGGTCGAGGTTGACAGACCAAAGAATGGATAGAGAACACAAAGGGACCGGGAGATGTAAAACGAATACTGTTTTATTTAATCAATTACTACGATAGGTTTACAATATGAATACATACATATCTCTCACTCCTTTCACTCTTTTACAAAGGATGGAGATGGAGAAAACGTCCGTGTCGATAAGTGGATATTTTTCCTCCAGTGATTGTCAATGGATTCTCACTGGCTTCCGGGAATCTCCCGAGATCTCTCTCTCATTCTGGTGATAAAGAATACTCGAAGAAGTCTCTCTTTGCTTTACCTTTCAATGCCGTATATATAGTTCTCCCCTAATCTCCTCAAAATCCGGTTGTTTTTAATGAAGATTATAGAGAGTCCTATTTTAAGCATTGAAAGGCATTTGCATGGAGCTGAAGGCGTGGGATTAGATCCCGTTAATCAATGGCGAATTCAAATTATGATTCGATCGACCATAGGGTCATTAATGGCGCTTTATTTTGGCGATGGAGTCAACTTTCCTTCTTCGTGGAGCTTGGAGGGAGATTCTGATCGTGAGTTCTGATGGAGGGTAGCGCTGACACCTCATTTTGATGAGCTTGTTCTGCTTCCTGCTGGAATGGTGCTTGTGTCTTCATGTTCCCTATCGTATTTCCTGGGAGGTAAGGTACTTGCCTTGGAGGAGCTCCAGATGATCATACTGAGTATCAGGCGGGAGTCGAGGTAACACCAAGGTGGATATCGAGGTAGAACCGAGGTTGGTATGGAGATACCTGGTACCTTGATCGACGTCGAGATGCTTGTGGGGTGCTGGTCGTGCGAGTTATCATCGTGCTAATCTTGAGCTGGTATCAGGAGCTTCAGTAGGGCGGGGTACATACTTGTGGGGATTATATCCTATCTAGATAGATAGGTAGTTGAGGTCCTGACCTTATCAAGTATCAGCTCCATCTAGGTAGTGATATCAATCTCACTGGTTATCTTAAATATCAGGATTATTTTTCCTAGGTAGATTCTTGTTGGAAAATTCTCCTTTGGTCCCTTGCCAGAAAAAAACTGTTAACAAAAGTCCCCTCTGACTTGAACACCGGTATCAGGTTGGGGTTGGAGTCAGGATAGATAGCGCTTGGAGAATTTTTCGTAACGTCTCATATGAGGGAATCTCCTCTTTACAGGCTGATTTAAATTCCACGTGGCTGATCAGGGTAAGCCGAATTCAGAAAGGAAAATATTTTGGGGACGCACGTTTCTCGAAACCGATCCCTCCACATCACCGATTTTACCGCGACATTAATTACTTTTTCTGACCGTTACAAGTAATCATCTCTTTATAAACTCTGGTGCCTTCGCAAGTGATTCGTATCAAGCAAATTTCCTGATTGAGATTTTCTAGCAAAGAGAAAACCTAGCCTCAACCTTCAACTTCCCTCTTTTCGTTAGAAATCAAAACTCTGAAACTGTTACTATGTCTTCACCTGGTGGCGATAGCATTGAGAAACTCTTCGACGGCGAGGCGGTGGCTAGCGGGAGCCTCGCACCTAGAAAAAGGGCACGCGAATAGCAGCGACAGTGGGCACGACGTTCCCATTCAACGTCGCCGTTCCAACCAGAATGTCACAATCGGGACGGGCTTCTCGAATAATCCTGAGACTCCGGTTGATGTCGACCAGGAGTTGAGTGAAGAAACATGTGCCATCGGGGTTTGTGGGAGCCAGGCCAGTGAAGTTACTGACACCGCTGGAAGGGTACTGGCCCTTCCATATGAGTATAGATGTGTCATTCCTTCTACTAGTACTCCGGAAACCATTAAACGTATACGGAGAGGTTTCAATATCCCCAAAGAGATCACTATTGCTTTCCCTCAACGGGAGTATGATATGTATTCTCCCTCTGCCGGCGAGGTCCCGATTCATACGGCAGCCTTTGATTGTGGAGTCAGGCTACCCCTCCACCCCACCTTACGTAGGGCGCTACATGCCTTACAGTTAGCTCCCCTCCAGCTGAGACCAGGATATTGGAGGCATTTGGTGGGGTTCCTCGTGTTGTGGAGGGAGCAATGCCAGAAGGATAACATCGATCGGGAACCAGGTCCAGATGAGATTGGATATGTGTTCCTGATTGCCGCTAATGCCCCATGTCTAAAGGGGCAATTCTACGCTCGAGCCAAAAACAGCTTGCAATTTGTGGTACCGGGGGCCATGAAAAAGGATACCTCTTGGAAGGAGGAATGAGTCATCCTCAGAGGTGAATGGGGAAGCTCGGTTCATATCGGAGGGTCTGAGTTCTGAGTTCCCACCATTTTCAGTGGCAAGCCCATGTTGGAGAAGAGCCAGTTATCTGGAGAATTGGAGAAAATCTTACGGGCTATCATGGCCTGTCATTATATTAACACGAAATTTTCCATCACGGAGGCCTTTGAGGCAAAGAGGGTGGATCACTACCTTCGCATTTCTGGAGCTTCTCCAAGTAGAAAACTTTTCTGACTTTGCTCCTATTAACTTGTTTTATTGATTCTGCGAATATTGACTCTGGCTATCTTTGTAGTTTCGACAGTATCTCTATCGGTTTCTGAGATGGAGACCTACCAAGCCGGCGGTACCGTTGATTCTCCTCCGTCTTCCCCTATCAGGATTCCAATCAGTTCTGGTCTCGATGCAGGGGTTGGAGTACCTACTGGCTCTGATAAGACCTTGATCAGGGTATCAGGATCACTTGATCCCTCTCTTCCTACCTTGGCTAGGTCGCTGGAGGCTTTTACAGCCAGATTGGGGAGGAATCGAGGTGCTTCCAGCCGGGTGCAAGATGTTTCACCTCTCAGACCAGTCAATGTTGCAGCTGCCATTAATGCTGGTGCCTCCGCTCCTTTTGCTTCTCCCGTTATGGCAACTGGTCAGCCTAAACCGGCCAAGAAAAGTTCCGACTTTGCTATGAAGAAGAGGGTGATACCTCGAGATAAAGCGCGGTCGAACTTGAAGGACAGCAGCTAGGATAAAGTTCTAGCCCACTTCGTGGCTTCCTGCTCATGTGGGGGTCTAGATGTCATGACCGCCATGCCGACTGAGCTTCTAATTAGAAGGGGATCTGCCCTTCTGGCTGAGGTAAGCTGTCTTACTGAAATCCTCTATCCGAGTAAAAGGTTAAGGATATTCTGACAAGTGAATTTTTTTTTGTCAGGCTTTTAAGTTCAATGTAGCCATGAGCAAACAGGTCGGGCTTTTTGGAGCAAATCAGGGGTGCTACAGCGGAGCTGGAGAGGTCTAAAGAGGAGCTTGCTAAGGCTGCTCATGGAATGGAAGTTCTGAACCAGTCGCTAGCAAATACCCAAAAAGAAGCTGACGAAGCGAAGGTTGACAGAGAGAGGATGCAGCATGCTCTGGATATGGAGAAGCTCAGGTCCCTCCGCCGCAAGGAAGAAAGGGATATTGGGAAGGAGAGAATAGTGGAGATAGAGAAAGAAGTCCAGCCCCTTTCGGGGTAGCTTGGCCAATCTAGATGCCCAGGTAGATACCGCCTTCGAGGACAATTACTTTTTTGCTTGCTACCAGGTGGCTCTAGCTCTCCCTCCTCCATTAGATCTAGGTGACATCGTGATGGTGTAAAATCGTGTTATAAAATACTCACTCTCAAGTGCATGAATCGTGAAGATTAGCACAGTGACAAGTAAGGATCGTTCCCACGAGGAAAAGAGATTTATTAATTAAAACTAATTCTAATTAAAGTTAAATTAAAGTAACCAAAGATTTGTTGATGATTTAATTAAACTAAAACTAAATTAAATTAAGCTAAGAAAACAATTAAAGAAAATATGGTTGTGATCAAAAGATAGAAAACACTAAGTCATCAATGATCCCCAATTATGAACACTCAATGTATGGAATTAATTTGTAAACAAGATTCAATCAATTCTAGGGTTCATTGTTTGTCTTTAATGCGACTATTACCGTATGGTCATGGGATGAGTCACGTGTTCCCAATTATTATTCACCCTTGGTCTATGGTGTAAACAACAATTAGAAACCCTTTAAGTGCAAGAAATAAGAACCAAATTCTATACTTTGCTTGGCCTATGCTAAAGATAAAATTCATTCATTCAAAAGAGCATTAATCAAGGTTAGGTTTGGTCTATACTCTAACCCTAATTCTCAGATAGTCTTAACCCTAAAATCATGCCAAATAGTTATTCACCATTGGTCTATGGTGTGAATAAATATTAAAACTAATGAGGATCAAGCAATTAAGAACAATGAATAAATCAAGAATTTTAATTGATGAAATAATAATTAATCCATATATGAGCATTCACAAAAGGTTCACATTGATTCCCTAGTTATGGGATTAGTTACACATCATGGAAAAAGAAACAAAAGAGATTGAGTAGAGAAAACCCGAGATGATCATCAAATAGCTCCTCCAATTCTTCTTCGTCTTCTTCTGCAATGGATGGATGGGTCTTAAGGTGATGTGTGGTGATGGAGTGATGGGGGACGGGCCCCTTGGTGCCTTGGGATCTCCCTTGGCTTCTCTCTCGAAATTAGGGTTCACAGGGGTTTAAATAAGCTTTAGATGATAAGCCAAGTCCTTAAACAACAAGGAAATTGGTTCCCTTTTGGAACTCTACCTTTTTGGGATTTAATTCTTTCCTAATCCACTCAAATTGATTACTTATTGAAGGATGATAAGGATTAGGTGTCAACTTGCTTTCCAAGACTCACACTCATGTCCAAGAAGGTAATATTTCCCGTTCCGACAACTTGCAAAATAAATCCCGTCACTATTTACGGAATTATGACTGATCTGACCATCGGATACTAAAATGGGCATAACTTCTTCTCCGAATATCGGAATTGGGATCCGAAAAGTGCGCCGGACACTAGACTTCCGCGGTTTTCCATCCATAGGTGGTAGAACACACAATTCAAACCGAGGAGAGAGATATGGGGCCCGCAATCTGGGTGATCTGCACTGGCCGAAATTCAGCTTTTTGCTCCTTTTCTTCAAAATAACTTTTAACACCTCTTTCATGGAATGTGACCTATAAATGCTCAACAAACACATAAAATACCTAATTTCACCCAAGAACAAAGCACAAATAATAGGAAATGGGGACCTAAACTATGTATAGAAATAGACCGATCACATCGCTGGATGGAACCGCGAAGAGATCATGGCAAAGGCTGCTGAACTAGCTAGGGCAGCGCCTTTGAATGTGGTTGGACCCTCCTAGGTTGCTGGAACCAGTGGAGTGCTTGGAGGGGGAGACTTGAGTTCTATCTCTCTTCTTCCAACAAGTAATACTGGGGCAACTCCCAGCTTGAAGGATCTTGAGGCTGATGTGGCTTAGGATGGAGGAAAGGTTCCTACCTCTTCTGGTCCACCAGTAAAAACTGTCAAGGATGTAGGATATCGGCCTGCTACTGATGATGGAGAAGATGTCCTGCCTATCTCATCATCTGACCCTGCCTAGGAAAAAGAAGGTCAGGCTGCTCTGATCGAGGAAGTTGGAGAGGAGCTTCAAGGAGATCCATCTCCAATGGAAATTCTGGTTGCTGTAGGTGCCCAGGAAGTAGGTGGGGCTCCATCCAGTATTGAAGAAGGAGAAAACATAACTCGTGGAGCTGGCGAGGAGACGGCCACTCAGAAGCAGGAGGATGCTTGATCCAGCTTGATCCCTTATTAAGTAGCATCTAGATAATGTTATCTTCTTGTAGCCCGTGATCAGGGAATGGGCTCCCCGGTTTTAGTAATGAGAACTTCTTTGTTTATCTTGACTTCATGCGTGTGTGGTTTATCACATCCCAGGTTGAAATGCTTGTTCTGGGATGATTCTTAGTACCCAGGTGGGAATTTGGTGATCCGGGAGTTAATACCGCAAATGGTCAGGGAAAGGTACTGTTAACGGATAAATTCACTCGGGATGAAAATCTCAGTTAACACCCTCACCCACTACTGGTAGCAGTAGCGGGGTAGGTACCTTTGGTACCGGGGTCCCTCTTTCAGTATGATCGAGGTCGACAGACCAAAGAATGGATAGAAAACACAAAGGGACCGAGAGATGTAAAATGAATACTATTTTATTTAGTCAATTATTACGATAGGTTTACAATATGAATACGTACATATCTCTCACTCTTTTCACTCTTTTACACAGGATGGAGATGGAGAAAATGTATGTGTCGATAAGTGGATATTTTTCCTCTAGTGATTGTCAATGGACTCTCACTGGCTTCCCGGAATCTCTCGGGATCTCTCTCTCGTTCTGGTGATCAAGAATACTCCAAAAAAGTCCTCCCTGCTTTCCCTTCAATGCCGTATATATAGTACTCCCCTAATCTTCTCAAAATCCAGTAGTTTTTAATGAAGATTATAGAGAGTCTTATTTTAAGCTTTGAAAGGCATTTGCGTGGAGCTGAAAGAGCGGGATTAGATCCCGTTAATCAATGTCAAATTCAAATTATGATTCGATCGACCATAAGGTCTATAATGGTGCTTTATTTTGGTGATGGAGTCAACTTTCTTTCTTCGTGGAGCTTGATGGCGATGGAAATCGACTTTCCTTCTTCGTGGAGCTTGAAGGGAAATTCTGACTTGGAGTCCTGACGGAGGGTAGTACTGGTACCTTATTTTGATGAGCTTGTTCTGCCTCCTGCTGGAATAGTGCCTGTGTCTTCGTGTACCCTATCATATTGCATGGGGGGTGGGATACTTGCCTTGAAGGAGCTCTGGATAGGCATACTAAGTACCAGGCAGGAATCAGGGTGGCACCAAGGCAGACATCGAGGTAGAACCGAGGTAGGTATCGAGGTACCTGGCACCTTGGTACCTTGATCAATGTCGAGATGCTTGCGGGGTTCTGGGCGTGCAAGCTATCATCGTACTGATCTTGAACTGGTATCAGGAACTTCAGTAGGGCGAGATACATGCTTTCGGAGCTGGTATCCTATCTAGATAGATGGATAGTCGAGGTTCCAACCTCGTCTGATACCGACTCCTTCTAGGTGAAGGTACCGATCTCGCAGGTCTCTTGGAGTATTTGTATGAATCTTCCTAGATAGATCTCTGTTTGGATAATTCTCCTTTGGTCCCTTGCCGGAGAAATCTGTTAATAGAAGTCCCCCCTGACTTGAACACCGGTATCAGGTTAGAGTTGGAGTCAGGATAGATAGCGCTTGGAGAATTTTTCATAACGTCTCATAGGAGGGAATCTTCTCTTTGCACGCTGATTTAAATTCCATGTGGCCGATCAGGGTAAGCCGAATTCAAAAAGGAAAATATTTTGGGGGTGCATGTTTCTCGAAACAGATCCCTCCACGTCGCTGATTTTACCGCGACATTAATTACTTTTTCTGCCCGTTACAAGTAATCATCTCTATATAAACTCTGGTGCCTTCGCAAGTAATTCGTATCAAGAAAATTTTCCTAATTAAGATTTTCCAGCAAGAAGAAAACCTAGCTTCAACCTTCAACTTCCCCCCTTTTCTCTAGGAATCACTCTCTGAGCTGTCATTATTACTTCACCTGGTGGCAATAGCATTGAACAACTCTTCAATGGCGACGCGGTGGCCGGTGGGAGCCTTGCCCCCAGAAAAAGGGCTCGTGATAGCAGTGACAGTAGGGATGACGTTCCCTTTCAACGTCGTCGTTCCAATCAAAACATCGCAATCGGGACAGGCTTCTTGAACAATCTTGAGACTCCGGTTGATGTCAACCAGCAGTCGAGTGAAGAAGTAGGCGCCGTCAAGATTAGTGGGAGCCGGGCCGGTGAAGTTACTGACATCGCTGGAAGGGTACTGGCCCTTCCATATGAGTATAGATGTGTCCCTCCTTCTACTAGTACTCCGGAAACCATTAAACGTTTACGGAGAGATTTCAATATCCCCAAATAGATCACTATCGATTTCCCTCCACGGGAGTATGATATGTATTCTCCCTCTGCCGGCGAGGTCCCGGTTCATACTGCAGCCTTCAATTGTGGAGTCAGGCTACCCCTCCACCCCACCTTACGTAGGGCGCTACATGCCTTACATTCAGCTCCCCTCCAGTTGACACCAGAATTTTGAAGGCATTCGGTGGGGTTCCTCGTTTCGTGGAGGGAGCAATGCCAGAAGGATAACATCAATTAAAAACCAAGTCCGGATGAGATTGGATATATGTTTCAGATTACCGCTAATGCCCCAGGTTCAAAGGGGCAATTCTACGATCGCGCCAAAAACAGCTTGCAATTTATGGTACCGGGGGCTACAAAAAAGGATACCTCCTGGAAGGAAGAATGGGTCATCCTCGGAGGTGAATGGGGAAGCTTGGTTCATATCGGAGGGTCTGAGTTCCGAGTTCCCACTATTTTCAGTGGCAAGCCCGCGTTGGAGAAGAGCAAGTTATCTGGAGAATCAGAGAAAATCTTACGGGCTATCATGGCCCGTCATTATATTAACACGAAATTTCCCATCACAGGAGGCCTTCGAGTCAAAGAGGGTGGATCACTACCTTCGCGTTTTTGGAGCTTCTCCAGGTAGAAAACTTTTCTGACTTTGCTCTTATTATCTTGTTTTATTGATTCCGTGAATATTGACTCTGGCTATCTCTGTAGTTTCAGCAGTATCTCCATCGGTTCCTGAGGTGGAGACCCACCAAGTGAGCGGTTTCGTTGATTCTCAGCTGACGAGGCGAAGGTTGACAGGGATAGGATGCAGCATGTTCTGGATATGGAGAAACTCAGGTCCCTCCGCCGCAAGGAGGAGAGGGATGTTGCGAATGAGAGAATAGTGGAGTTGGAGAAAGAAGTCCTGTCCCTTCGGGGCAGCGTGACCACCCTAGATTCCCAGGTAGACACCGCCTTCGGGGATGGTTACGTTTTTGCTGGTTACCAGGTGGCCCTAGCACTCCTTCCTCCGTTTGATCTAAGTGGCATCGTTGGGTGGAACCGGGAGGAGATCATGGCAAAGGCTACTGAGTTAGCTAGGGCAGAACCTTCTGATATGGTTGGGCCCTCCCAGGTTGTTGGGGATAGTGGAGTAGTAGGAGGACCGGACCAGGGCTCTATCTCCCTTCTTCCACCAAGCAATGCTGGATCAGCTCCAAATCTGAAGGATCCTGAGGTTGGTGTGGTTCAGGATGGAGGAGGGTTTTCTGCCTCCTTTGCTCCTCCAGTAGAGTCTGGCAAGGAGGTAGGAGATCGGCCTGCTACTAATGATGGAGAAGCTGTCCTGCCTGTTTCATCATCTGACCCTGCCCAGGAAAAGGAAGGTCGGGCTGCTCTGATTGAGGAAGTTGGAGAGGAGCTTCAAGGAGATCCATCTCCAATGGAAATTCTGGTTGTTGTAGGTGCCTAGGAAACAGGCGGGGCTCCATCCAGTATTAAAGAAGGAGAAACCATAACTGGTGGAGCTGGCGAGGAGACGGTCACTCAAGAGCAGGAGGATGCTTGATCCAGCTTGATCCCTTATTTAGTAGCACCTAGATAATGTTATCTTCTTGTGGCCCTATGATCGGGGGATAGGCTCTCTGGTTTTAGTAATGAGAACTTCTTTATTTTTCTTGACTTCATGCGTGTGTAGTTTATCACATCCCAAGTTGAAATGCTTGTTCCGGGATGATTCTTAGTACCCAAGTGGGAATTTGGTGATCCGGGAGTTAATACCGCCAATTGTCTGGGAAAGGTAACAAGACCTCAACCGGTTATAGATCGGGGCACTTCATTTTTTATGGGTTTCCATGTAGGCATTATTGGTTCGAATTTTGTATTCAACTGCCCTTCCAGCTGTCGATCCAGGATAGGTTCGATTATCCCAATCATTAAGCCTCGGGGGGAAAGCACACTTCGCAAGGCTTCCCTTTCCCATGTATCGAATGTTGTGTACATAAATGAATTTATCCTCTCATTCTCGATATTCGATCTTTCCCTCTATAAATACCCCTTATATGTTAGGTGGGTCTTCAAACAAATCCCTTTTTCCTTTGTAGCAGGCAGTCTCCATAGGTTGACCGATGGTCGTCGTATCACCTAACATTGTGGGAGGAGGAGGAGATGTCGGCTCTGTGACTTGCAGGATGCTTGGTATTGTGGAAGGAGCTGTGCTCGGTGGATTTAATTACCAGAGGAACAGAAAAAGTAGAGATTCCCAAGATCAGGATGAATGGTGGGCTCTGATGCTGCGGCCTTGCCAATGGTGTAGGCATTACCCGGTCGAGCCGCGGCATCGTGCCCCGTTGCATCTTGGACATGGGGGAAATCCTTTTTGCCTTCTTATTCTTACTGATCCCAACACGGCTTTTGCTCCTACCTCCGGGGTTCGTGGCAGCATTGTCAATATAGATTCTGATTGAGATCAATGTTGCTAGGTAGGCAGATCTAGTAAGTAGGTGAGAAGTTAGAGAGGGAACTGGCTGTTTCAGACCTCAAGTTTATTTTCTTGTCACTTTCTTTCTTGTATCTTGTATGTAGCTTAAAATAAGGGCAGGGTTCCCTGATTTGATCAATGAAAAGAAAAACTCATTTACATCTATATATGTCGATTTAATTTAGTCACACGCTTCCGATTGTAGCATAAACTCGGGCAAGAGTCCCCAACACAAACTTGACTTAATCAAAACTTGGTAACTCATAAAACCTGATGAGAATAAAGTAGTTGATCGGTACCATGGTACCTCGCACTCTAGTTCTGAGAGTCTTGGCAGTATGGCGAGTAGTCTGGCGAAACTAGAAACCTTGTCGAATGATTGAGTACCTAGCTTTCCTGTTCATAGAACCTAGGTCTCCAGGGAAGTATTCTGGCGAAACTGGGTACCACGCTCCTTTATTTGTAGGAGCTTTGGTTCCTTGATGAATCAAAAATTTGGTGAATCTCGGTACCTCGCCTTCCTGTTTTAGGAATCTTGGTACTCTGGCAAAAACGGTGGCGGACGAGATACCTCGCATTCCTGTTTGTAGGAATCATGGTACTCTGGCGAAGACAATGGCCGAAAGGGTACTCTCATCCCTATTTATAGGAATCGTGGTATCCTGGCGAAAACAATTGGCGAATAAACATTGGCAGCAAGATCCAGGTAGGCAACTAAGGCCACTTTAGCACCTGGTCTTTCTCGGTGGGGGGTGGTACCCGACCAAGGCCTCGGTCTAGCTGGAAACTATGCTCTTACTATCTAGATCCTTCTTAGCGGGGGGTGGTGCCCGGCCAAGGTCTGATCCATCGGACAACTATGCTCTTACGTACTGGATCCTTCCTAGCGGGGGGTGGTACCCGGCCAGGGCAGCAGGAAGGCCATATGGTCCTTTCTGGTCTTGAGGTGATCCTCCTAGATGGACTGATCCGATCTAGGGTATCAGGAGTGCTATGTAGCTTTCCTGGTTTTATGGCGATCCTCTTGGAGAGATCTATCCGGTCCAGGGCATCAAGAATGCTATGTAGCTCTCCTGGTCTGAAAGCGACAATCATGGGGGATTCAATTGGCGACGTAAAGCAGGTAGATGTAGAAAAATGTAGGCAGGAACAAATGGAGAAAGAAGCCTTCTTTATTGATGATCAAAGAAAAAAGGAATACAAGTACTCACGACTACTAGCATCTTCTAACAGTCGATTAGGAGTAATCCTGGCCGACTTGCCTTGCAGGATTTATGGGTAGAACCTCTTGAGATGATCAGCATTCCAAGTGTGGTCTATTGGATGTCCGACCATATCATTCAACTTGTAGGCCCCACCCTGGATAACCATTTTGATTTGGTAAGGACCTTCCAAATTAGGTGATAGCACTCCGTCCGACCTCTTCCGGGTATTCTGGGTAACCTTTCTGAGCACCATATCCCCTACTTTGAAGCTTCGACTTCTTACTTTCTTGTTAAAGTAACGAGCAATCTGATTCTGGTAAACTACTACTCTTTCGGATATCCTGTCCTGCTTCTCCTCTAGGAGGTCCAGGCTAGCCCTCAGCTTGTCCTCATTTCCAGCGGGGTCAAAATGTTGCACCCGGAAGGAGACTAGCTTGTGCTCTATAGGAAGGACGTCTTCTACCCCGAAAGCTAGCGAGTAGGGGGTTTCTCCGGCAGCGGTCCTTTTGGTGGTGCGATACGCCCATAGTACGTCCGGGAGTTCATCAGCCCATCTTCCTTTCTTCCGCTAAAGTTTTTTCTTGAGGAGCTTCTTGATGGTTTTTTTCGTGGCCTTTACTAGACCATTGGTCTGGGGGTGGGCCACGGACGCGAAGCGGAGTTCAATCCTCAAAGTTCCACAGAATTCCCAGAATCTGGCGTTGTCGAACTGCTTACCCAGATCCGTGATGATGACCATCGGAGTCCAGAATCGGCAAACCATATTTTTCTTGATGAACTCCGTTGTATTCGCTTCAGTAATTCTGGAGAGGGGTTCTGCTTCCACCCACTTGGTGAAATAATCAATAGCCACGATTGCATGCTTCTTCTGACCTGGCGCGGTTGGGAGAGGTCCAATCAGGTCCACTCCCCAGAATGCAAACGGATACGGCGAGCTGATGGTTGATAACTGATCTAGAGGCAGGTGATGCAGGTCGGCCGTTTTCTGACATAGTTCACAAGACTATATGAACTGCCTTGCATCATGGTGCAAGGTCAGCCAGAAGTAACCCATGCGTAGCACCTCATAAGCCAATGCTTCTCCTCCGATATGATTTCCACAGTCTTCGGAGTGCGCTTCCCTCAAGGCCCAATTCGCATCCTCATGATGTAGGCATCTGATCAAAGGTAGTGACCTACCTCCACGGTAAAGATGCATATCTATCAAGCAGTATCGGACTAAGGTTCTCTTGATCTTGCGAGCTTGGTCGGGGTTTTCAGGGAGCTTTTCTAATTGAAGGTACTCCGTGATTGGATCCATCCAACATGGAAATTGCTCTACGGGGTTGACTTCCTTGCCTTCAGAGATGCTTGATACAATGATTACCTGGAGCGGAACTCCTTTCGCCATCGCTTGTCCTCCTATTGGCAGCTATCTTGGCTAGGACGTCAGCTCGATGATTTTGCTGCCTAGGTATCTGCTCGATCCTGAAACCCTTGAAGCGAGGCAATAGCTCTTGTACTTTTTCAAGGTAGGCTACCATGTTATCCTCATTGGCCTGATATAACCCAGTTATTTGGTTGACTACCAATTGCGAATCACATTTGGCAAGGAGGTAATCAGCTCCCAGCTCTACTGTTGTTCTCATCCCTGCCACCAAGGCCTCATACTCAACCTCGTTATTGGTGGTGTTAAACCCGAATCTGAAACAGTGGCAGCATTCGAATTTCTCTAGGTCTGTTAGAAGTACCCCACCTCCACTTTCTGCTTGATTCGATGCTCTATCGGTATACAAGATCCTGACGTTTCGATCGGTGGGCCAATCTACAGGCTCTCGTTCCTTCGGAGGAGCTCGAATCAGGCTCGAGGTAGCACCTTGATCGGGGATCGCACTGAATTCTACCATAAAATCTGCCAAAGCCAGGGCCTTGATGGTAGTCCTGGCTTTGTATTTGATGTCGAACTGGGTAAGCTCGAGGGCCCACAACACGAGTCTTCCCGATACATCAGGCCTTTGTAGAAATTGTCGAAAAGGTTGATTAGTGACTACCACGATGGTGTGAGCAAGGAAATAAGGGCGGAGCTTCCTGGCAGGAGAATGTAGCTCTTTTCTGATTTGGTTAGGGCGCGGCTCACATAGTAGACGGGGCGCTGGGCTCCATCTCTGCATTCTTTCACTAAAGTTCCACTAGCGGCTGTTTCGGACACTGTCAGGTATAACTGTAGTTCTTCTCCTAGTACCGGGCTAGCTAGCATAGGCGGGCTAGCGAAGTACTCTTTTAATGACTGGAAAGCTTGCTCACTGCCTTGGTCCCATTTCATGTTCTTCCCCTGTTTAATTGCCTTGAAGAACGGGATGCACTTGTCAGTGGACCGCGATATGAAACGGTTCAGGGCTGCGGTTCGCCCAGTCAAACCCTGCACTTGTCTGAGTGAAGTGGGAGATTCAAGATCCAATATGGCTTTGATCTTTTCGGGATTAGCTTCAATTCCTCTCTCGTGGACTAAGAATCTGAGAAATTTCCCGACTGTAACCCAGAAGGCGCATTTAGCCAGATTCAGATGCATCTGATTTTCCCTGACTATCTGGAAAGTCTGGTGGAGGTGGTCTTGGTGATGTTCAGCTATCTGAGACTTCATGATCATATCATCGGTATATAACTCCATCGACTTTCCTTTCAGTCCCCTGAATAAGCGGTTGACCAGGCGCTGGTAGGTAGCTCCAGCGTTCTTGAGCCCAAAGGGCATAACTTAGTAGCAGTACAGGCCTTGCCCGGTTATGAAACTGGTCTTATCCTGGTCAGCTGGGTGCATCAGGATCTGGTTGTATCCTGAAAAGGCATCCATAAAGCATAAGAGCTTGTTGCCAGCGGTTGAATCTACCAGTTGGTCGATCTTCGGTATTGGGAAGCTATCCTTCGGGCAGGCGCAGTTGAGATCCGTGTAGTCAACACACATGCGCCACTTCCCGTTTGCTTTGGTTACCATGACTACGTCTTATCCTGATGAATTCTGCCTTTAGTAGTTTGTGTACCTCCTCTTGCACCGCAGCATTTCTTGCCTTGTTGAAATGCCTTCTCTTTTGCTTGACTGGCTTGAAGGTGGGATCCACCGCTAACCTGTGTGATGCTAAGGTAGCGGGTATTCCCGGCATCTCCTCGTGACTCCATGCAAAGATGTTGTAAGGACCTCGATTTTATGATTGGCTTATTTCATGACAAACCACACCACATTGGGGATGATTGTGTAATGGGTAGCTTAGGTCCGTGTTGGCAAGCTATCAAGCAACTCCATGACTTCAAGAGCAAAAGGTATACTCACTTGACTTTGTCTCTTGAAGAGTTTAGGTGCACACACACACTTCATGCATGTTTTGTTTATCTTGCATTTGTGTTCTTTATTGTTTATATGTGTGTGCGTCCTTTTCAAACACACTCACTAGCTTGCATTAGATATCATATCTTACATTGTATCTAAATTGCTAACATGTCTTGCATGTTAAAAGTGCTTCATTTTTTGTGCATTTCACTCTCTTCACACTTGCACAACATTCCTGTAAGATAGGCTTTTTTCTTGAGTGGTAAAAAGGGATTTTTCCCTTTAGCGCGGCCTAGACTGCTTGGCAGGCTATGCTTGCACCGCGGTGCACTGCGCGGTATTCTCCAGTGCGTCATGCGCGGCGTGGACCGCGATCGGTGCACTTGCACGCACAGCGGTCCCAACCGCGGTGTTGTCTAGACGGTTCACTGCTATATGTACCGCGGTCTGGACACTTACCTGTGCCGCGGTCTAGCAAGCGGTTTTGACGGGATTCAGTTTCCCAAGTTCAAAACGATGTAGTTTTAACTAGGGCTTCATATATATTCTTCCTCTTCTCTTCTTGGCCGACCAAGAGCTCAGAAAATCATTTTTAGAGAGAGTTTAGAGCTCCTAGAGAGAGAAAGCTTCAAGAAAGCATCTTTGACTCTCCAAACCCAAAACCCATCTCCATCTTGCATCATTCAACATCATTTGAGCATGGGTCTTCATTGTTACATGACTAGGTAAGCAAGAACTTCTTTGAATATCATTTATTGTTCTTCTTACTCTATATTAGGTATTTATTGCATGATTAAATACCTAGACTCTACTTTATTGCATATTTATGAGTCTTGATAACATGATTGGGTTTGTATTTTGATAGCTTAATTGATTACATCATTTTTGCCTAAAAGCTAGGTTATAAATATTCATGTGTGATTAACTGATAACTAGGTTGAGAAATTGTGTTTTAATCAACTAGTTAATGTTCATAAATATTTGATTGTGTTTGGTTGTGATAGCTTGCATTATTAGGTCATATATGCCTAAATAGCTAATCCATAAATATTCATGTATGCTTAATTGATGATTAGGTTGACTTTGTGCATCTAGTCAAGTTTATGAATGTTTATGTGAATTTAATTGACAATTAGGTTGTTAGAATTTCTCTACAACTAATTGAGACCTCATGTGTGTACATGTAGGCATTATTTGATAACTAGGATGTTGTATTGCGTTATCTACATCTAGTTAAGCATTGTATGTTTGGTCTAACATATATTGTGTTGAGCATTCATTGATTGTTCACTTAGACCCTATACTCTTCTTGAGTCAAAGTCTTGTGGCTTCGGGGTGAAGTTGCACAAGCATTGAAGTCTTGCAACCAAAGGTTGGTTGGCAAGCATTGGTTGCCAAGAGACACTGTAAAAGGTCGGTGGGGTAGATTAGGAGGTGCTCACGCCAAGAGTAGTGTATCGGGGGATACCACTAGGGATTGAACCAAGAGTGGCGAGTGGTAGTGTACATAGTCTGAGGTTATCGAGAGTGAGAGTCCGAGTATCACTTAAGGGTGTAACTTTCTTTTCATATAGTGGATTTCTGTGGCTCAAGTGGCTAGCTTGGCTAGTCCCGTGGTTTTTCCCGTTTGGAGGGTTTCCACGTAAAAATCAAGTGTTCTTTATATTTCCGCACTTTTACTTGATTTTGTATGTTTGATTTAATTGGGTTATATGTTTAATATTGACTAATCGAAAAAGTTGGTAATAATCGGTTAACAACCCATTCACCCCCCCCCCCCCCCCCCCCCTCTAGGTTGTAGACACACGTTAGAGTAGTATTTTCAGATGTCATTATATTCTCGCAGGAGCTTTATCAGAGCCTATTTTACCTTTGTCTCCAATGCAGAAACTATCCTGACAACCTTGGAAGGATCAGTCTCCATGATAGGCACCTCTTCTAACTCTTTTGCAGGAGGGCTACTGGCCCATCCTTTTTCTTCTTCTCCCCTGATTTCTATGTCGGGGGGCTCTAGCGTAGATCCCATTTCAATTGAATTTATTTCACCTTTGAAATCTTCCTTTGAGAACTGGTGATCTTGGTTGATGGTTACCTGCACGCATTGCTTAGCCAGCGCCGCTGGATTGGTAGATACTGCATAACACTTGCGTGCAACCTGTTGATCTCCTCTCACTTCGCCCACCTTGTCTCCTACTGGAAATTTCAGGACGCTATGATATATCGACAAGACTGCTTTGAGAGCAGATAGGTAGGGTCTTCCCAGTATGGCATTGTAGGCGGACGGGGAGTCTACTACAACGAAATTCGTCATCAGGTTCTACTGGAGTGGCGATGTCCCTACTATTACCGGTAGGATCATAGACCCGGTGGGAATCAGTGAGTCTCCTGTGAACCCGTATAATGGGGTAGTAAAGCTATTGTAGCAAAGTCTTTTCAGGTTGAATTGCTCCAAAGCATTTTTGAAGAGGATATCAAAGCTACTACCTGTGTCAATTAAGACACGATGGACCAAGTTGTTGGCTATCTATACAGTGATGACCATAGGGTCATCGTGGGGCTGCACGGTGTTATACACGTCCTCTTCTGTGAAGACGATCTGTGGAGTAGGAGAAAACTGAGGTGGCCCCCTAGTAACTTTGAAAACACTCTGGCTTGCTTCCAATCTAGGGAGCTTTCCTGGCATGGTTCTTTCGAGCATTGTTGGAGATTCCGGCCAGGGTGGGACCTCCGCTGATGGTATTGACAATGTGGATCTTCTCCATCAGATCTTTCCCTTTTGCTTTCCTTCATTCTTTATATGCCTTGATATCAGCCTGGACCTCCTTTACAGTGCGTATATTGTCACGTACCTGTTGGAGAAACTCATCCAAGCAACCTCCCCTAACCAAGGCTTCAATCTGGTTCCGCAGACTATAACACTCTAAGGTATTATGACTTGTATCCTAATGGAAGTCACAATACTTGTAGCGGTTCCGCTAATCAGCTAGTACCTTCATTGGGCCTGGCTTTCTGACCAGTCCCTTGTCGCGGATGGCGAGGTAGATAGTTTCATGAGATGATTTCAAGGGGGTGTAATGGGAGTATCCCCGTTCATCTCCATCGACCCGGACTACTTCCTTAGGTGGAGATGTAGCTCTGGGTGGAGTCCGCCTGACAGGGTACCGGTTCCGTGGGGGCTGGTAGTGCGGCGACCGAAATGTAAACTTGTTGGGAGGTCTGTTCTGACTTTTCTAAACTGGTGCCGGCTTGAGCGCCTCCCTCTTCTGGCGCTTGGCAATTCTCATATCATCATGCTCCATTTTGACTCGGAGTTACAGGTCTATCTCAACCTGCTTTAGGGCTCTGTTGTAGGCTTCTTGGTAGGTCTCCGGGGGATGTTTGGCGAAGGATCTGAACAGCCTGTCTGCCCATATGTTCCTTCTGAAATTGGCCAAAGTCTTTTTTCCCCGAAGACCCCCATCTGGATCACTTCCTTGTGGAACCTCTCTTATTATTAGAGGAAGATGGTTTGGCAACATTTACCTCACCGGTCTTACTTTTGCTGTCCTTAGTCAATGACTATAATGTAGCGAGCTCATTGAGCAATTGTGTGAGACTAAACCTTAACTTGTTCATCCCGTAGTTGTTCTTAAACTGATCGAAACTCTTCGGAAGAGTCGTCAGTATGATGCTCACTTGACTAGGTTTGTCAATGGCCCCGCTATTGACTTCTGTCGTGTTGAAGTAGGACATCATGCTCAGGACATGTTCCCGAACTGATGTACCTTCCTTCATACGAGCTGTTAGGATTATGCTCAATCGCAATAGTGTAATATTGTAATTGACAATCTTTTCATATATATAAAGTGATTTCTGATTCTACAAAATCTTATAGCATTTATAATTATAATTGTCAAGGTAAATAATCATAAGGTCAAAAGACTATGAGATATGAAGAATTGTTTGTACATCCGGATATGTATGAGGTAGACACAATTCTTTAGTTAGTCTTGAATAACGTTCACAACTTAAGTTAAAGGTTGGGCACCTCTATCTTGATAAAGTTGTAGAATTCTTTTACTAGCATTTGAGTGGGATCAAATGAGTTATGATGAGTCTAAAATCATCGAAAGGTTTTCGAGTAAAATAATCTAGTGCACTGGGTGCATTGAACTGGATCACAATGAAATACTTTATCTAGAACCGTCACTAGATATAAGTCTTTTCATTATCGGGACAATCGGAGAGTCTATCTAAATCATGAGATAAATGATGGACTTATGGTTGCAAGTGTTATCATTTGAGCTATCAATGAGTACGATTATATAGCATAGTCTATCCTCGATAGTTTGGTGGTATTCATTTGTTAATCGATAGAGGACTTCATTTATAGATATGGACATCGTGGCTCCATTTATTAAATGAGAGTATAATATCATCATATGGATGTTTTGAGGTATTGGATATTAAATCTCAACGTTGAGTTTTCAATAATGATTATTGAAGACATGGCTTCTGGACAAGTCAAAATATCCAAGTTCAAAATGTGGTCATATGAGGAAATATGGTAACTTGGAGAGCTATAGGCGGTCTATGAGCTCTTGGCGATTACTGATATTATTCACGACGATACACTATCTCCTATAAGATTGTCTAGGGTATGAATGAGAAACATCTCCTTATTCTATCTTTATTTAAGAGTTCAATTTTATTTCTTTAGTGGAATGAGTTAAAATTAATAGATCGGACCTAAGTGAATCATTTATTGATTGTGATTAGGTTATGTCTATTGAAGCTTAAATTTAGATAGCCCGCCAAGATCCACAATCCACACGTACTTGCATGGATCACTTGATATATTCTACCAGACCAATTTATGGGTCCATCTAGAATTGCATTTAATATATTAAGAATATAATATGTCTATTATTTATTTAATGGGCTGCACTATTATATTAATATATTAAAATGAGACATGTAGGCTTGTTTCTTTTGGTAAGAATAAGTCTAGTTCACATGTAGGCTTTTATTTAAAGTCTAATGGATTAAATAAAATAAGAAAAATAATATTGGGCCCATATATACATGGTGTGGGCGGCAAGGCTAAATAAAATAGCCCAATATATTATTTTATTTTATTGTTTTGATTAAATGGGAATTAATTAATTATTTAATTAATTAATAGTTTAAATCAAAATCTTTTCCTGATCAGTAAAATAAATACTATGTGTTGGATTAGGGTTGAAATTCTTTTAAGTGATAGGAGTCCTAATGTGGTAAAGATTAAGTCCACATACACTCCTTATTATACAAAGAATTCGGCCACCACTAGTCCTACAAGGGTTAGGATTCTTGAATTGATAGGAATTAGGGAAAAGGACAATTCCTTTTCAAGTAAGGAAATTAACCAACCCTAGATTTCCTATTCAATGAATTCGGCCAACCCTACTTGGTGAAGGAGAAAATTCGGCCAGCCTATAAATATAAGGTTATGAATTTTCGGCCACCAAGAAGCAAAATAGAGAGAGTTTTTTGTTTGTTTTGAAAATAAAAAATCCTACTCTATACACATAGATTTTCGGCCAAGAGAGAAAGAAAATAAGTTCTCATTCGATAGTGCACTTACAAGCCTTTAACATCAAAAGATTTTGTGCACACTTTCGATTTAGGGTTACGCGAGTTTCAATCATATTGATTGTGAATTCAAAAGTGACCAGAACTATTTTTTTTTTGGCTCTTGGTGTTTTACTATTGAAGATCAATATCAGAAATTCCATACATCCATTCTAAGGTAAGCAATTCAAAGAAAATGGGAGACCACGCTCCTAGGTGATTCACGTACGTGCTAGGATTGAAGATCTTGCGGATTACCATCGACGTAAGTCAATCGGATCACGCGACAAGAGGTATTTAACTCTAACCGTATATTTGAGTTTAATTAATTAAAGGGTTAAGGTTCAAATCTTTAGAAAAATTTTAAACTATTTTTTCGCCTTCCGCTGCGGTTTTAAGAAATTTTTCCCTACAATTGGTATCAGAGCCTTGGTTGTACCCTTAATTAATTAACGTATATATACGTGAATCTATTTCTTTTTATTGTGATTATGCATGTTTTAGAAAGAGATGGCACTCTAGGTATTCGCATATATAATTACATGTGGAATGTATGGATTTATATATGTTGTTATAAAGTGAATTGTTATTGCTCGATTTAGGTCCTAGAATTTCAATGTATTTTTTGTTTCGGAATTGTAACAAGAAGGGTGGTCTATTATCGCCATAATTCCTTCTTGGTAGTTGCTAAGTTCTTATTAATTTTATTGTAAAAATACTGCAGTTTTTTATTGTATTAAAATTTAGTGCAGTTTTTTATTGTATTAAAAATACTGCAGTAGTTTAAATAAAAATATATATATATTTCTGCAGTATTTTATTGTATAAAATAAGTTGTAATATATTTAAGATTCGAAGACTCGAAGATTTGAAGAAATTGGAGCATCCGGAACCGAGCTTGGCACCCGCGCGCACCGAGACAACAAGCGCGCACACAACCAAGCGTGCAGCTGCGCTTGTTGCGGTGCAGCAGCGCGCGCAACCCATGCATGGGCTGGCCATGTGGCAGCTCATGCCCTTGCATGGGCTAGGCATGCGCATGGGCTGCTTGGTGATCTTCGGGCGTACGAGTTACGTGCGCGAGATGGTCGCTTGAAGTCTTGTTCGCCAAGAAAGGAGTTTTTTGTATTCCGTACAATTGTAATTTACATGCTTTTCTAGGACAGACCAAAATTGTGGCTATTTATTTTTATGTATAAATATTACAATATTTGTTTTTGTATGATAACATGTCATATAGAATAGGAGTGTCACTCATATATCTCTTTTGGTATGAACATGCATTGAATGATTTAGGTATCTAATTGGCATCTAGATAACTTGGTAAAATCATTCTTTGGAATTTAATCACACGCCTTAAATAATTGAGTGGGAGAAGGTGTGTTAGAACACCTATGGCCTCCAAGGTTAGTTGAGCTTTATTATTTATTGGTAATCCCCCCGAGGGGCGTCCATAAATAGAATTTAGCAAAATACTTCCTTACAAGGATAAACTAGACAATTGACTCAAACGAGATCTACTCCTAGAGGAGGGATTTTCGTGAGAGAAAATTGAGGGTCGATATCTTGGTAACACACTCAATGTAATTTTATTAATATCCTCCCGAGAGTTCTTGTTAATAAAATTGCAAGGATAAAATTGAAAACTCTGGTTGTTATGTTAACAATTAGGTGGGACCTAGTCCAACTAGTAAATGGTGCGAACTCCCGAAGGAGGCGTAACATTTATGGGTGTTGGATCACCGTTGAATTTTTCACGATTGAGTTATTTAATTAATTCAAGATAAATATTCGAAAGTGCTTTATCATGATTATTTACTTATATATGCTTTTTGTTTTATTCAGAAATCATGACCCCATCACTTATGAATATCCTGAAAGATAACACTTTAACTTGAGATAATTATGTCACATGGAAAAGGAAAATTGGGTTGTTGGTGCAAAGTGAAAAACATAAGTTTGTTCTAACTACTCCTAAACCACCTGCTCCTAATAATGAATCAAGTATTTTGCAAAGAGATGAGTATGAGCAGTGGAAGACCTCAGATGATATGGCCAAATGTTACATTATGGCTACTATCTCCGACGTGTTGCAACAGCAGCATGAAGGAATGGGGTTTGCTGCTGATATTATGATGTCTCAGGAAGAGATGTTTGCTATGAGGTCTAGGACGACTAAGAGAGAGGCAGTGACTGCTTTTATGAATCTTAGGATGAAACCTGGACAGGCTGTGAAAGATCACATGATGAAAGTCATAGCACATCTAAATATTACAGAATTAAATGGCGTTGAGATAGATGGTGAGACCAAAATTGATATGGTTGTCAACTCACTATCAGATTCCTTTGATCAGTTCAAGTTGGACTACACCTTGAACAAAAAGGAATACACCTTGCAGGGCCTGATGCAAGATGTTCAAAGAGTTGAAAAGATCCTTGTGAAAAGCAAAGGTCATGAGATTCATATGGTTGGTAAAGTTGCTACTGTTAAGACCCATCAGAAGGTCAAGAAACAACAGAAGAAAAAGCAACTTGGGCCTACCAAGAAGGAGACCAAGAAAGTAACCAAGATCAAAGGGAAATGCTTCCTTTGTGGTGAAAAGGGACATTGGAAAATAAATTGCCCAAAGTCCCATAACAAGAAGGAAGAAGGTAATATTAATTATCTTGAAACATGTTTTCTGGCAAATTCTACAGATTCTTGGATCATAGACTCTGGAGCCACTAATCATGTTTGTTATTCCTTACAGGGGTTCCAAGAAAGGAGAAGGCTGAATAAGAACAAAATCAATTTGCGCTTGGGCAACGGATCGTTAGTGTCTGCAAGTGCAGTGGGAGATATTAGAGTTATTATAGATTCTAGTAGGCATTTAGATTTAATAGACGTTTATTATGTACCTCAATTCAAGAGGAATTTAATTTCAGTTTCTTGTTTAAATAAATTTGGATATTCATTTACTTTTAATAAAGCTTTTATTATTAGTAAGAATGACAAAATTGTTTGCAAAGGTACATTGGAAAACGGTCTATTCTTTTTGCATAGAAATATCTCTCACTCGTTAGACACAGAAATAACGGAACCTAATCATAAAAGAGTAAAATTATCAAAAGATGAAACCTACCTTTGGCATTTACGCCTAGGTCACATTAACCTTAATAGGATTAAAAGATTGGTATGTGACGGACCTTTAAGTGACTTAAAGGTTGATGATCTACCAACTTGTGAATCTTGTTTGGAAGGTAAAATGACCAAAAGGCCATTCAATACCAAAGGTGCAAGAGCCACTGAATGTTTAGGACTAATACACACTGATGTATGTGGTCCTATGAGCATTCAAGCTAAAGGTGGATATGAGTACTTCATCACCTTCACAGATGATTACTCAAGATTTGGTTATGTGTATCTCATGAGACATAAGTCGGATGCTTTGGACATGTTCAAAGCATTCAAAGCTGAAGTAGAAAATCAGCTTGAGAAACGCATAAAAATCTTAAGATCTGATCGTGGTGGAGAATATCTATCTGGTGAGTTTCAGCAATATCTTATTGATAATGGGATAGTTTCTCAGTTTTCTGCACCAGGTGCACCTCAACAAAATGGGGTAGCAGAAAGGAGAAATAGAACTCTTTTGAACATGGTTAGGTCTATGTTGAGTTATTCAACACTTCCTATTTCTTTTTGGGGATATGCTCTACAAACTGCAATATATATTCTAAACGTGGTACCATCGAAGTCGGTTCCTGGAACACCATATGAGTTGTGGACTGGACGAAAGCCTAGTTTACAAACACATAAGGATATTTGGTTGTCCTGCACATGTGTTAAAAGGAAATACAGAAAAGATGGAGTCCCGTTCGGAAACATTCATATTTGTGGGGTATCCAAAAGGAACTAAAGGATATTATTTCTATAGTCCTTCAAATCTAAAAGTGTTTGTTTCAACAAATGCTACATTTCTGGAAAAGGACTATATGAATGATTTTGTTCCCAAAAGTAGAATTGTCCTGAATGATATGTCAGGAGATACAATTCCACAAGAGGTTTCACAACCTAACCCAATTGTAATTTCCACTCCAACACAAAATCAACAACCTACCATTCCTCGTCGTAGTGGGAGGGTTAGAACCCAACCTGAAAGATACATCGGTCTAGGAGAATCTGTTGAGAATCTCCCTGACGACGATGATCCCTACATGTACAAGGAAGCAATGGAGGATGTTGATTGTCACCATTGGCAAAAGGCAATGCAATCTGAGATTGAATCCATGTTCGATAACAAAGTCTGGTCCCTTGTAGACTTGCCTAAAGGGATAAAACCCATTGGGTGCAAGTGGGTACACAAGAGGAAAAGAGGTATGGATGGAAATGTGGAAACTTTTAAAGCTAGATTGGTAGCTAAAGGTTACACATAGAAAGAAGGTATCAATTACGAGGAAACCTTCTCTCCTGTGGCCATGCTTAAATCCATTAGGATACTCTTATCCATTGCAGCATCTTTAGATTTAGAGATTTGGCAAATGGACGTCAAGACAGCTTTCCTTAATGGAAGTCTTGACGAAAGCATCTATATGATGCAACCAGAAGGATTCATTGAAAAGGGCCAAATGGAAAAGGTATGCAAGTTGCAGAAATCAATTTATGGATTAAAGCAAGCATCCAGATCCTGGAACATAAGGTTCGACCAAGCTGTAAAAGGTTTTGGATTTTTACAGAACCTTGAAGAACCTTGTGTATATAAAAGGATCAAAGGTGACAAGTTGGTTTTCCTTATTCTTTACGTAGATGATATATTACTCATTGGAAACGATGTGGGAGTATTGACATCAGTAAAAGAATGGTTAGCAAAACAATTTGATATGAAGGACTTAGGAGAAGCAAGTTTTATTCTAGGTATCCAAGTAATAAGGGATAGAAAGAATAAAACGATTGCACTATCCCAAGCTTCATGCCAAGCTGCCAAGGAGGCTATTTGGCCTCACCAATTCTTGATTGACTTAGAAGTAGTTCCAAGAAAGGTATGTTACCTTTTAGGCATGGAATCAAACTTTCTAAGGAACAAGTTCCTAAGAATGAGCATGAAGAGCAATTCATGAGTAAAATTCCATATGCCTCGGCAGTTGGAAGTCTCATGTATACAATGCTCTATACTAGACCAGATATTTGTTTTGCTGTTGGCATAGTTAGCAGGTTTCAATCGAAACCTGGTCCTGATCACTGGACGGCAGTCAAGCATATTTTCAAGTATCTTAGGAGAACGAAAGATAATATGCGTGTATACTCTGGAGGGGATTTAATCCCCATTGGGTATACAGATTCTGATTTCCAATCGGATTCTAACTCTAGAAAATCCACATCAGGATCTGTGTTTACTCTTGGAGGAGGAGCAGCCATTTGGAGAAGTATCAAGCAATCTTGTATTGCTGACTCCACCATGGAAGCAGAGTATGTAGCTGCATGCCAAGCTGCCAAGGAGGCTATTTGGCCTCACCAATTCTTGATTGACTTAGAAGTAGTTCCTAGTGCGAATAAGCATATCACTATCTACTGTGACAACAGTGGAGCAGTGGCTAATTCGAAAGAACCAAGAAGTCATAAGAGAGGAAAACACATTGAAAGAAAGTATCATCTTTTAAGGGAGATTGTTCATAGGGGAGACGTGACGATTACCAAAATCGCGTCGGCAGAAATCTAGCAGATCCCTTCACAAAGGCTCTACCTTAGAAGAGTTTTGATGGGCACCTAGAGAACATGGGAATGAGAGATATGACACATTTGCTATAGCGCAAGTGGGAGATTGTTAGGATTATGCTCAATAGCAAGAGTGTAATATTGTAATTGACAATCTTTTCATATATATAAAGTGATTTCTGATTCTGCAAAATCTTATAGCATTTATAATTATAATTGTCAAGGTAAATAATCATAAGGTCAAAAGACTATGAGATATGAAGAATTGTTTGTACATCCGGATATGTATGAGGTAGACACAATTCTTTAGTTAATCTTGAATAACGTTCACAACTTAAGTTAAAGGTTGGGCACCTCTATCTTGATAAAGTTGTAGAATTCTTTTACTAGCATTTGAGTGGGATCAAATGAGTTATGATGAGTCTAAAATCATCGAAAGGTTTTCGAGTAAAAGAATCTAGTGCACTGGGTGCATTGAACTGGATCACAATGAAATACTTTATCTAGAACCGTCACTAGATATAAGTCTTTTCATTATCGGGACAATCGGAGAGTCTATCTAAATCATGAGATAAATGATGGAGTTATGGTTGCAAGTGTTATCATTTGAGCTATCAATGAGTACGGTTATATAGCATAGTGTATCCTCGATAGTTTGGTGGTATTCATTTGTTAATCAGTAGAGGACTTCATTTATAGATATGGACATCGTGGCTCCATTTATTAAATGAGAGTATAATATCATCATACTGATGTTTTAAGGTATTAGATACTAATTAATTATTTATTGAAGACATGGCTTCTGGACAAGTCAAAATATCCAAGTTCAATAATGATTATTGAAGACATGGCTTCTGGACAAGTCAAAATATCCAAGTTCAAAATGTGGTCATATGAGGAAATATGGTAACTTGGAGAGCTATAGGCGGTCTATGAGCTCTTGGCGATTACTGATATTATTCACGAGGATACACCATCTCCTATAAGATTGTCTAGGGTATGAATGAGAAACATCTCCTTATTCTATCTTTATTTAAGAGTTCAATTTTAGCTCTTTAGTGGAATGAGTTAAAATTAATAGATCGGACCTAAGTGAATCATTTGTTGATTGTGATTAGGTTATGTCTATTGAAGCTTAAATTTAGATAGCCCGCCAAGATCCACAATCCACACATATTTGCATGGATCACTTGATATATTCTATCAGACCAATTTATGGGTCCATCTAGAATTGCATTTAATATATTAAGAATATAATATGTCTATTATTTATTGAATGGGCTGCACTATTATATTAATATATTAAAAGGAGACATGTAGGCTTGTTTCTTTTAGTATGAATAAGTCTGGTTCACATGTAGGCTTTTATTTAAAGTCTAATGGATTAAATAAAATAAGAAAAATAATATTGGGCCCATATATACATGGTGTGGGCGGCAAGGCTAAATAAAATAGCCCAAGATATTATTTTATTTTATTGTTTTGATTAAATGGGAATTAATTAATTATTTAATTAATTAATAGTTTAAATCAAAATCTTTTCCTGATCAGTAAATTAAATACTATGTGTTGGATTAGGGTTGGAATTCTTTTAAGTGATAGGAGCCCTAATGTGGTAAGGATTAAGTCCACATACACTCCTTATTATACAAAGAATTTGGCCACCACTAGTCCTTCAAGGGTTAGGATTCTTGAATTGATAGGAATTAGGGAAAAAGACAATTCCTTTTCAAGTAAGGAAATTAACCAACCCTAGATTTCCTATTCAATGAATTCGGCCAACCCTACTTGGTGAAGGAGAAAATTCGGCCAACCTATAAATATGAGGTTATGAATTTTCGGCCACCTTGAAGCAAAAATAGAGAGAGATTTTTGTTTGCTTTGAAAATAAAAAATCCTACTCTATACACGTAGATTTTCGGCCAAGAGAGAAAAAGAAAATAAGTTCTCATTCGATAGTGTACTTACAAGCCTTTAACATCAAAAGGTTTTGTGCACACTTTCGATTTAGGGTTACGCGAGTTTCAATCATATTGATTGTGAATTCAAAAGTGACCGGAACTATTTTTTTAGGCTATTGGTCTTTTACTATTGAAGATCAAGATCAGAAATTCCATACATCCATTCTAAGGTAAGCAATTCAATGAAAAAGGGAGACCACGCTCCTAGGTGATTCACGTACGTGCTAGGATTGAAGATCTTGTGGATTACCATCGACGTAAGTCAATCGGATCACGCGACAAGAGGTATTTAACTTTAACCGTATATTTGAGTTTAATTAATAAAGGGTTAAGGTTCAAATCTTTAGAAAAATTTTAAACTATACGAAAATTATTTTTTCGCCTTTCGCTGCGGTTTTGAGCAATTTTTCCCTACATGCTTTACCCTTCAATGCCGTATATATAGTACTCCCCTAATCTCCTCAAAATCCAGTCGTTTTTAATGAAGATTATAAAGAGTTCTATTTTAAGCGTTGAAAGGCATTTGCGTGGAGCTGAAGGCGCGGGATTAGATCCCGTTAATCAATGGCGAATTCAAATTATGATTCGATCGACCATAGGGTCATTAATGGCGCTTTATTTTGGCGAGTGAGTCAACTTTCATTCTTCGTGGAGTTTGATGGCGATGGAAATTGACTTTTCTTCTTCATGGAGCTTGGAGGGAAATTCTGACTTGCAGTCCTGACGGAGGGTAGTACTGGTACCTAAATTTTGATGAGCTTGTTCTGCCTCCTGCTGGAATGGTGCATGTGTCTTCGTGTACTCTATCGTATTGCCTGGGGGGTAGGATACTTGCCTTGAAGGAGCTCTGGATAGCCATACTAAGTACTAGGCGGGAATCAGGGTGGCACCAAGGCAGACATCGAGGTAGAACCGAGGTACCTGGCGCCTTGGTACCTTGATCAATGTCGAGATGCTTGCGGGGTTCTGGGCGTGCAAGCTATCATCGTACTGGTCTTGAACTGGTATCAGGAACTTCAGTAGGGCGAGATACATGCTTTCGGAGCTGGTATCCTATCTAGATAGATGGATAGTCGAGGTTCCAACCTCGTCTGATACCGACTTCGTCTAGGTGAAGGTACCAATCTTGTAGGTCTCTTGGATTATCTGTATGAATCTTTCTGGATAGATCTCTGTTTGGAAAATTCTTCTTTGGTCCCTTACCGGAGAAATCTGTTAACAGGTACCAAGACCTCAACTTGTTATAAATTGGGGCACTTCATTTTTTGTGGGTTTCCATGTTGGCATTATTGGTTCGAATTTTGTATTTAACTGCCCTTCCAGATGTCAATCCAGGATAGGTTCGATTATCCCAATCATCAAGCCTCGGGGGGGAAATCACACATCGCGAGGCTTCCCTTTCCCGTG
This sequence comes from Dipteronia sinensis, assembly GCA_033220585.1. Lineage (NCBI taxonomy): Eukaryota > Viridiplantae > Streptophyta > Magnoliopsida > Sapindales > Sapindaceae > Dipteronia > Dipteronia sinensis. The sequence continues at coordinate 20,035,215 of CM065638.1, read as the reverse complement.
TATCGAATGTTGCGTACATAAATGGCTTTATCCTCTCATTCTCGATATTCGATCTTTCCCTCTATAAATACCCCTTATCTGTTAGGTGGGTCTTCAAACAATCCCTTTTTCCTTTATAGCAGGCAGTCTCCATAGGTTGACCGATGATCATCGTATCACCTAACATTGTGGGAGGAGGAGGAGATGTCGGCTATGTGACTTGCAAGATGCTTGGTATTGTGGAAGGAGCTGTGCTCGGTGGATTTAATTACCAGAGGAACAGGAAAAGTAGAGATTCCCATGATCAGGATGAATGGTGGGCTCTGATGCTGCGGTATTGCCAATAGTGTAGGCATTACCCGGTGGAGCCGCGGCTTCGTGCCCCGTTGCATCTTGGACGTGGGGTAAATCCTTATTGCCTTCTTATTCTTACTGATCCCAACATGGCCTCTGCTCCTACCTCCGGGGTTCGTGGCAGCATCGTCAATATAGATTCTGATTGAGATCAATGTTGCTAGGTAGGCAGATCTAGTTAGTATGTGAGAAGTTAGAGAGGGAACTGGCTGTTTCAGATCTCCAATTTATTTTCTTCTGTCTTTCTTTCTTGTATCTTGTATGTAGCGGCAGGGTTCCCTGATTTGATCAATGAAAAGAAAAAACTCATTTCCATCTATATCTGTCGATTTAATTTAGTCACACGCTTCCGATTGTAGCATAAACTCGGGCAAGAGTCCCCAGCACAAACTTGACTTAATCAAAACTTGGTAACTCATAAAACCTGCTGAGAATAAAGTAGAGGAATAACAGTTGATCGGTACCATGGTACCTCGCACTCTAGTTCTGAGAGTCTCAGCAGTATGGCGAGTAGTCTGGCGAAACTAGAAACCTTGCTCTTTTATTTATAGGAGCTTTGGTGCCTTGGTGAATCAAAAATTGGTGAATCTCGATACCTCGCCTTCCTGTTTTAGGAATCTTGGTACTCTGGCGAAAACGGTGGCGGAAAAGGTACCTCGCATTCCCGTTTGTTGGAATCGCGGTACGTTGGTGAAAACAATGGTGGATACACACTGGCAGCAAGATCCGGGTAGGCAACTGAAAACATTTCATCACCCGATCTTTCTTAGCGGATGGTGGTACTCGGCTAAGGCCCTGATCTGGCTGGCAACTATGCTTTTACTATCCGAATTCTTTCTGGAGGAGGATGGCACCCAGCCAAGGCAGCAGGAAGGCCATATGGTCTTTTCTGGTCTTGTGGCGATCATATCTGGGTACCAAGCATCCCTGTTTATAGGAATCGTGGTATCCTGGCGAAAACAATTAGCGAATAAACATTGGTAGCAGGATCCAGGTAGGCAACTAAGGCCACTTTAGCACCTATTCTTTCTCGGCGGGGGGTGGTACCCGGCCAAGGCCTTGATCTAGCTGGCAACTATGCTCTTACTATCCAGATCCTTCTTAGTGGGGGGTGGTGCCTGGCCAAGATCTGATCCATTAGGCAACTATGCTCTTACGTACTGGATCCTTCCTAACGGGGGGTGGTACCCGGCTAGGGCAACATGAAAGGCCATATAGTCCTTTCTGGTCTTGAGGCGATCATACTTGGGTACCTCGCATTCCTGTTTGCATGAATCTTGGTACTCTGGCGAAAACGATGGCAAAATAATACTGGCAACAAGATCCAGGTAAGCGACTAAGGCCACTTTAGCACCTGGTCTTTCTCGGCGGGGGGTGGTACCCGGCCAAGGCCTTGATCTAGCTGGCAACTATGCTCTTACTATCCAGATCCTTTTTAGCGGGGGGTGGTGCCCGGCCAAGGTCTGATCCATCGGGCAACTATGCTCTAACGTACTGGATCCTTCATAGCCGGGGGTGGTACCCGGCCAGGGCAGCAGGAAGGCCATATGGTCTTTTCTGGTCTTGAGGCGATCCTCCTAGATGGACTAATCTGATCTAGGGTATCAGGAGTGCTATGCAGCTTTCCCGATTTTATGGCGATCCTCCTGGAGGGATCCATCCGGTCCAGAGCATCAGGAATGCTATGTAGCTCTCCTGGTCTGAAAGCGACAATCATGGGGGATTCAATTAGCGACGTGAAGCAGGTAGATGTAGAAAAATGTAGGCAGGAGCAAATGGAGAAAGAAGCCTTCTTTATTGATGATCAAAGAAAAAAGGAATACAAGTACTCACGACTACTAACATCTTCTAACAGTCGTTTAGGAATAATCCTGGCCGACTTGCCTTGCAGGATTTATGGGTAGAACCTCTTGAGATGATCAGCATTCCAAGTGTGGTCTACTAGATGTCCGTCCATACCATTCAACTTGTAGGCCCCACCCTGGATCATCGTTCTGATTAGGTAAGGACCTTCCCAATTAGGTGATAACACTCCGTCCGACCTCCTCCGGGTATTCTGGGTAACCTTTCTAAGCACCAGATCCCCTTCTTTGAAGCTTCGGATTCTCACTTTCTTGTTAAAGTAACGAGCAATCCGGTTCTGGTAAACTGCTACTCTTTCGGCTATCCTGTCCTGCTTCTCCTCTAGGAGGTCCAGGCTGGCCCTCAGCTTGCCCTCATTTCCCTTGGGGTCGAAATCCTGCATCTGGAAGGAGGCGAGCTTATGCTCTATAGGAAGGACGGCTTCTACCCCAAAAGCTAGTGAGTATTTCTCCGGTAGCGGTTCTTTTGGTGGTGCGATAAGCCCATAGTATGTCCGGGAGTTCATCAGCCCATCTTCCTTTCTTCTGCTGAAGTTTTTTCTTAAGGAGCTTCTTGATGGTTTTGTTCGTGGCCTCTACTAGACCATTGATCTGGTGGTGCACCACGGACGCGAAGCGGAGTTCAATCCCCAAACTTCCACAGAATTCCTGGAATCTGTCATTGTCAAACTGCTTACCCAGATCCGTGATGATGACCATCGGAGTCCCGAATCGGCAAACCACATTTTTCTTGATGAACTCTGTTGTATTTGCTTCAGTAATTCCGGAGAGGGGTTCTACTTCCACCCACCTGGTGAAATAATCAATAGCCACAATAATGCTTCTGCTGACCTGGCGCGGTTGGGAGAGGTTCAATTAGGTCCACTCCCTAGAATACCAACGGATACGGCGAGCTGATGGTTGATAATCGTTCTGGAGGCAGGTGATGCAGGTTGGCCATTTTCTGACATGGTTCACAAGACTGTACGAACTGCCTTGCATCATGGTGCAAGGTCTGCCAAAAGTATCCCATGCGTAGTACCTGATAAGCCAATGCTTCTCCTTCGATATGATTTCCACAGTCTCTGGAGTGCACTTCCCTCAATGCCCAATTAGCATCCTCAGGATGTAGGCATCTGAGCAAAGGGAGTGACCTACCTCTGCGGTAAAGATGCCCCTCTATCAAGCAGTATCGGACCGAGGTTCTCTTGATCTTGCAAGCTTGATCGAGGTTTTCAGGTAGCTTTTTTGATTGAAGGTACTCCACGATTGGATCCATCCAACATGGAAATCGCTCTACGAGGTTGACTTCTTTGCCTTCAGAGATGCTTGACACAGTGATTATCTTGAGCTGGACTTCTTTTGGCAGCACTTGTCCTCCATTGGCAGCTATCTTGGCTAGGATGTTAGCTCGATGATTCTGCTGCCTAGGTACATGCTCGACCCTGAAACCCTTGAAGCGAGGCAATAGCTCTTGTACTTTTTCAAGGTAGGCTACCATGTTATCCTCATTGGCCTGGTATAACCCAGTTATTTGGTTGACTACCAATTGTGAATCACATCTGGCAAGGAGTTAATCAGCTCCCAGCTCTACTGATGTTCTCATCCCTGCCAACAAGGCCTCATACTCAGCCTCGTTATTGGTGGTGTTAAACCCGAATCTGAAACAGTGGCAGCATTCGACTTTCTCTAGGTCTGTTAGAATGACCCCACCTCCACTTCCTGCTTGATTCGATGCTCTATCGGTATACAGGATCTAGACGTTTCGATCGGTGGGCCAATCTGCAAGGCTCTTGTTCCTTCGGAGGAGTTCGAATCAGGCTCGGGGTAGCACCTTGATCGGGGATCACACTGAATTCTACCATAAAATCTGCCAAAGCCTGGGCCTTGATGGTAGTTCTGGCTTTGTATTTGATGTGAAACTGGGTAAGCTCGAGGTCCCACAGCACAGTCTTCCCAATACATCATGCCTTTGTAGAAATTGTCGCAAAGGTTGATCAGTGACTACCACGATGGTGTGATCAAGGAAATAAGGGTGAAGCTTCCTAGCTGCTACTACCAGTGCAAAGGCTAGCTTCTGCAGGAGAACGTAGTTCTTTTCTGATTTGGTTAGGGCGCGTCTCACATAGTAGACGGGGTGCTGGGCTCCATCTCCGCATTCTTTCACTAAAGCTCCACTGGCGGCGGTTTCAGACACTGCCAGGTATAACTTTAGTTCTTCTCCAGGTACTGGGCTAGCTAGCATGGGCGGGCTAGCGGGGTACTCTTTTAATGACTGGAAAGCTTGCTCACTGCCTTGGTCTCATTTCATGTTCTTCCCCTATTTAATTGCCTTGAAGAATGGGATGCACTTGTCAGTGGACCGCGATATGAAACGGTTCAGGGCTGCGATTCACCCAGTCAAACCCTGCACTTGTCTGAGTGAGGTGGGAGATTCAAGATCCAAAATGGCTTTGATCTTTTCAGGATTAGCTTCAATTCCTGTCTCGTGGACTAAGAATCCGAGAAATTTCCAGGCTGTAACCCCGAAGGCGCATTTAGCCTGATTCAGACGCATCTAATTTTCCCTGACTATCTAGAAAGTCTGGCAGAGGTGTTCTTGGTGATGTTAAACTATCTGAGACTTCGTGATCATATCATCGATCTATACCTCCATCGACTTTCCTATCAGTCCCCTGAATATACGGTTGACCGGGCGCTGGTAGGTAGTTCCAGCGTTCTTGAGCCCGAAGGGCATAACTCTGTAGCAGTACAAGCCTTGCCCGGTTATGAAAATGGTATTATCCTGGTCAGCTGGGTGCATTAGGATCTGGTTCTATCCTGAGAAGGCGTCCATAAAGCTTAGGAGCTTGTTGCCAGCTGTTGAATCTACCAGTTGGTCGATCTTCGGTTGCGGGAAGCTATCCTTTAGGCAGGCGCGGTTGAGATTTGTGTAGTCAACACACATGCGCCACTTCTCGTTTGCTTTGGTTACCATGACTAGGTTGGCAATCCATTTGGGGTACCGAGACTCCTTGATGAACTCTGCCTTTAGTAGTTTGTGTACCTTCTCTTACACCGCAGCATTTCTTGCTTGGCTGAAATGCCTTCTCTTCTGCTTGACCGGTTTGAAAGTGGGATCCACTGCTAACCTATGTATTGCTAAGGTAGCGGGTATTCCCGGCATATCCTCATGACTCCATGCAAAGATGTCATTATATTCTCGTATGAGCTTTATCAGAGCCTCTTTTACCTTCGTCTCCAATGCTGAACCTATCCTGACAACCTTGGACGGATCGGCCACCCTGATAGGTACCTCTTCTAACTCTTCTGTAGGATGGCTACTGGCCCATCCTTTTTCTTCTTCTCCCCTGATTTCTATGTCGAGGAGCTCTGGAGTAGATACCGTTTCATCCGAATCTGTTTAACCTTCGAAATCTTCCTTCGAGAACTGGTGATCTTGGTTGATGATCACCTGCAAGCATTGCTTAGGAAGTGCTGCTGGATTGGTAGATACTGCATAACACTTGCGTGCAACCTGTTGATCTCATCTTACTCCGCCCACCTTGTCTCCTACTGGAAATTTCAGGACGTTATGATATATCGACAAGACTCCTTTGAGAGCAGATAGGTAGGGTCTTCCCAGTATGGCGTTGTAGGCGGATGGGGTATCTACTATAACGAAATCTGTCATCAGGTTCTGTTGGGGTGGCGTTGTCCCTACTATTACCGGTAGGATCATAGACCAGGTGGGAATCAGTGAGTCTCCTTTGAACCCGTATAATGGGGTAGTACGGCTATTGTAGCAAGGTCTTTTCAGGTTGAATTGCTCCAAAGCACTTTTGAAGAGGATATCAAAGCTACTACCTGTGTCAATTAAGACACGATGGACCAAGTTGTTGGCTATCTGCACAGTGATGACCATAGGGTCATCGTGGGGCTGCACGGTGTTATACACGTCCTCTTCTGTGAAGACAATCTATGCAGTAGGAGAAGACTGAGGTAACCCCCTAGTAACTTTAAAAATACTCTGGCTTGCTTCCAATCTGGGAGCTTTCCTGGCATGGTTCTTTCGAGCATTGTTGGAGATTCCGGCTAGGGTGGGACCTCCGCAGATGGTATTGACAATGTAGATCCGCTCCATCAGATCTTTCCCTTTTGCTTTCCTTCCTTCTTCATACACCTTGATATCGGCATGAACCTCATTTCTAGTGCGTATCTTGTCGCGTACCTGTTGGAGGAATTCCTCCAAGCAACCTCCCCTAACCAAGGCTTCAATCTGGTTCCGCAGACTATAACATTCCGAGGTATTATGACATGTATCCTCATAGAAGTCACAATACTTGTAGCAGTTCCGCTGATCAGCTGGTACCTTCATTGGGCCTGGCTTTCTGACCAGTCCCTTGTCGCGGATGGCCAGGTAGATAGTTTCACGAGATGCGTTCAAGAGGGTGTAATGGGAGTATCCCCTTTCATCTCTATCGACCCGGGCTACTTCTTTAGGTGGAGGTGTAACTCTAGGTGGAGTCCTCCTGACAGGGTACCGGTTCCGTAGGGGCTGGTAGTGCGGTGACCGATATGTAAACTTGTTGGGAGATCTGTTTTGACTTTTCTGAACTGGTGCCGGCTTGAGCGCCTCCCTCTTCTGGCGCTTGGCAATTCTCATATCATCATGCTCCATTTTAACTCGGAGCTGCTCGTCTATCTCAACCTGCTCTAGGGCTCTATTGTAGGCTTCCTGGTAGGTCTCTGGGGAATGTTTGGCGAAGGATCTGAACAGCCTGCCTGCCCATATGTTCCTTCTGAAATTGGCCAAAGTCTCTTTTTCCATGAAGACCCCCTATCTGGATCACTTCCTTTTGGAACCTCTCTACGTAGGCTCTGAGCGTTTCACCCCGCTCTTGGATCATATATTGGAGATGAATGGGATCCTTGGGGCGAGGTTTGATGCCCTGAAACTGAGCACAGAAGTCAGTAGTCAACCTGGTGAATGAATCAACGCTCCCCGCCGGTAGTTTCCTGAACCATGTCTTGGCACAGTCAGTCAGCGTGGTAGGGAACATTATGCATATGGTGGCCCGGGTAGCAATCTGGACCTTCATCTGGTGAACAAAACTCTCTAGATGGCTCAGGGGATCCTTGGTTCTAGAAAATTTGTCGGTTGGCATCTTGAATTTGGTAGGTAGTTCTGCCTCCTTGATCCTCCTCGAGAAGGGAGCATTCATCTCTCCTAAAGGATCTTTCCGATTTTCCCGGTGCTTACCCTTCTTCAGCTCCTGGATCTCCCTTGCATTCTGGCGACCTGGTCCCGGATACGTTTCTTGCCATCATTTCCTGATTCCACCTCAGAATCTCGGTTGTCAAATCCCCCCGAAGTCGAAGAGGTTTCGTCCTGCTTCTCTCCATACGGAGGGTCTTCTCCGACATCCTTGTTGCTGCCTCCTGCCATTGAACGAGGGCACCTTTTGGTCGCTTCCTGTCGAGGCTGTCTAGAAGAAGCTTCTGGTTGGATCAGATGGTGACGCTCCCTAAGTGGGAGATCAATGGTTAATCTAGCGCGTCGAGGTTGATAACCTGTTGGATTTCCTGGAACAAGGGGTGCTAGGTCTGAGTCTATCATGGACCGATGGTATTAGGGGCATGGGCCCGAGTCTGTCATGGATTGGTACAAGAGGTGGTGGTTCCAACCTGTCGAAGGGAGGTACCCTGGTACCTTGCCGATTGGCCTCTCCCTAGGGATCTGGTATCGCAGGCTGATTGGTACTTCCTTCGGCGATCATTCGGAGGCAAATGCTCTCTATGAAGGCCGCAACCTGTTGGTCTAGGTTGGCAGGTCTAGCTGCTGGGGTAGTAGGTACCTGAGGGGTAGCCCGCACGGCAGCTGACAGCTTTGAGGTGGGTTTGCGACTCTTTCCCCCCTTCTTCGGCTTCTTACCCTTTCGGGTTGAAGCGTTCGACTGATGTCCTGATGGGTCAGGAAGATCCTGAGAGGATCGGAGCTTCATTCTGATAATCTAGCAAGAAAATGAGACACGCAGGCTTTCTTTTGAAGGTGTGGTGTTTCCCACAGACGGCGCCAAAAAGTGTTAACGGAAAAAATCACTCGGGGTGAAAATCTCAGTTAACACCCTCACCCACTACCGGTAGCAGCAGCAAGGCAGGTACCTTCGGTACCGGGGTCCCTCTTTTAGTATGATCGAGGTCGACAGACCAAAGAATGGATAGAGAACACAAAGGGACCGGGAGATGTAAAACGAATTCTGTTTTATTTAATCAATTACTACGATAGGTTTACAATATGAATACATACATATCTCTCACTCTTTTTACTCTTTTACACAGGATGGAGATGGAGAAAATGTATGTGAAGGTAAGTGGATATTTTTCCTCCAGTGATTGTCAATGGATTCTCACTGGCTTCCGGGAATCTCCCAGGATCTCTCTCTCGTTCTGGTGATCGAGAATACTAGAAGAAGTCTCTCTTTGCTTTACCTGTCAATGCCGTATATATAGTACTCCTCTAATCTCCTCAAAATCCGGTTGTTTTTAATGAAGATTATAGAGAGTCCTATTTTAAGCGTTGAAAGGCATTTGCGTGGAGCTGAAGGTGCGGGATTAGATCCCGTTAATCAATGGCGAATTCAAATTATGATTCGATCGACCATAGGGTCATTAATGGCGCTTTATTTTGGCGATGGAGTCAACTTTCCTTCTTCGTGGAGCTTGATGGCGACGGAGTCAACTTTCCTTCCTCGTGGAGCTTGGAGGGAGATTCTGATCATGAGTTCTGATGGAGGGTAGTGCTGACACCTCATTTTGATGAGCTTGTTCTGCTTCCTGCTGGAATGGTGCTTGTGTCTTCATGTTCCCTATCATATTGCGTGGGAGGTAAGGTACTTGCCTTGGAGGAGCTCAGGATGATCATACTGAGTATTAGGCGGAAGTCGAGGTAACACCAAGGTAAATATCGAGGTAGCACCGAGGTTGGTATGGAGATACCTGGTACCTTGATCGACGTCGAGATGCTTGCGGGGTGCTGGGCGTGCGAGTTATCATCGTGCTAATCTTGAGCTGGTATCAGGAGCTTCAGTAGGGCGGGGTACATACTTTCGGGGATGATATCCTATCTAGATAGATAGGTAGTCGAGGTCCTGACCTTATCAAGTATCGGCTCCATCTAGGTAGTGGTATCAATCTCACTGGTTATCTTGAATATCAGGATGATTTTTCCTAGGTAGATTCTTGTTGGAAAATTCTCCTTTGGTCCTTTGCCAGAAAAAACTGTTAACAGATCTGTTTATTCGCATTAGGAACCAGTTCCAAGTCAATCAAGAATTGGCGGAGCCAGACAGCCTCTTTAGCAGCTTTGCATGCGGCAACATACTCAGCTTCCATGGAGGAATCAGCAATTCATGATTGCTTGATACTCCTCCATATAACTGCGTCTCCTTCAAGAGTAAACACAGATCCTAATGTGGAGTCCTGGAGTCAGAATCCGACTGGAAATCAGAATCTGTATACCCAATGGGAATTAAATCCCCTCCAGAGTATACACGCATATGATCTCTCGTTTTCCTGAGATATTTAAAAATATGCTTGACTGTCGTCCAGTGATCAGGACCAAGTTTTGATTGAAACCTGCTAACTATGCCAACAGCAAAACATATATCTGGTCTAGTGTAGAGCATTGCATACATGAGACTTCCAACAGCCGAGGCATGTGGAACCCTACTCATGAATTGCTCTTCATGCTCATTCTTTGGAACTTGTTCCTTAGAAAGTTTGATTACATGTCTGAAAGGTAACATACCTTTCTTGGAATCTTACATGGAGAACCTAGACAAGATTTTATCTATGTATAAAGCTTGAGATAATGCAATCATTTTATTCTTTCTGTCCCTTATTACTTGGATACCAAGAATATGACTTGCTTCTCCTAAGTCCTTCATATCAAATTGTTTTGCTAACCATTCTTTTACTGATGTCAATACACCTACATCGTTTCCGATGAGTAGTATATCATCAACGTAAAGAACTAGGAAAACCAACTTGTCGCCATTAATCCTTTTATATACACAGGGTTCGTCAAGGTTTTGAATAAATCCAAAACTTTTCACAGCTTGATTGAAACTTATGTTCCAGGATCTGGATGCTTGCTTTAATCCATGTATGGATCTTTGTAACTTGCATACCCTTTCCTCTTGGCCTTTTTCAATGAATCCTTCTGGTTGCACCATATATATGCTTTCATCAAGACTTCCATTAAGGAAAACTGTCTTGACGTCTATTTGCCAAATCTCTAAGTCTAGAGATGCTGCAATGGATAAGAGTATCCTTATGGATTTAAGCATGGCTACATGAGATAAGGTTTCCTCGTAATCGATACCTTCCTTCTGTGTGTAACCTTTAGCTACTAATCTATCTTTAAAGGTTTCCAACTTTCCATCCATTCCTATTTTCCTCTTGTATCCCCACTTGCACCCAATGGGTTTTATCCCTTTAGGCAAGTCCACAAGAGACCAGACTTTGTTTGAGTACATAGACTCAATTTCAAATTGCATTGCCTTTTCCCAATGGCAACAATCAACATCCTCCATAGCTTCCTTGTATGTATAGGGATCATCGTCGTCTGGGAGATTCTCCATTGATTCTCCAAGACCGATGTATCTATTGGGTTGTATACTAACCCTCCCACTACGATGAGGAATGGTAGGTTGTTGATCTTATGATGGTACGGAATAAACAATTAGGCTAGGTTGTGAAACCTCTTGTGGAATTGTATCTCCTGAAAGCTCATTCAGGACTGTAAGTGCCTCACTTTATGATTGGCTTATTTCGTTGACAAAATCACAATTGGGGTTAATCATTGTAAAAGGGTAGATTAGGAATTGAAGATCTTCCATTGGACTCCAAGTGCTTCAAGGAAGGTAGATTACTTGACTCTACTTTTACTTGAAGGGATATAGCTGCACACACTCACTTGCATGCATTATATTCTTGTTTACCTGTAATTGGATGATGCATTGTATGCCATTTATCACACTCCACACTTGCACATTTTGCACATTACTTAGTGTGTTGAGTCTGCCTGAAAAAGAGAGTTTCTTCTCTTACCGCGGCCTAGACCGCTTGGCAAGCTCTGCTGGCACCGCGGCATACAGAGTGGTAAACATCAGTAGGCCCATGCTGCCTTGACCGCGTCCTGTACACATGTACGCCCAGCGGTCCCTGACGTGGTAAACATCAGTTGGCCCATGCTGCCTTGACCATGGCCTGTGCACTTGCACGCACAGCGGTCCCAACCGCGATGTTGCCCAGTAGGCATACTGCTGCGTGTACCGCAGTCTGGACAACTTGCCTGAGCCGCGGTACGCACAATGGTAATGACGGGATTTTGTTACTATTTTTTCAAAACAGTGTCATTTCGTCTAGGGCTTCATATATATATGCCATTTCCTCTTCCTTGCCTCTTTAGAGCTTAAGAATCCATTATCTCTCATTCCTTTTAGAGCTCAAGAGTGTCTTGCAAGAAAAGGTAGCAAGAAACCATTTTTATTGTCCAAAACCCAATCACCCATCATTCATTCATGGTTCTATCATCATCTAGTTTCATCTAGGATGTTTCTAAGCATGGGTCTTAATCAACATAGCTTACTTGGTAAGTAGAACACTACTCTCATCCATCTTTGTATTCTTGCTTAACAAGAAATCTCTTTTATATTTCTTTTGCATCTAGATTATAATTTTTCATTATAAATAGAGATTTTTGTTGATGTTTGGGTTGTTGTATTGTGATAGCTATTGCATCTAGGAATGCTTTGATTTCATATAGCTAGGTTATATGTGTATCATATAGCAACATGATATCTAGGATTATTTGAAGCATTCATACATGACTAGATAAACATTAAATGTGTTTACCTTGCATTTTGTGCATTTAGAATATCATCATATTCACTTTAGGTTTCATATCTCTTCATTTAAGAGTTAAGTCTTGTATTTGCCTTTGGTAGTATACAAGCAAGAGCCTAAAATCACTATTAAAGGCCTGCAAGTAGCAAGGACGGATTAGTAACCGATTAGGTGTGATGTGGTCGACCTAGGTTGTAATCGTTTTTGTAAATAGTGGATTTGAGGGATCGGTTGGCGATTAGGCCCGTGAGTTTTTACCCAGTTGGAGGGTTTCTCACGTAAATTATATCATTATGTCATTTTGTTTATTCCGCGTTTTTATTATGGCAATGATTGATTGTGTTAGAGTTAGGGGTTGTGGTATTTAATTTTGATTAATCAAAAAGATGGCATTTAATTTGGTTAAAACCTATTCAACACCCCCCCCCCCCCCCCCCCCCCCCCCCCCCCCCCCCCCCGCCCCTATAGGTTAGTTTTATCACTCTTAGTGTATTTTCAAGGACAATTCTACTCTAAGGCATAAAATCATTCATATAGTCCTTTTCCAGAAATTTAGCATTTGTCGAAACAAATACTTTAAGATCTGAAGGACTATAGAAATAATATCTTTTAGTTCCTTTTGGATACCCCACAAATATGCATGTTTCTAAATGGGACTCCATATTTTTTGTCTTTCCTTTTAACACATGCGCAGGACATCCAAATATCCTTAAGTGTTGTAAAATAGGCTTTCGCCCAGTCCACAACTCATACGGTGTTTTAGGAACTGACTTAAATGGTACATCGTTTAGAATGTACATAGCGGTTTGTAAAGCATATCCCCAAAAATAATTAGGGAGCATTGAATAACTCAACATAGACCTAACCATGTCCAAAAGAGTTCTATTTCTCCTTTCTGCCACCCCATATTGTTGAGGCGTACTTGGCGCAGAAAACTGAGAAATTATCCCATTATCAATAAGATATTGCTGAAACTCACCAGATAGATATTCTCCACCACGATCAGACCTCAAGATTTTTATGTGTTTCTCAAGTTGATTTTCTACTTCAGCTTTAAATGCTTTGAATATGTCAAAAGCATCCAACTTATATCTCATGAGATACACATAGCCAACTCTTGAGTAATCATCCGTGAAAGTGATGAAGTACTCATATCCACCTCTATCTTGAATGTTCATAGAACCAGACATATCAGTGTGTATTAATCCTAAACATTCAGTGGCTCTTGTGCATTTGGTCGTAAACGACCTTTTGGTCATCTTACCTTCCAGACAAGATTCACAAGTTGGTAGATCATCAACCTTTAAGTCACTTAAAGGTCCATCACTAACCAATCTTTTAATCCTATCAAGGTTAATTTAACCTAGGCGCAAATGCCATAGATAAGTTTCATCTTTTGATAATTTTATTCTTTTATGATTAGGTTCTGTTGATTCCGTGTCTAACAAGTGAGAGATATTTCTATGCAAATAGAATAAACCATTTTCTGATGTACCTTTGCAAACAAATTGTTTATTCTTACTAATAATAAAATCTTTATTAAAAGTAACTGAATATCCAAATTTATTTAACCAAGAAACAGAAATTAAATTCCTTTTGAATTGAGGTACATAATAAACGTCTATTAAATCTAAATGCCTACTAGAATCTAAATTAATTCTAATATCTCTCACTGCACGGGTAGACACCAACGCTCCATTGCCTAAACGCAATTTGAATTCATTCTCATTCAGTATTTTCCTTTCTGGAACCCTTTCTTCCTTCTTGGTAGGCCCAAGTTGCTTTTTCTTATGTTGTTTCTTGACCTTCTTATGGGTCTTAACAGTAGCAACTTTACCAACCGTATGAATCTCTTGACTCTTGCCTTTCACAAGGATCTACTCGGCGCTTTGAACATCTTGCATCAGGCCTTGCAATGTGCATTCCTTATTGTTCAAGGTGTAGTCCAACCTGAACTAATCAAAGGAATCTGACAGTGAGTTGACAATCATGTCAATTTTCATCTCACCGTCTATCTCAGCACCCTTGAGTTCAGCACTATTAAGATGTGCTATGACTTTCATCATGTGATCTTTCACAGCCTGTCCAAGTTTCATCCTTAGATTCATGAAAGCAGTCACTGCCTCTCTCGTCCTGGACCTTATAGTAAACATCTCCTCTAGAGACATCATTATATCGGCAGCTAAACTCATTCCTTCATGTTGTTGTTGCAACACGTCGGAGATGGTGGCCATAATGTAACATTTGGTCATCTCATCTGAGGTCTCCGACTACTTATACTCATCTCTTTGCTGCTCAGTAGATTCATTAGTAGGAGCAGGTGGTTTAGGAGTAGACAAAACAAATTTATGCTTTTTAGATTGCAACAACAGCCTAATTTTCCTTATCCATATGACATAATTATCACCAGTTAAAATATTATCTTTTAGAATGTTGATTAGGGATGGGATCATGATTTCTTAATAAAACAAAATTTATATAAGTAAACAATCATGATAAAGCAATTTTGAATATTTATTTTGAATTAAATAAAATAATTCAATCGTAAAATTCAACGGTGATACAACATCCATAAATGTCACGTCTCCTTTGGGAGTTCACACCATTTATTAGTTGGACTAGGTCCTACCTAATTGTTAACATATCAACCAGCGTTTCCAATTTAGCCTTGCGATTTATATTGAAAAGAACTCTTTGGAGGATATCAATAAAACCACATTGAGTGTGTTACCAAGATATCGACCTTCAATATATTCCTTCACGAAAATCCCTCCTTTGAGGGTAGATATCATTTGAGTCAATTGTCTAGTCTATCCTTGTAAGGAAGTATCTTGCTAAATTCCATTCATGGATACCCCTTGAGGGGTTATCACACTAAACATAAAGCTCAACTTATCTTGGAGGCCATAGGTGTTCAAAACACCTTCTCCCACTCAACTGTTTAAGGAATGCGATAGAATTCCATAGAATGATTTACCAAGTTATCTAGATGCCAATTAGATACCTAAACCATTCAATGCATGTTCATACCAAAAGAGATATATGAGTGGCACTCCTATTCTATATGACATGTTATCAAACAATGATAAACATTGTAATATTTACGAAAAAATAAATAGCCACAATTTTGGTCCATCCTAGAAAAGCAAGTAAATTACATTTGTTTGAAATACAAGAAAACCCTAACTTGGCGATCAAGTCATCAAGCGGCGGTCCGTCAATACTCTTGCGCGCCAAAATCCATACTGCGGCTGCCCTATGGGCAGCACCATGCACGCGCCAGAAGGCTTGCGCGGCTGCCTTGGTGCGCATGGGTTGCCGCGGCCTTCCTCCGATGCTTCTTTTTCTGCTCTCAATTCTTCAATTCTTTGAATCTTCGAAACTTGAATATATTACAGCAGTTTTTTTTATTACAACAATAAAATAAAAAAAACTTAGCAACTATCAAGAAGGAAATTATGGCGATGATAGACCACCCTTCTTGTTACAACTCCAAACAAAAATTACAATGAAATTCTATGACCAAAATCGAGCAATAACAAATCATATTATAAAAACATATATATCCATACATTCCGATGTAATTATATATGCGAATACCTAGAGTGCCATTTCTTTCTAAAACATGCATATTTATAATAAAAAGAAATAGATTCACGTATATATACATCAATTAATCAACGGTACAACCTGGCTCTGATACCAATTGTTGGGAAAAACATGCGGCGGAAGTGAAAAATTGGATGGTATATTTTAAAAAAATTTCCTTTAAAAGAAAGAAGCTTAACCCTAGATTAATTGATATATAATTAAAAGTATCGTACATTTTTCACGTGACGATTGATATTGCGTCGATTTGAAACCGCTTGCTTCGAATTGAATCCACAAGATCTTCCAATCCAATCACGAACGTGAATCACCTAGGAGTGTGGGATCCCTTTCTTTGAGTTGTAAACCTGAGTATGGAAACAAAAATCTTTTTCTTTTTGTTATTCACAATAATCTCCGTAGAGAAAATAAAGAACATTTGGTCACTTGTGAATTCTCAATCTTTTAATCGAAAACTCGCGTGAACCCTAATTCGATCTTGTACATTAAGCCTTTTGATGTAAAAGCTTCTAATGTACTATCGAAAATAAAACGCTCCTTATTCTTCTTCTCTATGGCCGAATTCTACATCCCTTTTTTGAGCTGGAAGTTTTTTTTTTATTCAAAAGCAAGAGAATAAAAATTCTTTCTTTCAAAAAAAAAACTTTGTTTTAACTCAACTATTAATTCCAAATTTAATAATATATATATGGTGGCCAAAATTCTCATTCAAGTATGATTTCTACCTTGTAGTCAAATCCTCATACAAGTAGGATTTCTACCTTGTAGTCAAATCTTCACACAAGTAGGATTACTTCTTCTCCAAGTCTCCTATCAATTTTGAGTTTTAACCTTATTCCAACTCATGAGTGTATTATCCAATAATAAATTATTGAATATTAAATAAAGTGATTTTTAGTTTAAGATAATATTTCTCATTCGTACCCTAGACAATCTTATTGGAGATAGTGTATCCTCGTGAGGAATATCAGTAATCGCCAAGAGCTCATAGACCGCCTATAGATCTCCTAGTTACCATATTTACTCATATGACCACATTTTGAACTTGGATATTTTGACTTGTCTAGAAGCTATGTTTCAATAGACACTATTGAAAACTTAACGTTAAGATTTAATATCCAATACCTCAAAACATCCATGTGATGATATTCTACTCACATTTAATAAATGGAGTCACGATGTCCATATCTATAAATGAAGTCCTCTGTCAATTAACAAATGAATACCACCAAAATATCGAGGATAAACTATGTTATATAATCATACTCATTGATAACTCAAATGATAACACTTGTAACCATAAGTCCATCATTTATCTCAGGATTGAGATAGACTCTCTGATTGCCCTCAAGTGAAAACTTTTATCCACTGACGATTCTGGATAAAGTTTTTCACTGTGATCCTATTCAATGCACCTAGTGCACTAGATTATTTTGCCCAAAGACACTACACTTTGATGATTTTAGACTCATCATAACACATTTGATCCCACTCAAATGCTAGCAAAAGAATCTACAACTTTAACAAGGTAAATGCACCCAATATTTATCTTAAGTTGTGAACATTGTTCAAGACTAACTAAAGAATTGTGTCTACCTCATAAACATCCAGATGTATGAACAATTCTTCATCTCTCATAGTCTTTTGATCTTATGATTATTTACTTTTGACAATTATAATAATAGAACTATAAATGCTATAAGATTTGTTAAACTAGAAATCAGTTGTTAATATGAAAAGATTGTTAAATACATCATTACACTCTTGTTATTGAGCATAATCCTAACACCTACTACCTAAAAGCTTTTGAAGAGTAGATCCGGTGACATGAGAGGATCCGTATGAACAGGTGTCGATCCGGTGGATCTACTAGTAGCAGAGTAAATTCTCTGCAAAGAAGCAGGAGAGGTGCAGCTCTACTGCATAGGAGCTCTAGATGTACCATAGCTGATCTGCTGTAGATGAGCCCTCCAGACACGAATCTGCTGTAGTGTAGCTTCACAAGTATATGAGCATGTTTGTTGCATAGGGGCAGCATAGTAGATCGGCTCCACTAAGAGTCCAACATACCATATTTGCTCCAAAACAAACAAAACTAGTCAAATGACAAAATGAGCACCACACGTGGTGCGTAGGCAGTATATACAAATATGAAGAAAGGACTTCATAAAGAATGAATGATATACCATGAATAATGAATCTATCACCTCAATATAGAAAGTCAAGGTTTCATGGCAATAAATTAGATTAATCTTGAGGATGCTCATGTAGAGACAAGGAAGCCACGTTGGTCAAGGGAGCTCCCCACGGTCGATGCCAAAAAGTATTAACCGAAAAATTCGTTGGGAGTAGAATTTCGATTAACACCCTCAAACTGCAACCTGGGAGATCACAACGAGGTAGGTACCTCTAGGTACCAGGGTTTTATACGAGTGAAACAGTAAGGTGCAGTAGGTAGGAGAAAAATCACCCCGCCCGTCAGGGCTTCGAGGATAAGGAGAAGATATGGCGCTTAAGGTTCCATTGCTGGTGTGAGGGACTGGTCCTAGTCTCTGGTCCCTAGTCCTGGTCCCTGGTCCTAATACTTGGTCCTGGTACCTGGTCCCGGTACCCGGCTTCTTCTTTAGGTCTCCTCTGTTGTTCCCCGACCCAAATAGTAGGCAAGAAGGTGGGATTGGTGCTCTTCAATGATATAGATGTGGTCGTGGAGGGTGAGACCACCAGGTAATGATTCTTCACCTTTAGCTCCTTCTGGTCGGGGTCGAAACCCGTCCCGATTCTTCTAGCTGGTCCAATGGCTCTTTTAGAGTGTGCTTGAACAAGCTCATTTTGTAAGGAAAAAACGTGCGGCGGAAGCAAAAAATATGATCGGTATATTTTAAAAAATTTCCTTTTAAAAGAAAAAACCTTATCCCTTGATTAATTAATATATAAATAAAAGTATCATACATTTTTCTCGTGACGATTGATATTGCGTCAAATTGAAGCCGCTTGTCTCTAATTGAATCCGCAAGATCTTCCAATCCAATCACGAACGTGAATCACCTAGGAGTGTTGGCTCCCTCTCTTTGAATTGTATACCTGAGAATGGAAAAACAAACATTTTTCTTTTGTTAGTCACAATAATCCTCCTAAAGAAAAACAAAGAATGTTTGGTCACTTGTGAATTTTCAATCTTTTAATCGAAAACTCGCGTGGACCCTAATTCGATGTTGTGCACAAAGTTTTTGATATAAAAGCTACTAGTACACTATCGAAAACAAAACGCTCCTTTTCTTTTTCTCTCTTGGCCGAATTCTCTATGAGTTGGATGAGTTTTGTTTTTTAAAAAAAAGAACAAAAGAAGAATCAAATTTCTTCTTCTTCTTGAAAAACTATATGGCCAAATTCTCTACCATAAAAAAATGTGTAGGCCAAATTCTCCTTGATATATTTATAAGGTAGTCGAATTCTTCTACTATATGGAAGATTTATTTTTCACCAAAACACTTATCAAGTTAGTAGTTAAAACCTATTCCGACTCATGAGTGCATTATCCAATAATAAATTATTGAATATCTATTTTAAAAATTGTGATTTTATCAATAACTTCCTAATTGACTAATTATCAATTAGGGTTTTGATAGAAATCAAATACTTCCTAATTTGACTAGATAAATAAAACTTTTTTTTTTCATTTATCTACTTATCAAATAAGGTATTTGATACTTACCATACTACTAACAATAGTATACCACTAAGAGTTCTACTCCTAGTTAGAAAAAGATTTTGACTTTTAATCAAATAATTAATTAATTAATTTTCATTCAATTAAATAATAAAATAAAACAATATATTAGGCTAATAATTTAGCCCTAACCGCCCAATGCCTATAAATGGGCAATATATTGTTTTTCCATTTTATTAAATCCATTGGACTTTAATAAAAAGTTCACATGTGAACTAGACCCATTTTTAATTACTAAAAAAATAGTCCACATACTTAAAATTAATACATGAATATAATTTAACAGCCCATTTAATTAAAATGTGCAAATTATATTCTTAATATATTAATGGAATGCTAATTGACCCCACTATGGCCGCCCAAGGATTCCCACCTCTTTGACCACCCATCCCAGGCATTTGAAGAGTTATTACGAGTCTTTTTCACACATGACCACACCTCTCCAAAACTTTTGGATTCCGAAATCCAAAAACAATTCTAGATGGACCTAGAAATTGGTCTGGTAGATTATATCAAGTGATCCATTCAAGTTCGTGCGGATTGGGGATCTTGGCAAGCTATCTAAATTTAAGCTTCAATAGACATAACCTAATTACAATAAACAAATGATTCACTTAGGTTCGATCTATTAATTTCAGCTCATTCCACTAAAGAGCTAAAATTGAACTCTTAAATAAAGATAGAATAAGTCAATGTTTCTCATTCGTACCCTAAACAACCTTATTGGAGATAGTGTATCCTCATGAAAAATACCAGTAATCGACAAGAGCTCATAGATTGTCTATAGCTCTCCTAGTTACCATATTTACTCATAAGACCATATTTTGAACTTGGATATTTTGACTTGTCCAGAAGCCATGTTTCAATAGACACTATCGAAAACTTAACTTTAAGATTTAATATCCAATACCTCAAAATATCCATATGATGATATTCTACTCACATTTAATAAATGTAGCCACGATGTCCATATCTATAAATGAAGTCCTCTATCGATTAACAAATGAATACCACCAAACCATCGAGGATAGACTATGCTATATAATCATACTCATTGACAGCTCTAATGATAACACTTGTAACCATAAGTCCATCTTTTATCTCAGGATTGAGATAGGCTTTCCGATTGTCCTCAAGTGAAAACTTTTATCCACTAACGGTTTTGGATAAAGTATTTCACTGTAATCTTATTCAATGCACCTAGTGCACTAGATTCTTTTGCCCAAAGACACTACACTTTGATGATTTTAGACTCATCATAACACGTTTGATCCCACTCAAATGCTAGCAAAAGAATCTATAACTTTAACAATGTAAAGGCGCCCAACATTTATCTTAAGTTGTGAATATTATTCAAGACTAACTAACAAATTATGTCTACTTCATACATATCTAGATGTATGAACAATTCTTCATTTCTCATAGTCTTTTGACCTTATGATTATTTACTTTTGACAATTATAATAATTAAACTATAGATGCTATAAGATTTGTTAAACTAAAAATCACTTTATTAATATGAAAAGATTGTCAAATACATTATTACACTCTTGCTATTGAGCATAATCCTAACAATCTCCCACTTGCTCTATAGCAAGTGTGTCATATCTCTCATTCCATGTTCTCTAGGTGCCCATCAAAACTCTTCTGTGGTAGAGCCTTTGTAAAGGGATTCACTAGATTTTCTGCTGACACGATCTTGGTAATCGTCATGTCACCCATATACACAATTTCCCTCAGAAGGTGATACTTCCTTTCAATGGCGTATTTAGGCTTAGCTGGGCGGTGCTATATATATGGAAAATCGTTATTTTTTAACTCTGAAGGAAATAATAGAAATTGGTTAAACAGATTTTTCTAAGATTAATTTTAGTGCCAAGAAAACAGTTTATATTTGGCTATTCTTCTAGCCAAGTGACTTTATTTTGAGGTGTGTCGATGTAATATTCATATTAGGATTGCAACTTTAAAAGCAGTTGATGTTACTTTCAATTAGTCTTTGTTTATAGTTTCTCTTCACCACTTTTGAGGTTGGTTTGGGTTTCTATCGATTTGGACCCCTTGTAATTCTTCTTTTTATAAATTGTATTGGTCAGTCTAAAGAGTTACATGTACATATTTAAGGCACTTAATTGAGATGATTCAGGTTCCTTACGATCGAACATACTTTCAACTTGATCTCTTTTATATTGTCGATATTCATTATTTATTTTTAAAAATATTATAATAATTTGGGATTTGAAAAATGGAAGAGACTTGAATCCACAAACTCACAAACTCACAGTATAGGTGTGAGAGGCATATCACTGAACCAACCTCATATTTTCATTATCAATATTCATTAATAAAAACAATGTTGTTAATATTTAATAGTCTAGAGGCGTTTGAATGGAGAAAAATAATAGTTTAGCTCACCCTAAAATAAGGTTCTGGTTACGCCCCAGTCAAGTCTCCAAGGTATTTTGATGAAACATGTTTTCAATAAAGTTTTCAGTATAATAATGTGCATGACAGACCCAAAAAAGTTAAAAAAAAAAATTTCTTCAGATGATCAATTTATTGTTAATTTTATTCGATCACTAACAAGATGAGGTTGATCCGGTACTAAAGTCTCTCACACCCACACAACGTTGTGAGTTCGAGTCTCTTCCCCCTCTCTCATCTCGAATTATTGTAATATTTAATATATATATATATATATATATATATATATATATTCAATCACTAAGATGTCTCTTGATCTAGGATTATATTCAACCTAAAAATAACTTATACAAAACAAGTAAAGCTCATATTTAATTTTATTTCTAAAAATCTGATGTCTCAAAACTCACAGAAATAAGTAAACTTAACCAATATAGTCCTCATGTTATCTTTCCTTATTATGACTCAAAGAATTACTAGACACAAAACTTTAATTTTACCAAATTAAACGGATTTACTTTGTCAATGGTATATTTATCCATCATTAACACTAGACAACCTAAAAAATAGTCACAAAACTAGCCCTAAATGATGAGGGACACGATTTGTGCTTATCAGATCATTCACATCATCATTGTCTTACCGTATCATTTGAATTCAATTATATATTGTATAGATTTCAGTAATGCTACACATTCCACCTAAGATCCCACATTTTTCATCCCAACACATGTGCCACTTGAAACGTCAAATGGTTAGTGAATACATGTGGTAGGTGAGATAAATCTAAAAATACTGCTCAAGCGTGTGTCTACAACCTAGAGGGGGGGTGAATGGGTTGTTAATCGATTATTACCAACTTTTTCGATTAGTCAATAGTAAACATAACCCAATTACAACAAACATACAAAATCAAGTAAAAGTGCAGAAATATAAAGAACACTTGATTTTGACGTGGAAACCCTTCGACAAGGGAAAAACCATGGACTATCCTTCTAGCCATAGACGATCACAGAAATCCACTATATGAGTAAAAAGTTACACCCTCAAGTGATACTCGGACTCTCACTTTCGACAACCTCAGGCTATGGACACTACCACTCGCCACTCTTGGTTCAATCCCTAGTGATATCCTCTGATACACTACTCTTGGCGTGAGCACCTCCTACTCTATCCGCAGGCCTTTTATAGTGGCACTTGACCGATGCTTGCCAACCACAACTTGGTTGCAAGACTTCAATGCTTGTGCAACTTCACCCCGAAGCCACAAGACTTTGACTCAAGAAGAGTATGGGGTCTAAGTGAACAATCAATGAATGCTCAACACAATATATGTTAGACCAAACATACAATGCTTAACTAGATGTAGATAATGCAATACAACATCCTAGTTATCAAATAATGCCTACATGTACACACATGAGGTCTCAATTAGTTGTAGAGAAATTCTAACAACCTAATTGTCAATTAAATTCACATAAACATTCATAAACTTGACTAGATGCACAAAGTCAACCTAATCATCAATTAAGCATACATGAATATTTATGGATTAGCTATTTAGGCATATATGACCTAATAATGCAAGCTATCACAAACAAACACAATCAAATATTCATGAACATTAACTAGTTGATTAAAACACAATTTCTCAACCTAGTTATCAATTAATCACACATGAATATTTATGACCTAGCTTTTAGGCAAAAATGACCTAATCAATTAAGCTATCAAAATACAAACCCAATCATGTTATCAAGACTCATAAATATGCAATAAAGTAGAGTCTAGGTATTTAATCATGCAATAAATACATAATCTAGAGTAAGAAGAACAATAAATGATATTCAAAGAAGTTCATGCTTACCTAGTCATGAAACAATGAAGACCCATGCTCAAATGATGTTGAATGATGCAAGATGGAGATGGGTTTTGGGTTTGGAGAGTCAAAGATGCTTTCTTGAAGCTTTCTCTTTCTAGGAGCTCTAACCTCTCTCTAAAAATGATTTTCTGAGCTCTTGGTCAGCCAAGAAGAGAAGAGGGAGAATATATATGAAGCCCTAGTTAAAACTACATCGTTTTGAACTTGGGAAACAGAATCCCGTCAAAACTGCTTGCTAGACCGCGGCTCAGGTAAGTGTCCAGACCGCGGTACATACAGCAGTGCACCGTCTGGACAACACCGCGGTTGGGACCGCTGTGCGTGCAAGTGCACCGATCGCGGTCCACGCCGCGTATGACGCACTGGAGAATACCGCTCCGTGCGCCGCGGTACAAGCATAGCCTGCCAAGCGGTCTAGGCTGCACTAAAGGAAAAATCCCTTTTTAACACTCAAGAAAAATCCCTTTTTAACACTCAAGACAAAAGTCTATCTTACATGAATGTTGTGCAAGTGTGAAGTGAGTGAGATGCACACAATGAAGCACAATTAACATGTCAAACATGTTATCAAATGAGATACAATGCAAGATATGATATCTAATGCAAGCTAGTGAGTGTTTTTGAAAAGGATGCACACTTATATAAACAATAAAGAACACAAATGCAAGATAAACAAAACATGCATGAAGTGTGTGTGTGTGCACCTAAACTCTTCAAGAGACAAAGTCAAGTGAGTATACCTTTCTCTCTTGAAGTCATGGAGATGCTTGGAAGCTTGTCAATCCGAACCTAAGCTACCAATTACACAATCATCCCCAATGTGGTGTGGTTTGTCATGAAATAAGCCAATCATAAAATCGAGGTCCTTACAAAATCATCATTAATGTGTATCCACTTATAATTTGACACCTCACATGTCATATGTGTTTGGATAAAAAAGGTAGGATTTTAAGGTGGGATGTTTAACATTATATATATATATATATATATATATATATATACACACACACACACACACCACCACCACCACTTGCAGTAGGAGCGATTCGAACATATATATTACCGGTTTGAATGAACGCTCTTACCACCAAACCATATTGAGCAGTGGTTTGTATAATATTGCTCTCATTAACCAAATCCACTTGCTTTAATAAATAAATAAAAGTATTGTAATACGTGGATGGAGGAGAAGCAATTTAGAGTACAACATAACCACCAGAAATTAGAGTGAAACCAAGAATCTACCCCACTAGAGCAGTAGAGCCCAACCCCAACTGCTTTAAAGTTAGCCTCTCCATCTATTTCAATCTCAAATTAATGAGCCCAAACATTGCTTAGTTTTTTGTTTCTGTTTTTTGTGAAAATATGGCATAAATAGACAACAGAGACAGCCTATGCCACCTCTTCCACCTTACTTGTATCAGACATAGCATTTAAGTAGTCTTCAACAGACCTTCCATTAACTATTTTTCTATTCCATCAAAACCAAAACCTCTTTAAACCAATCACAGAACAAAGATATCCCTTTTGACTCTCTTCTCCTTCTCTTCAATTTATGTCTCCGCAATGACTTGTAACAAACTTTTCTGTTCTTATTCAAAGTTCCTCTGCACTGCGTGAAACAGAGCACTCTGTTTTCAACAAGAATATCTTGTTTTTGTTATTGTTGCAATGAAATATATAAGGACCAACAGCTTGAAACGGCTTTTTTCATTGAAAAGAAGATGCTTTGAAGAAGAAAGTATCAAGGAGAGTATTGTTCCAGTTACGACAAAGAATTCTCAGAGACCCACTTGGAGATGTTTCTCCTTTGAAGAAATCTCTCTTGCCACCAATGCTTTTAGCTCAGGTTTGCTTCATGACAAATCTTTCCAAAATTTTTGAACTTTTTAGGCTTGTTTTGGGTGATTTTTGTGTTAATGTTTCGGTTTTGTGAAATCGGTTGTAGAGAATTTGGTTGGCAGAGGAGGCTATGCAGAGGTCTATAAAGGAGTTCTGCAAGACGGCGAAGAGATTGCTGTGAAAAGGCTAACAAAAACTTCAACAGATGACAGAAAAGAGAAGGACTTCTTGACGGAGATTGGAACAATTGGTCATGTTTGTCATCCAAATGTTTTATCACTTTTTGGTTGTTGTATTGATAATGGCCTCTATCTCATCTTCCAATTCTCTTCCAGAGGCTCTGTTTCTTTTCTTTTCCATGGTAACAAAAAAACATGACTTCAATAGTTTCTTCATTCACAGTAATGAAAATTAAGTAGATTTTAATTGGTTGTTTGATTTCTCTTATTGCAGATGTGAATTTTCCACCAGTGGATTGGAAAATAAGGTACAAGATTGCAGTTGGGACTGCTAGAGGCCTGCATTACTTGCACAAAGGCTGTCAACGGAGGATCATTCATCGCGACATCAAGTCTTCTAATGTTCTATTGACTAAAGATTTTGAACCCCAGGTACCCATTTGGAATTTTAAGTCTCATTTGCCTTTTATTGATGAGATTTTAATGTAATGAGTTTTGATGTTATTGTTCCTTGTTTATTATCATGGTTGAAGATATCTGATTTTGGATTGGCAAAATGGCTTCCATCTCAATGGACTCATCACTCAATTGCACCAATTGAAGGCACATTTGGGTACTAAAACTTTTACAAATTTTAAATCAGAATTAGTATATATAAACGCTGTAAAACGTGATTGTGATATAGATATATATTGAATGTGTCATGTAGGCACTTGGCACCTGAGTACTTCATGCATGGAATTGTGGATGAGAAAACAGATGTGTTTGCATTTGGAGTCTTTTTGCTTGAAATCCTTTCAGGCAGGAAACCAGTTGACGGGTCTCACCTAAGCTTACACAGCTGGGTAATGTCAAATTTACACCAAAGTTTGTTTATTTAACAAATAAAACTCTTCGTTTTCATTTTAAAATTGTATTAAATCACCGGCTCCAGTAGAGAGATTCCCAGTTGGGTTTTTTCTTCTAGAGTTAAAACTACTGAGACCGAGTACTTATCATATTTTGTTAATTGTTTAAACAATCAAACAGGCCAAACCATTATTGAACAAAGGAGAGTTTGAAAAGCTAATAGATCCAAGGCTTCAGGGTGGTGGCTATGAATATGATGTTACACAACTTAGTAGACTTTGCTTCGCGGCGTCTCTCTGCATTCGTTCGTCTTCAACGTGGCGCCCTACCATGAGCGAGGTAAGTAGCTGCCATGCTGCAACTTGTTTCCGTATTATTTACAGCCTGTTAGCCATTAATGTTTTTCTTTTTTGGTATATCACTTGTGGCTGCAGATATGGCCACTCGAATTTCAAATATTGTCCGGCCTGAATGATCATCATTATCGTTTTTCAAGTAATTAGAAAATGATCATAGAAAAACTAGATGAGAAATAGACCATATCACAAATGATTTTTTTCTTCTTAGGACATCTGAGGGACCCTAATTTTTAATCTCTGCCTATGTTCTTGCTTCATTTCACCTACCATTACAAATGTTTTTAACCTGTGCTTGTGGTCCTTTTCTTTCTCAGTAAACTAAACTTTTTTGATGGTAAGGATCATTACATCATTCTAGTGTGTCTTGTTCGAGCATACAATGGACACCTTCTAGTTGACTGGCCAAGTGACTAATTGTATACAATTGGGTTTCTTGAATTTGAAGTTAATTTATTGATATAATATTGTATTATTCTAGGCTGACATATTCTCAATATGTTGGTTTGCCTGCAAGGACTTTGTATATCGTTTTCACCGGCTTAGATTTTGTTTTTTTCTGGCATTTTGGAGAGATTTTTCACGCAATTTGTGTATTAGTCAGAGGATGTTCAAGCCTACCTAACCTAAAAATTAATATAAGTAAATAAACAGTATAACATGGTATTGCCATGTGATTAGTAAGTTAGATTATGATTATCAAAATGGTTGTGACAGGTGTCTGTCCGGAATTGACTCGTTATCTATAGTGATTTAAACAACTTCAACATAAAATCGTGATTTCTGCTTGATCGAAGCAAATTAAGGCTTTTCCTTCAGGATGGTAAAATTTAAATATGGTTAGTTGCATACTTGAGTTTTAGTAAATTCTATCACCAACCCAATTTGCTGCTCTTTATACATTTAAATACCCATAAAAGTGATTATTTAAACATCTAATTTATTGAGCTCGTGGATCTCAATCACTTTTTATGAATCACATAAAGTAAATATTGTATGATCAGTTATCACTGATTGTCACATACATACGTGTATATATATATATATATACAATTTTTCTATTGTCAGTTCGTCCTGATATAAATATATTAGGACGAAAAATGTGGACCATTAGATTTACATACTTTAACACAAAGTGTATGCACTTGTCAAAACTTTTTCATAATTTGTGGTCCACATTCTTTATCCTGATATATATCAGGACGAACTGACAGTAATTCTACTGTATATATATATAAATAATTATCGGTGTTTGTCACATATATATATATATATATATATATTATATATGTAAACAATTATCCATATTTTTTATCTGGAATTTCTACTCAGTAACGTGAATTCTACCGTATAACGTTATAGAGTCTCGCATATAATAATTTTTCTCGTACGTGAAATATACATTAAAGTTGTTTGGTGTTTGGCCAACTATCCCAAACATCAAAAGAAACACTGAGGTGGAAATTGGTTGGTATCATTTGACAGGTTTTGGAAGTAATGACAGAAGAGGGAGAATTAGAGAAAGAGAGGTGGAAAATGCCTGAAGAAGAAGAAGATGAACAAGAGTTTTGGGGATTTGAAGATCTTGAATATGAATGTGACACCTCCTTCACAGTTTCTCCTCAAGATTCAATCTCTACTGTAAGTTCTTAGTAAATAAATTTTGTCAATTATGTAAATAACAAGTTATCACACAATTATATATATTTTAATATGTAACAGTATATAGATGGACCAAAGTATTGTTGTCTTGTAGTAACACGACTCTCTCTTTCTCTAATCAAAGTTGATATGATTCAGAAGTTTTGAATATTTCAGTGGTGATTGTTGATTTCATTAGAATCCAAATTGGCCACTGATTGTTGATTTGATTATAATCCAAATTGGTGACATTAATTGATCAAATGGAGGAAATTATTCCAACAGGAAAAAGGTTGGAAATGATGGGAAAATGTCAAATGCATGGGGAAAAACAAGTGGTTT
The DNA here is from genome assembly GCA_033220585.1 of Dipteronia sinensis. NCBI lineage: Eukaryota > Viridiplantae > Streptophyta > Magnoliopsida > Sapindales > Sapindaceae > Dipteronia > Dipteronia sinensis. Next base: position 20,006,299 of record CM065638.1, on the reverse strand, counting down.
GATTATTAATCATTGTAACATATGGATATGAAATATATTGATACTAGTGGGGTCTATTGTCTGTCAATTACTAATTGTGATATGATAGGATTCAGCTGTGCTTTTATGTAGGCAGCCATTTAAATGGATAAAATGCTTGTCATATGCAAAACTTAATTATACATTTATACTGGCCAGTTGTCAAATGCTTTAAAATAATAATATTTATAGATGCAGAGAAAACTTCAATCAATTATTAGAGAAGGCGGTAAGTATTTGTCTAAGCATAGTTTGGCACTGTTCTGCAGTGCGGATAATTGTCTTTGGTTATGCTATACGAAAAATTTCTTTTGAATTTGCTATAAGAAGAATCAATTAATAATTTGGTAAACTAATTTTTAAAAGTGTCTCGTAAACCAAAAGCAATTTTAATGTGTTTGATAAACTGTAAGTAAAAAGTGTTGCGACTGTACAAAATTACTAGACAGGACACGAATGAATATTGAAGTTGTTTTGAAAATTAAATAATTTGGTTTATTTTTTGTATGACCCAGAAACATGTTATAAAATAAATAATTTGTTTTATTTTTATGTGACCATAAACATGTCATAATAAATGAATAATTTATTTTATTTTTGTGTGATCATAAACATGTTATAAAATAAATAATTTGTTTTTATTTTTCTGTGACCATAAACATATTACAAAATAAATAAATAAATTATTTTATTTTTATGTGACCATAAACATGTTATAAAATAAATAAATAATTGCTTTATTTTTGTGTGACCATAACACATTATTAAAAATTTTTATCTATTGCCACCTATATTGCGAAAATATCAAGAAAACCCTTTAAAAATAATTTGTTTTCACTATTGCTTCCGCGTGAAGCAGTTTTTTTAAAAAGCTACAAAATGTAGCTTCTCATTTTCTCATTTGGGAGAAGTCAAAAATGACTAAAAGCACTTCCTTGGAATTTTACCAAACACCATAGTCTATTCCCAGAATCACTTTTTGTCCCAGAATCACTTTTGCAATGTCAAACTAAGCCTTAGATAGTTTGATGTGTGATATATGTAAAATTAATTCTTTGAATTTACATTATAATTTTCACATGAGTACGTAATGTTAAACTGTCCCCAACCTCGCCAAATGTGGTTCGGTGGTAAGAGCACTAACTCATTCAACCAGATAATATCTCATGATTGAGTGGCTACCACCGCAAGTGGTATATATATATATATATATATATATATATATATATATATATATAGATTATCAAAATTAGTTATTTATTCAAAATATATGTGTGGCAAATGAGTTATATCACCCCATAATTTACCAATGGTTACAACTTACTACTAGATTTTAGATTTGTGTTGGCTTGATTCCATAACAAAACTCTCTTTCTTTGTAATATTTAGTTGCTTAGGTGGTTCGTGATTGGATCAAGCTTCAAAGAAGAAAAGCAACTTCTCATGCAAAGCTCGTCTTTAAGAGGAAATGTGTTTTCTTGAATGCTAAGGTATAGAGATTTTTCTTCCTCTTGCAAGGCATTAGGGCACACACAAATTGCATTCATTTGTGTCCCTGTATTGTTGTGCAAAAATTTGTATAACACATTCACACACTTATTGAAGTATAAACAAGCATTAGACTTAATTTGACATTTTTTGCAGAATTGCATGTTCTAGGACAAAATCTAGGAAATAGCATACTTCTGTGTTCTTGTGTTTTTTTATTTGTGTTTTTATGTTATTGAACTTGAATTTGAGCTTACATTATGCTTCATTGAGTTCCGGTCATTTCGGTTACTCATTCATTTAGTTTCGAGTTCAAACTAGGAAGTTAAGAAACTTTCCGTGCTTTTATCGTATATGGTTTTTGTCTTTGGTTTTCAAGTTGACTTCCATATTTTTTGAGAAAGTTGTCTTGACGTCTTTTGTACGTGAGGGAGTCTCGGTTCTTAATCCGAAAATATGTTCGAATTCAAAGTTCAGAGGCCAGAGAACGGTTGAAAAACATTTCAGTACACGATAGGGAGCAAAGAGGAAGTGGGAGGGCAAAGCCAAAACCACCCCACCCCGTGGAACTGAGTGGCCCCCACGGGACGGCCACCATTCTTCTCCTGTGGAGGCCACGCGTCTCCATGGGGAGCTGATGTGGCAAGTGTTTCTTGGTGGTCTTACCTCTCTCTCTCTCTCTCTCTAAGCATCAATTTCCCTCCATATATATTCAAATTTCGTCCAGAAATTTTTCATAACTTGTCCAATTTTGTTTCTGTGATATCTCTCTCAAATCAACTCCGATTTTAGATTTTCAAAGCCGAAATTGTTGGTCTTGAAGAGAGGAACAAGTCTTAAGCATTTTTAGAGTCAAATGATGTCCAGGGTTTTCAATACACTCTTTTCATTTTTAAATATTTGAAATTTTTAAAGATCTTAAATTTAGAGGCTTTTCTTGCAAGACACTCTTTTATTTTTTAAAGATCTGAAATTTTTGCTCTAAAAGTGAGATGGGAGAGAAAATAACATATATATAGCAGATTAAAACAAAACTGCACCGTTTTGGGAAAAACAGGGCACGACCGCTATGCGTACCTTTGTGGAGGGTCACAACGGTGACAAACTGTGTTGCCCACCACTGTGAGTTATCACAGCGATCTCACAGCGGTGACACACTGTGTTGCCTACCGCTGTGATAATTCACAGCGGTCCCACAGTGCATAGACAGCGGTCAACATGGCAAAAATGCATAAACTCTTAAACCTCAACAAATCAACCTAGATGCAAAAGATATGAACATACATGAAGAGAGATATAGTAATGAAAGTGCACAAACATGAAACACACAACAATTATATGAGATATGATAATGCATGGGATGTGAGTGTGTGCAACTAGATCTCTTCAATGAGAGTTAAGAATCTGCCTTCCTTGAAGCACTTGGAGTCCAATGCCTTATTAATGTGAGATCTTCAATTTCTAATCTACCATTTACAATATTTGACCATAATTGTGATTTTGTCAACAAAATAAACCAATCATAAAATGAGACACTTACAATCTCCCCCTTTGACTATTTCATGACAAAATCACCACTCACAAAGCAACCTTGCAACAATCAAAAAATGAGTTGGTCAACAATAATTTCTACATTACAATAAGCCCTTTAATCTAAGTCTTGAACATCTTCAAGTCAATCCAAGTCTTGCAGAAACATCCAACCTACACACAATCAACAGCAAAGTACCTTCCAAGACCAAGTGTGTTTGAGGTGCTTTTAACAAAAACAATTGCAATAGTTATAGCAAATTAACTCAATACAATCAAATAATGTAATCATGTCATGCTATGCAATGCAGCATGCTCCCCCTCAATGGTTACAACAACACTCCCATAGAGTAAACTCCCCTTACATGGTCAATCTCCCCTATGCAACTCCCCTTTCACACTACTCCCCATTTTTGTCATGAGATAGGCAAAGGAGTATCCCCATAATAGGTAATCTTTTGGCAATGAGAGCTCATATCACAAATACATATGCATAATCCTATAAGCAACTTTATGCAACACAATTAAGTGAGAGAGATTCAAAGAGTTTTATTTCAAGAAAATTGTGTGAAAGAATGCTTTGCATGCAAGACAAATTGCATTCAAGATCAAAAAACATGGTATTTGGCAAAGCAAACAACAAAGGTTTCCAAGAGAATTCAAACCAATTTCACCCTTTGTCATGGAATTAAGCAAGATATAGATTGTAAGATAAATTCAATTCAAAGAGCAACTATATCAGTCTTTATAAGCAAAACAAGACATGAGCGACATTGCACCCTTTTTGATTTTTACGGGTAAGATACATGTATGATAGTAGCCTTATTCGACTAATAAAGAGAGAGAGACTTTGGATTATAAAATCTGTTGAATGAATACTTCTTGATTGAAGTCTCAACATTGCTTTCACACACAAATTTTGCATTCATTTTTAAAGCATTCAGGATTTTCTTCATGCAAATCAATTCAAAGCATGTCATTCATAGAATCATCATGTCATGGAAATCAATCATAGGTCATTCAAAATGTACTTCCAAAGTAAATTTCCCTATTCCAAAATTGCATGTTTGATCATAAATAAGACATAGATTGCAAGTAAAGCAAAGTTGCACACTTATTAAAAAAAACATATAAGCATATGTACAACCAATCATCTCAAGCAATTAATAAAGAAGCATAAAGATTATCAGTGAGCACAATGCATTATTATGAAAATTTGCTCTCTTTGCTTGAGCTCCCCATATGGGGTCAATCACCAAACACTTCAAGACATGAAAAATCCCAATAGACCTATTAAGTGATTTGAACTTAGTTGAGTCTAAGGGTTTAGTGAAAATATCCGCTATTTGATCATTTGTGCCAACATGTTCAAGTGCAATGCATTTGCTTTCAACTAGCTTCCTAATAGAGTGATGTCTTATGTCTATATGCTTTAATCTAGAGTGCTGAACATGATTTTTTGAAATATTAAATGCACTCATATTATCACAATAAAGGCTTAGAGTACCATGATCAAAGCCATAATCCACAAGCATTTGCTTCTTCCAAAGGAGTTGTGTGCAAGCACTCCTAGCTGCTATGTACTCGGCCTCTACGGTGGACAAGGAAATGGAGTTTTACTTCTTGCAAAACCAAGATACCAAGTTATTTCCTAGGAAGAAGCAACCGCCCGAAGTACTCTTCTTATCATCACAATTTCCTGCCCAATCTACATCACTAAAGCCAACTAAGCTAGCATTAGTGTCAAAAGAGTACCATATCCCATAGTTGGATGTCTCATTCACATATCGAATGATTCTCTTCACATATGAGAGATGAGACTCCTTAGGATCTGCTTGGTACCTAGCACACACACCGACACTAAATGCTATATCGGGCCTACTTGCAGTCAAGTAAAGTAAGCTACCAATCATGCCACGATATAGGCTTTGATCCATAATTTTCCTACTAGCATCCTTGCTTAATTTCAAAGTGGTACTCATGGGTGTGTCAAACTGTTTGGCATTCTCAATGCCTAATTTCTTCACTAGGTTCTTAGCATACTTAGCTTGGGATTTGAAAATCCCATCATGCAATTGCTTGATTTGCAAACCTAGGAAGTAATTGAGCTCTCCAACAAGACTCATATCAAATTCATGAGACATAACATCAACAAATTGTTGAACTTTGGATTTATTGGTGGAGCCAACACAATGTCATCAACATAGATTTGAGCTATGAAAAGCTCATCTTTTCTCCCTTTGATGAACAAAGTCTTGTTAACACTACCTCTAGAGTAGCCATTGTCAACAAGATAAAGAGTGAGGCGCTCATACCAAGCCCTCAGTGTTTGTTTCAACCCATATAAAGCCTTCTTAAGGCCATAGACATGATTGGGGTGGTAAGGATCCATAAACCCCTTGGGTGGCTCAACAAACATTTCCTCTTGCAAGAAGCCATTGAGGAAAGCACTCTTAACATCCATTTGATGCAATTTGAACTTGTGCACATATGATATAGACAAAAGAAGCCTTATAGACTCAAGACAGGCAACCGGAGCAAACGTCTCCTCAAAATCAACACCCTTAATTTGAGAGTATCATTGTGCTACAAGTCTAGCCTTGTTTCGCACAATGTTGCCATTCTCATCCGACTTGTACCTATACACCTATTTTGTTCCAATGATATTGGTGTTCTTGGGTCTAGAAAATAGAGTCCGAACCTCATTTCTTTCAAATTGGTTTAGCTCTTCTTGTATAGCAAGAACCTAAAACTCATCATTCAAGGCTTCATCAACCTTTTTGGGTTTAATTTGAGAGGTGTAACATGTATAGCTAATTTTGATTAGCTAATTGATGCCTAGTCCTAACACCATCATTCACATCTCCAAGAATGTCATTCTTGTTGTGGAAATGCCTAACCCATGGAACGAGTTCTTTAGAGTTTAATGATGGATCTCTATCAAGAGGATGAATGACCTCTTCATCAGGGTTTGACTTCACACCATTTGAAGTCTTACCATTCTTCTTCAAAGAAGAATCATCAATCACAATAACCTCCTCTTCATGATTATTAGTCTTAGGCCTACTATCATCTATGACAACATTAGATGATTTCATGACACTCCTAGTTTTCAAATTGAAGACTATATAGGCCTTACTATTTAGGGCATAGCCAATGAAAATTCCCTCATCACTTTTGGTATCAAATTTGCCAAGTTGATCTCGGTAGTTAAGAATGTAGCATTTGCTTCCAAATGAGTGGAAGTTGTTCATATTTGGCTTCCTACCATTCCACAATTCATAGGAGGTTTGTCTAGTGTCGGGCCTAAGAAAAACTTTATTTCTTATGTAGCAAGCCGTATTGACGGCCTCAGCCCAAAGGTTCCTAGGCACATTGTTGCTAAGCAACATCACACAGACCATCACTTAAAAGACCCTATTCTTCCTCTATGTAACCCCATTTTGTTAAGGAGTTCGAGGAGCCGAGAACTCATGGGAAATGCCAAAGCTATTTCAAAAACTTTCAAAACAAGCATTTTCAAATTTCTTCCCATGGTCACTCATAATTCTTTTAATGCTTTTAATGTGAGAGTTCTTCTCATTTTGAATTTTGGTTTGAAGCATTTTAAACTTTTTAAAAGTTTCAGATTTTTCTCTAAGAAAGTAAGTCCATGTAAATCTAGAGAAATCATCAACACATACAAAAATGTATCTCTTGCCACCGAGACTCTCGGTGTGCATGGGACCCATAAGGTCTGTATGTAGGAGATCTAATGGCTCATTAGTGGTGAGATACGTGCATTTCTTGTGCATGCTTTTGGTTTGTTTTCCTTGTTGACAAGATCCCCACACACCATCAATTTTCTTCCTAAGTTCGAGAAGCACACGCACAACTTTGAACTTATCTAAGATCCTCAAATCTCGATAGTTCATGTGGCCAAGCCTTTAGTGCCACAACTCAATTTGCTCACTTTTGGACACATTGCAACAGATGATGCTAGCTTCAAGACAATAGTAATTGTCAGTAGATCTCTTTCATTTTAACAAGGTTTATCCATTAGATTTCAAAATAGAGCAATCATTTCTATTAAGCAAGACCGACAATCCATTATCATTAAGATGAGAAATGCTTATAAGATTGGCTTGCAAGCCATTAACAAATAAGGCATTTGACAAGGAGGGTAAACCGGGAATGAAAATGATTCATTTCCCTATGACTTTCATTTTAGATCCATTACCAAAAGTGACAAATCCACCATCCTCCATGACAAGAGATTCAAAAAAACTCTTGTTTTCGGTCATGTGCCTAGAGCACTCACTATCCAAATACCAAGTATTAGAAGCATTTGCCTTCAAGGTAATTTGAGCTACATGGTAAAAATATTCATTACTTATAATCCACCTAGATGAGACATTTTCTTTCCCAGTGGTCATGAAATCATTGGCTCTGGATTTCCTATGAGCATGCATTTTAGCTCTAGCCCTATTCTTTTCAATCATGCTTTTAGTTCTACACATTTTCATAAACTTGAAGCAATTTGGTCTAATATGACCATCAACACCACAAAAGTCACATGTAGGAATGAAGTAAGAGGTCATACCATTCCTTTGTGAGTACAAATGGGCTTTCCCATGTCTTTAAGCTTGCCTTTGATATTGAATTGGTTCTCTCATCCTTTGTTGTTGAGTTAGATAAGGTTGCTTCATTGGTTGAACTTGCATTAATTGCTTCTTGGCTTTGTGATATTTGGGTTGTGGGAAGCTTGCTTGATGTGCTCTCATTGGTTGAACTTGAGCATGACTTATTGGTGCCACCTTAACTTGGACATTTTTAGAGCACTCTTCTAGTTCAATTTTCTTCCTAGGATGTTAGGGAGGAAGAGGCTCTTTGATGTCCATGCTCTTGACAAACACCGTCTTGCTTGGAGTTTAGGTCTCCTTGTCATCTTCAAACCCTAGACCTATCTTGTCACTTGGCTTATTACCAACTCCCAACATGTGGTCAAGATTCTTCGTGCTTGAAGTCATCTTAGCAATAGTTTCTTTTGCTTTTTCAAGCTCCTGCTCCATCAAAGCTTCATTTCTTTTAGCTATCTTCACTTCTCCATTCAAGTGAATCACCTCGGTTGATAGCTTGAGGTTCTCTTCATTTAGTTTTCGAACCTCTCTCTTCATCTTCAACCTTGAGCTTTGAAAAGTGCTCAATGAACTCTTCAAGGTCCATACTTTTTACATTTCCATTTGTAGAGTGAGATGAAGAGCTCTCATCACTTGAGTCAACTTCACTTTATTTCTCTTTCTCTTGGTCATCTATTTCTTCCTTACTCTTGAGAGAAGATGCAAAAGGCAATGAAATTTGCCACATGGTCTTCATCATTCGGGGATCTACCTTCCTATTCCATGTCATCACTATCGCTCCATATGGTGGCCATTGCTTTTCCTTTCTTTTTCTTCTTCAAATTAGCACACTCATGAGCAATGTGACCATATCCACTACACTCGAAGCATTGAATGCCCTTCTTGGAGTCCTTCTCTTGGGTTTTATCCATCTTCTTGAAGGGAGTTTTCTTCTTCAAATCTTGACTTTTGAATCCTAGGCCTTTCTTTTCGAACTTCCCAAACTTCTTGAACTTTTTATGACCATGAGGGCCATCTCCTCATCCGAGTCTTCCTCCTCCTTATCAACCTTGGAGGTCATCAAAGCAATGCTCTTTTGCTTCTTTGGAGGTGGAGGTGTAGGTGTAGGAGTCCACCTAGACTCATATGCTAGAAGTCTTTCAATAACTTCTCTTGGCTTCATGTTCTTGTAGTTACTGTTCTCCTCAAGTGTTGTCACCTTTGACTTAAATCTTGCTGGAAACGACATCATAATCTTTTGCTTGATCCTCCTATCCGAATAAGGGTCACCAAGTTGATGGCTTTGATTGATTATGTCCAATTTCATTTGAAATTTGTTGAAGCATTCATCCTCCTCCATCTTAATAGTCTCAAATTGCATTTGAAGGACTTGGAGCTTAGAGTCCTTGACTACTTTGGTTCCTTCATGAGCCGTCTCTAGAATCTCTCATGCCTCCTTAGCATTCCTAGTTGTTTGAATCAACTTGTATTGGTTGTCATCCATAGCGCACAAGATGGCATGCATTGCCTTTTTGTTCCACTTGGAGGCTTCAAATTCTTGTATGCTCCATTGAGACTTAGGCTTGGAGACTTCACCACCATCATCTGCAGTCATTGTAGGAGGAGTGTACCCATCTTCAATTATCATCCATGCACGGTCATCTATTTGGCAAGGGTATGACTCCATCTTGCCTTTCCATGATGCATAGTTCACCCCATTTAGCAAATAGGGTCTTGTGCTTGAGGCTCCCTCTTGTCCTCCAATGTTCCCAATCATAGTGTTTGGGGATTATGAATGAGATGCAAATGAAATGCAACAAACAAATGCCAAGAAAAAAATGCAAGACACACACAATGAGCATGGATCACCTAAGTATGTCTAGGACCCCCCCTCTGATACCAATTGAAGTTAACTACAATATGTGTCTAATTAACCTTAGGTTTTAACCAAATTAATTACCAACTTTTTGGTTGATCAAGATTAAACACTCAACCCTTAAGTACCAATGTAAACAATCATTGTCATAAGAAGTGCGGAAAATAAAATAAACACACAATGATTTGTTTTACGTGAGAAAACCAAAGAACACTCTTTTCTTGGAATAAAGATGGAATCTTGGTGGCTTTTCTTGCAAGACACTCTTTTCTTTTTTAAGGATCTGAAATTTTTGCTCTAAAAACTAGATGGGAGAGAAAAGAACACATATATATATATATATATATATATATCAGGTCAAAACAAAACTGCACCATTTTGGGCAAAACAGGGCACGACCGCTGTGCGTACCGCTGTGGAGGGTCACAACCGTGACACACTATGTTGCCCACCCTCACAGTGGTCACACAGCGGTGACACACTATGTTGCCTACCGTTGTGATAATTCACAGGGGTCCCATGGCGTACAGACAGCGGTCAATAGGGCAAAAATGCATAAACTCCTAAACCTCAACAAATCAACCTAGATGCAAAAGATATGAGCGTACATGAAGAGAGATATAATAATGAAAGTGTACAAACATAAAACACACAACAAGTATATGAGATATGATAATGCTTGAGTTGTGAGTGTGTGCAACTAGATCTCTTCAAAGAGAGTTAAGAATCTACCTTCCTTGAAGCACTTGGTGTCCACTGCCTTGATGATGGGAGATCTTCAATTCCTAATCTACCCTTTACAATATTTGACCCCAATTGTGATTTTTTCAACTAAATAAGTCAATCATAAAATGAGACAATTACATAAACTTAGATACAAATATCTATTTGAGCCACTTCCAAAAATGTGAGGTAATATAAACAAGTAAACCTTACAAATGAATACTCTAAAAATCTAATATTCACAAGTACAAGTATATTAAAATATCAACAAGTAAAGGATACAAATAATGATCTTATTGAATGTTTTTCATTTCTCTTTTGTAACTCAAACTACAAAGTATCTCATATACAAGTATGATCAATAAAAGCTCAATTTACATGTTGTACTTTGTATGTTACAATGTTATCCTTTTAAACAAAGTTTTACAACTTAATACAAATTCTTACAAGATATACAATATAGGTCAAATATACAAATATAAAGGAGTTTGAGTTAGAGACATTGAACACATGATTTTTATGTGGTAAACCTCTAAAAAGGAAATATTCAGGGGTTGATTCCACAACCATGGCAACACCACTATCCACTAGTTGAATATGTGTACACTCTCTAGTGATCAATCTCCATAATCTACTACTATTGGCATGTCACACACTTTTCTACCCACATGCCTTTTACTAATGGTAGTTTTCCCACTCAACCTAGATCCTGTAAGACCTTATTGAGATTTTAAGCCTATTCCAAGGCATCTAAGTGATGATCTAAGTGTTCATGACAAATACAATAAACATAGAATAAAGATCAAATTATCCTATGCTAACTAGATGCAATATAAGCACAAATCAAAATATAATCTAGTTAAAAATAAGCTAGATCTATGATAGGAATAATCAAATATAACCTAGCTTAAATCAAGAGTTAATATTCATAAAATCATGTAATCAAAGAAAAATATAGCTCTAAATCAAAGTAGAAACACCAATCCATGTAATCTAGATCAACATACAATGAAATCAAAGTAAAAAATACAAGATATCAAACAAGCAAGTCAAAGAGACATGAAGAACAAGATACCTTGAGAAGTGAAGAAGACCTCCACAAATCAGAGTAAAACTACTATATGACCTAGATTTTTGACTTTAAAATTGATTGAGCATTAATCTACAATGAAAAATGAAACTCTCACTTTTTGAATCACTCAAATAAGAGCTCTAATGATAAATAAATCGTCAATTAAAAATTGGTGTGAAGGGCTGGAAATTTAAAGACGAAAATGAACTCGGCGTGGCAGGGTCTGCACCATGGCACCCCCATGGCACCCAAGCCACGTGCATGCATGGCGTAATCATAGCACACGGCCTACGCTCATGTGCGCTTGGCGTGCGCAATGGCGCAAGGCACGCGTGTTGGCTGCTTGCATTTGGGCTAAGCCTTGTGGTTGGCGCATGGCCTACGCGCAAGTTTTACGCATTGCGCCATGCCTTGCGAGTTGGTACATGGCATGCAACGTGTATGCGCTGACTGAGAAAGGTGTTTGGCGAACCTTAGCCTTTGCCAAGGCATTTCCACCCACATGGGCTGTGACCATGTTTTGGCGCGGCCTAGCCATCACCAAGGCCATTTTGTCCACAACATTTCTCCCGGAAACATTCGGAAGGGGATTCCGACCAACCTAAGACTCGAAAACCAAATCCGGTTACCAACCAACACTCGGAATGTTCCAACGGTCTTGAAAAATGTTCAAAATAATTTTAAATTCCCAAAAAGCCCCCAAATAATAAAATGACCTAAAAATGTTCGGAAACATTCGAAACCACTTAGAAAGTCACTGAATCGCTCTGAACTCATCTAGGAACAAATCCACCCATAGTTGGACCTGTAAAATATGAAAAATCTAGAAAATATAATTTCCATAATGAGATTACCAACCAATAAATAAAAACACATAAAAACACAAAAATCAAATATCTTGAAAACCACACAATAAAATGCACAAACACGTTCAAGTGTGTCTCTCCTTAAATCTAATTCCTAGAACATGTTTCTAAAAGCATGAACATACAAAGTGAATGTGTGTGCTACATATAATTTTGCACAACAATGCAGGGACTCAAATGCATGATATGTGTGTGTATGCACTTATGCCTTGTAAGAGAATTAAAGGCTCTTTTTTATCTTAGCTTGACGATAAAGCACCACCTCTTGAAGACTTGTTTGCATGATAAGTCGCCTTCCATCTTTAAAGTTCAAACCATCACGAACAATCCTAGAAACTAATCATTACAAACACAAGATGTTTTGATGCGGAATAATGCCAACACAAAAGCTAAACCTAACACGTAGGCTTTACGTTGAACCACGTAAATTTCTCTTTTTCCACTTTGCTTTTTATTTTGCCTATTTATTTTGTGTCTTGAAAATTTTCTCAACAAACTGGTATCAGAGCCATAGATTCTTGATTATCTCTTTAGGATCCATTATCAAGCGTTTGGTTGATTTGACTGCCAAATCTTTTGGTTTGTGTTAGATTGACTATCAAATCTTTTGGATTGTTTATCTGTCAAAAATAAATTGTGATAGGGGCAAAATTTGAGATGGAGAAATTTGATGGAAGAAATAATTTCGGCATTTGGCAAGTGAATATACGAGCCTTGTTAACTCAACAAAGGTTGGCCAAAGCACTCAAAGGGATGAAGAACTTGCTTGAAAACTTGCCAGAAGAAGAAAAAAAATGATATTATAGAGAAGGCATTCAGTGCAATTTTGTTGTCATTGTCTGATGTGGTGTTGTATGAGGTGTCTGATGAGAAAAATGCAGAATCATTGTGGCTGAAGCTGGAAAGATTATATATGACCAAATCCCTTTCCAACAGACTCTATTTAAAGCAACAATTTCACTGTATTCGTTTATTAAAAGGTAGTACAAGACCATGTTGATGAATTTAATAGAATTTTTCTAGATTTGAAAAGTATTGATATGAAATATGATGATGAAGATTTAGCCTTGATTTTATTGTATTCGTTGCCTTCCTCGTATGAACATTCTGCTGATACTATGATGTATGGAAGGGATACACTTAGTTTGAAAGATGTAATATCATCTTTGAATTCAAAAGAATTGAAGAAAAAAGTGTTTGAAAATACGAACAAAAATCAGGCTAATGGTTTGATGGCTAGAGGCAGAGACAAAAAATAAAATAAAAATCTTCCGATGGTAATAGAAACAAATCGAGATCTAAGTCTAGAAATAGAAAAGAAAGTTGTAATTGTTGTAAAAAAAACAAGGGCACTGGAAAATTGATTGTTTCAAACTCAAAGAAAAAAGGATACAACTAATAAATCCCTTGATTCTGGTGATACTAATGTTGTGGAAGATTATTCTAGTGATACCGGTACTATTTTATCAGTCGCTTCTGGTTGTTTAGACAACACTTGGATTCTTGATTCTGGTTGTTCATACCATATGTGTCCTAATAGGGAGTGGTTTTTTGCTTATTAGTCTATTGATGGTGGTGTTGTTTTAACAAGGAATAATATGTCCTACAAGGTTGTTGGTATTGGCACAATTCAAATTAAGATGTTTGATGGTATTATTAGAACTTTGTCTGATGTTCGGCATGTATCAGAATTGAAGAAAAATCTTATCTCTTTGGGTATAATTGATTCTCAAGGTTATAAGTTTTCATTTCAATGTGAAGTGTTAAGAGTTAGTAAGGATGGTCTTGTTGTGTTACAAGGAAATTTATCTAATGACCTCTATGTACTTCAGAGAAGCATGGTTATTGGTGCTGTAGCTTTTTCGTTTTCATCTTATCTAGACTCAGATACTATTCATTTTTGGCATATGCGTTTAGGGCATATGAGTGAGGCTGACATTACTATTTTGAGTAAACGAGGTCTGTTAGATGGTCAAAAAACTAGCAGACTTGACTTTTGAGAGCATTGTGTTTATAGGAAACAATGTAGGGTTAAGTTCACCACAACTACTCATAAAAAAAGGGCACATTGGATTACATCAATTCAGATCTTTGGGGTCCTGCTCATGTTGAGTTAAAAAGTAGTTCCAGGTATATTCTGACATTTATTAATGATTTTTCCAGGCTGGCTTGGGTGTATTTGTTGAGTCAAATAAAAATGATTTTTTTTTTCTAGATTCAAGAAGTGGAAAATTCTTGTTAAAATAAGACAAAAAAATGCCTTAGAACCGATAACGGTTTGGAATTTTGTGAGGGTCAATTTAATGAGTTCTGCAAGAAATGAAAGGATATTGAGACACCACACTATAAGAAAAACGCCACAACAAAATGGAGTTGTAGAATGTATGAATATAACCCTATTGGAGAAAACACATTGCTTGCTTTTAAATTCTGGTTTGGAAAAAGATTTTTAGGCTGAAGTTGTTAACTATGCCTACTATTTGATGAATAGATCTCCATCAACTACAATTGAATTGAAGACTCTTATTGAGGTATGGGCAAGTACTCTTGCTAATTATTCTGATTTAAAAATATTTTGTTGTCCTGTATATGCTCATGTGAGTAATGGTAAACTTGAACATATGGCTATAAAATGTGTCTTCTTGGGATTTAAGATTGGGTGGAAGGCTATCGTTTGTGTTGTGTTGAACCCAAGTCAGAAAAATTTATAATTAGAAGATGTGTGAAATTTGATGAATTTGTCAAGTTGCATGTGAACAAAATAGTTTGTAGTCGCAGATACAGATCATGGTGTTAGTAAGCAGGTGGATTTTGAAGTTGGAGATTTTGATAAAGTATAAGATGACATTTATGTTTAGCCAACTTAGGGTGATGTGTGTGACTCTGTTGATAATACAAAAAAGAAATACAGCAATACAGTATAGTCACAGGGAGGGAAAGAAGACAAATTAAGCCGCATCAACGGTATGGATATGGAGTTTAAGTTTCTTTTGCATTGAATGTTGCAGAAACTATTGAAATTTAAGAACCCTCCACTTATCGGGACGTTGTCAGGGGTGAATTTGTGATGAAAGATTTGGTGCTGCGAAGAAAATTTTGGTATGGAAATTCACAAGATAGAAAAGTGGGCAAGTCATTTTTGTTGTAGAAAAATTATATAGAAACAATTCTTAAACGCTTTGGTATGAAAGATTCTAAACCTATGACTACTCCACTGGTTGCACATTTTAAACTTTCATCAGTTTTGTCAGCAAAGTCTAACGATGAGGAGGAGAAAATGTCTCAAGTTCCTTATGCTAGCGCTATTGGGAGTATGATGTATGCTATAGTTTGAACCCGTCCTAATATTTTACATGCTATTAGTATGGTTAGCAGATTTATCGGTCTCCAGGAAAAATTCATTGGGAAGCAGTAAAATGAATTTTTCGATATTTGAAAGATGTTGCAGATTTGGGTTTGGTATTTTGAAAAAAATAATACAACCAATAATATTATTGGTTATGTGGATTCTGAGTATGCTGGTGATTTAGATAAAAGGCGATCTCTGATAGGTTATGCCTTCACACTTTCGGGTTCTGCCATTAGTTGGAAGGCTACTTTACAATCTACAGTTGCTCTATCTACTACAGAGGCAAAGTATATGGCATCGGTTGAAGTAGTGAAAGAAGCTATTTGGCTTAGAGGTTTGGTTTCTAATCCGGGTTTACAATAGGATTCTACAGTTATATTTTGTAATAGCCAAAGTGTGATATATTTGACGAAAAATATTATGTATCATGAGAGGACCAAACATATTGATATCATATATCACTTTATTTCTGAGATTGTATTTTAGAGAGCAATTTAGTCAAGAAAATTGCTACAACAGAAAATCCAGTTGATATGTTGACAAAGCCTATTCCTATGCTCAAGTTCAAGAGCCTTTTAGACTTGATCAGTGTTTGCAGTTTGTGAGTTAACTTAAGGGGTTTGTGGGAGGAGATGACAGACTGAAATTCTACAACACTGAGATTATGTTTGAGTTGTGTGTCTCCTCCCAAATCCAGAATTAATTGTCAAAGTTTTCTTTAAAAAAATTAGAAAAAGTAAATAAATAGCATATATGCAAACTATAAAAATCTCCTTAACTCTTGCAATATACTTACATATATATATATATATATATATATATATATAATGGTTTTCTCATAAGGGATCCCTTATTTTAATTTCGGTAAAGACCTTGATGAAATCACATCTATTTTTATGAATTTTGATCTAAATTTTTTTGTGAATGATATGTGCAATGAAATCTACCTATGAATGAAATTCGAGAATTTTTCAAACACTATAACTATTTATCCTGATTTTGTTAAATATGAAGACATCGGAATATATATATATATCAATAATTTTCACATAAGTGCGCACTGATAGAATTATATAAGGACATTGAATGTGAGTCACTCATTTTACATATTTTGACTTGGTATGTATGCACTTGTCAAAACTCTTTTATAAATGAGTGGCTCACATTCAATGTCCTTATATAATTCTATCAGTGCGCACAGACAGAAAAATGACTGATATATATATATATATATATAAAATCTAGACCATTGATTCCAAAATTTGTCCAACAGATCATCTTATTTTGTCTAAAATTTGTTTCATACATGTGACAAATTAAATGATTTGTAATTGTCATGTAAATCATGTAATAGTAACATATTATTTAAGAGATGCTTTTGAATAAAGTTTTGGACTATATAGTGTATATATATTTTTATATTTTATATACAGTAGCAGCGACTCGAATATGAAATATTGACAAAATGAACTACCGAACTCCAAAGAATCTAAGCAATATTGTTTTTTAAGCTAAATATTTCTTAAAATATCGATGAGGATGAAGTATAGCATTTTATTTGAAAGCAGCTAACAGCCAATAATGAAAGTGTGACATTTGATTTGTCTGGATGGAAAATGAAACAACTTATAATAATCGTTTATTGATGGGGCATGCACTTCAACATTTTCACACTCGTAGGCGGCATACTATATGCTGCCTTCGTATCTACTCAAATGATTAATGTTTTTTTTTTTTTTCATGGAATCTTTTGAATTTGATACGTACAATTATTATGACTCTAACCACTCCAAGAATCATCAACTTAATAAGTTTTACGTATAACTTCAAATATCATTTCTTTCAAAAAAAAAATCATTTATCATAATACTTACATTAATATATGCAAAATTTGTGATAAATATAACAATTTAACTGTCAATTTAGATATTTATCACCGTCAAATGAGATTCGTCAAATGTGGTTCAATAGTAAGCATTCATCCGGTCTATCAATATCTCGAATGTCCGATTTGCAACTATTGCAAATTTGCGATTGGTATATAAAAAAAATGTCAACTTTTATTCATTTCCAATTTAATGACAATAAGATATCCATAAAATTTAGAGTAAAATAATCAAATCATTTTGGATCTAATTGTTTTCCTTATATAATCATCATATGTTATGTGCTGCTACAGTTAATTATCTAAGATATATATTTTTACGATATAATGTTAAGATAATATTTAATTAATAAAAATTCCAATATACTAGTTAGAGAGAACTACAGGCCTTGGATCCTTTGGAGATCAATAATGAATTAATGATAGATAGTCTTGCTGTCATGTCAGGTGTGTTTAAACTCGATGAGCTGTCTTTTGTGGAACCCATGCCACCATTATCAAATGAAAAATTTAAATCTATGCTCCACATTTGTTGATTTCATTTTCAGCCATTTTATTTTCCATATGCCACTGCCAGAATGATTTTTTTTTTTTTAATAAAAGTTATCGGGTGAGGACGTTCACATCATGTTAAAACAGTGATATCATATTTTTACGGTGAGGGACGTTTCCTAATTGGAAATGAGAAATGAAACTCAATTTTTAATTTTTTATTGAAGTGTTTAATCTGATATTATCTATCTACCTATCTAGACCATATATATTTTTTAAGTTTTTTGTCGTTGTTAGAATTCGAGCTACAGACTTTAAAGTCATTTGACTAAGCTACATACCTCAGGGCTTTATTGAAGAATTTACTAAAAACGATCGGTAATTAATTTACACGAGCTTCATAAATAAATTTGGATTATTTTGAATAGCAAACTTAATTCCACCCATTAAGTTTCGTTAGAAACTTTATCCCTCTCATTTTTTTTATTCGTAGTTAGTTATCGCATTATAAAAATTTAGATACAGTAGAACCCCTGTAAAATTAATCTTTTATAAATTAATATCTTCTCTAAATTAATAAAAAAAATCTTGATTCCGACTTGGATCAGTGTAAAAAATTAATAAACATTTCTATTGTAATAATTAATAATTTCTTTTTAAAACCTAGTATAAAATATCGGTCCCGACTATTGTATAAAGTAATAATTTCATGAAATTACAAAATATAATACATATTATTCAAGAACTAGAAAAGTACTTCAAGATGCTAGTTTGCACTAGACCACCATATTTGATATTTTTGACTTCATCCTTCATCTTTTGAATTGTCCTCAAGAAGTTATTGTGATCACATTTTTGTTGTCGCCAAAAGGTTTCAATTAAAATTAGCATTTCAACAGCCTTACTTGCAGAGATTTTCGGTACCTCATAACTATCGTCGCTGTTATCATCTGTCTCAACCACACCATCATTATTATGCCTTTTGATATCATTGATGATTTCCTATTTAGTTGGAGTGTAACACACTTCTTCTTCCGTCGGATGGTTATAGATGATTGACATCCATATGATTTCTTTAGTGGAAGCTTTGAATTTGTTGTTTTAATTCACTCATAACACCATTATCTTCAATGTCTCCCTTGGTTTCTCCTTATACTGTACAAATTTTGCAACGAAGAAAACAATTGGCAATGGTCTTGGGCTTAACATCAAATGCCCATGCTGCAATAGCCATACGAATGACTTCTAAAATATCAATCTTTTCAAGATGAGGTGTGTTGGATTCCAAAAGTTCGAGCAACATACAATTAAAGTGACGACGATAATACGCCATGAAGTTTTTATTCCAGTATCACATGGTTGTAGCTTTGATGTCAAATTTGGTGGCAGATAGTGCACTGTGGTGTTCCTGAGTTGGATGTGATTAGGTAGCTTTATAAGTGGTACATGTGCAGTGCAATTGTGATTAGGAATCTTGAAAAAAAAGGGAACTTTCCTTGAAGAAGAAAACCGATTAAACAAGGAATCCCGAAAATAACATTTTACAAGGTCAAACCCTTCTAATTAATAACCCCTCTAAATTAATACTCAAGGGTGGGTCCTAAGAATATTAATTTAGAGCAGTTCTCCTATGTATATATATATAGATATATATATATATATATATATAGAGAGAGAGAGAGAGAGAGAGAGAGAGAGAGAATAATAGTTTGCTATTGTTTGAAATCCTTTTTTCTTTTGACAATATCTATCTATCCACCTATCTAAATCGGGTATTTTTTTAAAACTTTTTGCCATTGTTAGGATTCGAGCCGCTGATTTGGAAGTCATTTGTCCTAACCCTAAGCTCGTCTATCTATCTGCTGAGCTACGCCCCTGGGGGTGCTATTGTTTGAAATCTTAAAAAATAAAATAACAATAAAGATATGAAATAGTCAATTTCTTTGACAAAAATAAAATACTAAGTTTTGTCATCTAACTTACAGTAAATCCGTCGGACTAAAATTCTCTCATCACGATGAATGCAATGCAAGTCGAAAAAACACAACTCATGGAAGGATGATCTTAGGATTTTTCTAAAAATTGTGAGCAACATATGACATTATATTTTGAGTTTACGAAAAACCGAATTGATTGGAATGTTTAAGTAAGTGAGAGTTGCCCGGATAGAGCCTGTTTGATTGTGATCAATATTTGTTGGGCTTGGTGCACCTTGGCTACATTTAATATATGTAGGATATGATATGAGCTATTGTATATGTGTGGGCCTAAGTATTCCTTTTGAGACTAACCATCCTATTATGATTGAGAATCCTTTATGGGTTAGAATTCTAGGAAGTTATACTATTTATAGGGGTCCATACTCTCACTCATAGAGTGTATTACAGAACTGTCTTCCCATTATGCAATATGAGAACGGTGAGAAGAGAGTAGAAGACTTCTTATTGTTTTATTTTCAGGTTATTGTGCTTGCGCTATTATGAATTCGGGATTAAGAATCGCTATAACTTGGATGGTTTCCGTTGCGCCTCTAGGTACGCATCTATTCATATTTATGCATACAATACGAGATCTAATTATCTTTTATATAATGCTAATAGTGGTATCAAAGCTTATTGTATTGTTTCATAGGTTGAATGGTTTTGATTTCGTATCTGTATTTTGCTTTTATACACACCAGATTAATTGAGTTAAATTATTTATGCGTAAATCTATGTTTGCATTCCAGGATGTGTATGGCATGTTATTATATAAAAGATCAGATACGTTGACAACAAAAATTTAAATATATATTTTATTTTGTGTAATTTTTCTATTGTCAGTTCGAACCGATAAAAGATTTATCAGTTCTTTGCATGTGAGCCACTCATTTTACATACTTTGACTTGGTGTATATACACTTGTCAAAGCTCTTTCATAAATGAGTGGCTTACATTCAATGTCCTGATAAATTTAATATCAGGATGAACTGACATTAGAAAGATTGTTATTTTATATTGTTTTGACCTATATGTTGATAACGTCACTGGTGTGATGTGGTGTTTTGTTTTTATTCGCACCGGATTGAATGAATATAATGGATTAGAAGTTTTTAGTTATGCGTACCGGTACGTTGTTATATAGCATATTAAAATCCATGTTAGTATTCTATATTGTTTGTGACGTGTAAGATTTGAATACATAAGAAATTTAAATTAATAAATAATTATGTCTAAAAATTTATTTTAGAAATCAGTTGTGGTTTTGTGGATTCGGTGGGTAGATGAAAGTCTAAACATGTGTTGGTCGTGTATTGAGTTGCATCAATGGCGTTTTCCGGTGAGATGCAGATCTGATCACATGATGGATCTCGCACCAGACCCGTATCAGACGCGGGTTGACGGACCTCTCACCAGACTTGCAGATTTCTGACACTGGTCGGTCGTTCAAGACCCGCATCAGACCCACAAGCGGTTCGGGTCGTTCTTTCCTGATCTGGGCATAGGTGCATGTCGTTCTCGGGTTTGGTTATGTATCCACAACCCGTCGATTTTCTGTAGACGGCGAGGGCCGCCGTTGTTCATGCGATCCGCCTGTTATGGTTCTCTCTCGGATCAATCGATCCCTAAATATTTGCGGATTGAGTGATTGAAACAACGAAGGGAGTGGCTTTCTCTGCTATTCCGGCTGTTGTAGCCTCCGTTATGGTGGCCGGCTGGAGCAAGGTTGGATGGTGGCCATGAAACCTAGGGTTTCTTGGAATGATTTTGTATGGGCCAACTATTGTAAATTTGACTAAGTTTTGGACTGTTTTATTATTAGCCTAGGCCCGTTTAGAATTAATAGAACATTGAGGTATCGATGTGTAATTGGTCATGTGTTGGGGCAGATTTATAATTTCAGAAAGTAATTTGGCCAATTTAATATTTTGACAAATATAGGGACCAATTTGAAATTTACCAAAATCATGAGGCAATTTTAAAATTTTCCAAAATTTTTATGAGAATAGTTGCAGTTCATAAATAGTTATTATGATTTTGAATGATTATGTTTCACATAGTGACTAATCATTGAGTTTTCATAATAATTATTAGTTTGTTTAAAATTAATAATCGATTTTGAATTTTCTTGTAAATCAGATGATTATGTTTCACGTAGTGACTAATCATTAAGATTTTGAGAAATTCGTCAGTTATCGATTATTAATGATTTTGATTCAGTAATTGATTGAACTTTCTCGTAAATATAATGATTATGTTTCACGTAGTGACTAATCATTAAGATTTTGAGAAATTCGTCGGTTATCGATTATTGATGAGGTTAAAATTAATAATCTGTTTTGAATATTCTCGTGAATAGAGTGATTATGTTTCACGTAGTGACTAATCATTTTGATTTTGAGAATTTAGTTGGCTAACGGTTATTAATTTGGTAAGTTTTAATAATTGATAGAATATTTTCGTGAATTGGATGATTATGATTCACGTAGTGACTAATCATTAAGATTTTGAAAAATTTGTTGGTTATCAATTATTAAATTTGAACTGCAATGATGGAATCATATGCATGTGATGGATAATGTTCTTCTCCGTAGGAGGTTCGTTATCTTGAGTTATTCACTTATACAATATGTTGTGAATGTTAGACACATGTGATTGATGATGTTCTTCTCCGTAGGAGGTTCATCATCTTGAGGTATTCATTTATATAATGTGATATAAAGTTAGAAATTTTGAAAGTTGCCTTTAATATATTTTCATTTAATTGAATGAAAGTGCCCAACACTTAATGTTACTTACATATTCTATATGCTTACGAATAATATCTACTCAACATGAATTTAAGAAGGTTATATGTTTCTCATTATTTTGCATAATTTTAAAAATAAAAATTATGTGTGACGGTGTTGGATTGATTAAGAGAAGTATATAAATTTATGTTGGGTATGATATTGGATTTGCAGTTCTTGGTTTACAAATGCATAACCTATGAAATTATTATGAAATTGGATGGTTACGTTTCTACGTAGTAGACTAACCATTAAGGATTTCCCAGCCCGCGGACGCACCTCCAGTCATATGGTTCATTTGGTTTACAATAAGGAGGGAATCGCCCCTGACTTCGAGTCTTTGGATTGCCAACTCCCGAGCCAACTCCATTCCCATAATCCTGATACTCTGCAACATTGTTGGAACACGGTTCGAGGAGATTGAATGAATGCGGGAGAAGATGCCCTTCTGGTGTGATGAAAATAAGGCCGACACTTGAGGACTTTTTGTCTATTCATTCGGTGTTTCATTATGATTTGTTTATTTCATTGAAGACATTAATTGATTATATTAGAAATTATTATAAAGTTGGATGGTTATGTTTCCACGTAGTGGACTGACCATTAAGATTTTATAATCAATTGATAAAATTATATAATCAATTGTGTTTGGAATATTTATGGAGTCGGATGGCTATGTCTTCACGTAGTGAACTAATCGTTTAGATTCCACCATATTCGTTAGATTATCAATGATTAAGGTATTGAATTGCATTGTGGTAAAACTATACATGTGTTGATCATCTGTCTAAGAGAGTCATCATTTGTGGAAATTTGTGAGCATTGAAGAATAAAATGTGATGTTCATCTCTCAAAGAGGTTAATCACTTGTAGGAAAGTTTTAACACGTACGGTGTGGTCTTTTTCCTAAAGACAGATCATGATGTTGTGTTGGATTTCCATAAAGGTTAAATCCTTATTTATAATGATTATGGAAATCTGTGTGAGCATGAATATACTGTGATTTAATTTATTTTATACACCTCTACAATTTCTAAATACATGGCATTAAGATATTGGCTGATGGACCTTTTTGATGGATTAGATGAGACACTCCAATCGGTTTTTACCTTAGCGAGAATTAAAGGATAACTAAAGTTTAGTGAACCCACTGTCGAAAGTTTGTTAAGGTCTAGTGCCTTATAAATAGATGGAGATTATTCTTTCTATGAAGTTATGTCTTTTGTTTGTTATTTTGATTAAGGTGATAGGGTACAAACACCATAGGAAGTAGTCTGGATACTTTGACAATTCAACATAGCAAGTCAAGAAAATACTAAGGACATAAAATAATTTGTTATTGCAAGAAAAGGTACCCCTTGATTTATGTTTTGAATTATTTGATTGATTATCAATTACACACTTAGTGAATTGTTTCTTGTGATAAATTTTATGTTATAGATCCTTCCAGTGAACTCAGTATTTAATAAGGACCAAGTAGTTTAGAGGTTTTATTAGAATTCATTTGAATTCATGGTAATATTTAGATTATCTTTAACCTCTAAAGGTTTTATTGGATGATTTTTCCGATTTTGGTCTTGTAATGCATAGTACCATTTTCATAATAGGACCGAGAATTTAAATTAATATCTTGAAGTTTATTCACGATAATACATTCTTGCTTATGATTTTCACCTAATGAGTTATATGGTGATTTTTGTAAATAATAATCTTTAAGGATCTTCGAACTCTTCTCGTATTCTAAATTCTACTTTTAGGTTTTAGAATTAGATTGATGATTGTTCTTGTAGTTTAGATATAATCATTATAAACACATGACCAAAGGTAGAATGGAGATAATTGATTCGCAGAGCATTATTTTATTATGTTTTTAAATTCTTGGTTTTATGTCTTTTGATTAATTGTATTAAAAGTGATCTCATAAAATATAAGGATAGGACTGCAAATGTTAGAAACTATTTGTAATAGTTCATAGAACTTGTTTTATTTTATTTATGAGAATAATTGTATCTATGCATTATACATTCGTAAGGGGAGAAAGTGATTTTGTTAAGAATGTATAATTTCAAACACTTGCGTTTAAGGTAGAAATCTTGTGCTTGTGATATTTATATTGAATAAATGTCATGTTTGTTGAATTACAATTTTGGGTGTCATTGGAGTTTGGTTTTTGACTTAGTTGTCAGATAGTTGCAAACTAATTGGTTGAACATGATTTTTCGAAGTAATAATATTTTCAGCTTAAATATTGAAAGTTATATGGTCAGATTTATGGCTTGAAGGTTTTACTTGAAAATTAGTATTAAGTTTGCATTTTAAGACTTCAATGACATAGTTAATCAAGTTTCCAGACAATGGTGTTTAGTTTAATAATGTTGTAGTATTTTAAGACTTTGTTAAAAGTTTTATTTTGCCATTAGACATAACTGAGGGTCAGTGGGAGTAAGTTTATTTTCTATGTGCTCTATGTTGTCACTTGTGTGACATTAAGAATTTTATCTCTAGTATTTTGAGGTGAAAAACTCGAACAAGCCTTTTTGATAATGCTATTGAGAAAATATATTAATAGAGCACTCAAAAGATTAATATGATTACAAGTTTACTTGTTTGAGGTATCTATTGGTAAAAGTGATAAACTTACATCAGTTTTTAATTCCTCTAGTAAATTGAAGCGTTCTCATAAGAAAAGGTCATGTAAATATCTGCAATTGATATTTTAATGAAAGCTTAATATATATGTATTGATTATATGATTACATTAGTAGACTTTGCAGATTCAAACCAATTTGGCATATATCATTGGCTAGTGATAAAAAAAAAAGAGGTTTCATCATATTTGTAGAGGTTGATTGTTTCATGCTCACATGTATGTACAGATAAAGAACTATGTGGTTTTATATATTGCAACTCTAAAAAAATTTGATTGTGAAATCATATTTTGAGGTAAATTGTGATAATTCAGTTGCATTTATTTTCTCAGAATATGATAAGAGATCTCAGAGGTTTAATCATATAGATATTATGGTGGTTAAGAAGATTTAAGAGTTGCGAGTTTCTAATAGCTATAAGTAAAATAACTCTTGACACACTAACCAAGATATTGACTCAGAAGCTTTTGTGGAGCATGTTATATCCTGCATTAGATGATTGATATTTTAATATATTTGGTTAGTGGGAGTTGTTTTTATTAGATTAACTGCATTTATGCTATGCATGTTTGTTTTATATTCTCGAGAATGTATTCTATATGCATGTTAAGATGCATGTCTGTCATATTTGTTATTGTGTGCACACGGATGTTTGATTATGGTAGGAAATCTCAAGCTTTTAGCTTGAGAGGGCAATTCACTAATAAGGTATAAAGTTTCCACCGATTAGTGAACATTACTTAAGACAGAAGGATTTGCCAGTCTTAAGGGAGGTTTAACTCATAGTCAAAGTGTTTGGCCAATGAGTGTAAAATGCTTAAGACATTAAGTTTACTTGTCTTTAAGCTGCTTTGCATGATGCAAAGTTGGACCTATATGGAAATAGGCATGATGATCACATTTGCATGCAATTTCCATACCACACATACATACCATTTTACCCGGGTAGGTAGAGCTAAGAGTATTTTGATTACATATGGTCTTATGTCGATTAAAGATGTAATGATCTACGTAGTTGGATACTTAAGGTTCTATTGGACTAAGGGGAAGGAAGGTTTTGCTCTCTTAAACATTTTTTGTGGCCACATATAATTGTTTGTCAATTCGGAGTGTCGTTTTCTAAAATGAATTTTTAAATCTAAAATAATAATGTCTATGTAGC
This sequence comes from Dipteronia sinensis, assembly GCA_033220585.1. Taxonomy (NCBI): domain Eukaryota; kingdom Viridiplantae; phylum Streptophyta; class Magnoliopsida; order Sapindales; family Sapindaceae; genus Dipteronia; species Dipteronia sinensis. The sequence goes on along the minus strand of CM065638.1, from coordinate 19,979,824 downwards.
TCAAGTGGGAGAATGTAAGATTTTTCTAAAAATTGTGAGCAACATATGACATTATATTTTGAGTTTACGAAAAACCGAATTGATTGGAATGTTTAAGTAAGTGAGAGTTGACCGGATAGAGCCCGTTTGATTGTGATCAATATTTGTTGGGCTTGGTGCACCTTGGCTACATTAAATATATGTAGGATATGATATGAGCTATTGTATATGTGTGGGCCTAAGTATTCCTTTTGGGACTAGCCATCCTATTATGATTGAGAATCCTTTATGAGTTAGGATTCTAGGAAATTATACTATTTATAGGGGGTCCCTACTCTCACTCATAGTGTGTATTACAGAACTGTCTCCCCATTAGGCAATTTGAGAAAGGTGAGAAGAGAGTAGAAGACTTCTTATTGTTTTATTTTCAGGTTCTTGTGCTTGCGCTATTATGGATTCGGGATTAAGAATCGCTATAACTTGGATGGTTTCTGCTGCGCCTCCATATACGTAATTATTCATACTTATGCATACAATACAGGATCTAGTTATCTTTTATATAATGCTAACATGATCACAAGCCTTACTCAAGACTCGACCAACTTAAGAAAATAAACTATTTTTTTTATACCAATAGAGGCCCAAAAATATTAATGTTCAAAAGTATATATAATTGATGCTTTTTCGACAAGAATTCTTCTCTCTCTCTATATATATAACTATAAATTAATTATTAAATATACTTAATAATAACAATAAATTTGCAGCAAAACATGCAAGAACACATGGCAGTTGATGAACAGGTAGACTTGCCCGCAGCCTTTTGTGATAACGGGGTCGGCAAAACTTATGTTCATATAATGATCAATTAATATTCATAATATTATGTGTTAGTTGAACAATGAGAGGGTTATTGTTTCGGGTCTGGAGCAAATATTTGAATGGAGTCGGCAAAAATTAAAGCAGTTTTAAATTAAGGGGTTGAAGTTTGTTTAACTTATTATAGACTTTAGGAACTGGTAGTGCAACGACAATAAACGATTTTATGTGGCGTTTTGGGTGAAGATCAAAAGAAGCAAAATAAGTTATTGTTTGAAATTGTGATGACGAGTTTCAATACTATTAAGATAATGGGGTTTTGGTGGAGTATATGATTACGATCAAAGCTTTTTTTTTTTTTAACATAATATAAAGATGTTAAGAATCTTAGGATTTCGATTTAAAAAAATAACGGAATGTTTGATTAACAGATAAGCACTTGTAGAAGAAACTAGTAATGGAGGTAGGTCTAAACTAGTAATGGAGGTAGGTCTATCTTCACCCACCTCTGCCTATGTGCATTGTATTATGTTGGAAAGAATTATAATATTTGTTCTATTGTAACGAAGTAAAACCATGCATCTTGCAATTATATTCATAGAATTTTAGAATGCAAGAATAGAAACAATTAATGTCTTGAATAACATCATTCAATAAAGTACTATAATATTTTTTTTATGATGAATTCAGATTAAAAATTATCGGCAATTGGTAGTTTATCATGAAACAAACAGATGTGGCATGATTTATTAATCAAAGAATCCAAAATTACAAATCATCAATATGGGTTTCGAAGCGTTTGAAAAGAAAGCCGAAACAGGGAGGGGCGGCCAGGCCACACCGTTGGGAGCGGTGATGGACAGGGGAGAAATTTTTTTTGAGGTGGACTGATCTAAATTTTTTATTTCTTATTTAAAAATCCTAAAATTTTAAACTAACTACTAAGCAAAATTTTTCTTTGTAATAATCAAATCAAAACGATATAAGAGAAATTTAATTGAAAAAAAAATCAAGAATATACCTAGTAAGATATAATGGTTCCACACATTAAAATTTTTCAATGTATTCTATATCTTTATGATATTCAAAAAAACAATTATTGATTTGATGTGATGTATCATATCTTTATATTTCAACTATACTTACGATGATTTTTGTTTTGTTTTCGATCTAGGATCATAACTATGAATTTTGGAATGTAATTTTAGAACTACTGATTTGAAACAAGTGAATCGAATATGTCTTGAATTATATTTCTTTTCAACTTATTATGATTTAATCTTGTGAAGCTTTACAATATATTTATGTTTGTTATTATAAGTTCACTTTTCAAATTATTTAGCTCCAAATTTATGGATATATATGATTATTAAACCAGTTTTATTTGAATCATTCTTATTTAAAATTTCGTTAATTGTTTAATAGTCACTCATTCATTTCACATCAAGATGTGGGATGTGAATATTTCTTGTTTAATACAAATTAATTTTTTTTTCTATGTCATATGCTATTTTTAGAATGATATAGATATCATATTCCAATATCTTAAACATATTGATTTATTCATTTATTGATCTGTCTCTATAAATTATTTCTCAAAATAAGAAAATAAATTGGAGTTGAGTTGTGTTCAAAATTTTATCTTTTTCGCAAAATCACTTTTATTTTTGTGATTTCATGCATAATTTCATGTTAGAATTTTTTTAAAAGTTTTATAACTAATTTATAATTATTTCTTTAATATGCTTTTGTTTTTGTTTTGAGGTTGAAACCTAATTTTGGTCAAAATTATAAATGACAATTTTTAATTGTGATAAGCTTATTTTCTTTTATATGAGCTAAATTCATAATACTATTATTCTCAATCCTTTTTAAGATTTACCAATTGATTTTGACTTCACTCAAGTGTTCATGTTTTAGCCCCCACCAATTTAATCGTTGTGTTTGATTATGTTATATTCATTTTACTTTATAATATTCTCTTATGTGATTTGAATATTAGATTGTCATTATGTAAGTTCATTAGCCGTACTGATTTGAGATTTTTGAAGGACAGTGTACAAGTCCAAACTTTTGAAATATTTATACTTTGTTTTCGAATCCTATGTTTTTATATATTAAAGTATACATCTCAATGGTTAATTTAAAGTTAGTTTCGCTTTAAAATATTGAGTATGCAATTTATGGCAATTTTTCAAAGTTGATTCTGAGCTGCTGGAATTCCCATGTTTCAACGAATTTGGTAATTACAAAATTGTTTTGACAAGGTTATTTTTATCCAAAAAAAAATGAAATTTTGTATGGACAAATATTTGTATGTCTAATGTGACTCTAGAAAGTTTCATGATTTTATGAGTTATACTCCAATTGTTTTGTATTTTTGACGCATTAAAGGTTTCTACTGAAATATGTCTAATAGATTTGATCAATCTTAAAACGATGATATTTTGAAATATATATTTTATTGATGATAAAAGTTTTCCATATTTTTACTGGAGTTTGGACCACATTTCTACTATAAGTGTGTAAATTTTAAGAATGTTTATAATTAAGGAGAATTGTCTATAAATCGGAGATTTAGTCGTGATCTATATTGATCCTTATAGCTTAGTTATGTACGACCTTCAAATAAATAGTTGAGACTCGTAGCATTGAAGATTGTTATAGTTTAATATGCTAAGTTTTCATATGATATTTATTCCTCTAATTTTGATGAGGATTGTTTATTCCTTCTGTGTTGGACTTTGGAGGTGTTATGAGATTTAGTAAGAAGGATAAGTTGAGCCAGAGATTTACATGTCCGTTTCGAATTTTGGAGAAGATTGGAGATTTGGCATATAGATCGGCACTTCCACCATCATTAGCTAGAGATCATAATGAGTTTCATGTGTCTATGCTTCATAAGTATATTTAAATACGTCAAATATGATTGAACTGTTAAGAGGTGGCCTCACCTATTCGAATGATCATGTATATGAAATTTCGAGGACGGAATTCTTTAAGGGCGGTAGAAGTTGTAAGACCCGAATTCTGATTTTTAGTTTATTTGTTTCCCTAAGTGTTTAGGTTTTAAAATCACTTTTTGTTTTTGTAATTTATATGGATTTATGGGGGTTAAAGTTTTAAAATAAAAAAAATTAGAGTTGAATAAGTGTTTTATTCCTTATATAACTCTTACTTTTAAATGATATTAATAATATTAAAAACAAAATAGGGATTTTGATTTTGATTAGAAATCCTACCTTTTTAAAAAAATTTATACTTAAGACTTTTGTTTTCTCTACTACGATCATTGAAATATATATATATATATATATATATATATATAGAACCCTAAAAAAAAGGCTTTGAACAGCTAGTGAGATGAAAAAAAGAAAAAGAAAAAAAAAACTCCCATACTTTTTAATAATAACTTGTTTTCAAGCAAGAAGAAGAAGGGTGTTTTCAAGGTGTGTTTCTTTTTGCTTTATGTGTTTTTCTTTATTACTTATATGCTTAGAGGAAACAATATTAGGGTTTTGATTGTGTAGTAGCCCTAAAAGCTTATTATAATGATTTCTGAGTTCCTATCTTCCGATATCAATGTATTTAGGGCTGACCAGTGATTATTACAAAATTTATAGTTAATTTATCTACAATATTTTTGTGATTTTTGTTTTGATATTTTGAACTAGACTGCCTAAGGGTTCCAAATAAATTTTTTTCGTTTAAAATTAATAAGTATTGTATTTGTTATGAATTTTTTAGTTTGAAATCGTATTGCTGAAAATATCAGTTTTTGTAAAAGTAAAATAAACCTTAGCTTTCCTAAGATTTTTCTTCTCTTTTCTAACTTTGCTATCCCATAAGAAGAAACATTAATATACAAAAGCTAAATCTTAATGATAAAATACAATACTTAAATAACAATCATAAAATACAAAACCTAAAATCAAATTCATTCTAAGTAAATAAATAAAAAAGATTAAAGTTAAGGGAATTTACTTTCAAATTGAGAGATTTAGGAGAGGAGAGAACTCAGAGAAGTTAGAGTTTAAGATCTGGGAAAGTGGAAAATAAAGAAAATGTGAGGGGTTTGGGAATCCGTCGAATGAATGATTGCTGAAACAAGAGGAGTTTTTTTAATTTTTTTTTTCATTTTGGCTGATCTATTTTAACAAAGTTTTTAGGCTAGTTGGACATATTTTATAAAGTTTTGTTTATTGGACTTTAGTAAGTTTAACACCAGAAATCAAACTTTGGTTAATTAAACAAAGCTTAAAATATTTTTTCAAAAAACTTGGGTGGGCTACATCCCACCTAAGCCCTTGAAGGGCTCCGCCCCTGCTGATGGAAGCAGACGGTGAGGAATGAGTCTGGTGAGGAATGAGTCTCCACTACTTCCAGTGGTGGTTGTTGCAGTACAATTAATACCATATTTTGGGTATTTATTCTTGGGACTCAAATTAGCTGTCCAAAAATGGTGTCTCAATTTGTGTCTAACCAACCAAATTGGGACATGGGCCTACATTTAATTTTTTTTTTCAACTTTTTCCATAAATATAGACACATGTCCCAATTTGGTTGGATAGACACAAATTGTGACATCATTTTTGGATAACTGATTTGAGTCCTTGTTCTTGTGCACTTTGATTTCTCACATATTTTTTTTGGATCCCATTGATTCCAAATGATGAAAATTTGTTTTGCAATGTTTAAAATCTGTTTTCTGTTTCAAGTAAGAAAAGTTAAAATTATTTCTAAACCTTTGAAAAATTAAAACTACTAACTTGAACTTTTCAAATCCCTTATGAAGTGAGAAAACAAAACCTATTGTTAGCCATAAAGCTATCATGCTTGATGTTGATGATAACAAACAATTGATAAAGTACTAGTTATGCTTAAGTTAAAATTTATATAGTAAATGTATTATGTAAGAATCATACACTTTAAAGAAATTCATCTATATGCATGCAGAAGTTAATATTTTATTGGCGCTTGAAGTTAAGAAGACTAGTTTTAGGCTTATTATATTTTGATATATTTTAAACTAGTCAATGTGTTGGATATGATTTGAATGGATTGGTTCAAGTCATTCAGATTGGACCTTAGGATATATTGATTGTTTTTATCTTTTAATCCTAAGTGGTCTTCCTAATAAAATTGGTTGAGACTTATATTTATCATTTAGACATGAAAAACCAACCTAGAATGCATTATGGTCGATCAAGGGGTATATAGGTGCTATGTTTTGAAACTATGGGGTCAAAACTGTAATTTGATAGAGACCAAAATAAAATATTTCAAAACTATATTGGCCAAACTGTAATTTACATAAGTCCCAATGGTTTTATTTCCAAATTTAATGTAGAGGGATAAATGGTAATTGTACAGGGGTTAAACTAAACTTTCCTAAAAACTCAAGGAACCAAAATGTATTTTGCCACTTCAACAAACAAAGATGGTTACTTATGAAAAATGCCTATAAATCCATCACCCAAGTCATTCTTTGAGTCTTCTAAGAGCTTACAATTCTTTCTATCATCCATATGAACTCTCCTAGTGATATATGAGCCAATTTTCATCAACAAATCATATATCATACACATTTTAGAGCTTGAACATTCTTATTTACTCTCTAAGAGAAAGTTTCTTTGTACTTAATCTTTCATATTTGTATATGAGTGTAAAAACATTTGTTGAGGTTTTGAGAAAGACTTTGTAAGTGCCTTACTTTTATGATTGGCTTATTTTGTTGACAAAACTACATTATGATTGTTATGTAATGGGTAGCTTAGGTGATTGTGATTGACAAGCTTCTGGACATCCCAAAGTGATTCAAGAAGGTATATCACTTGCTTAACTCTTTGAAGAGATTTAGATGCACACACACACACACACACACACACACTTCTCATGCATGCTTTATTCCTTGCATTTGTGTTCATCATTACTTATGTGAGCACATCATTTATTCATTGCACACACACTTGCATGTATTTGTATTGGCATGAATTTATTCTTTATTACTCATGTGTGCATCACTTAAATCACACTTGCACTTTATGTCTAGACCTAATTGTGTTTGTTTTTGAGCATTTTATGACCTTGTGTGGGGTCCCTGTGCGTGGGTCACCACCCGCATAGCCATCACAACAGTTGTCCTGGTGTGGTTTTTGGACCCCGGTTCACTGTTTTTGAACTAGCAAAATGCTTATGCGTGGGTCAGAGTGCGGGTCTCTACCCACGCAGTAGACCAGCGCAGTTGGTCTTGGTGCTTTATGATTCCTCGGTTCGTTGGTGTGTTTGCTGGTCAAGAACCAGCAAAGCCTATGTGTGCGGGTTAGTGTGCATGTAGTTACCCGCGCTCTACGTCAGTTTTGCTTGTCTTTTTGCGAACTTTTCCAAAATGACGTAGTTTCTTTTAAGGTTGTTATATATACATCTCTTCATCACTATTTCGTCAGAAGAGCTCAAAATTTCAGAACTTTGAATAGGATAAAAGTGCCTTGCAAGGAAAGCCACAAAGATCCAATCTTTATTGACCAAAACCCAAATACCCATCCTTCATTCATGGATTAAACATTATCTAGTTTTATCCAGGATGTATTCTTGCATGGGTCTGCATCAAAGCACATGACTTGGTAAGTAGGACACCATCTCCATTCTTTCTTGTGTTCTAGTTTACCAAGATAGCTCCTTTATGACTTGTTTGCATCAAGTTTGAGCTTTTTACTATCAAGATGACATTTTGTATGTTTGATTGGGTTTTGTATTGTGATAGCTATTGCATCTAGGTTTGCATTTATTTCATATAGCTAAGTTATATGTATGTCATATAGCAACATGATATCTAGGATTGTTTGAATCATTCATATATGAATCGATAAGCATTAAATGTGTTGACCTAGCATTTATGCTTTTAGAATATTTTCATATTCACATTAGGTTGCATATCTCTTCACTTAAGAGTTAAGTCTTGTATGTGCCGTGGGTAGTATACAAGCAAAAGCCTAAAATCACTATTAAAGGTTTACGAGTAGCAAGAACAGATTAGTAACCGATTAGGTGTGATGTGGTCAATCTAGGTTGTAATCGTTTTTGTAAATAGTGGATTTGAGGGTTCGATTGACTTTAGGCCCGTGAGTTTTTACCATTTTTGGGGTTTTCTCACGTAAAACAAATCACTGTGTCTTTATTCTTATTTTCCGCATTTTGCTACAATGATTGATTTTTAGGGGTTGTTGTGATTAATTTTGACTAACCAAAAAACTACAATTAATTTGGTTAAAGCCTATTCACCCCCCTCTCTAGGTTAGTTTAATCACTCTTAGAGCAATTTCAATTGGTATCAGAGCTGGTTCCTTAACATAATTAAGAGAGCCCTTGCTCTCTAAGAGTGTCTTGCATTATATTGCATTTTAGTCAGCGTGTCTTGCTTGTCGTGGTTGATTGATTGCATTCATCTCATTCACCCTTAAACACCATGAGTGGAAACATATATGAGTGAGAGAGAGCATCGAGTTCAAGACCTACACTTCTAACGGGGGTTAATTACTCATCATGGAAAGGAAAAATGGAGTCCTACCTATGCCAAATATATGATCGAGTTTGGATGGTGATTGAGGATGGTTACACATCACCCACTACGACTCTTGAAGATGGAGACATCATTCCCAAGCTGAAATCCGAATTGAGTACTCAAGACTTTGAAGCCTCCAAATGGACCAACAAGGCCATGCATGCAATCCTGTGTGCGGTGGATGAGAACCAACACAAGTTAATCCAAACAACAAGGAATGCACATGAAGCATGGACAATATTGGAAATGGCACATGAAGGAACCAATGTGGTAAAAGACTCTAAGCTACAAGTCCTTCAAACCCAATTTGAAACTTTGAAGATGGAAGATCACGAGTGCTTTAATGACTTCCAAGTGAAGCTAATGGATATTGTAAGCCAAAGTCACCAATTAGGTGATCCATATTCGGATAGGAGGATAAATCAAAAAATTATGAGGTCTCTCTAGGAGAGATATGATGCAAATGTGACCGCTATTGAGGAGAATAGTGAATACAAGAAGATGAAGCCAAGTGAAATAATTGGCAAGTTTTTAGCCTTTGAGTCAAGAAGAGCTCCTACTTCAACAACACCTTCAAAGAAGCAAAGAAGCATTGCATTGAAGACCTCCAAGGAAGAAATGGAGGAAGAAGATTCAGATAAAGATATGGCTCAAATTTTGAAGAGGTTCAAGCAATTTATGAAGTTTAGGAAGAAGGGTTTAGGCTCCAAGGGAAAATTTGGGAAGAAAAAGACTCTCTTCAAAAAGGTTGAGAAGAGTGAAGAAAATGATTCCAAGAAGGGGATTTAATGCTATGAATGTAGTGGGTATGGCTATGGCGAGTGTGCTAATTTAAAGAAGAAGAAGAAAGAAAAGGATATGGATGCTACTTGGAGTGATAGTGAAGACTTAAAGGAGGAAGAAAAATCTTCGGATGATGAATACCAAGTTGCCAACTTCACTGCTTTCTCATCATCTCACAATGGCAATGAAGTTATAAGTGACAAAGAAGAGGAGAATGACAAGCTAGAAGAAGAAGAAGATTACTCAAGTGATGGGAGTTCTTCATCCGAGTCCAAGCATGAATTTGATGAGGAGATGGACTATGAAGACTTCATGGAATACTTTAAGAGCTCTAGAGCGACTAAGAAAAAAAGAGATTCAAGAGTTGGAGAGGAAGAACCTTGAATTGACATCCAAGATGACTCACTTGAGTAAAGAAGTGAAAAGAGCAAGAGAAAGGGAAGAAAACTTCAAACTGGAGCTTATTGTGGCTAAGAGGAGTGAAGAGAGCTTGAGCAAGGAGCTTGGGAGGCAAAATGTGTGATTGCCAAGATGACCTTTAAAACCGAAAAGCTTGACAAGATGATATCAAGTGGGAAGAGCCCTAGTGATAAGAGGGGCTTGGGATATGAGGAAGACATGGATACCACTTCCTTGAAAAAGGCAAATTTTGTCAAGAGTCAAGAGGTTGAAGAACCCAAAATCCCGCAACAAACTTCAAAAAGGATTGAAGTTGGAGAATCCTCAAAATTTGCTGAAGCTAAGGGCTCAACAAAAGCTCAACCACAACAAGCTAGAACATCTTAATCAAGACTTCACATCCAAGAATCTCTCCACCACAACCAAAGATTCCTTATGCTCAACAAAGAAGACATGCTACCTTGGCTCAACCATAAATGAGAGAGTTTGTTCAACACCATAGGCAAGCTCAAAGACATGGGGAAAGCCCTTTTGTACTCACAAAGGAATGGTATGACCTCTTACTTCATTCATACATGTCATTTTTGTGGTGTTTATGGACATATTAGACCAAATTGCTTCAAGTTTATTAAAATGTGTAGAACTAAAAGCATGTTTGAAAAGAATAGGGCTAGAGCTAAAATGCATGCTCCTAGGAAATTTAGAGCCAATGTTTCTAAGACCACTAAGATTGAAAATGTGTCACCTAAGTGGATTAGAAAAGATGAACCAGCATACTATTGTGCTAACATGTCATCCTTAGACCCAACTAGGTTCAAAACACTTGGTAGGTCTACTGGGATTTGTCATTTGGTTTGAAATGGTATGTCTTGACCCCATATGGAGAGCTCAAGCAAAGAGATCAAATTGGCATAAAATTGCATTGTGCTACATTGATATATTTTATGCTCCTTTATTAATTGCTTGAGATGATTGGTTGTGAATATAATTATGTTATTTTCTTAATAAGTGTGCAAATTGCTTTCCTTACAATCCATGTCATATTTATGTTCAAACATGCATTTTTGGACTAGGAGATTTACTTTGATAGTACAATTTGAATGACTTATAATTGATCTCCATGACATGATGATTAAATTAATGACATGCCTTAAGTTGATATGCATGAAGACATTTTTGATTGCTTAAATATGAATGCAAACATATGTGTGAAAAAGCAAATGAGAAGATTAAACTCAATAAGGACCTTGTGTCAATTCAATAAATAAGGATGCCTCATCCAAATTTTATTCTTCTCTCTCTCTCTCTCTCTCTCTCTCTCTCTCTCTCTCTCTCTTTATTAGTTGAACAAGACTACTATCGTATAGGTATCTTACCTAGAAAAAATCAAAAGGGTGCAAAACTCGCTCATATCTTGTTTCGCTTATAAAGTTTGATATAGTTGCCCTTTAAATTGAATTTCTTATAAAATCTATATCATTGCTTGAAATCATGACAAAGGGTGAAAGTTTGTTTGAATTCTTTTGAAAACCTTTGTTGTTTGCTTTGCCAAATACCATTGTTTTTGAAATTGAATGTAACATGTCTTGCATACAAAGCATCGTGTCACACATTTTCATAAAATCAAACTCCTTGATTTTCTCTTACTTAATTGAGTTGCATAAAGTTGCTTATATGATTATGCATGTGTATTTGTGCTATGAGCTCTTCTTGCCAAAAGCTTACCTATTGAGGGGGACTCCTTTTGCCTATCTTCTGACAAAAAAGGGGAGTGTGAGCTATAGTGGTTTGTTTGGCATCATGTTTAGGGGGGAGAGTTGAGATCTTGTTTAGAGGGAGTTGAGAGCAATCATGTAGAGGGAGTATTGCATTGCATAGCATGATTACATTATTTGATTGAATTAGTCCAATCTATTGAGGCTATTGTAGGGAAAAAAAGGTTCAAAACGCGGCATAAGCAAAAAATTGGGTGGTATATTTAAAAAAAATTTCCTTTAAAAGAAAGAACCTTAACTCTAGATTAATTGACACATAATTAAGAGTATCGTACATTTTTCTCATGACGATTGAACTAGCGTCGAATTGAATCTGCAATATCTTCCAATCCAATCACGAACGTGAATCACCTAGGAGTGTGAGCTCCCTTTCTTTAATTGTATACCTGAGGATGAAGCAAACAAAATCTTCTTCTTTGTTAGTCACAATAATCCTCCGAAAGAAAACCCAAGAACGTCCGGTCACTTGTGAATTGTCAATCTATTTGATTGAAACTCGCGTGAACCCGATCCAATTTTGTACACACAATCCTTTTGATGTAAATGATACTAGTGTACTATCGAAAATAAAAACGTTCCCCTTTTCTCTTTTCTTTGGCCGAATTCAATACACAATATCTATGAGTTGGCTGAATTTATTCTAGAGCAAAAAAATAATATTTTTTTTTCTCTCAAAATTCTCTAGCTTGGCTGAAATTTTCAACCAAAAATTTTATGCTTGGCCGAAATTAATTGGTGTATATATAGGTATACAAATCCTTTCCTAAAGAGGATTTACTTGGTGGTCAAGAATCTCATCTCTAGATGGATTTACTTGGTGACAAAGAATCCCTTTTCAAAAAAGATTTCTTTTCCACACAAAGACTCCTAATCCAACTCAAATAGTGTATTTATTCAATAACCAATTATGGAATATAATTAAATTGTGACTAAATCAAAAACTTCCTAATAGAAATCAAATACTTCCTAATTTGACTAGATAAATAAATTCCTATTATTTATCTACTTATCAAATATAGTATTTGATACTTATCATATTACCAACAATAATATGACTCTAGGAGACCATCTCCTACTAGGAAAAAGATTTTGACTTTTAATTAGATAATAATTAATTAATAAATTAATTAATTTCCATTTAATTAAATAATTAAATAATAAAATAAATACAATATATAAGACTAATAAATAGTCCCTTGCCGCCCAAGCCAATATATAAGGGCCAATACTGTTTTTCCTATTTTATTAAATCCATTGGACCTTAATAAAAAGTCCACATGTGAACTAGACCCATTCTTACTAAAAGAAACAGGTTCACATGCCTTAATACAATTCTCGATGGACCCATAAATTGGTTCGGTAAAATATATCAAGTGATCCTTGCAAGTTCGTGTGAATTGGGGATCTTGGCGGGCTATCTAAATTTAAGCTCCAATAGACATATCCTAATCACAATCAACAAACGATTCACTTAGGTTCGATCTATTAATTTTAGTTCATTCCACTAAATAACTAAAATTAAACTTTTAAATAAAGATATAATAAGTTAATACTGCTCATTCATACCATATACAATCTTAATAGAGATAATGTATCATCGTGAAGAATACCAGTAATCGCCAAAAGCTCATAGACTGCCTATAGCTCTCCAAGTTACCATATTTACCCATATGACAACATTTTAAACTTGAATATTTTGACTTGTCCAGAGGCCATATTTCAATAGACACTATTGAAAACTTAACGTTAAGATTTAACATCCAATACCTCAAAACATCCATATGATGATATCTTGTTTATTTATGACAAAATGGTACAAATTGGTTTGAATTCCTTTGGAAACCTTTTGATGTTCACTTTGCCAAATACCATTTGCTTGATCTTTGATGTTACATGTCTTACATCTAAAGCAACTAAGTCACACATTTTTTCTTCCAAATAAAACCTCTTTGAATCTCTCTTTATTAATTAAGTTGCATAAAGTTGTTGTATATGATTGTGCACTTATCTTGCAAATATCTCTCTTTGCTAAGTGACCCATTTGGGGATTACTTCTTTGCCTATCTCATGACAAAAATGGGGAGTTGCATGTGAGGGGAGATTATCTTGTTGAGGGGGAGTAACCCATTTAGGGGGAGCATTTGCATTTGCATTACTGGTTGCATGTTCTTTTTGATGCAAATTACTCTTATCTATTATCTCTCTTGATCACCTCATGTACACTTGTCTTGGAAAGTGTAGTCTCATTGTTTTGTAGGGATGGCTATTCTACAAGAGCTTGAAGATTTGAAGACCTAGTATCTAGGTATCCATTTGTAATGTAGAATATCTTTTTGTTGACCTCTTGTTTTTATTTTTGTTTATTGGTGAGTGGTGATTTTGTCACGAAATAGCCAAATGGGGAGATTGTAAGTTTCTCATATTTTGATTGGCTTATTTCGTTGATAAACCACATTGGGGATTTATTTTGTAAGGGTAATTTAGGCCTCTTTGGGTATGATCAAGCTTCAAGGGCATCTTCTTTCTCAAGCGCACTTCAAAGGTATATCGCATGCTTAATTCTCTTTGAAGAGGTTTTAGTTGCACACACTCACATCTTATGCATTTGTATTGACATGCATGTATTGTTGCACACACATACTTCTTGCATTTGAGTTGTTTAAATCTGGAGTTGATGGGCTGTCCAGTGTGTTAGGCGACATGCAAGGCCACTTGTGCATGTCGCCTGACAAGTCGCCCTAGACTTCTATTTTTCCTCCAGTGTGTTAGACGACATGCAAGACTACTTGTGCATGTGACCTCTGATGTCACCTTAGTCTTGAAATTTTCTTACAGTGTGTTAGGCGACTTCCAAGGCGACTTGTGCATGTCGCCTTACATGTCGCCTTAGGCAGCGTGTTTTTCCTCCAGTGTGTTAGGCAACTTGGTCATGTCGCCTTGCATGTCACCTTTATCACCCGAACTGGGCAATTCGGGTATTTCACACCAGATCGTTTTTTTGGTCCCTATAAATACATCATCTTCTCCACCATTTAAAACCTAGAGCTCTGAAAATTAAACCTTTAAGAGAGAGAAAGAAAATCCAAGAGAGAGAGAGCTCCAAGAAATCATTTTTACTCAACCAAACTCATACCCATGTGCATCTAAGCTCCATTCTTGCATCTATTCTTCATGGGTCTTCATGCTCTTCTTGACTAGGTAAACAAACATGTCTTAGAACTTCCTTTTTCATCTTTATGTTCTTGTTTACCTAGGGTTAGCAATTATTTGTTAATTAATTGCATGTTTATTTGGTTTAGCATGTTTAGAGTATGTTTGTGATTGTGTTTGTTGGTTGAGATTGTATGTTCATTGATAGCTATCTTTTAGGACCATTTTACCCTTTAGCTAAATCTTCATACACTTGCATTTAGATATTGATATCTAGGATTTGCACTCATTGACATCCTTAAATCCCTAGATAAACATTTAGTGTTGCCTAGCATTAATTGCATGATAGAATATTTTTACATATTTACATAAGTTGTTTAACCTCTTCATTGATTGTTAAGCTTTGTGACTAAGTGGATTAGTGCGCAAGCTTGTTGGTCTAGGATCACTATTAAAGGACTGTTGGGTAAAGTGAAAGGGTTAGTAACCAAATATGGTGTGACTTGAGGTCAACCTAGGTTGTAAACTTTCATTCAAATAGTGGATTTGAGGACCTTTGTGTGGCTAGAAGGATAGCCCGTGAGTTTTGCCCAGTTGGAGGGTTTCTCACGTAAATCAATCCTTGTGTTTTTATTGTTTTCCTGCATGTCTATTTTGGATTGGTTGATTGCTAATATGGGGTAGCATTATTAAAATTGATTAAGTCTCTCTAGGTTAGTAGACACACGCTTTGTAGTATTTTCTAGAATTTGCTAGAAACCCAATTCACACCCCCCCCCCCCCTCTTAGGTTGTTTTTCGATCTAACAACTACTATCAAATTAACTTCCAAGGATGAAATTTTTTTCTTCAATCACTGAATTATAATTTATGGAAAATAGTTGAGAATTATGAATGAGAAAAAATGATATGGAAATGATTTCTATGAATATTAGAGCTTTAGGGTCCATTTGGTAGTTAGGATAGGATGGAATTGTTATTATTTTTAGTCCATTTCCTATGTTTGACAGAGCTGACCGGATAGGATAAAATAATCACATCTACCTATTTATCCCATTGCAATGGGATAGATTATTAATGCTGACCAAATGCATGGAATTAATTTCTTTCCCATTTTCTTTCATCCAGCTCCTCTATTTTTGAGCTAGGGTTCTAGCCAGAGGAAGCCCAAAATCCAAATTTTCTAACAAAACAAAAATCCAATTAAAAAAAAAAACAACAAAATCTAGATTTTCGAATAAAAAAATCAAATTGTCATAGATCATATTTAATAAAGAAAAAATATGGATTATTAATCATCATCACAATCTTCTCCTATTTCTTTAACTGGGTTAGTATTATTTGCTTAGAAATTGTATAACAGATCTAAACATATTTTCATGTTTAACGAACAAGAAATGAGCAATCTTTTTTCATTTTATTGGATTAGAGTTGGTAGATGGAGGAGGAAAGGAGATACATGGCTGAGTGATGTAGCGGTAGAGGATGGGGAAAGAAGACAACCAGACGCAACAATGGAGGGAGAGGCACGATCGAGTGAAATGGTAACGGTGAAGGAAGGGAGATGATCTAGTGAAAGGGAGGTGGCGGAGGAAGAGGAATTGAAAATACTCTAAGAATGCTTAAACTAACCTAGAGGGAGGGGGTGAATAGGTTTTAACCAAATTAATTGCTATCTTTTTGGTTAATCAAAATTAAACTTACAACCCCTAATCTCCAACACAATCAATCATTGCCATAAAATAAATGCGGAATAAAAAGAATGACACAATGATATGATTTACATGAGAAACCCTCCAACTAGGTTAAAACTCACGGGCCTAATAGCTAATCGAACCATCAAATCCACTATTTGTAAAAACGATTACAACCTAGGTTGACCTCATCACACCCAATCCGTTACTAATCCATTCTTGCCACCCGCAGGCCTTTAATAGTGATTTTGAGGCTCTTGCTTATATACTACCTACGGCACATACAAGACTTAACTCTTAAAAGAAGAGATATGTAACCTAATGTGAATATGAGAATATTTTAAATTCACAAATGCTCAGTCAACACATTGAATGCTTATCTAGTCATGGATGACTGATTCAAACAATCCTAGATATCATGTTGCTATATGACATACATATAACTTAGCTATATGAAATAAATGCAAACCTAGATGCTATAGCTACAACAATACAAAACCCAACAAACACACAAATTTATCATCTTAAAGATAACAACTCAAACTTGGTGCAAACAAGTCATAAAAGAGCAATCTTGCTAAGCTAGAACACAAGAATGAATGGAGATGGTGTTCTACTTACCAAATCATGTGCTTTGATGCAGACCCATGCAAGAAAACATCCTAGATGAAGCTAGATGATGTTTGTGTTAGGATTATGCTCAATAGCAAGAGTGTAATATTGTAATTGACAATCTTTTCATATAAATAAAGTGATTTCTGATTCTGCAAAATCTTATAGCATTTATAATTATAATTGTCAAGGTAAATAATCATAAGGTCAAAAGACTGTGAGATATGAAGAATTGTTTGTACATCCGGATATGTATGAGGTAGACATAATTCTTTAGTTAGTCTTGAATAACGTTCACAACTTAAGTTAAAAGTTGGGCACCTCTATCTTGATAAAGTTGTAGAATTCTTTTACTAGCATTTGAGTGAGATCAAATGAGTTACGATGAGTCTAAAATCATCTTTTGATACATCCATTCTATCTTGGTGTTTTACTATTGAAGATCAGGATCAGAAATTCCATACATCCATTCTAAGGTAAGCAATTCAAAGAAAAAGGGAGACCACGCTTCTAGGTGATTCACGTACGTGCTAGGATTGAAGATCTTGCGGATTACCATCGACGTAAGTCAATCGGATCACGCGACAAGAGGTATTTAACTCTAACAGTATATTTGAGTTTAATTAATTAAAGGGTTAAGGTTCAAATCTTTAGAAAAATTTTAAACTATACGAAAATTATTTTTTCGCCTTCCGCTGCGGTTTTAAGCAATTTTTCCCTACAGTTTGATTCATGAATGAAAGATGGGTATTTGGGTTTTGGTCAATAAAGATCGGATCTTAGTGGCTTTCCTTGCAAGACACTCTAATCCTATTCAAAGTTCATAAATTTTAAGCTCTTAGCACGGAATGAGGATGAAGAGATGTATATATAACAACCCTAAAAGAAACTACGTCGTTTTGGAAAAGTTTGCAATTCCAAAACGACAAGCAAAACAGACATAGTGCGCTAGTCCATGTGCTCAGGTAGGAACCCGCGCATTGACCCGCACACATGGGTTTTACGAACCATAAATTTCACTATGCACTGGTGTGGCACATGATGACCAGCGCTGACCTACTGCTCGAGATATGCTGGTGTGGCACATGATGACCAGCACAACTTGCGCTGGTGGCTACCAACACACAAGGGCCTGCGCACTGGGACTTTCAGCTTGCTAAAGGGAAAAAATCCATTTTCAACACACAAGAATAATGCCTATCTTACATGAATGTTGTGTAAGTGTGAATTGAGTGAAATGCACACAAAATGAAGCACCAAAACAAGAAAACTAGGCAAGCATGAGAAGTGTGTGTGCGCAAGTAAATCTCTTCAAAGTGTTAAGCAAGTAATATACCTTCTTGAAGCACTTTCCGATGTTCGAAAGCATGTCGATCATAATCACCTAAGCTACCCGTTACATAACAACCCCAATATGGGTTTGTCAACGAAATAAGTCAATCATAAAGTGAGACACTTACAAGAAGAGAGACAATTGAGTGAAGCAGTAGAGGAAGAGGTGGGAAGGGATAACATTGGAGGATTTCCTCTATATTTCAACCAGATATCCAATGTAGATTGGATATTTGGTGAGATCGCACGATTCTGGAGCTATATCAAGTGCACTCTTATTTTTTAATAATTAATAACAATCAATTTATTAAAAAAACAGCAAAAAACTTGGATTATTCTATTTTTAATCCTTTCCTATGTTCCACAAAACATATGATTACTCTACTTTTATTCTTATACTATATTGCACCAAATATAAGATAACATTAAAATTAATCCAATCCAATCCGATCCAATATCATCCTATCTTATCCCATAAAAATAATCATATCCCATCCCACGTACCAAATGGGGCCTAAGGGTACATTCGATACCGTTTTGCAAACTCATTTTCTGTTTTTCAAAATAAAATAACATATTCGTTAATGTTCTCAAATTGAGAACACTGAAAAAAAAATTCGTTTAATTAAATGGTAGTTTAATTTCTTTTACGTAGTTCTAACATGAATGATTATCAATGAAGAGACTAGACAAAACCATAATATATAGGGATATTCCTATTTTAGTCCCTCTAGTTTGATGTAATCTTTGGAATTCAGTCCACTAGTTTGGAATATTGTTTTTTTTTAGTCCACTAGTTTACCGACAATCCCTTTTATAGACCCTACAGTCCAATTTCGTTAGGGTTTCTAAAAGTTCTGTCAGATTAACGAGGGTAAAAAGGTCAAACAACGTTTAGGGCTTCTAGAAGGTTTCTAATGAAGGGCATCATGGTAATTTTAATTTAAGTATATAAAAAATGAAAAAATTAAATAAAGATAATTAAATTTAAAATAAAATATATATCAAACTAATTAAATTTTAGATTAAAATATACATAAAACTAATTAAACCATCTAGTCTATGAAAAATAGATTAAATCTCTCTCTCAAATAATAATAATAATAAATTAAAAAATATATAATAATAATAAACCTTTCAAAAAAAAATTAATGATAATAATAAAACACTTACCTAAATTAAACACCCAAATCGTATTTCATATTATCTTCTCCAACATAATATCTCCCACACCCGAACCCTAGCCACCACCTACAAACCAACACAAGACGATCTTTCATCTCGCTTTCATCTGTCTTTATCTCCGCCCTAATCCAACATTATCCCCGCCATATCTTCTCTCTGTCTTTCCTCTTGCTTTCTGTCTCTCTCTCTCTCTCTCTCGTTCACTCTTCTCTCTCTCATTCGCTGACGAGATCGAGCGCCGATCTCCTCCGCTGGGAGTCGATTAGCGCCGGTGATGGTGATTTCTGGTGAGATGACGGTGGTCACATGAGTGAGTGGGCTTGGGTTCGGAGTTTGGCTTTTGAAGATTCGTATTTTGGTTTGTATTTCGATTTTTTTTTCAATATCAATGTTTGTATTTCGATTTTTTTCAATTTCAGTTTGTATTTCGATTTTTTTTCTTATTTTTAGGTAATAGTGGTGTTCGAAATTTGGATTTTTTTTCTTCATTCGTGTTTCAGGATTTGTGTGAGCACTCATATTTTGGTCGCTGTTTATGGCTTTGTGGTGTAATGGTGGTGTTGAGTGGAAGATTAGGACGATGGGTTTGATTGGCGGATTAGAGCGGTGACGGTTTGGGTGGCAGTGGGTTTGAGTGGCTAGGGTTTGGTAATGTTGTTGATGTGGGAGATGAATAAATGATGTTTGTGGCAATGGGTTTGATGGTGAGGGTTTGGTAATGGTGTTTGATATGGAAGATGATGAATAGATGTTGTTGATGATGAGATGAGTAGATGTTTTGAAGGCCATAATGGTCTTTTTGTCCATATAAGAAAAAGATAAGGGTAATCATGGTAATTTGTTAACTTTTTAATTTTGCCCATATAGGACAAATTTAAAGGCATACTGATCTTTTAAAAGGTATCAACAATTCAAGGACAGCAGAGTCATTTTACCCTCTGCCCATGTCAGTAATTGTACTTTTAATAGAAACAGTTATAGAAGGAATAAAATTGACAATATTATAGACTAGTGGACTAAAATAAAATTTGAAATACAAACTACACGTGAGTCTATAATTACCAACTTTTCTTGATTAATCAATATTTAAAAATTTACCCCAAAACAAACATGCAAAATCAAGAATACAATGCGGAAATTAAATGACACTTGCTTTTTACGTGGAAACCCTTCAACAAGGGAAAAACCACGAGCTAACTATTTAGCCACTCCGATCCTCAAATCCACTATTGTAATGATGTTTACAACCTAGGTTGACCTCTAGTCACACCATTCTCGGTCACTAACCCACCACTACTACCCGCAGCCTTTATAATTCTTGATCACTTTGCTTACCAACCACACCATGGTTGCAAGACTTCCCTTGCTTGTGCACTACACCTTGTAGTCACAAGACTTAACTTTCAAGAAAAGATAAATGTAGTCTAAGTGAATATATGAATATTCTAAATGCAATAGAGTGCAAGGCAAGACACTAAATGCTTAATTAGATGTTGAGATGCAAATCTAACAACCTAATTATCAAACAAGCCAAATCAACCTTAAGTTGTCATTAATCATGGCAAGGACAGTAAATGCAATCAACAAGTCCTAAACAACAATGTCTAAATGCAAAATATAGAGACTTAGCTAGAGGGCAATAATGTCCTAAATGCTAGCTATCACAAACAAACCCAATCAAATATTCATGAACATTAACTAGTTCATTAAAACACAATTTCTCAACCTAGTTATCAATAAATCACTCATGAATATTTATGACCTAGGTTTTAGGCACAAATGACCTAATCAATTAAGCTACCAATAAATGGGCAATTCTAACCAATAGATAAAAACACAAACATACTCAAAACATGCTTAATCATAGAAACATGCAATTAATCAACAAAGTAATTGATAATCCTAAGAAAATCTGAACAAATATGCAAACAATAAGTTCTAGGTCATGTTCAACTTCCAAGGATGTGAAAGCACGAAGACCCATGAGTAAATGATGCTTAAAAGATGCTAGATGCACATGGGGTTTGTGTTTGGTTAAGCAAAAATCAAGTCTTGGAGCTCTCTCTCTCTCTAGGAGTTAGTATCTCTCACTAAAAAATGTATTCTTAAGGTTCTAAAATGAATTGGAAGAGAAGAGAACATATATATATATATATATATATATATATGTCCTAGACAAAACTACATCGTTTTGGAAAAGTTTGCAAAAAGACAAGTCAAACCAGACGTTGTGCACTATCCCGTGCACATGGGCATTGCTGGTTCGTGACCAGCGCTTGTAACCAGCACACCACAAGTGCTGACCTACTGCTCGAAATGCATTGGTGTGGCGCATCATGACCGGCACAACAGGGCCAACTGCGCTGGTGACTGCGTGGGTAGCTACCCGCGCACAAGGCATATCAACATGCAAAAATACACACACCAAGACGTACGAGCGCGAATGCAACGACCACACTTAAGACTAGGGATGAAGTGCAAGTGTGAATGAAGGAATGCACACATAAGTAGCAGGGAATAAATGCATGTCAATACAAATGCATGTAAGTGTGTGTACAATGTGTAAATGATGCACACATATAAGCAATAATCCTCACAACAAAATGTATGTAAGTGTGTGTGCAATGTGTAAATGATGCACACATATAAGCAATAATCCTCACAAAAGCAAGGTGAATAAAGCATGCATGAGAAGTGAGTGGGTATGTGTAACTAAATCTCTTCAAGGAAGTTAAGTCAAGTGATATACCTTCTTAAAGCATTTTGGGATGTCCGGAAGCATGTCAATCACAATCACCTAAGCTACCCGTTACATAACAATCCCAATGTGGTTTGTCATGAAATAAGGCAATCATAAATAGAGGTTCTTACAATCTCCTCCTTTGGCTATTTCATGACAAAACAACCACTCACAAAATAATCCTCACAAAAAGAAAACAAAGCTATTGGTCAACAAGTAGTTCTACGTTATGAAAAAAGAGATACCTAAGAAACTAAGTCTTCAAGGTCTTCAATCTCTTCGTAGATCATCATACCTACACACAATAGCATGAAAGCACTTCCCATGAACAAGCGCATGTGAGGTGAACCAAAACAAGCATTTGCATTAAGAAAAATAATACAATCAATATAATGTAGTGCAATGCAATGCTCCCACTTAAAGGTTACTCACTCTCAAGACTTCTCCCCAAAGCATAAAAATGCACCCTCTATATCTCTC
This sequence comes from Dipteronia sinensis, assembly GCA_033220585.1. NCBI lineage: Eukaryota > Viridiplantae > Streptophyta > Magnoliopsida > Sapindales > Sapindaceae > Dipteronia > Dipteronia sinensis. The sequence continues at coordinate 19,957,316 of CM065638.1, read as the reverse complement.
ATGACTTCTCCCCCTTTTTGTCATGAGATAGGAAAATAAGCTCCTCCTACCGGTTGCTTTAGCAAAGAGAGATATTCGCACAAAAGATGATTGCATAATCATATACATAAACTTTATGCAACTTAATTAATTGAGAGAGATTCACAGAGTTTTATTTTAAGGAGAATGTGTGAATGTGTTGCTTTGCATGCAAGACATTTAACATCAAGGTTCAAGCAATGGTATTTGGCAAAGTAAACATCAAAAGGGTTTCCATAAGAATTCAAACCAATTTGTATCCTTTTGTCGTAAGCAAACATGATAAAGTTTTTCAAAAAGATTTTCAACACACAACACCTATATCAATCCTTAAGGACCAAATAAGACATTGATATATAATCCTTATTGATTTAGTGGATATGAAATCCTTATTGGTTGTTGTCTTGTTCAAATCATTAAGAAGAGAGAGAAGACTAAATTGGATGAGACATCCTTATTTATTGAATGGACACAAGGTCCTTATTGAGTTTAGTATTGTCATTTGCTTTCACATATATTTTGCATATAAGCAATCAAAGAAATTTCATGCATATCATTTTAAGCTTGTCATAATCAAGTTCACATGTTATGGAGATGAATTATAGGTCATTCAAAAGTACTTCCCGATTTTCGTAGTCCAAAAATACATGCTTGAACATAAATGTGATATGGATTGCAAGCAAAGCAAGGTTACATACTTATTTAACAAAAATACCATATAATCATATATGTGCAACCTTGTATCTCAAGCAATTAATGAAGAGGCATAAAGTATATCAAATTTTTGTACATTTCAAAAATGCAAGTTCGCTCTCTTTGCTTGAGCTCCTCAAATGGGGTCAATTCCAACCAAGTCAATAGGAGGCATGAGCCCCTATAGACCTACCAAGTCCATTAGATCTAGTTGAGTCTATGGGTGACATGTTAGCACAATAGCATGCGGGTTCATCTTTTCTAATCCACTTAGGTGACACAATTTCATTCCTAGTGGTCATAGTCATCATGTTACTAGATTTCCTAGGATCATTTTCTCTAGATTTCCTATGCACATGCATGTTGTCCCTTCTGTTGGGATTTATACCATAAAGCTTGTAATTTGTAAATGTGAATGAAAAATTAATAAAGGAAGTAGTTTATTCATTCTTTAAATCTATCTCATACATTTATATCATGTGTACTTAACATCAAAGATTGCTGGATGTAATCTCTAACTGAGTATATGAGTGTCATATATAGAGGAATTCAGTTTGAGATAAGCAATCTAAAGAGTCCATAGATGGCAAATAGAGCTGGGTATTTTATTTGTTGTTAATCTACAGCTGCGGTCCATTCCCTAATGTATAGTTGTCTTATCCTAGATATTCATATGGTGATATGAGAATGGAGGCACCTTATATGATGTGATTATATAGGACTAGACCACGATCTATATGAATCTCTCACCAAGATCCGTTACATGATGGGATTCATATATCGACAAATGTTAGCTGTATATGAGTTATCTTAATCCTGAGTGTCTTATCGACTCCTTTAGGTTAGACTGTAGTTTTTGATATACCATGGGTGAGATCGGAGTTGCATTCCCGGTCAATAACTTCGTATGTTGGAATCACAGTTTGGCTTGTGGCTAGGAAGATCTGAACACAATGGTGGAATCCACTCCTTCTTGTGAGAAGTAGATAGTAGTTATGTTAAGGGTTCATTCGAGACTTGAACAATATGAGCACTCTTCTTCTTCCGTAAAAGAAGTTAGGAATTATTGTTCATTAGAGAATCAATGGTATTTAATGGAAAAGATACAATTAGAGGGGTATAACGGACTTTATGACCTAGCTCTAGTTATGAACTACTTATGGAGGATCATACCATATGTAATATCTAAATCGATGGACACTGAGTTTTTGGTTTGTGTAAAAACATCTACAGTTACAAAGTGCAGCCTCGGGTTTTTAGTGGAGTAACTCCGAGGTTAATGATCATGAAATATTAATTAAAGAGTTTAATTAATTTTTCTATAGATTATTTGAGCTCAAGATTGTGGGTCCATTAGGTCCCCTTGTTAGCCTGGAATGATAAAGGTAACAAGGGTCACAATTAATTATTTGGATTGTCCAATTAATTGTGTTACGAAAGTGACATATATTTATTCAGGGAATTAATTAAATGATGAGATTATTTAATTAACATATTAATAATTAAATTAATTAAATAATTTGATTATTTAATTAATAAATTAATAATTGAGAATTATTAATTAATTGTTAATTGGAGTTTACATGTTCGAACCATGATTGAGACAAAGGATAAAATAATAAGATTATTTTATTTCCTAACTAAGTCAAGTGTTCAAGTCTTAGTGAAATAAGGTTATGTGGGATTTAGAATCCTATACTAACTTTGTCACTAAAATACTAATTATCTTATTTTAAATATATTGAAGATATATTTGAAAAAGGATTAATATTTTGTTTTAAGATATATAAAAATATATTATTAAAACAAAGAAGACTAACTAATGGTGATATACATGTTGATATCACAATAGAAAAGTGAGAAACAAGAAAGAAAGAAATAAGAGTGTGGTGTGGCCAGCAAAAGAGAAAAGCAATAAAAAAAGAAGTGTTTTTATTTTTGTTCTTTTATTATTCAAGTAGCCGAATTCTCTATACACAAAGCAAGAGTTGTTTTATGTTGTTTCTTCAACCTTCATACAACATCCTGATGTCCGTGACGTGCCCACACGCAGTTGTCGGAACCTGGGAAATAACGAGGAAGATCCAGTGGTACAAATCGGAAAGCAAATTCAAGAATTAAAGACTGAAGGAGTTAGCCTTGAGGTATGATTTCGAATCCCAAATTTTATTTATTCGTAAATATCGTACACGGTTCATAGAGTCGCTTAAATAAATTATTTTAAAATTTTCTTCCGCTACGTGACTTTGGGGCTTACAATTGGTATCAAAGCCCTAGTACGATATATTCGAATAAATTGTTCTTTGTTCTTGCTTAATTGCATGTATATATGTGTAGCACAATCTATTGAATGTATGATGTTTTAATTTTTTTTTAAAGCATGATTGATCGTTAATTGTATGATAAGGTGGGTTTTAGGGTTTTTTTGGATATTAATTGTAATATTATTTTTCTGATGTAATATTAATTCCGGGTTGTAAATTTTTTTATATATGCTGTAATTTATTTTATTGATGTAAATCGACGATCCGGAAAACAAACCACACGGCCGTGCTATTGTGCTAATATGGTGCGCAAACACGCTGCAGCATGCGCAAGTGTTGCACTAACGCACTGCTACGATGTAAGTGTGCACAATGCAATTCACAACGCACAATACAATAGATGTGCAATTGTCTGTGCAATGCACCGCTTCAACATGCAATGTATAATATTGATTATGCACATGTGCACAACAGACATGCAGCATAAATATTATATATTGATAATGCATTTGTGCAGGTGTTGTCATGTTGTCTAGCATGCTTTTTTGTTGTGTTGTCATGCACTTCAATGTGCAAATGTTGCACAGCATGCACATACACAAGTCTTTCGCAACAACACTGCTGCAACATTCAATTGTTGTGAGTTTTGTGCAGCAGTCATGTGCGTGTATGCGAGCATGTTTGGGCCGATTTTAGAAAATCCTGGGCCTCCGAAAAATGTTAGAGTAACATTTGGGTTTTAAGGGATTTAATCAATGAGATGGATCTATTAAAAATAAATCAAGTTGTACTTGATTTCTGGGCCACAAAAGACGTAGAAGATTCAGAAGACAAGACTTGAAGATTATGGAATTACAAAAGACCAAGGAATGCCTTGGATAAATTTTTGTAATTAGATTTTTTTTTTAAGTTAGATAAATTCATCGTACTCGGTTAATTCATGTATGCTTTTATTATGTAATAATTAAAGCATTGCCATACATATACATGCCATATAGATTAGTAGTGCCTACACATGCATTTTATTAGATGTCATACATGCATAATAGCCATTCACATTATGTGTTTTATTTTTTTAATATGATTAAAAATTGGCAAATCACATAATTGGCTATAATAATGAGATTAGTTTTTAGAGTAAAAACTTGGTAATTCACATTAGTAACTAATCTTTTAATTAAATCATTTAATTAGTGAGATTAGTTAGGTCCTGCACTTAATATTAGGTTTAATTAGATTAAAGCCCTAATATAATTAGACCTAATAATGTGATTAGTTTTAATATTTAAAACTTGGTAATCACATTAAATAATTCTAGTATTCGTAAATTTATTTAAATAGATTAGAATATGAATAATGAACTAGATTTTTAATTAGTTAAAAATCGGATTAGTTTATTTGTTGTTAGTATAAGATTCTAATAATTAGTTAAATATACCCAATACATTTAGATTGAAATTAGCCGTTTAATCTTAGCAATATATAGGGGCATTAATAATTGAAAACCCTAATCGTAAAATAGTGAGTGGGAGAGGGATATATGACACTATATCCCGCAGTCTCCATCATCAGTTAAACACCGTAAGATTCAAGTGGGGCCTCGAGACGGCTTTGTTTTTGTCCACCCTAAGGAGAGTCTCCATGAGAATCGATACCAAGGTTGACTTCCTAACGGATAGGGTTTCTGAGTGTATTTTGGGATTGACCGACTGATGAACATATTTATATATATATATATTTATTGCCCTTAAAAATAGATTTAATAGTCCAATTTTACATTAGTTTTATTTTAATTAGATTCATTTTGGTGAAATAGGAACAAAAATCAATTGAGTTTGGAATTGGAGCTAACCGGAGAATTTTGCAATAATAATTTAACTCGGATCAAAAGAAGATTTTCCAGGTCCAAAAGCAAATTCGAATCAAGCCCATTCAAAGAGTCAAGTCCAAGCTAAGTCAAAGTTCAAGAAAAATAAGTGATGTTCAAGATGTGCACATGTGCAGTTGTGGTCCACAAGGAAAAAAGGAAATCAGTTAAAAAACAAGGAAGCTGTGTGCGTTTTGGGAAGAAGGGAAAAAGGGAATATAAAAAATAAGAAAATAAGGGTTTTGGAGGGGACCGTCGGGAGCAAAAATAAAATAAAATAAAATAAGAAAATGGGTGCATCGTTTGGTGGCTTTTTGTTTGGAAGAAAATAGGTGTGAAGGTTTTGTGGGCAGCAGTTAGAGGAAGGAAAGTAAGAGTTTTTGTGCATGAGAAGTGGGGAAATTCAAAGAGCAGAGCTGGTAACTCCGGTGCAACGAGAGGAAAAAGAAGAAAATGAGCAGATCTGGTGCTTTGCTATCTTGAATTCGGATCAGAATTGCAGACTTAAACATGACGGGTTTTACTTTATTCTTTATTCTTGATTTTACCATGTGTTTCTAATTTTATTTCTGAGGTGTAGGATGAAACCTTATTGACAATGTGATTGTTTTGTTATTTATTATAACTCCCAAATTTTTTTTGATGTTTCTAATTCTTTTTTTTTATTAATTGATATTAATTAAATTGTTTCACCTTTAATATCAAGTATTTTGGATAGTTACGATTGATTTTATGAAACGGGTTTTGTGTTTTAATGTTTAAATTAAGAACCTTGATTATATGTTTTTCAAAACTTGGATACATATAATATTTGGATCTTATACATTAAGTCAATTAGAATAAAGAATTTACAAAAGATTAAGTTTTAAGCACTTAATTGATAAATCTTGAGAAAGCATTGGATTGATTTCTAAATTGCTACTCATAATCTTGAGAATTAATATTTAAATAGTAAAACATTGCAGTGTTGATAACGGTGGATTCTGAACCTCATACTTTTCTTCCATTGAGTAAAGTTTGCAATTTTAGTTCTTTAATTTAGTTTTAAATTTAGTTGCTTGTTAATTTAGTTTTTAGTTTTAATTAATTCAAAAATTCACCTTTCGTTAACTAGATTAAAATTAGATTAAATTTAGATTCGATTAGTTTTTCATCAGTCCTCGTGGGAACGATCTCGTACTCTGTATAAGCTATTTTACAATAGACTTGTGCGCTTACGAGTAAAATATTTTCAAAAATTTTAGCACAACAAGTTTTTGGCGCCGCTGCCGGGGACTGATTGAAAGATTAGTTAATCTAGATTTAATTTGATTCTTTTACTAGTTGTAGCTTAAGATTTATTTTGTTATTTTTGCATTAAAAAAAAGAAAAAAAAATTAGTGTCACTGCTATTTTTCTTTTAGTCATTATTACTGTTATTTGTTAGTTTTAGTGTTGGTTATTATTTGTTAGCTGTTAGTTATTTGCATCTTGTTAGTTTTGTTTTAGTATTTATTTAGAGTAGATGCGTCCTTGTCAATTGCTTATATTTGCATAGTTGTGTCAGCGTTTGTTTTATTATTATTTTTCTTGCTTTAATTCGTCTTTCTCTTTTTACCCAGTAGCTAGGTTGTTTTATTTTATCACTTTATTGGTTTCATTCTGTCTTTTTGATGTGTGCTATCCTTTGCTTGAAATATTAGTGACTTTAGGACTAGAGATTTGTGGCTATGATTTGTGCTAGTTTACGCGTGCTTGGGAACAGGATTCACATAATCGTTTGGTTAGGATTAATAACTCTTCATTTAATATGGCTGAAAATGATGGAAACAATGACAACAATCAAGTAGGGGAACCTGTAGCACCCGAGGAGAGACCTCTTAGGGAGTACTTTTTACCGGTCACACCTAATCGCCCTTCTTGCATTGTGTTGGCCCAGACTAGGGCGACACACTTTGAGCTTAAACATAGTGTTATACAGCTCATCCCTTCATTCCATGGACTAGATAGAGAGGACCCTTACATGCATGTCAAGGAATTCCTAGACATATGTTCAACCTTTAGGTTCCAAAATTTCTCAGATGAGTCTGTTAGGCTTCGCCTATTTCCATTCTCTTTAAAAGATAAGGCTAAAGCATGGTTGAATTCACTTCCCCCTAATTCAATCATTAGTTGGGACCAATTAATTAGTAAGTTCTTGGCTAAATTTTTCCCAATGTCAAAAACAAATGCCTTTAGGAGAGAAATTTCAGATTTTAGGCAAACTGAGGGTGAGCATTTTTATGTGTGCTGGGAGAGATTTAAAGACTTACTTTTAAGGTGTCCCCACCATGGTTTTGAACCGTGGAGACTCATGCAGTATTTTTATAACTGTTTGACCATGTCTAACCGTCATATGATTGAGTCGATGAATAGTGGGGCATTCTTGAACTTGAATAGTACTGATGCTTGGCAATTCCTTGAAACTTTGTCTGAAAATTCTCAGCAATGGGATTTTTCCAAATAGAGAGAGAAGCCTAGGAAAGGGGGGTTGTATGAGGTGAGAGATGATGTAGATGTGAAAAGTGTCTTAGGAAACCTCACTAGGAAGGTAGAAGCCCTAGCTTTGAGTCAAACTACGAATTCTGCAATGAGTGCTAGGAATGAGGGGTGTGCTTCGTGTGTCAACCCATCCCCCACATGTCGGGAGAGCTATGTTGATCAAGCAAATGCTCTCAATTCTTATGGGAGATCATCTGATAGTCCATTTTCTACCACCTACAACCCTAATTGGAGGAATAACCCAAACGTTTCTTAGAGAAAAAACCAGCCTCTAACGAGTCATGGAGGGCAACAATTTGCTGCCCCTAATCCATCACATCTTCCAGGTTTTCAGTCTCTCCCCATTTGCCGCCCCTCAAAGGAAACCTTCCTTAGAGGACACTTTCCAGCAATTTAGGCAAACAACCCATCAATCTATTCTGAAACTTGAAACTCAAGTGGGTCAGTTAGCCACTATCATAGGGGAGAGAGAGAAAGGGAAGTTACTTAGTCAGCCAGTTCCTAACTCTAAGGGTCAGTGAAAATACACTCTAAGCGTATGTCTAATAACCTAGAGGGGGGTGAATAGGTTTTAATCAAGTTAATTACCAATTTTTCTTGATTAACCAATATTAAAAATTCACCTTATAAATAAACATACAAAAACAAGTGTAAAGTGTGGAAATATAAATAACACTTGATTTTTACGTGGAAACCCTTCAACAAGGGAAAAACCATGGGCTATCCTTCTAGCCACACACGATCCTCAAATCCACTATTGTAATGATGTTTATAACCTAGGTTGACCTCTAGTCACACAATTCTCGGTCACTAACCCACCACTACTACCCAACGGGCCTTTATAGTGAATCCTTGATCACTTTGCTTGCCAACCACACCTTGGTTGCAAGACTTCACTTGCTTGTGTACTACACCTTATAGTCACAAGACTTAACTCTCAAGAAGAGATTAACAACCTAAGTGAATATATGAATATTCAAAATGCAAATAATGCTAGGCAACACTAAATGCTTATCTAGGGATTAAAGATGACACTAAGTACAAATCCTAGATATCAATGTCTATATGAATGCTCATAAAGACCTAACTAGATATAGATATGCAAGTCTAAAATTTAGTCATCAACCAAAGCCATATCAACACATGTTGCCACATAAAATTGCAAGGACAATAAATGCAATTAACAAATGCAATCAATGAGTCCTAATTAGCTAGAGGGCAAATATGTCCTAAATGATAGCTATCAATGAACAAAGCTCTCAACCAACACACAACAACTCAAACATGTTATAAATGCCATTAAACATAAAGATATGCAATAAATTCACATAAAAGAGCTAACCCTAGGCAAACAAGAACATAAATAAATACAAAGAGATTTAGGGCATGTTCAAGTTACCTAGTCAATGAAAACAAGAAGAATCCATGATGAGATGATGCTTGTAAGATGTTAGATGCACATGGATTTGTGTTGGGTTGAGTAAAGATGAGTTCTTGGGAGTTTCTCTTTCTTGAAGAAAGCTTGGACACATAAAAATGGCTTCTTGAACTCTCCACAACGAAATGGGAGAGATAACAAAGTATATATAGCAAGTCAAAGCAAAACGGCATCATTTTGGGCAAAACAGAGCTCGACCGCTGTGAGTACCGCTGTGGGTAGTCACAGCGGTCACACATCGGTGACACACTGGAAGACTCACCGTTGTGAGTAATTCACAGCGCAAAAGAAGCGGTGAGAGAGCGGTGCCTTACTGATGAAGGACCGCTGTGTCTACCGCTGTGATAATTCACAGCGGTCATCACAGCGGTCATCAGGCATTTTGTAGGATTATCTATCCTATGCCTATCTAACTGGATGCAATGAAAATGGTCATGTAAGAAGTGTGTGTGTGTGCAACCATACATGCATGTCAATACAAATGCATAGAAAGTGAGTATGTGCAACTAAAACCTCTTCAAAGAGAATTAAGCATGTGATATAACTTTGAAGTGCTCTTGAGAGAGATGATGTCCTTGAAGCTTGATCACACCAAATGAGGCCTAATTTACTCTTATAAAATTAATCCCCAATGTGGTTTGTCAATGAAATAAGCCAATCAAAATATGAGGAACTTACAGTCAGTTTGAGATAGGATCCGTTTCTGATAGAAGTCATGAGGAAGCAAAATCCATTACCACCTTTAGGTCTGGTCGGGAAATAGACAATCATGTGAGTGTACCTAAGGAGAGGAAAAATTTTAAGAGTCGTGAATTAGATCATGAGTCTAGTTAGGAAAGAATAGTTGAGAGACCCACTTCTAGAGAGTCACTAGAGCCAGATTTACCTGCTGCACCTTATGTCCCTAGGGCTCCTTTTCCACAAAGACTTTCCCCATTAAAGAAAGGCACACCATACAGTGATGTTTTGGAGGTGTTTAAGCAAGTTCGCATAAACATCCCATTTCTTGATGCTATTCAGCAAGTGCCTGCTTATGCTAAATTCTTGAAAGATCTCTATACAGTTAAAAGAAAAACCAATGTTCCTAGAACAACATGTTTGACTGAGCAGGTTAGTTCCATAATCCAAATGAAAACTCCTGTTAAGTATAAGGATCCTGGATGTCTTACTATTTCTTGTGTTATAGGTGACCATGTGATTGATAGGGCCTTACTTGACTTAGGTGAGAGTGTTAATTTATTGCCATATTCTATGTATGTGCAATTAGGATTAGAAGATCTTAGACCCACCCCTGTGAGACTTCAGCTAGCTGATAGGTCTGTCAAAATTCCTAGAGGTACCATAGAAGATGTTTTGATCAAGGTTGATAAGTTCTACTTTCCTGTGGACTTTATTGTTATAAACACTCAGCCCATAGAGGATGTTAGTGCTCAGATTCCGGTGATTTTAAGGCGACCATTCTTGGCCACCTCCAACGCGATAATTAATTGTCGCAATGGAGTCATTAAACTTTCTTTTGGGAATATGACTGTAGAACTCAATGGGTTCAATGTGTATCAACAACCTCCAGATCATGATGATCTATGTGAGGTTAATTTTATTGATAGTGTTGTTCATGATTCCTTTAGGCATTCATCCTATGATGATCCTTTAGAGAGATGTCTAGCTCATTTTGGCATGGATTTCAATGATGATAGTATAGTTAGTGAGGTGAATTCTTTGTTAGAATCTGCCCCACTGATGACTAGTGACAAATGGAAAGCCAAAATAGAACCTTTTCCACCTTCTAAGTCCATACCTCTCCCATCTGTAGAGAACCACCCAAGTTAGAATTGAAACCTCTCCCTAATAATTGAAATATGTATTTTTATGGAATCCTGAGACCTTGCCTGTTATCATAGCATCTGATTTAGAAAAAAAAACAAGAAGTTAAGCTCATTAGTGTGTTTATGGAGCATAGATAAGGCATAGGTTAGACAATAGCTGACATTATGGGTATTAGTCCATCAGTGTGCATGCATAGGATTCATTAAGAAGATAATGTCAAACCCTCCCGTGACTCCCAAAGGAGACTAAACCCTAACATGAAAGATGCTGTAATAGTTGAAGTGATTAAGCTCTTAGATGTTGGTGTCATTTACCTAATCTATGATAGTGCCTGGGTGAGTCCTGTTCAAGTTTTGCCCAAAAAGTCTGGTATTACGGTAGTCAAGAACAATAATAATGAGTTAGTCCCCATCAAAATGCAAACTGGGTGGCGTGTTTGCATTGACAACCGTATGTTCAATGCCTCCACTAGGAAAGACCATTTTCCTCTTCCCTTCAAAGATCAAATGTTAGAGAGGTTAGCCGATCATGCATTTTATTGTTTTCTTGATGGTTATTCCGGTTATAACCAGATTCCCGTAGCACATGAGGACCAAGAGAAGACAACATTCACTTGTCCTTTTGGTACCTTTGCCTACCGTTGCTTGCCATTTGGTTTATGCAATGCACCTGCTACTTTTCAGCGGTGTATGATGAACATATTTTCTAACATGGTAGAGCATTTCTTAGAGGTGTTCATGGATGACTTTTCTATGTTTCGATCTAGTTTTGATGAGTGTCATAGTGTTAATGAGGTGTAGAGAAAAAAATAGTGTGCTTAATTGGGAAAATTGTCATTTCATGGTTAGAAAAGGGATAGTTCTAGGGCATGTTGTCTCGCATGAGGGAATTGAGGTAGATAAGGAAAAAGTTGATTTGATTTCTAGTCTCCCACCTTCTGGGCAGTGAAAGAAATTATTTCTTTTCTAGGTCATGCAGGGTTTTATCGTAGGTTCATTAAGGACTTTAGTAAGAATTCGACGCCTTTGTGCAATTTGCTTGCCAAAGATGCCTCTTTTCACTTTGATAGTGAATGCCTACAAGCTTTTGACAAGCTTAAGAACTTGTTGACTTTTGCACCCATCATTAGACCACCTGATTGGAGTGTTCCATTTGAGATTATGTGTGATGCCTTCGATTATGCCATTGGGACTGTTTTGGGGCAGCGCATTGATAGACTCCCCCATGTGATTTATTATGCTAGTAAGACTCTTAATGATGCACAAATCAATTATTCCACCATGGAAAAAGAGTTGTTGGCAGTTGTTTTTGCACTAAATAAGTTTAGGTCATACTTGATTGGGTCTAGGGTGATAGTTTATTCAGATCATGCTGCATTGAAATATCTTTTGTCTAAGAAAGATGCCAAACCTCGCCTCATTAGATGGATTTTGTTGTTACATGAGTTTGACCTTGAGATTAGGGATAAAAAAGGTTATGAGAATGTTGTAGCTGACCATTTGTCAAGGTTGATTGTTGAGTCCATAGATGAGTCCATGCCTATTAGAGAGCCTTTTCCAGATGAGCAGCTTATGGTTGTTTCCCAGCCACCTTGGTATGCTGATATTGTTAACTATCTTGTTATTGGTCAAATGCCTACGCATTGGACTAAACAAGATCGTGTCAAATATTTATCCAGGGTTAAGTATTTCTTTTGGGATGATCCATACTTGTTTAAGTATTGTCCTGGCCAGATAATTAGGAGATGTGTTTCTGAGAGTGAGTAGAGATATATTATGTCTTTTTGTCAAGATCATGCATGTGGGGGTCACTTCAGTCCAAATAAAACCGCTGCAAAGATTCTGCAATGTGGTTTCTATTAGCCAAATTTATTCATAGATACACATGCATATTGTAGTTCCTGTGAGAGATGTCAAAAATTAGTGAGTATTACTCGTAGAAATATGATGCCTTTACATCATATTCTTATTGTTGAATTATTTGATGTGTGGGGTATTAATTTTATGGGTCCATTTCCTAATTCTTTTGGCAATTTATACATCCTTGTTACTGTAGATTATGTTTCGAAATGGGGAGAGGCAATTTCCTGTAGAACTATTGATCACAAGGTGGTGGTAAATTTTTTGAAAGAAAACATATTTTCTCGTTTTGGTACACCTCGTGCAATCATTAGTGATGGAGGAAAACACTTTTGTAATAGACCTTTTGAGAAGTTAATGAAAAAATCTAGGATTAAGCATAAAGTTGCCACACCCTACCATCCACAAACAAGTGGACAAGTTGAGATTTCTAATAGGGAGATCAAAAATATTCTTCAAAAAACGGTTAACCCAACAAGAAAAGATTGGTCTTTAAAACTTTTTGATGCATTGTGAGCTTACCGTACTGCTTTCAAAACCCTATTGGAATGTCTCATTATCGACTTGTCTATGGCAAGGCATGTCACTTACCTATAAAGTTGGAGCATAGAGCTTATTGGGCCATTAAGAAATTGAATTTTGATTCTGACAAAGTAGGTACTCTTAGGAAATTACAACTCAATGAGTTGGAGGAAATTAGGAATGATGCTTACGAAAGTGCTAAACGGTACAATGACCGAATGAAAGTTTTTCATGATAGGAATATTCTTAGGAAGTCCTTTATACCCGGTCAAAAAGTCCTGTTATACAATTCTCGTTTACATCTATTTCCTGGAAAGTTACATTCTAAGTGGTCAGGTCCATTTATTGTTCACACTGTTTTTCCTCATGGATCTGTTGAAATAAGGAATCTTGAGAACGGTGATGTTTTTAAAGTCAATGGCCAAAGGTTGAAACCGTTCTTAGAATTGAGGAGTCGGGAAGTAGAGGAAACATTGTTGGAGGATCATGTTTGTTAGGATTGACTTTGTGCTTGGTTTAGGTTTTGATTTTGATTTTTTTTTTATTGTTTGCTGTCCATTTCCTTCTTAGATGTTGATGTCTGGTTTGCTTTTAAAAATATTTATATTGTCTTGTTTGTTTTCTTTTGTTTTATTGTTACTATGCATCAAGGCACTTGCCATTTTTTTTTTCGTTGACTTTATTGTTCTTTTGTTTGATTTTTTTTCTTTCTTTCTTTATTTGTGTCTTTTCTTTTTGGTTTATGTCCAATTTTATTTGTCTGGTATGTGTCCAATTTTATTTATCTGGTATGTGTAAGTGTGGTATTTTCTTTTTCATATTTTATTTCATTTTTTTTTTCTTTCTTTTTCGAGTATCCATGATTTTCTAACGTGTGTTCCTGATCTCATATTCTTTTTGTTAGAAGGCATTGCGGAACCGACCAGGTGTAATCTCTCCCTTATTATTTGATGTTGACTTTATTTTTCCTATATCCTTTTGATATTTGCTTGTGCATTTGTGGTTATCATGTTGAGGAAACATTGAGGACAATGTTTACAATTGGTTTGGGGGTGAGGAAATAATTTTCAAAGGAAGTTGGTTTCAAAAAACAAAAACAAAAAAAAGTCATTTTTTAGTCTGTCTGCTGCAAAATAATCTAGTTCAAGATGCTCTTAGGTTTTCCTTTAGAGACTTAAGTGTATGCTTTAATCACTGAGTTTAGACTAACGTCTTGCCACTTAGAGTATTTCATTGCATTTTTACAAAATTATGACATGCTCTTGATGTGATGGTGGATAGGATGCTTAATTGAATTGCCGTTGTTAATAGTGGAGACAACCCTTGTGAGTTTACTAAGCCAGAAAGCGTACATATTAGAGGTTTTTTTTTGTTTCTACCCTTAAACACTTATCAGGTTCTTAGTATTAGAAATTGATCTCAATATGTTATGCATTGGATATTAAAGAACATTCATCATAAAAAGATATCACATGTAGAATTGTTCTTGATATTGTTGAACCATTAGAAGTGACATAGGTAATGTGTGCTTAAACTCACTTAAAAAGGCCTTATATTTCCTACCTTGTGTGTGTGCTCCATAGCTAATTTTTAAGCCAAACACTATAAGCTTTTTTCTTTCATCACCCACATTAACTTAAAACCCAATAAGCCTTAATATTTAGCCATACCTTATAGCTTGGGATTATATTGAGGAAGTGATGAAAAGAGTGAAGAGGGTTCGAAGACATATGAATTTAAAAAAAAATGGTGGATCATGAAATGTACATATAGGGCAAAAGAAAGAAGCTATATCTAAGCAATGTATGAGAGGTGTTGGAAATTATGAAATTGATGTATAAATTCTCATCTCATTCCAAAAAAAAAAAAGAAACTGTATTGAAAAAAAAGAGTTAAAAAAGAAGAAGAAAAAAACAACAAGAATGAATGATATGATGAATCAAATGAAAGTGAAAAAGGGAAGGAGTATGTTTGTGAATGGTTCAAGAAGCCTGGATACAAGTTAAATGAAGATAAAGTTCGAAGAAATTCAACTGAGTATTGAAGATTTTCAAATGAATTTCTCGATATGGTCACAGGTTTTGTTTCTTACCTTTTTCCCATTCTTCTTAACCTTCACCCTATGGCCCCATTACAACCAAATTGAAGTCCTAATTGATCTTTTGGGAATGCTAGGTTAAGAGTAAAGGAAACATGTGCTCTATCTTGTTCTTAATGTCTGATTCCGTTCATGAGATTCTTTGCATAAATTCAAGCGTTTTTTCTATATTATATACTCATATGCGATAATAATTTGAAATTTCTTGTGCATAAACTCCATTCGTATATGCTTGATGAGTGTATTTTCCTAGGTTCTGTGTGATATATTAGTAACATCTAGTGAGAATCAGAGTCGAGGGGAATTACATCTATGGCATTTGATAACGGTGTTTTTGAAGCTAAAGTGTCTTGAGTATGGGTTTTTCATCAAACTAGTGATGCATTCAAATAAGTGACATAATTTTAGTCTTTATTCAGTGGCTTTAGCATGCATTTGTCTTTATTTGTATCTTGAGTTGCATCTTGATCTAATTGGTTTTTACAGAAATATGTTTGTGGGTATCATAGTTGGTAAACCCTCAAGAGACAAAACCCTAGGAAGTTGCTTAGCTTAGGTTTAGTTAGGATTTTAATTTTTAGTTTTTAGTTTTTGTTTTTATTTTGCTCGAGGACTAGCAAAATCTAGGTTTGGGGGTATTTGATGAGCATATTTTTATATATATTTATTGCCCTTAAAAATAGATTTAATAGTCCAATTTCATATTAGTTTAATTTTAATTAGATTAATTTTGGTGAAACAGGAACAAAAATCAATTGAGTTTGGAATTGGAGTTAATTGGAGCATTTTGCAATAATAATTTAACTTGGATCAAAAGAAGATTTTCCAGGCCCAAAAAGCAAATCTTAATCAAGCCCATTCAAAGAGTCAAGTCCAAGCTAAGTCAAAGTTCAAGAAAAATAAGCGATGTTCAAGATGTGCACGTGTGCAGTTGTGGTCCACAAGGAAAAAGGAAATCAATTAAAAAACAAGGAAGCTGTGTGCGTTTTGGGAAGAAGGAAAAAAGGGAATATAAAAAATAAGAAAATAAGGATTTTGGAGGGACCGCCGGGAGCAAAAATAAAATAAAATAAAATAAGAAAATGGGTTCGTCGTTTGCTGCCATTTTGTTTGGAAGAAAATAGGTGTGAAGGTTTTGTGCGTAGCAGTCGGAGGAAGGAAAGTAAGAGTTTTTGTGCGTAAGCAGTGGGGAAATTCAAAGAGCAGAGCTGGTAACTTTGGTGCAACGAGAAGAACAAAAAGAAAAGGAGCAGATCTGGTGCCTTGCCATCTTGAATTCGGATCAAAATTGCAGACTTAAACATGACGGGTTTTACTTTATTCTTTGTTCTTGATTTCACCATGTGTTTCTAATTTTATTTCTGAGGTGTAGGATGAAACCTTATTGACAATGTGATTGTTTTGCTATTTATTATAATTCCCAAATTGTTTTTTATGTTTATAATTCTTATTTTTTATTGATTGATATTAATTAAATTGTTTCACCCTTAATAGCAAGTATTTTGGGTAGTTACGATTGATTTTATTAATCGGGCTTTGTGTTTTAATGTTTAAATTAAGAACCTTGATTATATGTCTTTCAAAACTTGGATACATGTAATACTTGGGTCTTATACATTAAGTCAATTGGAATAAAGAATTTACAAAAGATTAATTTTTAAGCACTTAATTGATAAATCTTGAGAAAGCATTGGATTGATTTCTAAATTGCTACTCAGAATCTTGGGAATTAATATTTAAATAGTAAAACATTACTGTGTTGATAACGGTGGATTCCGAACCTCAGACTTTTCTTCCATTGAGTAAAGTTTGCAATTTTAGTTCTTTAATTTAGTTTTGAATTTAGTTGCATGTTAATTTAGTTTTTAGTTTTAATTAATTCAAAAATCCACCTTTCGTTAACTAGATTAGAATTAGATTAAGTTTAGATTCGATTAGTTTTTCATAGTCCTCGTGGGAACGACCTCATACTCCATATAAGCTATTTTACAATAGACTCGTGCGCTTGCGAGTAAAATATTTTCAAAAAATTTAGCACAACAATTTTTTGACCCTAAGGCGGCAATTCTCAAGTTAAGCTTAAGAGATCTGAAATGATGGGTCACACTCACAAGGTTTTAACTAAATTTGTTAATTGTAAACCTGACTGAAATAAACGATGGTTGAATGATAGAGGAATAAGAGTTATTCTGGTATATCATTTGATTGAGAATGTCTCAATCTAATATGCAAGAATTTGACCGACCCTAAGGCGGCACTTGCTTGTGATATGTTGGATTGTCGTGGCGTAGAAAACGTTTTTAGGGATTTTATTGTTCATTAAATATGTTCATGCATCATATTTAATTTTATGCCGAAGATTGACATGTGAATTACATGTATGGATGAATGAATTCTTTATTTATGTTTTTTCAGCAATGTCTTCTGCACTATTACAAATCCATGCTAATGACAAACTAACCGGAGACAATTTCATAAACTGGAAACATCACATTAATGCAATTTTGGTCACCAAAGACCTAAATTTTGTGTTTACGGAGGAGTGTCCTCCATAGCTTGCTACCAATGACGCACGAAATGATCGTGAGGCATAAATGGGTCTCAGCTAATGAGAAGGCACGAACTTAGCTGTTAGCTAGTATGACAGAAGTGCTTATTACAAAGCACGTGGCAATGACTACATCATTCGAAGGCATGAAGTTCTTATAGGCTATGTTCAGGCAGCCCTCTGAGCAAAAGTGGCACGAAGCTGTTCATTCCGTAATGCTTGCTCGGATGAAGGAGGGTGCATCTGTTCGGGAATATGTCCTGGACATTAACTTCAACACAGGTGAGGTCAATGGTGGATGGAGCTAGAGGAGGGGGCCTTCTCAATGCGCGTTGGGTCATGGGATGTCGTGTCAGCAAGAGCAGTGGGAGTAGTTAGACTCCAGTTTGAAAATTGTTTTCTCATGTGAACTCTGTTTATTTTATTCTTGGATTTACAAGAAATTTGATTTCTGTATCCAAAATTTTGGAACAATTATATTCTGTTTCTTTTAATAATAAGTCAATTATTGTTTCTAGAAATGGTTTAAATATTTGTTCAGGTTTAATTGATAACAACTTGTATGTTTTAGGACCGTTAATTCATACGTCACTGCTCAATGCTGAATTGTTCAAAATTGAAAAACCTAAAACAAAATGACAAAAACTTTCTCCAAGTAATGAAACTTATCTATAGCATCTAAGACTTGGTTGTATCAACCTTAACAGGATAGATAGACTAGTAAAAAGTGGGCCTTTAAGCCAGTTAAAGGTTGACACCTTACCTATCTGCGAACCCTGTTTAGAAGGCAAAATGACCAAAAGACCTATTTATTTGAAAAGGGCTTAGAGCTACAAAACAACCAGAGCTTATACATTCAGACGTTAGTAGACCGGTGAATGTTAAAGCAAGGGGTGGTTATTAATATTATGTCACCTTTATAGATGACTACTCTAGATACAGATACGTCTACCTAATGCAACGAACGTCAGAAACTTTTGAAAAGTTCAAAGAATTCCAAGCTGAAGTTGAGAATCAATTAGGCAAGACTATCAAGGCTCTACAATTGCATTGTGGAGGTGAGTATCTTAACCAAGATTTTGAAGATTACTTGGTTGAGCATGGGATTGTATCCCAACTCACAGCTCATGGAACACCACAACAAAATAGTGTTACAGAGAGGAGAAATAGAACCCTGATGGAAATTGTGAGATTTATGATTAGTTTCTTATCATTACCAAACTCCTTTTGGAGTTATGCACTACAAGCATCGACCTACATTTTGAATGTAGTCCCATCCAAATATGTTCCTAAGACTCCTCTAGAGTTATGGAATGGTCGTAAAGCTAGTTTGCGACATTTTTGCATATGGGGGTATCCAGTACATGTATTGAAGAATATAACTGGAAAGCTGGACCCTAAGTCCATGGTCTGCTTGTTTGTAGGTTATTCCAAGGAGACTAGAGGTGGATACTTCTATAGTCCTTAGGAGAACAAAGTATTTGTATCAACAAATGCAACGTTTCTTGAGGACAACTATATGAGTGATCATAATCTCGAATCAAAATTGTATTAAATGAGATAGAGTCTGGTACAACCAGTTCCCAGTCAACTAGATTTGTTGATCCATTAACATCTAATAGTCAGATGATTCTTAGTCAGGACACACTACCACCTAGACGTAATGAGAGGGTTGTACGACAACCTGAACGCTATGTGGGTATTAGAGAGGGATGAGATGTCATCTCTAATGATAGTGTGGATGATCTGTTGACATTTAAGAATGCAATGGAAGATCCTGACAAAGAGGAATGGCTTAAAGCCATGAATCTCAAGATGAAATCTATGTACTCCAACTCAGTCTGGGAACTTGTAGACTTACTAGATGGGATAAAACCTATAGGGTGTAAGTGGATCTACAAAAGAAATAGAGGAGTAGACTGAAAGGTAGAGACCTTCAAGCCAAGGCTAGTGGTAAAGGGTTATACCCAAAAGGAAGGGGTCGATTACGAAAAGACCTTCTCACTAGTAGCCATGTTTAAGTCTATAATGATTCTTTTATCCGTTAATGCCTATTTCGATTACGAAATTAGGCAAATGGATGTCAAGACTACATTTTTAAATGGCAATCTTGATGAGAGCATCTACATGATGCAACCAGAGGGATTCGTGTCTCCAGATCAAGAGCAAAGGGTTTGAAAGTTGCAAAAGTCCATTTATGGACTAAAGCAAGCATCTAGATCTTGGAACATCAGGTTTGATAATGCTATCAAAACCTATGGCTTTAAGCAAAATGTTAATGAGCCTTCTGTATATAAGTGCATCATTGAGATGAAAGTAGTTTTCTTAGTCCTATACGTAGATGATATCCTACTCTTTGGGAATGATGTAGGGGTATTGTCGGAAGTAAAGAGCTGGCTGGCTAGCTAATACCAAATGAAAGATTTGGGAGAGGCGAGATATGTTCTAAGGATCCAATTAATTAGTGATCGTAAGAACAAACTCTTAGCAATGTCTCAGCTTCGTATATCGACAAGGTACTTGTGCAATTTTCGATGCAGAACTCCAAGAAAGGTAATTTACCTTCTAGGCATGGAGTTCACTTGTCTAAGGAACAGTGTCCTAAGACACCTCAAGAAATTGAGGATACGAGACATGTTCCCTATGCGTTTGCACGAGACTTGACATCTGCTTCTCAGTGGGAGTAGCTAGTAGGTTTCAGTCCAACTCAGGATTGGATCATTGGGTTGCTGTAAAGGCCATTCTCAAGTATCTTCAGAGAATGAGAGGCTATATGCTAGTATATTTCAGGTAGGATTTGATCCTGTTAGGGTATACAGACTCTGATTTTCAATCAGATAGGGATTCTAGGAAATCCACCTCTGGATCAGTTTTCACCCTTGGCGGTGGAGCCATAGTATGGAGGAGTGTTAAGCAATCATGTATTGTTGACTCCACCATGGAAGTTAAATATGTAGCAGCTTGTGAAGCAGCTAAAGAGGCTATCTGGCTCTATAAGTTCTTGATTGATCTGGAAGTTGTTCCAAATCTGGATAAGCCTATCACATTTTTTTTGTGATAATAGTGGTGCTATGGCTAATTCCAAAGAATTAAGAAGCCACAACAGAAGGAAGCATATAGAGAGGAAATATCATCTCATCAGAGAGATAGTGCAGAAAGAGGATGTGAACGTGACCAAGATAGCATCACAGCACAATCATGTTGATCTATTTACGAAGGCCTTAATGGCTAAAGAGTTTGAAGGTCACCTAGAGGGTTTAGGGTTACGAGATATGTCTCACTTGCTTTAGTGCAAGTGGGAGATTGTTGGGATTTATGCCCTAAAGCTTGTAATTTGTAAATGTGAATGAAACATTAATAAAAGAAGTAGTTTATTGATTATATAAATCTGTCTCATATATTTATATCATGTGTACTTAACATCCAAGATTGCTGGATGTAATCTCTAACTGAGTATATGAGTGTCATATACTTACGAGTTACGTTTTTGTCGTTAGAAAATGCTTGTCAAAAATATTTATAAAACCTCAAATGCCTGTTTACAAAACAAGTACAATGTCAAGTAAGGGTATCATCCTCAGGGATTAGGGGTAGTGATGACTAGATTGGGATTAATAATACTAAAATGCATAAAAGTAAAATGCCAAGGTTGGTTTGAAAGGTTTATCAACTAAAATGCTATTACAATTAAGCTAAGTAATCTAACATGCAATTAGTGTCAATATATGATAATGAAAACTAAGGTATTGATGGATCCAACAAGTGAATAATGGGCAAATCATGAACTTCTCATGAGTGTGCTTTAATATTATGTAACCAACCTAGGATGTATAGGATTATTTGTATACCACTTATGAGTGTCCAATCTATCATGTATAGTATTGGCCACCCATAAATGTTTGTTCAATGAATGAATATCTAACAAATAGGGGACTAATCTCTTTATTGAATTCACCAACCAGGATGTATAGTGTTGATGCTTAATCGCTAACAAGTAACCAATCCTAGGATGTATACTTTTGGTTACCAATTTAAGATTAGATAGAGTTGAGATTAATATGTCCAGATTTTACTCAAGTCATGTACTCTTGTTCAATCCTTCTATTCAAATGAGCTTAAGAGAGCTAAGCATCATGTATACTCAATTCTCTACTCACATAATTTCTAAAACAACTTGCAAAGAGAGTCATGTACAATCCAAAACAAATCATTCTTGAAAGCATTTAAAAACAATGAATAGAACATATGAGATAGATTGATAGAAAATATAAATTTCATTACAAAGCCCAACATCCACAAGTGTTTCACATTAATCCCTTAATGGGATATTTAACTACTCATGACAAATACAAGAAAATAACAAGGAGAAGAGAGATATAGAAGACTCGTGTAGACATTCTTCTTCTTGAAGCTTGAATCCAATCTCCAAATTCCTTGTGTAGATGATGAGGATAATGGTTAGATTTTGTTAGGAATGATTCCTAAATCTAGGTTAGTGGTTAGGGTTTAGAAAAGAGTGTCCTTGAGAGAGAGAGAATGGAAGAGGATGATAGAGTGTATCTTTCAATGATAAAAATGGTGTATTTATATGCTTGGGAGGCTAGGGCACAAAATAAGCTTGAAAGGATGACGTTGCCATTCTTAAAATGGTTGAGAATGAGACTTTTGCATTGTTGGAACACGTAGTGCGCGGGTATGCTACCCGTAAAGTTACCCGTGCAGTCCTCTTTTCACATTTTTCCTGCTTTCTAGTCTGGGCATGTGCGCGGGTAGTGCGCGAGAATGCTACCCACGTAGTTACCCACACAAATGCTCTTCAATCAGCTCTTAACCTGGTGCACGGGTAGTGCACGGGTTATGCACCGGTAAGGGACCCGTGCACTATGCTTATGGGCACTGTTCACTGAACTTTGACTTGTTTTTCGCCCGAAAGTCTCTGTTTCTGCTTCCTGCTTCTAAAATCCATTGAATGCCTATAATCACTACAAAATGAATCACTACCCGCGCAGTGGCACCCACGCACTACGTCAGGTTTGCCTTGTCTTCTTGAAAACTTTCTCAAAACGATGTAGTTTTGTCTAGGGCTTCTATATATATGTTCTCTTCTTCCTCAACTCGTTTCTAGAGCCTCAAGAACCAATTTTTGAGAGAGAGAACAACCCTTAGAGAGAGAAAGCTTCAAGCTTTGTTCCTTGACTCTCCAAACCCCAAAACCCATCATCATCTCGCATATATAGCATCATTCAAGCATTGGTCTTCATTAATGTTTTAATTCGTAAGTAGAACTCACATCCTTGCTCATTTACTATTCTAGCGTATTAGGACATGTCATTTATTGCTTAGGTTTGCAAATCTTCATATTTATTGTATATCAATTGAAGTTATGACATGTTTGGGGTTTGTATTGTGATAGCTTGCATTTAGGACATGTTTGCCCTCTAGCTAATTAGGACTCATTGATTGCATTTGTTAATTGCATTTATTGTCCTTGCCATTGTATGTGACAACATGTGTAGATATGGCTTTGTTTGATGACTAGATTTTAGACTTGCATATCTATATCTAGTTAGGTCTTTATGAGCATTCATATAGACATTGATATTTAGGATTTGTACTTAGTGTCATCTTTAATTCCTAGATAAGCATTTAGTGTTGCCTAGCATTATTTGCATTTTGAATATTCATATATTCACTTAGGTTGTTATTCTTTTCTTTGAGAGATAAGTCTTGTGACTACAAGGTGTAGTGCACTAGCAAGTGAAGTCTTGTAACCAAGGTGTGGTTGGCAAGCAAAGTGATCAAGGATTCACTATAAAGGCCCGTTTGGTAGTAGTGGTGGGTTAGTGACCGAGAATGGTGTGACTAAAGGTAATCCTAGGTTGTAAACATCATTACAATAGTGGATTTGAGTATCGTGTGTGGATAGAAGGATAGCCCGTGGTTTTTCCCTTGTAGAAGGGTTTCAACGTAAAAATCAAGTGTTATTTATATTTCCGCATTTTACATTGGATTTTGAATGTCTGTTTATGAGGTGAATTTTTTAATATTGACTAATCAAGAAAAGTTGGTAATTAACTTGATTAAAACCTACTCACCCCCTCTAGGTTGTATTAGACACACGCTTTGAGTGTACTTTCAATTGGTATCAGAGCGGGTTCCTAGATATACTTAGGTGATCCTTGCTCTTGGTTGTGTGTGTCTTGCATTTGTGTGCATTTTGTTGTTGCATTCATTTGCAGTCATATTACCCAAATACTATGAGTGACTTTAGGATGAGTAAGGAGTGAGGGTCGAGTGTGATACCACCATTACTCAAGAGGGACAATTATGCCTCATGGAAAGGCAAGATGGAGTAATATATTTGCGAAATAGATGATCATGCATGGATGGCAATTGAGGATGGCTACACTCCTCCAACTATGACAACCGAAGATGGAAGTAAAGTCTCCAAGCCCAAGGCTTAATAGAGTTCCGAAGAATTTGAAGCTTCGAAGTGGAACAACAAAGCAATGCATGCTTTGTTTTGTGCAATGGATGAGAGCCAATACAAACTCATCCAAATCACTAAAAATGCACATGAAGCTTGACAGATCCTAGAGACGGCACATGAGGGAACCGAAGTGGTTAAGGATTCCAAGCTCCAAGTCCTCCAAACACAATTTGAGACGATCAAGATGGAGGAGGATGAGTGTTTTAATGACTTCCAAGTGAAGTTGATGGACATTGTGAATCAAAGCCATCAACTAGGTGACCCATACTCGGATATGAGGATCAAGCAAAAGATCATGAGGTCACTTCCCGCTAGATTCTAATCCTAGGTGATGACTCTTGAAGAAAGTAGCAATTACAAGAACATGAAGCACAGTGAAGTAATTGGAAGGCTCTTAGCCTATGAATCTAGATGGGCCCCTACCTCTACACCTCCGAAGAAGCAAAAGGAGTTGGCTTTGAAGACCTCTAAGATTATGAGGGAGGATGATGATGACTCGGATGAAGTCATGGCTCTAATGGTGAAGAGATTCAAGATGTTTATGAAGCTTCACAAGAATGACTTGAAGATGAAGATTGAGCCGAGACATGAGAAGACTTCAAGAAAGGGGATTCAATGCTTTGAATGTGAAGGATTCGGGCATATCTCCAAGGATTGTAGTAACTTGAAGGACAAGAGAAAAGGAAAGGCGATGGCCATCTCATCAAGTGATAGTGAGAGTGTAGAAGATTCTTCAGATGACGAAGAACTTGCCATTAACTACATGTCCTTTGGAGCCCCCTATATAGAAGTAGAAGAAGGCAAAAGTGCCTTGAATTGTGATCTTGGAGAAGGAAGAGATGAAGTGGTAGCTAGAAGAGTCATTGATGTAGCTACACTTAGGGAAGTTGTTGACATAACAATAAATGACCAAGGCGAAAGTCTTGATGAGGAATTTGATTCATTTGATGAGAGGCAAAGTGAGAAGAGTGCCTCATCCTCAAGTGTAGGAAGTGACTCTAGTGATGAGAAGTCTTCTCCTCATTGTAGAGGAATTTATGAAGGCATGGACCTTGAAGGCTTCATCAAACACTTTGAAGAATCTAGGTTGAAAAAGAAAAATGAGATTCAAAAATTAAAAGAGGAGAGTCTCAAGCTTTCAACCAAGGTAACTCACTTGAATGAAGAGTTGATGGGAGTCAAGGAAAGTGAAGAGAAGATGAAGAAAGAGCTTGAGGAAGCTAAGGAGTTTCTTGCCAAAATGACCTCCGGCACCGAAAAGCTTGAATATATGTTGGGCATTGGAAAGAAGTCTAATGATAAAAGGGACCTTGGTTATGTTGATGACAAGGAAACTTCCTCTTTTGGAAAGACGGTGTTTGTTAAGGGAAATAGCGTGAAGGAAGCCTCACCTCCACAACATCTAAGGAGGAAGATTGGACTTGGAGAGTAATCCAAGAGTGGCCAAGTGAAGATGCCAACAAAGAATGGAGCTCAATCTTAACAACCAAGAGCTCCACATCCAAGCTTCTCTCAACCAAAGTTTCCTCAACCAAGAAGGCAAGCTCAACATTCTCATCATGACCAACCAAGAAGGCAAGCCATGCAACCTCAACCAACGAGGCATCCCCACCCGGTTCAACAACAAAGAAGGAGAGAACTGGCTCAACACCAAAGGCAACATAAAATGCATGACAAGTCTTCATTGACCTCATAAGGATATGGTATGACTTATAACTTCATACCTACTTGTCATTTTTATGGTGTTGATGGGAATATTATGCCAAATTTCCATAAGTACATTAAAAAATGTAAGGTTGAGAGCATGATTGAAAGAAACAAACTTAGAAGAACCAATATGCATGTGCCTAGGAAATCTAAAGTCAATGATCCTAGGAAATCTAGTAACATGATGACTATGAACACTAGGAATGAAAATGTGTCACCTAAGTGGATTAGAAAAGATGAACCCGCATGCTATTGTGCCAACATGTCACCCATAGACTTAACTAGGTCTAATGGACTTGGTAGGTCTATAGAGGCTCTTGCCTCCCATTGACTTGGTTGGGGAGCTCAAGAAAAGAGAGCGAACTTGCGATTTTGAAATGTGCAAAAATTTGATATACTTTATGCCTCTTTATTAATTGCTTGAGATACTAGGTTGCACATATATGATTATATGGTATTTTTGTTCAGTAAGTGTGTAACATTGCTTTGTTTGCAATCCATGTCATATTTATGTTCAAACATGCATTTTTGGACTAGGAGATTTGATTGGGAAGTACTTTTGAATGACCAATAATTTATCTCCAAGACATATGAACTTGATTATGACATGCTTTAAATGATATGCGTGAAATGCTTTTGATTGCTTTAACGCAAATGTGTGTGAATGCAAATGAGAAGACTAATCAATAAGGATCTTGTATCCATGCAATCAATAAGGATTTTATATCCAAATTAGTCTTCTCTCTCTTCTTAATGGTTAAGCAAGACTACTATCATACGGATAATTATCCGAAAAAATCTAAAAGGATCTCTTGATCAAATGTCTTTATTTGCCATTAAGGATTGATATAGTTGTTGTGTGCTAGAATTTTTACTCTTAGAACTATATCATGTTTGCTTATGACAAAAGGGTACAAATTGGTTTGAATTCTTATGGAAACCCGTTTAAGGTTTGTTTTTCCAAATACCATTGCTTAAACTTTGATGTTATATGTCTTACATGCAAAGCAACACCTTCACACATTTTCTTTCAAATAAAAACTCCTTGAATCTCTCTCAAATATTCAAGTTGCATAAAGTTTATGTATATGATTATGCAATCATCTTTTATGTGAATATCTCTCTTTGCTAAAGCAACCCGACATGGGGAGCTCCTTTGCCTATCTCATGACAAAAATGGGGAGAAGTCTTGAGAGATATAGAGGGAGCATTTTTATGCTTTGAGAAGAAGTCTTGGGAGAGAGTAACAATTTAGGAGGAGCATTGCATTGCAATACATTATATTGATTGTATTGCTTTCTTAATGCAAATGTTTGTTTTTATTTGATCACCTCACATGCACTTGTTCATGGAAAGTTCTTTCTTGCTATTATGTATAGGTACAATGATCTACAAAGAGATTGTAGGCCTTAAAGATTTAGATCCTAGGTCTCTTTTAATGTAACGTAGAATTACTTGTTGACCAATAGCTTTGTTTTCTTTTTGTGAGGATTTATTGTGAGTGGTGATTTTGTCATGAAATAGCCAAAGGGGGAGATTGTAAGAACCTCACTTTTATGATAGGCTTATTTCATGACAAATCACATTGGGGATATTTATGTAACGGGTAGCATAGGTTCTCCAAGTGTGGTTTTCTCGAAGACATTCTTCCGGTCATCCCAAAGTGCTTCAAGAGAGGTAGTTCACTTGTTCTTAACTCTTGAAGTGATTTAGTTATACACACTCACATCTTATGCATTTCTATTGACATGCATTAATTGTTGCACACTCACACACTTACATGCATTTGAATTGTTATGTGTTTCATGATTGCTCATGTGTGCATTCTTTCACAATCACACTTGCACTTCATTTTTAGATTTAGGTGTGGTTGTTGCATTTGCGCTCGCACATCTTAAAGTGCTTGTTTTTTGCGCGTTGACAGGGCCTGTGCGCGGGTTGCTACTTGTACAACCACCAGCATAGTTGGCCTGGCATGGTTTCTGGACCCCTGTTCGCTGGTCTGTTAACAGGTCCTGAACAAGCGAAGTCCTTGTGCATGGGTCAGTGCGTGGGTCCATACCCGCGCAGTAGACTAGCGCAATTGGTCTTAGGGCATTTTGATCCCCGATTCGCTGGTGAGTTCGATGGTCTCGAACAAACAAAGCCTATGTGCGCGGGTCAGTGCGGGGGTAGGTACCCGCACAGTGGCACCCGCACACTACGTCAGGTTTGCCTTGTCTTCTTGCAAACTTTCTCAAAACGATGTAGTTTTGTCTAGGGCTTCTATATATATGTTATCTTCTTCCTTAACTCGAATCTAGAGCTTCAAGAACCTATTTTTGAGAGAGAGAACAACCCTTAGAGAGAGAAAGCTTCAAGCTTTGTTCCTTGACTCTTCCAACCCCAAAACCCATCATCATCTTGCATATATAGCATCATTCAAGGATGGGTCTTCATTAATGTCTTAATTGGTAAGTAGAACTCACATCCTTGCTCATTTACTATTCTAGCTTATCAGGACATGTCATTTATTGCTTAGGTTTGCAAATCTTCATATTTATTGTATATCAATTGAAGTTATGACATGTTTGGGGTTTGTATTGTGATAGCTTGCATTTAGGACATGTTTGCCCTCTAGCTAATTATGACTCTTTGATTGCATTTGTTAATTGCATTTATTGTCCTTGCCATTGTATGTGACAACATGTGTAGATATGGCTTTGTTTGATGACTAGATTTTAGACTTACATATCTATATCTAGTTAGGACTTTATGAGCATTCATATAGACATTGATATCTAGGATTTGCACTTAGTGTCATCTTTAATTCCAAGATAAGCATTTAGTGTTGCCTACCATTATTTGCATTTTGAATATTCATATATTCACTTAGGTTTTTAACCTCTTCTTTGAGAGTTAAGTCTTATGACCACAAGGTGTAGTGCACAAGCAAGTGAAGTCTTGCAACCAAGGTGTGGTTGGCAAGCAAAGTGATCAAGGATTCACTATAAAGGCCCGTTGGGTAGTGGTGGTGGGTTAGTGACCGAGAATGGTGTGACTAAAGGTCAACCTAGGTTGTAAACATCATTACAATAGTGGATTTGAGGATCGTGTGTGACTAGAAGGATAGCCCGTGGTTTTTCCCTTGTAGAAGGGTTTCAACGTAAAAATCAAGTGTTATTTATATTTCTGCATTTTACATTGGATTTTGAATGTCTGTTTATGAGGTGAATTTTTTAATATTTACTAATCAAGAAAAGTTGGTAAATAACTTGATTAAAACCTATTCACCCCCCCCCCCCCTATAGGTTGTATTAGACACACGCTTAGAGTGTATTTTCAAATAAGATTATTTTATTTCCTAACTAAGTCAAGTGTTCAAGTCTTAGTGAACTAGGGTTATGTGGTATTTAGAATCCTATCCTAACTTGGTCACTAAAATACTAATTATCTTATTTTAAATATATAGAAGATATATTTTAAAAAGGATTAGTATTTTGTTTTAAGATATATAAAGATATTATTATTAAAACAAAGAAGACTAACTGATGGTGATATACACGTTTTTATCACAATAGAAAAGTGAGAAACAAGAAAGAAAGAAATAAGAGTGTGGTGCGGCCACCAAAAGAGAAAAGTAATAAAAAAAGAAGTGTTTTTATTTTTGTTCATTTACTATTCAAGTGGCCAAATTCTCTATACACAAAGCAAGAGTTATTTTATGCTGTTTCTTTAACCTCCATACAACATCCTGAAGTCCGTGACATGCCCACACGCAGTTGCCGGAACCTGTGAGATACCGAGGAAGATCCAGTGGTACAAATCGGAAAGCAAATTCAAGAATCAAAGAACGAAGGAGTTGGCCTTGAGGTATGATTTCGAATCCCACCTTTTATTTATTCTTATATATCGTACACGGTTCATAGAGTCGCTTAAATAAATTATTTTAAAATTTTCTTCCGCTGCATGACTCTAGGGCTTACACCTTCTAAGTCTATTCCTCTCCATTATGCTCTCAACCCTACATTTCTTAATGTACTTATGGTAATTTGGCCTAATATGCCCCTCAACACCACAAAAATGACAATTAGATATAAAAGTATAAGTCATACCATATCCTCGTGAGCTTGTCATGCATTTGATGTTGCCTTTGGTGTTGAACCGATTCTTTTCTTTTTTGTTGTTGAACTAGATTGCCATGCTTCTTTGGTTGAATGTTCTTAGTTTTCCTTCTTGGTTGAGGAAGCCTTGGTAGAGAGAAGCTTGAATGTGGAGCTCTTGATTGTTGAGATTGAGCTCCATTCTTTGTTGGCATCTTTAGTTGGCCACTCTTGGATGAGTCTCCAAGATCAATCTTCCTCTTAGGATGTTGATGAGGTGAAGCTTTCCTTTTGCCTTGAGCTTGAGGTTACTTGATCTTATCCTTTTTTAAGTCTTGAAGGTACCTCATCTTTTATCCTCGACAATCTTTAAGGAATTCTCTTTGTTGGCAAGTTCATCCTTCATTGCCTTTATCCTTTGGTGGTAATCTTCAATCTCTTTTTCGTAGTTAGACACATCTATCATGTCCGTCTTTGAGTAGTCATCTAACTTGGTCTTTAGTTGAAAGTTTTCCTTCTTCAATAAGTCTTCAATTTCCTTGACTCTCCTTACTTCATCATTCAAGTGAGTCACCTTGGTTAAAAGCTTGAGATTCTCCTCCTTTAACTTTTGATTCTCTTTTTTCTTCTTCAACCTAAAGTTTTCAAAGTGCTTGATGAAGTCTTCAAGGTCCATGGCTTCACAAGGACCTCTAGAGTGAGATGAAGATCTCTCATTACTTGAGTCATCTTATATTTGTTTCTCCTCCTCTTCATCACTTGAAGTTGAGATGCTTTCATCATTTTCCCTCTTGGTAGCTTCACAATAGCTACACTATCTTTAACTTCTCCTTTAGAGTCACAACTTAAGGCCTTGTTGCCTTTTTTTACATCTTTCACATGGGAGGCTCCAAATGCCATGTAGTTAATTGCAAGTTCTTCATCACTTGAGTAATCTTTTTCACTTCTACTATCACTTGATGAGTCGGCCACCACCTTTCCTTTTCTCTTAACCTTCAAGTTTCCACAATCCATGGAGATATGTCCAAATCCTCCACATTCAAAGCATTGAATGGCTTTTCTTGTAGGCTTCTCTTGACTTGGCTTACTTTTCTTGAAGTAGGTCCTTTTTTTCAAGTCATTCTTGTGAAGCTTCATAAACTTCTTGAATCTCTTCACCATTAGAGCCATGTCTTTATCAGAGTCATCATCCTTCTTCTCAATCTTGGAGGTCTTCAATGCTATGCCCTTTTGCTTTCTCGGTGGTGTAGATGTAGGAGCCCATCTAGATTCATAGGCTAATGGCCTTCCAATCACTTCACTTGGCTTCATCTTCTTGTAGTCCTTATTTTCTTTAAGAGCTGTCACCTTAGATTTGAATCTAGCTGGAAGTGACCTCATAATCTTTTGCTTGATCCTCCTATCCGAGTATGGGTCACCTAGTTGATGGCTTTGATTCACGATGTCCATCAACTTCACTTGAAAATCGATGAAGCGCTCATCCTCTTCCATCCTAATCGTCTCAAATTGTGTTTGGAGAACTTGGAGCTTGGAGTCTTTAACCACCCCAGTTCCCTCATGCGCCGTCTCTAAGATCTTCCAAGCTTCATGTGCATTTTAGATGATTTGGATGAGTTTGTATTTACTCTCATCCATTGCACAAAACAAAGCATGCATTGCTTTGTTGTTCCACTTCGAAGCTTCAAATTCTTCGGAGCTTCATTGAGCCTTGGGCTTGGGCACACTACTTCCATATTCCCCGGTCATGGTGGGTGGTGTGTATCCATCTTCAATCACCATCCAAACCTTGTCATCAATAGCCGATAGATAGGACTCCATCTTCCCCTTCCATGAGGAATAATTGTCGCCCTTGAGCAATGGTGGTCTTATGCTCGATGCTACCTCTTTACTCCCGAAAATACTCATAGTGTTTGGTTCATATGAATGCAAATGAATGCAACAAACAAAATGCACACACATGCAAGACACACACAATCAAGAGCAAGGATCACCTAAGTATGTCTAAGAACCCGCTCTGATACCAATTGAAAATACAAACTATGCGAGTCTAATAACCTAGGGGGGAGGGGGGTTGAATAGGTTTTAATCAAGTTAATTAACAACTTTTCTTGATTAATCAATATTTAAAAATTTACCCCATAAACAAACATGCAAAATCAAGTTTACAATGCAGAAATTAAATGACACTTAGCCACTCCGATCCTCAAATCCATTATTGTAATGATGTTTACAACCTAAGTTGACCTCTAGTCACACCATTATCGGTCACTAACCCACCACTACTCCCCGCAGGCCTTTATAGTGAATTCTTGATCACTTTGCTTGCCAACCACACCACGGTTGCAAGACTTCACTTGCTTATGCATTACACCTTGTATTCACATGACTTAACTCTCAAGAAGAGATAAAAGTAGTCTAAGTTAATATATGAATATTCTAAATGCAATAGAGTGCAAGACAAGACACTAAATGCTTAATTAGATGTTGAGATGCAAATCCAACAACCTAATTATCAAACAAGCCAATCAACCTAAGTTGTCATTAATCATGGGAAGGACAATAAATGCAATCAACAAGTCCTAAACAACAATGTCTAAATGCAAAGCATATAGACTTAGCTAGAAGGCAATAACGTCCTAAATGCTAGCTATCACAAACAAACCCAATCAAATATTCATGAACATTAACTAGTTGATTAAAACACAATTTCTCAATCTAGTTATCAACAAATCACTCATGAATATTTATGACCTAGCTTTTAGGCACAAATGACCTAATCAATTAAGCTATCAATAAATGGGCAATCTCAACCACTAGATAAAAACACAAACATACTCAAAACATGCTTAATCAAAGAAACATGCAATTAATCAACAAAGTAATTGCTAATCCTAAGCCAAGATGAACAAATATGCAAAGAATAAGTTCTAGGACATGTTCAACTTACGAGGATGTGAAAGCATGAAGACCCATAAGTAGATGATGCTTGAAAGATGCTAGATGCACATGGGGTTTGTGTTTGGTTGAGCAAAAATCAAGTCTTGAAGCTCTCTCTCTCTAGGAGTTAGTATCTCTAACTAAATGTATTCTTGAGGGTCTGAAATGAATTGGAAGAGAAGAGAACATATATATAGAAGCCCTAGATAAAACTACGTCGTTTTGAAAAAGTTTGCAAAAATACAAGGCAAACCAGACGTAGTGCGCGGGTAGTAACCAGAGCACTAACCCACGCACATGGGCATTGCTGGTTCATGACCAGCGCACCACTAGCGCACCACAAGTGTTGGCATACTGCTCGAAATCCACTGGTATAGCGCATGAAGACTAGCGCACCAGGGCTAATTGCGCTGGTGACTATACGGGTAGCTACCCACGCTCGTGGACCAGCGCACAGGGCCTACCAACATGCAAAAATACGAACACCAAGAGGTGCGAGCGCGGATGCAACAAACACACTTAAGACTAGAGATAAATTGCAAGTGTGAATGAAGGAATGCACAAATGAGCAGCAGGGAATAAATGCATGTCAATACAAATGCATGTAAGTGTGCGTGCAATGTGTAAATGATGCACACATAGAAGCAATAATCCTCACAACAAAATGCATGTAAGTGTGTGTACAATGTGTAAATCATGCACACATATAAGCAATAATCCTTACAAAAGCAAGGTGAACAAAGCATGCATGAGAAGTGAGTGGGTGTGTGCAACTAAATCTCTTCAAGGAAGTTAAGTCAAGTACCTTCTTGAAGCACTTTGGGATGTCCAGAAGCATGTCAATCACAATCAACTAAGCTGCCCGTTACATAACAATCCCAACGTGGTTTGTCATGAAATAAGCTAATCATAAATAGAGGTCCTTATAGAATTACATCAAACTAGAGGGACTAAAATAGGAATATCCCTAATATATATGCATTGATTGTTTAAAAATTACCAATATTCAATCGTCTATCTTTTTAAATAAAAAATTGGACAATTACCAATTAGGTCATGGACTTTTATTTTTTAAATTCTAAGTTGTTTGCGACTAGGGGTGTGCAGTTTCAGTTTGGTTTGGGTTGAAGCTCAATGTCAAACCAAACCAATATGTTTCAGTTTGGCTATATTTCAACCCAAACTAAACCAATGTGATTTATCAAACCGATTCAAACCAAACAAAAAAAAGTCGGGTTGGTTTGGGTAGATTTATCGGTTTAGATTTGAACTCAAAAATCATTTTTTTGCATTAATATAAAAAATTATTCAATTATAAAAATAATAAATATAGGTGT
The DNA here is from genome assembly GCA_033220585.1 of Dipteronia sinensis. Classification (NCBI taxonomy): domain Eukaryota; kingdom Viridiplantae; phylum Streptophyta; class Magnoliopsida; order Sapindales; family Sapindaceae; genus Dipteronia; species Dipteronia sinensis. The sequence goes on along the minus strand of CM065638.1, from coordinate 19,923,109 downwards.
TATTTAATTATTTTAAAAATTAAAAATATTATATAATTAACTTTAACAATAACATGTATCATAGCAGAAAAAGAAAAAATAAAACATAATAAAAATCATATTCTAACATGCATCGAAAGGAAGGAGTAATTACATTTTATTTATTAAAAAAATACAATATATAAAAGAAAGATGATAGGTACAATACCAAATGGTTGAAGACAATGAATGAGAAAGAAGAAAAAAACTTATTTATATGAGAAGCAAATAAGTATAAATAAAAGTTACACAACCCCAGGAAATATGGATTTGACTTTTATAAAATATATGGGTTGGTTTGGGTTATATGATTTTTATTTGGCAATTACCAATTGGGTCATGGACTTTTTTTAAATTCCAAGTTGTTTGCAACTTTTACAAAAGTAACCAAATTGGTCCTTACATTTTTTCCAATTGCCAAATTAGTCCCTCTAACTAAGTTCCATCCATCAACTTTAATTGTGTAGCGGTAAAATTGTAATTTACTCCGAAACAATATAATATTGACACATGCACAATTGTTTTTAACACATGTATATTTTTGTTTATTTTATTTGTGCATTTTGATTTTTAAATAATTTTGAAAACATCACTTGTATAATATTAACAAAAAAAAAATTATATAAAAGTGATAAAAGACTAAACTGAGAATGAATGACATCATTGTTTACAAAAATAAAAGTATAATTGACATTGTCTTATTAAAATATTTTTAGAGAATTTTAATTACAAAAAAGTACAATTGGTGTTTCATTAATAATATTTTTAGATTTTATTGTAATTATAATGGTGAATTTAATTCACAAAGACAAAATAACTTCGCTATAATATTGAAAATAAAAGGTATTTACATACTTTTACTAAAAATATTAAAGTCAACTGTTATATTTAACACCGTTAAGTCATTAGAGGGACCAATTTGGTCACTTGTAAAAATAGTGGGACTAATTTGACACTTGAAAAAAAATGTGAGAACCAATTTGGTCACTTTTGTCAAAGTCACAAACAACTTGGAATTTAAAAAAAAAATCCAAGACCTAATTGGTAATTGCCCTTTTTAGTTTTAGCAACCTAAACCGAACCACTCTTTGATGGGTTGTTAAATGACAAACCGATTAATAATTTTATATATGTGAAACCGAACCAGCCCATAAAGTTTGTATTGTGTTAGATGTGTTGGTTCGGTTTTGCGGTTTTTTGCACTCCCCTATTTGCGACTTTTACAAAAGTGACCAAATTGGTCCTTACTTTTTTTTCAATTGTCAAATTAGTCCCTCTATCTAAGTTCTATCAGTCAACTTTAACTGTGTAGGGGTAAAATTGTACTTTACTCCTACAAAATATAATTATGACACATGCACTAATGACACATGCACAGCTTTTTTTAACACATGTATATTTTTGTTTATTTTATTTGTGGATTTTGATATTTTAATAATTTTGGAAACACTGCTTGTATAATATTAACAAAAAAAGACAATTATATAAAAATGGTAAAAGACTAAACTGTGATTGAATGGTGTTAATAGCCTTTTCTAGCATGGGTCAAAAGAATAATTTTCCATTGTACTGATACCTAGTAGGACCTTGAGGGGTACCGCTCCCAACTCCCAGGTACCTAGAAGCATTGGTCCCGCTATTTAGGAAGGATCGATATCTGATGAGGCTAGAACCACGAGTGCTTTGTCTACCTGTCTACCTAGATGAAGCACCAGAATGACCAGCTAAGGCTAGAACCACGAGTGCTTTTACTCCTGATACAACTGAAGCTGGTACCACGATACCATGTATCCGATACCTCGTAAGTACCTGGTACCTCCTGCCTCTTACCTAGGTGCCGCAACACATACTCGATGCCCCAATACCTCGACATCAACCCAGAATCCGCCTGAGACAGGTACCCTACCCGTCGAGCAGGAAGGATGTCGCCACGAAGCCACCAGCATGCTAGAACAAGCGCCACGCCAGCAAGAGAAGATCGGTACATCATTATACCACGCCATCGAGATGTAGAGTAGGACAAGCGCCACGCCAACTAGCTACAGACCAAGCCTCACACCAATGAGGACAGACCAGTATACCAATGTACCGCGCCATCAAGATATAGAGTCATTTTTCTTCTCTAAACAACGTAGGAGAAAAGGGTTGACTTCTTCGCCATTTAAAACTCCATAAATGAGATCAAACGGTCAACTGGATCAGAGTTTAAATGCTACAGTAATTGGAGGGATCAAATCTCGCACCTTTAGCCACACTTAACGTCCTTCAACACCTAAAAAAGGACTCCAAATATTTATCCATTAAAATACCAAATTCTCAGGAATGAAAGGGGTCTATAAATAAGCCCATGAAGGACGAAGAGGGAGAGGGCTTTTTCTGGACTTGACAGAAAATAGTGAAGTTCTGAAACCACCACTGAGAGAGTTTTAGTCACTTATCGACACAAACGAGTACTCCATCACCATTCTATGTAAAGGGAGAGAAAAAAAAGTGTATTATAATTTTGTAGAGATGAATATTCAATAAATAGTGCTTATCTGGATTTACTTTTACTGTCTTCTTTACATATTTCTCTCATTGTGACATTCCTTTCACACTCTCCAGTGTAAAAAATCCCGGTACCGAAGGTATCTACCCCATGCCACCTACCTGTAGCGGTTGAGGGTGCTAACTGGAAATTTACTCCCTGAGTGAATTCTCCTGTTAACAAATGGTAACTTTGTTTATAAAATAAAGTTATAATTGATAGTGTCTTATTAAAAAAAATTAGATTTTTTTAGATAATTTTAATTAAAAAAAATGTACAAATGGTGTTTCATTAATAATATTTTTGGATTTTGTTGTAATTATGTTAACAGCCTTTTTTGGCAGGGGTCCAAAGAAGAATTTTCCATCAGGCTGATTCTTGATAGGACCTGGATCGGAACCATCCCGGTTCACTGGTACCGAGAAACACTGATGCCATGATCTAGAGAATCTTGATGCCACAACATGCTATTTCACTGCTATCGAAGAGTGTCGGTACCACGGCACCAGTTACCTGATACCTTAGTACCTCGATACTTATCCTGGAGCAAGCCACCAAGAACCTCTCACCCATCCAGAATGGGAAACAATGGCAGGAAGGCTCCAACACGTCAAGGGAAAGATCGCCCAGAAAAAAGGGACCGGTGCGCTAGGGAGCCAACATAGAACAAGACCGGATCCAAAGGAATGAAGCCTGTAGTACCTTCCAACCTTATTAATGAAGATAGTCAACCTCATTAATGAAGATAGTCAATTCTTTGATGGTCATTCACAAACCCATTAATAGAGATAGTCAACCCTATTAATGGAGATAATCAATCCCATTAATGAATATAGTCACCTCTATTAATGGAGATAATCAACCCCATTAATGAAGATAGTCAACTCTTTAATGGCCATTCAAAAGGCCATTAATGAGAAATCAATCAACTTTTTGATGACCATTCACAACGCTATTAATGAGAAATCAGTCAACTCTTCTATAGCCATTCACAACGCCATTAATGAGAAAATAGTTAACTCCATCAGTGCCAAATCAACATTCCTATGATTGCAAATTGATTAACTAAATTAACAGAGTCGGCGACAAGAATGAGAACCTACAAAAATGACAAAGCTCTCCCTTGAAAAGGGGACCCACAAATCGAGAAAAAAGAATGAGATCTACTCGATTACTATTGTAAGCTCTCCGGAGCACCTATGTTGTACTACTTTGCTATTTGTGTAAGCTCCTCGGAGCACTTCTTGTGATATATATATATAAAGAAGAGACTCTCTCTTTCCTTTGGATACTGCCTATGGGTTTTTTAGCATATGATCATTCGTGATACGTTTTCCCTCTAGGTCAGTCTACTTCTACCAAAAGAATTGTCATTCTCCCATCTATCTCATTTATTATGCATGTATGTGAGTTAGGCACCAACCCCACTGGTCTTAGCTCTCCTATCCATCTCCTTGCATATTATTTGGGTCGGGGAACTATAGAGGAGACCAAGAGAAGAGACTAGGTACCGGGACCGAGACCAGGGACTAGGGACCAAGACTGGGACCAAGGACCAGCCCTTCACTTCAGCAAGGGAACCTCAAGCGCCATATCTTCTCCTTATCCTTGAAGCCCCGATGGGCAGGGTGATTTTTCTCCTACCTACTACACCTTACTTCTCACTTGTACAAAACCCCGGTAGCTAGAGGTACCAACCCCGCTACGATCTCCTAGGTTGCAGTTTGAGGGTGTTGATCGAAATTATACCCCAAACAAATTTTCAGTTAACACTTTTTTGCACCGTCTGTGGGGAGCTCACTTGAACAAAGTGGCTTCCTTGTCTCTACATGAGCGTATATTTCTCTATCCCTTACATATCATCACTTTATATGTGATTTAACGCATTCAACTGCTACATTCACTACATGTTTATGCCATGACGCTATGATGCCATGAGACTTTATTTCGTCTTACTAGTTCCTTATTACTAGCGTTATTACATAAGTTTGCATGGATCTTGTGATCTAAGTGAACTCATGCTATTATTGGTTGATATTTCACCTTATATATGTTGCTACTTAAATATATTAAACATCTGGAGTGCGTCATGTCGTAGATCCTTAAGATCAATCCAATTTGTTGCCATGCAAGCTCGACTTTCTACTATTGATATGATAGATTCATTATTCATGGCATATTATTCATTATTTATGATGTCCTTTCTTCATATTTGCATATACCGCCTACGCACCATGTGTGGTGCTCGTTTTTTCATTTGATGAGTTTTGTTTGTTGTGGAGAAATTATGGTGTGTGGGACTCCTAGTGGAGCCGGTCTACTATGCTGCCCCTATTCAGCAAACCCGCTCATATACTTGTGGAGCTCTACTATATAAGCTCCACGCCTGGAGGGATCCTCTACGACAGATCCGCTCTGGTACATTTAGAACTCTTATGCAGTAGAGTTGCACTTCTTCTGCTTCTTTACAGAAGATTTGCTCCGCTACTAGTATATCTTATATCCAGCAAATCCACTGGATTTGTACCTGTTCATACGGATCCCCTTATATCACCAACTCCTAGGTAAAAGGTCAACACATAAATCAAGAAGCCAACTCAACTATGCGATCGTAGGAGTGTACAACCGGTAGAAGACTAATGGCCCCTCACTTTTTCTACTGGGCCATCCAAAACCCAAGTGAGCCACTACGGTTCCAATTCATTCGAGGAGGGTCCACAGTCTCATTTCAGTTGTTGGGGACTTATAGGATCCTAAGCATGCCTCAGGACCAGCATCATGTCGATGGCTTTTCTTCTCTTGTATCGGGCCATTCAACGCCATAGTGAGCCACTAAAGTCCCGATCCGTTCAAGGACAGCCTAGAGGCTTCCCACATTTGTTGAGGCCTTCTAAATGCCTAAGCAAGCCTCTAGAGCAGCAGCACCAGTGACTCCTCACTTTTTGTTCCGGGCCATCCAACGCCCAAGTGAGCGACTGCGATTCCGGTTCATTCGAAGAGGGTCCAGAGCCTCATTTTAGTTGTTGGAGACATCTAGGATCCTAAGCATGCCTCCGGACCAACATCATGTTAGTGGCTCTTCTTCTCTTGTATCAGGCCATTCAACGCCCTAACGAGCCACAAAAGTCCCGATCCATTCGAGGAGAGCCTAGAGGCTTCCCACATTTACTGAGGCCTCATACATGTATAAGCAAGCTTATAGAGCAGTAGCACCGTTGTAAGGCCAACGGCTCCTCACTTCTTGTACTGGGCCAATCAACTCCCAAGTGAGCCACTACGGTTTCGATTCGTTCGAGGAGGGTCCAAAGCCTCATTTCAGTTGGTGGGGACTTCTTGTTAGGATTATGCTCAATAGCAAAAGTGTAATAATGTATTTGACAATCTTTTCATATTATTAAAGTGATTTCTAGTTTCACAAATCTTATAGCATTTATAGTTTAATTATTATAATCATCAAAAGTAAATAATCATAAGATCCAAAGACTATGAGAAATGAAGAATTGTTTGTACATCTGGATATGTATGAGGTAGATACAATTATTTAGTTAGTCTCGAATAATATTCACAACTTAAGATACAGGTAGAGCGTCTTTACCTTGTTAAAGTTGTAGATTCTTTTGCTAGCATTTGAGTGAGATCAAATGTGTTATGATGAGTCTAAAATCATCAAAGTGTAGTGTCTTTGGAAAAAAGAATCTAGTGCACTAGGTGCATTGAATAGGATCACAGTGAAATACTTTATCCAAAACCATCAGCGGATAAACGTTTTCACATGAGGACAATCGGAGAGTCTATCTCAATCCTGAGATAAATGATGGACTTATGGTTACAAGTGTTATCATTTGAGCTGTCAATGAGTACGATTATATAACATAGTCTATCCTCGATGGTTTGGAGGTATTCATTTGTTAATCAATAGAGGACTTCATTTATAGATGTGGACATCGTGGCTCCATTTATTTAATGTGAGTAGAAGATCATTATATGGATATTTTGAGGTATTGGATATTAAACCTTAACGTTAAGTTTTCAATAGTGTCTATTGAAACATGGCTTCTAGACAAGTCAAAATATTCAAGTTCAAAATATGGTTATATGAGTAAATAAGGTAACTAGGAGAGCATCTATGAGCTCTTGGCGATTACTGATATTTTTCACAATGATACACTATCTCCAATAAGGTTGGCTAGAGTATGAATGAGAAATATTAACTTATTCTATCTTTATTTAAGAGTTCAATTTTAGCTCTTTAGTGGAATTATCTGAAATTAATATATCAAACCTAAGTGAATCATTTGTTGATTATGATTAGGTTATGTCTATTGAAGCTTAAATTAAGATAGCCCGCCAAGATCCCCAATCCTCACGAACTTGAATGGATCACTTGATATATTCTATCGAACCAATTTCAGGGTCCATCTAGAATTGATTTTGGATTTCGGAAACCAAAAGTTTAGGAGAGGTGCAGTGGTGTGTGATCAAGACACGCGGTAACTCTTCAAATGCCTAGGATGGGCGGCCAAGGATGTGGGAATCCTTGGCCGGCCCTAATGTGGTGCAATTAGCATTCAATTAATACATTAAGAATATAATTTGTACATTTTAATTAAATGGGCTGTTAAATTATATTAATGTGTTAATTTAAGGCATGTGGACTTGTTTCTTTTATAGTAAGAATGAGTTTAGTTCACATGTGGACATTTTTATTAAAGTTCAATGGATTTAATAAAATGGAAAAACAATATATTGCACTTGTTTTATACTTGGGCGGCAAGGCTACGAATTTTAGCCTAGTTTATTGTTTTATTTTATTATTTAATTAAATGGAAATTAGTTAATTAATTATTTAATTAAAAGTCAAAATCTTTTTCTACTAGGAGTAGGACTCTTAGTGTCATACTATTGTTAGTTGTATGATAAGTATCAAATACCTTATTTGATAAGTAGATAAATAAAAATGTTTTATTTATTTAGTAAAATTAGGAAGTATTTGATATCTATCAAAACTCTAATTGACAAGTGGTCAAATTAGGAAGTTTTGATTAAGTCCCAATTTTAAATTAATATTCAATTATTGGATATTGCATTTTATTAGTTGGAGTAGGTTTTAACTACTAACTTGATAAGATTTTTGGTTAAACATAAATCCTCCTTATAGTAGGAAAATTCGGTCACCGTACAGATATATATCAAAGAATTCGGCCATGACTAAGATTACTAATCTAGGAATTTCGGACACTATATATTTGATGGTGTAGAATTCGGCCAAGGCAGTTTTCAAGGAGAGAAGATATTTTATTTTATTTGTTTCGCTCTAAAATAATTAAAAAAAACTGTCTCCAACTCATAGAGAATTCGATGAAAAGAGAAAAAGAAAAGGAGCATTTTGTTTTCGATAGTGCTAATAGCTTTTATATCAAAACGTTTTGTGCACAAGATCGAATTAAGGTTCACGCGAGTTTTCGATTGATAGATTGAGAATTCAAAGGTGACCAAGCGTTCTTTTTTTTCTCTAGGAGGATTATTGTGACTAACAAAAGAAAAACGTTTATTTTTCCATCCTCAGGTATACAATTCAAAAAAAGGGAGCCCACACTCCTAGGTGATTCACGTTCGTGATTGGATTACAAGATCTTGCGGATTCAGTTCGACACAAACGGATTCGATTCGGCGCAATATCAATCGTCAGACGAAAAAGGTATGATACTTTTAATTATATGTTAATTAATCAAGGGTTAAGGTTCTTTCTTTTAAAAGGAATTTTTTTTGAAATATACCAATCTTATTTTTCACTTCCGCCGCTGTGTTTTTTCCTTCAATTGGTATTAGAGCCTGGTTGTATCCTTAATTAATTGATATATTATATGTGGATCTATTTCTTTTTATTGTAGATATGCATTTTTAGAAAGAGATGGCGTTATAGGTATTCACATCTATAATTACATCGGAATGTATGGATATATATATATGTTTTTATAATATGATTTGTTACTGTTCGATTTTGGTTCTAGAATTTCAATGTAATTTTTGTTTTGAAGCTGTAGCAAGAAGGGTGGTCTATCATCGTCTTAATTTCCTTCTTGATAGTTGTTAAGTTTTTATTTTATTTTATTGTTGTAATAAAAAAACTGTTGTAATATATTCAAGTTTCGAAGATTCTAAGAATTTAAGAATTGGAAGCAGAAAGAGAAGCAACGGAGGAAGGCCGTGGTGGCCTGTGCGCACCAAGGCAGCAGCACGCTACCTACCAAAGCTGCTGCGCAAGAGTTTTACTGGATGGCCGCTTGATGACTTGATCGCCAAGTTAGGGTTTTTGTATTTCAAACAAATGTAATTTACTTGCTTTTCTAGGATGGACTAAAATTGTGGCTATTTATTTTTTCGTAAATATTGCAGTGTTTTTCATTGTTTGATGACATGTCATATAGAATAGGAGTGCCACTCATATGTCTCTTTTGGTAATAACATGCATTGAATGGTTTAGGTATCTAATTGGCATCTTGATAACTTGGTAAATTATTCTATGGAATTCCATCACACACCTTAAATAATTGAGTAGGAGAAGGTGTTTTGAAAACCTATGGCATCCAAGGTTAGTTGAGCTTTATGTTTCGTGTGATAACCCCCCAAGGGATATCCATGAATGGAATTTAGTAAATTACTTCCTTACAAGGATAGACTAGACAATTGACTCAAGCTATATCTACTCTCACAGGATGGATTTTCGTGAAGAAATATATTGAAGGTCGATGTCTTGATAACACACTCAATGTGGTTTTATTGATATCCTCCCAAGAGTTCTTATCAATATAAATCTCAAGGCTAAATTGAAAATGCTGGTTGTTATGTTAACAATTAGGTGGGACCTAGTCCAACTAGTAAATGGTGTGAACTCCTAAATGAGGCGTGACATTTATGGATGTTGGATTACCGTTGAAATTTACGAATGAATTATTTTATTTAATTCAAGATAAATATTCGAAAGTGGTTTATCATGATTGTTTACTTATATAATTTTTGTTTTATTCAGAAATCTTGACCACATCTCTAATCAACATCTTAAAAGATAATACTTTAACTAGTGATAATTATGTCACATAGAAAAGGAAAATTGGGTTGTTGCTGCAATCTGAAAAACATAAGTTTGTTTTGTCTACCCCTAAACCACCTGCTCCTACTAATGAGTCTACTGAAGTTTAAAGAGACGAGTATAAGCAGTAGGAGACCTCAGATGAGATGGCCAAATGTTACATTATGGCCACCATCTCCGACGTGTTGCAACGGCAACATGAATGAATGAGTACTGCTACTTATATAATGATGTCTCTGGAGAAGATGTTTGCTATGAGGTTCAAGACGACAAAGAGAGAGGTAGTGACTGCTTTTATGAATCTTAGGATGAAACCTGGACAGGCTGTGAAAGATCACACGATGAAAGTCATAGCACATCTCAACATTGCTGAACTCAATGGTGTTGAGATAGATGGTGAGAAAAATTGACATGATTGTCAACTCACTGTCAGATTCCTTTGATCAGTTCAAGTTGGACTACACCTTGAACAATAAGGAATACACCTTGCAGAGCCTGATGCAAGATGTTCAAAGCCCTAAAAAGATCCTTGTGAAAGGCAAGAGTCAAGAGATTCATATGGTTGGTAAAGTTTCTACTGTTAAGATCCGTCAGAAGGTCAAGAAACAACAGAAGAAAAAGTAACTTGGGCCTACCAAGAAGGAGACCAAGAAAGTAACCAAGATCAAAGGGAAGTGTTTCCTTTATGGTGAAAAGGGATATTGGAAAAGAAATTACCCAAAGTCTCAGAAAAAGAAGGAAGAAGGTAATATTAATTATCTTGAAACATGTTTTCTAGCAGATTCTGCAGATTCTACAGATTCTTGGATCATAGATTATGGAGCCACTAAGCATTTTTGTTAATCCTTGCAGAGGTTTCAGGAAATGAAAAGGCTGAATGATAATGAATTCAAATTGCGTTTAGGCAACGGAACGTTGGTGTCTGCCTGTGCAGTGGGAGATATTAGAGTTATTTTAGATTCTAGTAGGCATTTATATTTGATAGACATTTATTATGTACCTCAATTCAAGAGGAATTTAATTTCAGTTTCTTGTTTAAATAAATTTGGATATTCAATTACTTTTAATTAAAGTTTTATTATTAGTAAGAATGACAAATTTGTTTGCACAGGTACATTGGAAAATGGTTTATTCTATTTGCATAGAAATATCTCTCACTTGTTACACACTGAATCAACGGAACCTAATCATAAAAGAACAAAATTATTGAAAGATGAAACTTACCTATGGCATTTGCGCCTAGGTCATATTAACCATGATAGGATTAAAAGATTGGTTAGTGATGGATCTTTAAGCAACTTAAAGGTTGATGATCTACCATCTTGTGAATCTTGTCTGGAAGGTAAGATGACCAAAAGGTCGTTCATGACCAAAGGCACAAGAGCCACTGAATGTGTAGGATTAATACACACTGATATGTGTGGACCTATGACCATTCAAGCTAGAGGTGGATATGAGTACTTCATCACTTTCACGGATGATTACTCGAGATTCATCTATGTGTATCTCATGAGACATAAGTCAGATGCTTTTGACATGTTCAAAGCAGTTAAAGCTGAAGTAGAAAATCAGCTTGAGAAACATATAAAAATCTTGAGATCTAATCGTGGTGCAGAATATCTATCTGGAGAGTTTCAGTAATATCTTATTAATAATAGGGTAATTTCTCAGCTTTTTGTGCCAGGTACACCTAAATAGAATTGGGTGGCAGAAAGGAGAAATATGAATCTTTTGGATATGGTTAGGTGTATGTTGAGTTATTCAACACTTCCTATTTATTTTTAGGGATATGCTTTACAAACTGCTATGTACATTCTAAACGATGTACCATCCAAGTCGGTTTCTCAAACACCGCATGAGTTATGGACTGGGCGAAAGCCTAGTTTACAACACTTAAGGATATTTGGATGTCCTGCGCACGTGTTAAAAGATGGAGTCTCATTCAGAAACATGCATATTTGTAGGGTATCCAAAAGGAACTAAAGGATATTATTTCTATAGTCCTTCAGATCTTAAAGTATTTGTTTCGACAAATGCTAAATTTCAGGAAAATGACTAAATGATTGATTTTGTGCCTAAGAGTAGAATTATCCTGAATGAGCTTTCAGGAGATACAATTCCACAAGAGGTTTCACAACCTAGCTCAATTATAAGTTCTGCACTATCACAGGATCAATAACCTACCATTCCTCATCATAGTGGGAGGGTTAGTAGACAACCCGAGAGATACATTAATCTAGGAGAATCAGTGGAAAATCTCCCGGACGACAATGATCCCTACACGTACAAGGAAGCTATAGAGGATATTGATTATTGCTATTGGCAAAAGGCAATGCAATCTGAAATTGAGTCTATGCTCACAAACAAAGTCTGGTTTCTTGTAGACTTGCCTAAAGGGATAAAACCCATTGGGTGCAAATGGGTATACAAGAGGAAAAAATGTATGGATGGAAAGGTGGAAACCTTTAAAGCTAGATTAGTAGCTAAAGGTTATACACAGAAGAAAGGTATTGATTACAAGGAAACCTTCTCTCCTGTGGCCATGTTTAAATCCATTAGGATACTCTTATCCAATGTAGCATCTCTAGACCTAGAGATTTGGCAAATGGATGTCAAGACGGCTTTCCTTAATGGAAGTCTTAACGAATGCATCTATACGATGCAACTAGAAGGATTCAATGAAAAAGGCCAAGTGGAAAGGGTATGCAAGTTGCAAGGATTCATATATGAACTAAAGCAAGCATCCAGATCCTGGAACATAAGGTTCGATCAAGTTGTGAAAGGATTTGGATTTATTCAAAACCTTGATGAACTTTGTGTGTACAAAAGGATTAAAGGCGAAAAGTTGGTTTTCCTAGTTCTTTATGTTGATGATATACTACTTATCGGAAATGATATATGTGTATTGACATCAGTAAAAGAATGGTTAGCAAAACAATTTGATATGAATGACTTAGGAGAAGCAAGTTATATTCTTGGTATCCAAGTCTAAGGGGATAGAAAGAATAGAATAATTGCATTATCCCAAGCTTCATACATAGATAAAATCTTGTCTAGGTTCTCCATGCAAGATTCCAAGAAAGGTATGTTACCTTTCAGACATGGAATCAAACTTCTAAGGAACAAGTTCCTAAGAATGAACATGAAGTGCAATTCATGAGTAGGGTTCCATATGCCTCGGCAGTTGCAAGTCTCATGTATGCAATACTCTACACTTGACCAGATATTTGTTTTGCTGTAGGCATAGTTAGTAGGTTTCAATCGAAACCTAGTCCTGATCACTGGACGACAATCAACATATTTTCAAGTATCTCAGAAGAACGAGAGATCATATGCTTGTACAATATGGAGGGGATTTAATTCTCGTTGGGTATACAGATTCTGATTTCCTGTCTGATTCTGACTCCAAGAAATCCACATATGGATCTGTGTTTACTCTTAGAGGAGGTGCAGTCATATGGAGGAGTATCAAGCAATCTTGTATTGCTGATTCCACTATGGAAGCTGAGTATGTTGCCGCATGCGAAGTTGCTAAAGAGGCTGTCTAACTCCGCCAATTCTTGATTAACTTGGAAGTGGTTCCTAATACGAATAAGCAGATCACTATCTACTGTGACAATAGTGGAGCAGTAGCTAATTTGAGAGAACCAAGAAGTCATAAAAGAGGGAAACACATTGAAAGGAAGTATCACCTTCTGAGGTAAATTGTGCAAAGGGGTGATGTGATGATTAGCAAGATCGCGTTAGCAGAAAATCTAGTGGATCCCTTTTCAAAAGCTCTACCACAGAAGAGTCTTGATGGGCACCTAGAAAACATGGGAATGAGAGATATGACACATTTGCTATTTCGCAAGTGGGAGATTGTTAGGATTATGCTCAATAGCAAGAGTGTAATAATGTACTTGCCAATCTTTTCATATTAACATAGTGATTTCTAGTTTAACAGATATTATAGCATTTATAGTTTAATTACTATAATTATCAAAAGTAAATAATCATAAGGTCAAAAGACTATGAGAAATGAAGAATTGTTTGTACATCTGGATATTTATGAGTTAGATACAATTCTTTAGTTAGTCTTGAATAATATTCACAACTTAAGATAAAGGTTGGGCACCTTTACCTTGTTAAAGTCATAGATTCTTTTGCTAGCATTTGAGTGAGATCAAATGTGTTATGATGAGTCTAAAATCATGAAAGTATAGTGTCTTTGGGCAAACGAATCTAGTGCACTAGGTGCATTGAATAGGATCACAGTGAAATACTTTATCCAGAACCGTCAGTGGATAAAAGTTTTCACTTGAGGACAATCAGAGAGTCTATCTCAATCCTGAGATAAATGGTGGACTCATGGTTACAAGTGTTATCATTTGAGCTGTCAATGAGTACGATTATATAACATAGTCTATCCTCGATGGTTTGGTGGTATTCATTTGTTAATCGATAGAGGACTTCATTTATAGATATGGACATCGTGGTGCCATTTATTAAATGTAAGTAGAATAACATCATATGGATATTTTGAGGTATTGGATATTAAATCTTAACGTTAAGTTTTCAATAGTGTCTATTGAAACAGAGGACAAGTCAAAATACACAAGTTCAAAATATGGTAACTAGGAGAGCTATAGACGGTCTATGAGCTCTTGGAGATTACTGATATTTTTTCAAGGATACACTATCTCCAATAAGGTTGTCTAGGGTATGAATGAGAATATTAACTTATTCTATCTTTATTTAAGAGTTCAATTTTAGCTCTTTAGTGGAATGAGCTAAAATTAATAGATCGAACCTAAGTAAATCATTTGTTGATTATGATTAGGTTATGTCTATTGAAGCTTAAATTTAGATAGCCCACCAAGATCCCCAATCTGCACGAACTTTAATGGATCACTTGATATATTTTATCGGACAAATTTCGGGGTCCATCTAGAATTGTTTTTGGATTTCGAAATCCAAACGTTTTGGAGAGGTGCGGTCATGTATGATCAAGACACGCGGTAACTCTTCAAATGCTTGGGATGGGCGGCCAAGGATGTGGGAATCCTTGGGCGGCCCTAATGGGGTGCAATTAGCATTCCATTAATATATTAAGAATATAATTTGCACATTTTAATTAAATGAGCTGTTAAATTATATTAATGCATTAATTTAAGGCATGTGGTCTTGTTTCTTTTGTAGTAAGAATGAGTCTAGTTCACATGTGAATATTTTTATTAAAGTTCAATGGATTTAATAAAACGAAAAAACAATATATTGCACATGTTTTATACTTGGGCGGCAAGGCTAAGAATTTTAGCCTAGTATATTGTTTTATTTTATTATTTAATTAAATGGAAATTAGTTAATTAATTATTTAATTAAAAGTCAAAATCTTTTTCTACTAGGAGTAGGACTCTTAGTGTCATAATATTGTTATTAGTATGATAAGTATCAAATACCTTATTTGATAAGTAGATAAATAAAAATGTTTTATTTATTTAGTAAAATTAGGAAGTATTTGATATCTATCAAAACTCTAATTGACAAATGGTCAAATTAGGAAGTTTTGATTAAGTCACAATTTTAAATTAATATTCAATTATTGGATATTACATTTTTTGAGTTGGAATAGGTTTTAACTACTAACTTGATAAGATTTTTGGTGAAACATAAATCCTCCTAATAGTAGGAGAATTTGGTCACCATACAAATATATATAAAGGAATTTCAGCCACCATATATTTGATGGTGTAGAATTCAGCCAAGGTAGTTTTCAAGGAGAGAAGAGATTTTGTTTTATTTCTTTTGCTCTAAATTAAAAATAAATAAAAAAACTCTCAAACTCATAGAGAATTCGGCCAAGAGAGAAAAAGAAAAGGAGTGTTTTGTTTTCGATAGTGCTAGTAGCTTTTATATCAAAAGGTTTTGTGCACAAGATAGAATTAAGGTTCACGAAAGTTTTCGATTGATAGATTGAGAATTCACAAGTGACTAAGGTTCTTTGTTTTTCTCTAGGAGGATTATTGTGACTAACAAAAGAAAAAGGTTTGTTTTTCCATCATCAGTTATACAATTCAAAGAAAGGGAGTCCGCATTCTAAGGTGATTCACGTTCGTGATTGGATTGGAAGATCTTGCGGATTCAATTCGACACAAGTGGATTCGATTCGACGAAAATGAATCGTCATGGGAAAAAGGTATGGTACTTTTAATTATATGTTACTTAATCATGGGTTAAGGTTCTTTCTTTTAAAAGGAATTTTTTTTGAAATATACCAATCTAATTTTTCGCTTCCGCCATGTGTTTTTTCCTTCACTTCTAGGATCACAAGTATGCCTCTATACCAGTATCATGCCAGTTCGTTTGAGCGAAGTCTAAAGCCTCATTTCAGTTGCTAGGATCTTTTTGAAGCCCAAGCATGCCTCTAGACCATTACCATCAGAGGAGGATTAGCGGTTCCTGACTAATTATACAGGGCCACTCAACGCCCCAATATACTACCTAGGTCCCGGTTCGTTCAAGTGGAGTCTCGAGCCCCATTGTGATTGTTGAAGAGTCTCACCTACCCCGAGCAGGCCTCTAAACTAGTTACATCACTTGGGGACTAGAAGCTTACCATTCTCTCTAGTGCTCCTGTGAGAGGAGCGGTGACCCCAACATGAGAAGAGTTTTCCCTAATGACTGGTCCACAATAAAAAAAAGCCTTTGCTGAAGGTCGCTCTATTACCTATACCCGGAACGCGGATCATCTCTAAAGGTTTTACCCATGAAGTCTGCAGAAGCGGGGAAAACATTGACCGATATAGTCTTGAGTTTGTATCACCTTTGGTTTCAATCACCTTCAGTTTGACTCACCTTTATATCTCCTAAAATCGCCTATGATCGCCTTAAGACTGGGAAAGCCACATGTCACTCCTGATGCCTTGGACAGGACCCACCCCTCTCCAAGAAGGGTCTAGTGCACAAGTGGCCTTAGTTGCCTACCGGACCAAGAAGTGCAGATTCGTAGACCTGGTCACTCGCCGAATCTTCAAGACCAGGAGAGTCTATATGACACTCTTAAATACTTGGACGGAACCCAATCTCTCCAAGGAAAGACCTGGTGCACAAGTGGCCTTAGTTGCCTACTAGGGTCTTTCGCCTATGTATCAGGATTTCTGGAACAGGAATGCCAGGTACCTAGATTCACTTATGTTTCGCCTATGTATAAAGACCAGGTGCATAAGTGGCTTCAGTTGCCTACCAGGGTCTTTTCACTTAAGTACCAGGATTTCTGGAGCAGGAATGCCAGTTACCTGAATTCAGCTATGTTTCGCCTATGTATAAAGATCGGGTGCGTAAGTGGCCTTAGTTGCCTACCATGATCTTTTCGCCTAAGTACCAGAATTCTTGGAATAGGAATGCCAATTACCCAAATTGGCTCATGTTTTGCATATGTAAAAAGACCTGGTGTGTAAGTAGTCTTCGTCGCCAACCAAGATATTTTCGCTTAAATACCAGGACTCTTGATGCTAGAATGTCTAGTACGCAGATTTTCCTAAGCTAAGTGTGCTGGGAATGGTTTTCATTTCAACTAATGGTTACCAGTAAAAAGCAATGAGCAAAATTCTTCAAGCATTACTTATCCTGACTCCAACCCTTACTAGGTACCAATGTTCAAGTTATGAGGGACTTCTGTTAACAGCCCTTTTTGGCAAGGGTCCAAAGAAGAATTTTTCATAAGGCTGATTCCTGATAGGACTTGGATCGGGACCATCCCGATTCCCTGGTAACGAGAAACACTGATTCCATGATCTGGAGAGTCTTGATGCCACAACATACTATTTCCCTGGTATCAAAGAGTACCAGTACCACGACACCAGTTACCTAATACCTTAGTACTGTGGTACCTATCTTGGACCTATCCACAAAGCACCTCTCACCCTTCTAGAATGGGAAACAATGGCAGGAAGGCTCTAGTACGTCAAGAGAAAGACCGCACAGAAAGAAGGAACCGGCACGCTAGGGAGCCAACCTAGAACAACACCGCGTCCAAAGGAATGAAGCCTGTAGTACCCTCCAACCTTATTAAAGGAGATAGTCAACCCCATTAATAAAGATAGTCAATTCTTTGATGGCCATTCACAACACTATTAATAGAGATAGTCAACCCTATTAATGGAGATAATCAACCCCATTAATGAATATAGTTGTTAACCGAAAATTCACTCAGGGAGTAGAATTCCAATTAACACCCTCAACCACTACTGATAAGTGGCGGCGTGGTAGGTACCTTCGGTTCCAGGATTTCTTTCTTAAGAATGAGGGATAGATTCGTAGTGAGGGACAATGCAAAAAAAAAAGATGTACAAGGATAAAATAAGGATGATGTTATTTTATTAATTGCAGGTTTGTTCTATAACAAAGAGTAAGATTTTGATTACAACATAAAACTATCACTCTCCTATCTCTCATTACATAGAAATGCGATGGCGATCTCGTTTGTGTCGTTAAGTGGCTCGAATTCTTTCAGTGATAGTCCCAGACCTCTCAATGTTTTTCAGAAACTAAAGAAGAGCTTCTCCTTCCTCCTTTTTCGTCCTTCATGGCTGAATTTATGGACCCCTTTATTCCTAAAAATCTAGTCCTTTTATTGAGGATTATTTGGAGTCTCCTTTTAGGCATTGAAAGACGTTGAGTGAGGCTAAAGGTTCGGGATATGATCCCTCCAATTACTGTAGCATTTAAACTCTAATTTGGTTGACCATTTGGTCTCATTTATGGCGCTTTTAATGGCAAAGAAGTCAACTCTTCCCTCCTACGTTACTTGGAGGAAAAATTTGACTATGTATCCCGATGGCGCGATACGTTGATGTACTAGTCAGCTCTTGTTATCGTGATGCTTACTCTTTTCTGTCTCTTGATGGCGCGGTATACTGATGTACCGGTCTTCTCTAGTTGGCGTGGCGCTTGTTCTAGCATGCTGGTATCTTCATGGCGACATTCTTCTTGCTTGGCGGGTAGAATACCTATCTTGGTTGGATTCTGGGCTGATGTCGAGGTACTTGGGTACCGGGTATATGTTGATGTACCTAGGTGCCAGGTAAAAGGTACCTATATGCTAGGTCAGAGGTACCAGGTATATGTGAGGTACTGGGTACGAGGTATCTTGGTACTGGCTTTACTTGATTTTAGGAGTAATGACACAGCGTGGTACCTGATCTTTCTCGGTCGTAGTTCTGGTGCTCCATCTAGGTAGACAGGTAGACAAGGCAGACGCGGTTCTGGCCCCGGTAGATATTGATCCTTCCCAGATTGAGGTACCGATGCCTCCAGGTACCTGGGAGCTGGGAATGGATCTCTTCAAGGTCCTACTAGGTAGTGACTAGGTGGAAAATTTTCCCTTTGGACCCCTGCCCAAAAAAGGCAGTTAACAGAAGTCCCCCCTGACTTTAACACCGGTACCAGATTGAGGTTGGAGTCAGGATTTGTGATACTTGAAGAATTTTCTGTAACCGTTTTCTGGAATGAAATCTTCCCTTTGCACACTGCTATTAACATTCCCTCTACGTGTCTGGCTAGGATAGGTCAGTTTCAAAAGAGGAAAGAATTTAGAGGCGCGCATTTCTCAAAACTGTTTTCACCACTTTCTGAGTATCCCTTGTCGTTAATTACCTTACCTGTTAAGGTTATACTCTTTTCTTTACAAATGCCCTGATCCATCTCATCCTTCTTCACAATCCATCACTCAAGTTGTTTTTCTTGGTCTCGTGAAATCCCTCAAATTCTTGCAAGCCCTAGTTTTCTTCTTCTTCAATTTTCAACTTCATCAGACCCCGAAACTTACAAACCAAAACTTCAATCAGCCATGTCTTCTTCTGACTTTTTGGATTGAATCTTTGGCGACGACACCATCGCTTGTAGTGGCCTTGTCCCTAGAAAGAGGACCAGTAAGACGGGCGATGATGGAAAAGGCGTTCCGTCTTTCCAACGTCGCTGGTCGAACCAGAACATTGCCATCGGGTCGGGCTTCAATAAGAAACTTGATACCCCGGTCGATATAGACGGGGAATCGAGCGAGGAGTCCAGCGATGCTAGGAAAGGTGGACACCTGACTGGAGACACGGCGACTTTGGCTGGATGGGTGCTCACCCTTCCTAGTGAATTCTGATGCATTCCCGACTCTATCTGCGCGACCGAAATGATTGAGCGCTTGAGGATGGGTTTTGTGATCCCGACTGATATCACTCCTACCATACCATACCAGGGGTAAGATATGTATTCCCCTCCTGCTGGCCAATTTTCGATCCACACAGCGGCCTTCAAAAGTGGGGTTAGGCTACCTCTCCACCCCTCTCTCCGCCGGGCACTTCACGTTCTGCTGCTTGCCCCCCTGCAACTGATACCTTGGTTTTGGAGGCATCTGATAGGATTCCTCGTGCTGTGGAGGGAGAAGTGCGAGATAGACAAACTCACCAGGGAACCAGGGGTGGATGAGTTGAGGTATGTCTTCATGATCGCTGCGAAATCTCCTGGTCTAAGGGCCAATTTTATGCTCAGGCCAAGAATCTCTTGAACTTCACAGTACTCAGGGCCAGAAGGAAAGATTCCTCCTAGAAGGAAAAGTGGATCATAGTAGGTTACGACTGGGAGAGCTAGGACCATATCGGAGGGTCCGAGTTCGAGGTCCCTACTCGGTTCAGCAATAGGACCGTGTGGGAGAAAGGAAGTGTCTCTACTGAGTCGGAGATAATTTTGACAAGCATCATGGCCCAGTCATATCTCTACATGAAGTATCCTACCCCATATGCCTTTGAACCGGGAGGGTAGAATTCTCACTTCGCATCTCCGGTGCTTTACCAGGTAATTCGAATTCTTTTTCCTGCTCTCTTAAGATTTGTAGTGGATTTGATACTCAATTTTGCCATGGTATACAATATCAAAATGTATTTATAAAATCACAAGATGCGCTCAAACAAGTATGGGTATCGTTCCACAGGGATCGAGCAATAGCTATGATTAAATCCTACTTTAATGCTAACTACAAACAAGAATTAAATGAAATGATTGATGATTGGAGATTAACAAAAATGCAAGCTAAAATATAACTAACTAAATGCACTAAGATAACAGGTGATAATAGATGATAAATGACTAAGGAATTGATGGATTCATTTAGGCAAACTATGGACAAGATGAACTCTCATTAATGAACATTAGTCAAATATGACCAAACTATAGTGTATAGCTTGATTGTATATCACTTATGAGTTTCCAATCTATAGTGTATAGTATTGGCCACCCATAAATGATTGTTCATGAATGTGCATCTACTAACATAAGGGTTTAATCTCATGTAAAGTCACTAATTCTATAGTGTATAGAATTAATGCTTAATCTCTCACAAGCAACCAATCCTAGAGTGTATAGTATGATTACCCATTCAAGATTAGATAGAAATTGAGATTTAATAATCCGGATTACACTTGAGGAGTGTACTCTTGTGAAATCCTTTCATTCAATTAAGCATTAGAGAATCAAATAGAGTGTATATCTAATTCTCTACTCAAATAATTTCTCAAACAACTTGTTAAGAGAGAAGTGTACAATCAAAACAAATCATCTTTGAAAACTATAAAACATTGAATGAAACATATTTGGTAGATTGATATATATTTAAAAATAGAGTTCATTACAACACCCACAATTTACATAAGAAACACATCAATCCCTTAGTGGGATTTGGCTATTCATGACTAAAGTATTAAAATGAAAGAAAATAGGGAAATAGAGAAGACCCATATGAGACCTTCTATCTTCAAGATTGATTCCACCTCCAATGTCCTCTTGAGTAGATGATGATGATGATGGTTAGGTTTGGTGAGGTTAGTGTTCTTGGGAGAGAAAAACGGTGTATGATAGAAGGTTAGTGTTCTTGGCATATTTATATGCTAGTGAGGTTCAGGCACAAAATAGGATTGAAAGGACGACTTTGCCCCTCTTGAATTGGCTGAAAACGAGACTTTTACATAGTTGAAACACGTAGTGTTCGGGTATGATACCCGCGCAATCTTCTTTCTCTGTCTCATTTGCTCTCTGGTCAGGGCAATGTGTACGGGTAGTGTGAGGGTAGGACCCGCGCAGTTACTCGCGCACAGGCCCTCCAATATGCTCTTCACCCGGTGCACGGGTAGTGCAAGGGTATGGGACCCATGCACTATGCTTCTGGGCACTTTTCCAGTGAACTTTGACTCTTTTTTAGCCCGAAAGTCCTTCTTTCTGCTTCCAGTCCAGAAATCTAGAGAAAGCTTGTAATCACTACAAAACAAGCCATTAGACACATAAAAAAGCTCGAAAACGAGACACAAGATAAGGAAATGAGGGCGAAAATGGATGACAATTTTGATGTGATCAAATACCCCCAAACCAAACCTTTGCTCGTCCTTGAGCAAACTTAAAATAATTAAAACAAAAACACATAACACAACAACATGACTCTATCTAAAAACTTCCCTAGACTCGAAAACAACCAATTCAAACTGCCGCAAGTCCAACCGGTGATGAGATACAAGGATATGTGATAGAGAGAAGTAGACATATGTAATATAGTCAAAAGTAACTCGAGGGCACTAAAAGGGAACTTGCGCAATCACGAATCCATCACCTAAAGGCACTCTCGTATCAAGAACAACTCACTCCCACACCTTGAGCGTATTTCGCTTTGACTCTAGCCTCTCGTGGAGTAGGGAAAAATTGCTTAAAACCGCAGCGGAAGGCGAAAAAATAATTTTCGTATAGTTTAAAATTTTTCTAAAGATTTGAACATAACCCTTTAATTAATTAAACTCAAATATACGGTTAGAGTTAAATACCTCTTGTCGCGCGATCCGATTGACTTACGTCGATGGTAATCCACAAGATCTTCAATCCTAGCACATACGTGAATCACCTAGGAGCGTGGTCTCCCTTTTTCTTTGAATTGCTTACCTTAGAATGGATGTATGGAGTTTTTGATCTTAATCTTCAATAGTAAAACACCAAGAGCCTAAAAAAATAGTTCCGTTCACTTTTGAATTCACAATTAATATGATTGAAACTCGCGTAACCCTAAATCGAAAGTGTGCACAAAACCTTTTGATGTTAAAGGCTTGTAAGTGCACTATCGAATGAGAACTTATTTTCTTTTTCTCTCTTGGCCGAAAATCTATGTGTATAGAGTAGGATTTTTATTTTCAAAACCAACAAAAATCTCTCTCTATTTTGCTTCTTGGTGGCCGAAAATTCATAACCTTATATTTATAGGTTGGCCGAATTTTCTCCTTCACCATGTAGGGTTGGCCGAATTCATTGAATAGGAAATCTAGGGTTGGTTAATTTCCTAACTTGAAAAGGAATTATCCTTTTCCCTAATTCCTATCAATTCAAGAATCCTAACCCTTGTAGGACTAGTGGTGGCCGAATTCTTTGTATAATAAGGAGTGTATGTGGACTTAATCCTTACCACATTAGGACTCCTATCACTTAAAAGAATTCCAACCCTAATCCAACACATAGTATTTAATTTACTGATCAGAAAAATATTTTGATTTAAACTATTAATTAATTAAATAATTAATTAATTCCCATTTAATCAAAACAATAAAATAAAATAATATCTTGGGCTATTTTATTTAGCCTTGCCGCCCACACCATGTATATATGGGCCCAATATTATTTTTCTTATTTTATTTAATCCATTAGACTTTAAATAAAAGCCCACATGTGAACCAGACTTATTCTTACTAAAAGAAACAAGCCTACATGTCTCCTTTTAATATATCAATATAATAGTGCAGCCAATTAAATAAATAATAGACATATTATATTCTTAATATATTAAATGCAATTTTAGATGGACCCATAAATTGGTCCGGTAGAATATATCAAGTGATCCATGCAAGTATGTGTGGATTGTGGATCTTGACGGGCTATCTAAATTTAAGCTTCAATAGACATAACCTAATCACAATCAACAAATGATTCACTTAGGTCCGATCTATTAATTTTAACTCATTCCACTAAAAGGCTAAAATTGAACTCTTAAATAAAGATAGAATAAGGAGATGTTTCTCATTCATACCCTAGACAATCTTATAGGAGATGGTGTATCCTCGTGAATAATATCAGTAATCGCCAAGAGCTCATAGACCGCCTATAGCTCTCCAAGTTACCATATTTCTTCATATGACCACATTTTGAACTTGGATATTTTGACTTGTCCAGAAGCCATGTCTTCAATAATCATTATTGAAAACTCAACGTTGAGATTTAATATCCAATACCTCAAAACATCCATATGATGATACTATACTCTCATTTAATAAATGGAGCCACGATGTCCATATCTATAAATGAAGTCCTCTATCGATTAACAAATGAATGCCACCAAACTATCGAGGATAGACTATGCTATATAATCGTACTCATTGATAGCTCATATGATAACACTTGCAACCATAAGTCCATCATTTATCTCAGGATTTAGATAGACTCTCCGATTGTCCTGATAATGAAAAGACTTATATCTAGTGACGATTCTAGATAAAGTATTTCATTATGATCCAGTTCAATGCACCCAGTGCACTAGATTATTTTACTCGAAAACCTTTCGATGATTTTAGACTCATCATAACTCATTTGATCCCACTCAAATGCTAGTAAAAGAATTCTACAACTTTATCAAGATAGAGGTGCCCAACCTTTAACTTAAGTTGTGAACGTTATTCAAGACTAACTAAAGAATTGTGTCTACCTCATACATATCCGGATGTACAAACAATTCTTCATATCTCATAGTCTTTTGACCTTATGATTATTTACCTTGACAATTATAATTATAAATGCTATAAGATTTTGCAGAATCAGAAATCACTTTATTTATATGAAAAGATTGTCAATTACAATATTACACTCTTGCTATTGAGCATAATCCTAACATTGTGATTATGCATGTTTTAGAAAGAGATGTCACTCTAGGTATTTGCATATATAATTACATGTCGAATGTATGGATTTATATATGTTGTTATAAAGTGAATTGTTATTGCTCAATTTTGGTCCTAGATTTTCCATGTAATTTTTGTTTCGGAATTGTAAGAAGAAGGGTGGCCTATTATCGTCACAAGTTCCTTCTTGATAGTTGCTTAATTTATTTTTTTGTTATACAAAATAGTGCAGTTTTTTTTTAATGTATTAAAAATACCGCAATTTTTTTTGTGCAGTTTTTTATCTGTAAATAAAAAATATATATATATATATATATATTTCAGCAGTATTTTATTGTATAAAATACGTTGTAATATATTAAAGATTCGAAGACTCAAAGATTTGAAGAAATTGGAGCATCCGGAACTGAGCTTGGCATCCGTGCGCACCGAGACAACAAGCGCGCACGCAACCAAGCGTGCAGCTGCGCTTGTTGCGGTGCAGCAGCGCGTGCGACCCATGCATGGGCTGGCCATGCGGCAGCTCATGCCCTTGGATGGGCTAGGCGTACGCATGGGCTGCTTGGTGATCTTCGGGCGCGCGAGTTACGTGCGCGAGATGGTCGCATGAAGTCTTGTTCGCCAAGAAAGGAGTTTTTTGTATTCCGTACAATTGTAATTTACATGCTTTTCTAGGACGGACCAAAATTGTGGCTATTTATTTTTATGTGTAAATATTACAATATTTGTTATTGTATGATACCATGTCATATAGAATAGGAGTGCCACTCATATATCTCTTTTGGTATGAACATGCATTGAATGATTTAGGTATCTAATTGGCATCTAGATAACTTGGTAAAATCATTCTTTGGAATTTAATCACACGCCTTAAATAATTGAGTGGGAGAAGGTGTGTTAGAACACCTATGGCCTCCAAGGTTAGTTGAGCTTTATTATTTATTGGTAATCCCCCCGAGGGGCGTCCATAAATGGAATTTAGCAAAATACTTCCTTACAAGGATAGACTAGACAATTGACTCAAACGAGATCTACTCCCAGAGGAGGGATTTTCGTGAGAGAAAATTGAGGGTCGATATCTTGGTAACACACTCAATGTAATTTTATTAATATCCTCCCGAGAGTTCTTGTTAATAAAATTGCAAGGCTAAAATTGAAAACCCTGGTTGTTATGTTAACAATTAGGTGGGACCTAGTCCAACTAGTAAATGGTGCGAACTCCCGAAGGAGGAGTATCATTTATGGGTGTTGGATCACCGTTGAATTTTTCACGATTGAGTTATTTAATTAATTCAAGATAAATGTTTGAAAGTGCTTTATCATGATTATTCACTTATATATGCTTTTTGTTTTATTCAAAAATCATGACCCCATCACTTATGAACATCCTGAAAGATAACACTTTAACTGGAGATAATTATGTCACATGAGAAAGGAAAATTGGGTTGTTGCTGCAAAGTGAAAAACATAAGTTTGTTCTAACTACTCCTAAACCACCTGCTCCTAATAATGAATCAAGTATTTTGCAAAGAGATGAGTATGAGCAGTGGAAGACCTCAGTTGATATGGCCAAATGTTACATTATGGCTACTATCTCCGACGTGTTGCAACAGCAGCAAGAAGGAATGGGGTTTGCTGCTGATATTATGATGTCTCTGGAAGAGATGTTTGCTATGAGGTCTAGGACAACTAAGAGAGAGGCAGTGACTGCTTTTATGAATCTTAGGATGAAACCTGGACAGGCTGTGAAAGATCACATGATGAAAGTCATAGCACATCTAAATATTGCAGAATTAAATGGCGCTGAGATAGATGGTGAGACCAAAATTGACATGGTTGTCAACTCACTATCAGATTCCTTTGATCAGTTCAAGTTGGACTACACCTTGAACAAAAAAGGAATACACCTTGCAGGGCCTGATGCAAGATGTTCAAAGCGTTGAAAAGATCCTTGTGAAAAGCAAAGGTCAAGAGATTCATATGGTTGGTAAATGAAAATACACAAAGTGTGTCTAATACAACCTAGAGGGTGGGGGGGGGGGGGGGGGGGGGGGGGGGGGGGGGTGAATAGGTTTTAGTTGATTTATTACCAACTTTTCGACTTAATCAATTTTAATAATCCTGCCCCATATTAGCAATCAATCAATCCAATATAAATATGTGGAAAACAATAAAAACACAAGGATTGATTTACGTGAGAAACCCTCCAACTGGGCAAAAACTCACTGGCTATCCTTCTAGCCACATACAGTCCTCAAATCCACTATTTGAACGAAAGTTTACAACCTAGGTTGACCTCAAGTCACACCTACTTGGTCACTAACCCTTTCACTCTACCCAACGGGCCTTTAATAGTGATTCTAGACCACAAGCTTGTGCACTAACCCACTTAGTCACAAAACTTAACAATCAATGAAGAGGTTAAACAACCTATGTGAATATGTAAAAGATATTCAAGCATACAATTAATGCTAGACAACACTAAATGCTTATCTAAGGATTTAAGGATGTCAATAAATGCAAATCCTAGATATCAATATCTAAATGCAAATGCATGAAGATTTAGCTAGAAGGGTAAAATCGTCCTAAATGCTAGCTATTATTGAACAAGGCTCTCAACCAACAAACAACAACTCAAACATGGTATAAATGCCAATAAACATAAATATATGCAATAAAATCACATAAAAGAGCTAACCCTAGGCAAATAAGAACATAAATAAATACAATGAGATTTAGGGCATGTTCAAGTTACCTAGTCAATGAAAGCAAGAAGAATCCATAATGAGATGATGCTTGAAGATGTTAGATGCACATGGATTTTTGTTTGGTTGAGTAAAGATGAGTTCTTGGGAGTTTCTCTCTCTAAGGGAAGCTTGGCCTATCAAAAATGGCTTCTTGAACTCATGAAAATGAGCAAGGAAGAAGATAGAGTATATATAAGGGAGCCCTAGTCAAAACAGCATCGTTTTGAACTTAGGGCACAAAATCCCATCAATACCACTAGATGGACCGCGTCTCAGGCAAGTGTCCAAACCGCGGTACACACAGCAGTGCACCGTCTGGACAACACCGCGGTGTAGGGCGCTGTGCATGCAGGTGTACAGGCCGCGGCATGGGCAACAGAGGCCTACTGGACAACACCGCGACTTTGGTCGCTATGCGTGCAAGTGTACAGGAAGTGGTACATGAAGCATTACCCTACTGATGTATACCGCTCTGTATGCCGCGGTGCAAGCATGTCCTGCCAAGCGGTCTAGGCCGCGGTAAGAGAAGACATTCTCTTTTCTGGGCAAACTCAACACACTAAGTGATGTGCAAAATGTGCAAGTGTGGAGTGTGAAAAGAGGCATACAATACATCATTCAATAACATGAAGATAAAAACACAATGCATGCAAGTGAGTGTGTGCAACTAGATCTCTTCAAAGAAAGTTAAGCTAGTGAGATACCTTTGAAGTGCTCTTAAGAGAGAGATGATGTCCTTGAAGCTTGATCACACTCAAGAGGCCTAAATTACCCTTACAAAGAATAATCCCCAATGTGGTTTGTCAACTAAATAAGCCAATCAAAATATGAGGAACTTACAATCTCCCCCTTTGGCTATTTCGTGACAAAACCACCTCTCACAAATCATCCTCACAAAAGAATAAAAACTAGAGGTCAACAAGGAAATTCTACATTACAAAAAGATACCTAAAGCTAGGTCTTCAAATCTTCAAGCTCTCGTAGAATAGCCATCCCTACATAACAATGAGACTACACTTTCCAAGACAAGTGTATGTGAGGTGATCAGGAGAGATAAATAAATAAGAGCAATTTGCATAATAAAAGAAAACTACAACATGCAACATGCAAATGCTCCCCCTAAATAGGTTACTCCCCCTCAATGGGACAATCTCTCCAAATATGCAACCCCCTTAAATAAAACCACATTACTCCCCCTTTTTGTCATGAGATAGGCAAAGGAGTATTCCCCAACCGGATCACTTTAGCAAAGAGAGCTATTTGCAAGATAAGTGCATAATCGTATACAACAACTTTATGCAACGTAATTAATTGAGAGAGAATCATTGAGGGTTTATTGTTTAGAAGAAAATGTGTGACTTAGTTGCTTTGGATGTAAGACATGTAACATCATGGTTCAAGCGAATGGTATTTGGCAAGGAGAACATCAAAAAGGGTTCCAAAAGAATTCAAACCAATTTGCACCCTTTTGCCATAGTGAAACATGATATAGTATTTTGAAAAGAAATTTCAACGCACACAAAACTATATCAATCCTTAAAAGCAAGTCAAGACATTGGATCAAGAGATCCTTTTAGATTTTTCCCGATAAATGTCCGTATGATAGTAGTCTTGATTAACAATTAAAAAGAGAGAGAAGACTAATTTGGATATAAAATCCTTATTGATTACATGTATACAAGATCCTTATTGATTAGTCTTCTCATTTGCATTCACACACATTTGCATTAACGCAATCAGGACATATTTCATGCATATCATTTTGAGCATGTCATAATCAAGTTCACATGTCATGGAGATAAATTATAGGTCATTCAAATGTACTTCCCAGTCAATTCTCCAAATCCAAAAATGCATGTTTGAACATAGAGGTGACATGGATTACAAATCAAGCAAGGCACACTTATTAAATAAAAAGGCCATATAAGAATATATATAAGCACAACCAAGAATACTCAAGCAATTAATAAAGAAGCATAAAGTTGATCAAGTTGTTGCTTATTCCAACATGCAAGGTTGATCTCTTTGCTTGAGTTCCCCATAAAGGGTCAATCACCAAAACACATCAAGGCATATGACAAATCCCAATAGACCTACTAAGTGACTTGAACCTAGTTGTGTCTAAGGGCTTTGTAAATAAATCTGCTAGTTGATCATTTGTGCCCACATGCTCAAGTGCAATGCATTTGTTTTCAACTAGTTCTCTAATGAAATGATGCCTAATGTCTATATGCTTTGTCCTAGAGTGCTGAACAGGATTCTTTGAAATGTTAATTGCACCCATGTTATCACAATAGAGGGTTAGAATACCTTGATCAAAGACATAATCCACAAGCATTTGTTTCATCCAAAGGAGTTGTGTGCAAGCACTCCCGGCGGTTATGTATTCCGCTTCAGCTGTGGATAGAGAGATGGAATTTTGCTTCTTGCAAAACCATGAGACCAAGTTGTTACCCAGGAAGAAGCAACTGCCCGATGTACTCTTCCTATCATCACAATTTCTTGCCCAATCTGCATCACTAAAGCCAACTAAGCTAGCATTAGTGTCAAAAGAGTACCATATCCCATAGCTGGATGTCCCATTCACATATCGAATGATTCTCTTCACGGAGGAGAGATGGGATTCCTTGGGATCCGCTTGGTACCTAGCACACACACCCACACTAAAGGCTATATCGGGCCTACTTGCGGTCAAGTAAAGCAAGCTACCAATCATGCCATGATCAAGACTTTGTTCCACACTCTTGCCACTAGCATCCTTGCTTAGTTTCAAGGTGGTACTCATGGGTGTGTCACAATGTTTAGCATTCTCAAGGCCAAACTTCTTCACTAGGTTCTTAGCATACTTAGCTTGGGATATGAAAATCCCATCATGCAATTGCTTGATTTGCAAACCTAGGAAGTAATTGAGCTCCCCAACAAGACTCATCTCAAACTCATGAGACATGACATCAACAAATTGTTGGACTTTGGATTTGTTGATGGAGCCAAAAACAATATCATCAACATAAATTTGAGCTATGAAAAGCTCATCTTTGTTCCTCTTTATGAATAAAGTTTTGTCAACACTACCCCTAGTGTAGTCATTATCAACAAGAAATTGAGTGAGGCGCTCATACCAAGCCTTAGGTGCTTGTTTCAACCCATATAAAGCCTTCTTGAGGCTATAGACATGATTGGGGTGGTGTGGATCCACAAACCCCTTGGGTTGCTCAACAAACACTTCCTCATGCAAGAAACCATTGAGGAAGGCACTTTTAACATCCATTTGATGCAATTTGAACTTGTGCACACATGATATGGACAAAAGAAGCCTTATGGACTCAAGACGGGCAACCGGAGCAAAAGTCTCCTCAAAGTCAATACCCTCAATTTGAGAGTATCCTTGTGCTACAAGTCTAGCCTTGTTGCGCACAATGTTGCCATTCTCATCCGACTTGTTCCTATATACCCATTTGGTGCCTATGACATTAGTATCCTTGGGTCTAGGAACAAGAGTTCAAACCTCATTTCTTTCAAATTGGTTTAGCTCTTCTTGCATGGCAAGAACCCAAAACTCATCATTCAAGGCTTCATCAACCTTTTTGGGTTCAATTTGAGAGGTGTAACAAGTATAGCTAATTTGATTAGCTATTTGACGCCTAGTCCTAACACCCTCATTCATATCTCCAAGAATGTCATTCTTATTGTGGAGATGTCTAACCCATGGAGCGGGTTCTTTAGAGTCCAAAGATGGATCTCTATCAAGAGGTTGGATGACCTCTTTATCAAGATTTGACTTCACATCAATTGAAGTCTCACCATTCTTCTCCAAGAAAGGATCATCAAGCACAATGACCTCCTCATCATGGTCTTTAGTCTTAGGCCTACAATCATCTATGACAACATTAGATGATTCCATGACACTCCGAGTTTTTAAATTGAAAACTCTATAGGCCTTACTATTAAGGGCATAGCCAATAAAAATCCCCTCATCACTCTTGGCATCAAACTTGCCAAGTTGATCTCGGTCATTTAGAATGTAGCATTTGCTCCCAAATGAGTGGAAGTAGCTAACATTTGGCTTCCTACCCTTCCATAATTCATAGGAGGTTTGCCTAGTACTGGGCCTTAGGAAGACTCTATTTCCTATGTAGCAAACCGTATTGACAGCCTCGGCCCAAAGGTTCCTAGGGACATTGTTGCTAAGCAACATCACACGGCCCATCTCTTGAAGGACCCTATTCTTCCTCTCAACAACCCCATTTTGTTGAGGAGTTCTAGGAGCCGAAAACTCATGGGAAATGCCTAAGCTATTGCAATAGCTTTCAAAACAAGCATTTTCAAATTCCCTCCCATGGTCACTCCTAATTCTTTTAATGCTTTTAATGTGTGAGTTCTTTTCATTTTGAATTTTAGTGCAAAGCATTTAAAATTTTTCAAATGTTTCAGATTTTTCTCTAAGAAAATATGTCCATGTAAATCTAGAAAAATCATCAACACAAACAAAAATGTATCTCTTGCCACCGAGACTCTCAGTTTGCATGGGACCCATAAGGTCCATATGTAGAAGCTCTAATGGCTCCTTGGTGGCGAGATACTTGTCTTTCTTGTGCATACTTTTGGTTTGTTTCCCTTGTTGACAAAGTCCATAAACGCCATCGACTTTCTTCCCAAGCTTAGGGAGGCCACGCACAACCTTGAACTTATCTAAGATCCTCAAATCTCGATAGTTCATGTGGCCAAGTCTTTGATGCCATAACTCAATTTCCTCACATTTGGACATATTGCAAGAGATAGCACTAGCTTCAAGACAATAGCAATTGTCACTAGATCTCTTTCCTTTTAGCAAGGTTTGTCCATTTGGCATTAAAATAGAGCAATCATTTTTGTTAAACAAGACAGAGAGTCCATCATCATTAAGATGAGAAATGCTTATAAGATTGGCTTGCAAGCCATCAACAAGTAAAGCATTGGACAAGGAGGGTAAATCGGGAATGGAAATGGTTTCTTTCCCTATGACTTTCTTTCTAGATCTATCACCAAAGGTGACAAATCCTCCATCCTCCAAGACAAGGGATTTAAAGAAGCTCTTGTTCCCCGTCATATGCCTAGAACACCCACTATCCAAATACCAAGTGTTAGAGGCATTTGCCTTCAAGGCAATTTGAGCCACATAGCAAGAATAGTTATCCCTTCTAATCCACCTAGGTGTAATGTTCTCATTCCTAGTGGTATTAGTCACATTGGCTCTAGATTTCCTAGGATCATGCAAATTGGCTCTAGATTTCCTAGGAACATGCATTTTAGCTCTAGCTCTATTTCTTTCAATCATGCTCTTGATTCTACACATTTCAATGTATTTGAAGCAATTAGGTCTAATGTGACCATCAACACCACAAAAGTGACAAGTGGGAATAAAATAAGAAGACATACCATGCCCTTGTGAGTACAAAGGGGCTTTTCCACGCATTTGAGCTTGTCTTTGGTGTTGGATTGGTTCTCTCCTTCTTTGTTGTTGAGTTGGAATGAATTGCTTCCTTGATTGACCTTGCATGAATTGCTTCTTGGCTTGATGATATTTGGGTTGAGGGAAACTTGCTTGATGCACCCTTGTTGATTGAGCTTGAACTTGTTTCCCTTGTGCTACCTTGACTTGAGAATCTTTAGAGCACTCTCCTAGTTCGATCTTCTTCCTAGGATGTTGTGGGGGTGGAGGCTCTTTGTTATCCAAACTCTTGACAAACACAATCTTGCTTGAGGATGAGGTCTCCTTGTCATCTTCATAGCCAAGACCTTTCTTATCACTTGGCCTCTTGCCAACTCCGAACATGTGGTCAAGTTTATTCGTGCTTGAAGTCATCTTAGTAATGATCTCTCTAGCTTCTTCAAGCTCCTTTTCCATCAATTCCTCATTCCTTTTGGCTATCTTCACTTCTTTATTTAAGTGAGTAGCTTCGGTGGATAGCTTGGGATTCTCTCATTTTAGCCTTTGAATCTCTTTCTTCATCTTCAATCTTGTGCTTTGAAAATGCTCAATGAAGCCTTCAAGATCCATTCCTCCTACATCCATATTTGTTGAATGGGATGAAGAGTCACCATCACTAGAGTCATCTTCACTTTGTTTCTCTACCTCTTCATCATCTATTGCTTCCTTACTCTTGAGAGAAGATGCGAAGGCAATAAAGTTTGCCACATGATCCTCATCATCTGAGGATTCTCCTTCTTCTTCCAAGTCATCACCATCGCTCCACATGGCGGCCATGGCCTTTCCTTTCTTCTTGTTTTTCAAATTTCCACAATCCGTGGAGATGTGTCCGAAACCTCTACATTCGAAGCATTGAATCCCTTTTCTTGTTGGCTTGTCTTCACTTGACTCAAACTTCTTGAAAAGAGTCTTCTTCTTCAGTTCCTTTCCTTTGGATCCAAATCCCCTCTTCTCAAAATTGATGAACTTCTTGAATCTTTTCACCATGAGGGCCATCTCCTCATCTGAGTCATCTTCCTCTTTCTCTACTTTGGAAGTTTTCAGAGCAATACTCTTTTGCTTCTTTGGAGGTGTAGGTGTAGGAGTCCACCTAGACTCATATGCTAGAAGTCTTCCTATAACTTTACTTGGCTTCATGTTTTTGTAGTCACTGTTCTCCTCAAGAGCCGTCACTTTTGACTCAAATCTTGCAAGAAGCGACCTCATAATTTTTTGCTTGATTCTCCTATCCGAATGGGGGTCACCAAGTTGATGGCTTTGATTAACTATGTCCATTAACTTCACTTGAAAGTAGTTGAAGCACTCATCCTCCTCCATCCTAATTTGCTCGAATTGTGTTTGGAGGACTTGAAGCTTGGAGTCCTTGACCACCTCGGTTCCCTCATGGGTCGTCTCTAGAATCTCCCATGCCTCTTTTGCAATTCTTGTTGTTTGGATCAATTTGTACTGATTGTCATCCATTGTACAAAGAATAGCATGCATAGCCTTGTTGTTCCACTTGGATGCTTCAAACTCTTGAGTTGACCATTCCGACTTTGGCTTAGGAACTACACTTTCGTCTGCAAGAGTCTTTTCCAGAAGAGTGTAGCCATCTTCAATTGCCATCCATGCTCGGTCATTTATTTGGCAAATGTAAGACTCCATCTTGCCTTTCCAAGAGGCATAGTTTACTCCGGTGAGCAAAGGGGGTCTTGTGCTAGAGGCTCCCCCATTACCACTTCCGTTCCCACTCATAGTGTTTGGGTATGAATGAGATGAATGTTTATGATGCAACAAACACAAACAAAATGCAAGACACACAAAGAGCAAGGATCACCTAAGTGTATCTAGGAACCCGCTTTGATACCAATTGAAAATACACAAAGTGTGTCTAATACAACCTAGAGGGGGGGTGAATAGGTTTTAGTTGATTTATTACCAACTTTTTGACTTAATCAATTTTAATAATCCTGCCCCATATTAGCAATCAATCAATCCAATATAAATATGCGGAAAACAATAAAAACACAAGGATTGATTTACGTGAGAAACCCTCCAACTGGGCAAAAACTCACGGGCTATCCTTCTAGCCACATACGGTCCTCAAATCCACTATTTGAACGAAAGTTTACAACCTAGGTTGACCTCAAGTCACAGCTACTTGGTCACTAACCCTTTCACTCTACCCAACGGGCCTTTAATAGTGATTCTAGACCACAAGCTTGTGCACTAACCCACTTAGTCACAAAGCTTAACAATCAATGAAGAGGTTAAACAACCTATGTGAATATGTAAAAGATATTCAAGCATGCAATTATTGCTAGGCAACACTAAATGCTTATCTAAGGATTTAAGGATGTCAATAAATGCAAATCCTAGATATCAATATCTAAATGCAAATGCATGAAGATTTAGCTAGAAGGGTAAAATCGTCCTAAATGCTAGCTATTAATGAACAAGGCTCTCAACCAACAAACAACAACTCAAACATGTTATAAATGCCAATAAACATAAAGATATGCAATAAAATCACATAAAAGAGCTAACCCTAGGCAAATAAGAACATAAATAAATACATTGAGATTTAGGGCATGTTCAAGTTACCTAGTCAATGAAAGCAAGAAGAATCCATGATGAGATGATTCTTGAAGATGTTAGATGCACATGGATTTGTGTTTGGTTGAGTAAAGATGAGTTCTTGGGAGTTTCTCTCTCTAAGGGAAGCTTGGCCTATCAAAAATGGCTTCTTGAACTCATGAAAACGAGCAAGGAAGAAGATAGAGTATATATAAGGGAGCCCTAGTCAAAACAGCATCGTTTTGAACTTAGGGCACAAAATCCCGTCAATACCGCTAGATGGACCGCGTCTCAGGCAAGTCTGCAGACCGCGGTACACACAGCAGTGCACCGTCTGGACAACACCGCGGTGTAGGGCGCTGTGCATGCAGGTGCATAGGCCGCGGTATGGGTAACAGAGGCCTACTGGACAACACCGTGACTTGGGTCGCTATGCGTGCAAGTGTACAGGAAGCGGTACATGAAGCATTACCCTACTGACGTATACCGCTCTGTATGCCGCGGTGCAAGCATGTCCTGCCAAGCAGTCTAGGCCGCGGTAAGAGAAGACATTCTCTTTTCTGGGCAAACTCAACACACTAAGTGATGTGCAAAATGTGCAAGTGTGGAGTGTGAAAAGAGGCATACAATACATCATTCAATAACATGAAGATAAGAACACAATGCATGCAAGTGAGTGTGTGCAACTAGATCTCTTCAAAGAAAGTTAAACTAGTGAGATACCTTTGAAGTGCTCTTAAGAGAGAGATGATGTCCTTGAAGCTTGATCACACTCAAGAGGACTAAATTACCATTACAAAGAATAATCCCCAATGTGGTTTGTCAACGAAATAAGCCAATCAAAATATGAGGAACATACAGTAAAGTTGCTACTGTTAAGACCCGCAAGAAGGTCAAGAAACAACAGAAGAAAAAGCAACTTGGGCCTACCAAGAAGGAGACCAAGAAAGTAACTAAGATCAAAGGGAAATGCTTCCTTTGTGTTGAAAAGGGACATTGGAAAAGAAATTGCCCAAAGTCCCGGAACAAGAAGGAAGAAGGTAATATTAATTATCTTGAAACATGTTTTATGGCAGATTCTACAGATTCTTGGATCATAGACTCTGGAGCCACTAATCATGTTTGTTATTCCTTACAGGGGTTCCAAGAAAGGAGAAAGCTGAATAAGAAAGAAATCAATTTGCGCTTGGGCAACGGATCGTTAGTGTCTGCAAGTGCAGTGGGAGATATTAGAGTTATTATAGATTCTAGTAGGCATTTAGATTTAATAGACGTTTATTATGTACCTCAATTCAAGAGGAATTTAATTTCAGTTTCTTGTTTAAATAAATTTGGATATTCGGTTACTTTTAATAAAGCTTTTATTATTAGTAAGAATGACAAAATTGTTTGCAAAGGTACATTGGAAAACGGTCTATTCTTTTTGCATAGAAATAACGGAACCTAATCATAAAAGAGTAAAATTATCAAAAGATGAAACCTACCTTTGGCATTTACACCTAGGTCACATTAACCTTAATAGGATTAAAAGATTGGTATGTGACGGACCTTTAAGTGACTTAAAGGTTGATGATCTACAAACTTGTGAATCTTGTTTGGAAGGTAAAATGACCAAAAGACCATTCAATACCAAAGGTGCAAGAGCCACCGAATGTTTAGGACTAATACACACTGATGTATGTGGTCCTATGAGCATTCAAGCTAAAGGTGGATATGAGTACTTCATCACCTTCACAGATGATTACTCAAGATTTGGTTATGTGTATCTCATGAGACATAAGTTGGATGCTTTTGACATGTTCAAAGCATTCAAAGCTGAAGTAGAAAATCAGCTTGAGAAACGCATAAAAAATCTTGAGATCTTATCGTGGTGGAGAATATCTATCTGGTGAGTTTCAGCAATATATTATTGATAATGGGATAGTTTCTCAGTTTTTTGCACCAGGTACACCTTAACAAAATAGGGGTAGCAGAAAGGAGAAATAGAACTCTTTTGAACATGGTTAGGTCTATGTTGAGTTATTCAACACTTCCTATTTCTTTTTGGGGATATGCTCTACAAACTGCAATATATATTCTAAACGTGGTACTTTAGAAGTTGGTTCCTGGAACACCATATGAGTTGTGGACTGGGCGCGAAAGCCTAGTTTACAACACATAAGGATATTTGGTTGTCCTGCACATGTGTTAAAAGGAAAGACAGAAAAGATGGAGTCCCGTTCGGAAACATGCATATTTGTGGGGTATCCAAAAGGAACTAAATGATATTATTTCTATAGTCCTAATGATCTAAAAATATTTGTTTCAACAAATGCTTCATTTCTAGAAAAGGACTATATGAATAATTTTGTGCCCAAAAGTAGAATTGTCTTGAATGATATGTCAGGAGATACAATTCCACAAGAGGTTTCACAACCTAACCCAATGGTAATTTCCACTCCAACATAAAATCAACAACCTACCATTCCTCGTCGTAGTGGGAGGGTTAGAACCCAACCTGAAAGATACATCGTTCTAGGAGAATCTGTTGAGAATCTCTCTGATGACGATGATCCCTACACGTACAAGGAAGCAATAGAGGATGTATTGTCACCATTGGCAAAAGGCAATGCAATCTGAGATTGAATCCATGTTCGATAACAAAGTCTGGTCCCTTGTAGACTTGCCTAAAGGGATAAAACCCATTGGGTGCAAGTTGGTATACAAGAGGAAAAGAGGTACGAATGGAAAGGTGGAAACTTTTAAAGCTAGATTGGTAGCTAAAGGTTACACACAGAAAGAAGGTATCGATTATGAGGAAACCTTCTCTCATGTGGCCATGCTTAAATACATTAGGATACTCTTATCCATTGCAGCATCTTTAGATTTAGAGATTTGGCAAATGGACGTCAAGACAGCTTTCCTTAATGGAAGTCTTGACGAAAGCATCTATATGATACAACCAGAAGGATTCATTGAAAAAGGGCCAAATGGAAAAGGTATGCAAGTTGCAGAAATCAATTTATGGATTAAAGCAAGCATCCAGATCCTGGAACATAAGGTTCAACCAAGCTGTGAAAGGTTTTGGATTTTTACAGAACCTTGAAGAACCTTGTGTATACAAAAGGATCAAAGGTGACAAGTTGGTTTTCCTTATTCTTTATGTAGATGATATATTACTCATTGGAAACGATGTGGGAGTATTGACATCAGTAAAAGAATGGTTAGCAAAACAATTTGATATGAAGGACTTAGGAGAAGCAAGTTTTATTCTAGGTATCCAAGTAATAAGGGATAGAAAGAATAAAACGATTGCACTATCCCAAGCTTCATACATAGACAAAATCTTGTCTAGGTTTTCCATGCAAGATTCCAAGAAAGGTATGTTACCTTTTAGGCATGGAATCAAACTTTCTAAGGAACAAGTTCCTAAGAATGAGCATGAAGAGCAATTCATGAGTAGAATTCCATATGCCTCGGCAGTTGGAAGTCTCATGTATGCAATGCTTTGTACTAGACCAGATATTTGTTTTGATGTTGGCATAGTTAGCAGGTTTCAATCGAAACCTGGTCCTGATCACTGGACGGCAGTCAAGCATATTTTCAAGTATCTTAGGAGAACGAAAGATAATATGCTTATATACTCTGGAGGGGATTTAATCTCAATTGGGTATACAGATTCTGATTTCCAATCGGATTCTGACTCTAGAAAATCCACATCAGGATCTGTGTTTACTCTTAGAGGAGGAGCAGTCATTTGTAGGAGTATCAAGCAATCCTGTATTGCTGACTCCACCATGGAAGCAGAGTATGTAGCTGCATGCGAAGCTGCCAAGGAGGCTGTTTGGCTTCTCCAATTCTTGATTGACTTAGAAGTAGTTCCTAGAGCGAATAAACAGATCACTATCTACTGTGACAACACTGGAGCAGTGGCTAATTCGAAAGAACCAAGAAGTCATAAGAGAGGAAAACACATTGAAAGAAAGTATCATTTTTTAAAGGAGATTGTTCATAGGGGAGACGTGACGATTACCAAAATCGCGTCGGCAGAAAATCTAGCAGATCCTTTCACAAAGGCTCTACCTCAGAAGAGTTTTGATGGGCACCTAGAGAACATGGGAATGAGAGATATGACACATTTGCTATAGCGCAAGTGGGAGATTGTTAGGATTATGCTCAATAGCAAGAGTGTAATATTGTAATTGACAATCTTTTCATCTAAATAAAGTGATTTCTGATTTTGCAAAATCTTATAGCATTTATAATTATAATTGTCAAGGTAAATAATCATAAGGTCAAAAGACTATAAGATATGAAGAATTGTTTGTACATCCGAATATGTATGAGGTAGACACAATTCTTTAGTTAGTCTTGAATAACGTTCACAACTTAAGTTAAAGGTTGGGCACCTCTATCTTGATAAAGTTGTAGAATTCTTTTACTAGCATTTGAGTGGGATCAAATGAGTTATTATGAGTCTAAAATCATCAAAGGGTTTTTGAGTAAAAGAATCTAGTGCACTGGGTGCATTGAACTGGATCACAATGAAATACTTTATCTAGAACCGTCACTAGATATAAGTCTTTTCATTATCAGGACAATCGGAGAGTCTATCTAAATCCTGAGATAAATGATGGACTTATGGTTGCAAGTGTTATCATTTGAGCTATCAATGAGTACGATTATATAGCATAGTCTATCCTCGATAGTTTGGCGGTATTCATTTGTTAATCGATAGAGGACTTCATTTATAGATATGGACATCGTGGCTCCATTTATTAAATGAGAGTATAATATCATCATATGGATGTTTTGAGGTATTGGATATTAAATCTCAACGTTGAGTTTTCAATAATGATTATTGAAGACATGGCTTCTGGACAAGTCAAAATATCCAAGTTCAAAATGTGGTCATATGAGGAAATATGGTAACTTGGAGAGCTATAGGCGGTCTATGAGCTCTTGGCGATTACTGATATTATTCACGAGGATACACCATCTCCGATAAGATTGTCTAGGGTATGAATGAGAAACATCTCCTTATTCTATCTTTATTTAAGAGTTCAATTTTAGCTCTTTAGTGGAATGAGTTAAAATTAATAGATCGGACCTAAGTGAATCATTTGTTGATTGTGATTAGGTTATGTCTATTGAAGCTTAAATTTAGATAGTCCGCCAAGATCCACAATCCACACGTACTTGCATGGATCACTTGATATATTCTACCGGACCAATTTATGGGTCCATCTAGAATTGCATTTAATATATTAAGAATATAATATGTCTATTATTTATTTAATGGGCTGCACT
This sequence comes from Dipteronia sinensis, assembly GCA_033220585.1. Classification (NCBI taxonomy): domain Eukaryota; kingdom Viridiplantae; phylum Streptophyta; class Magnoliopsida; order Sapindales; family Sapindaceae; genus Dipteronia; species Dipteronia sinensis. The sequence goes on along the minus strand of CM065638.1, from coordinate 19,882,470 downwards.
ATTATATTAAAAAATTAAAATGAGACATGTAGGCTTGTTTCTTTTAGTAAGAATAAGTCTGGTTCACATGTGGGTTTTTTTTTAAGTCTAATGGATTAAATAAAATAAGAAAAATAATATTTGGCCCATATATACATGGTGTGGACGGCAAGGCTAAATAAAATAGCCCAATATATTATTTTATTTTATTGTTTTGATTAAATGGGAATTAATTAATTATTTAATTAATTAATAGTTTAAATCAAAATCTTTTCCTGATCAGTAAATTAAATACTATGTGTTGGATTAGGGTTGGAATTCTTTTAAGTGATAGGAGTCCTAATGTGGTAAGGATTAAGTCCACATACACTCCTTATTATACAAAGAATTCGGCCACCGCTAGTCCTACAAGGGTTAGGATTCTTGAATTGATAGGAATTTGGGAAAATGATAATTCCTTTTCAAGTAAGGAAATTAACCAACCCTAGATTTCCTATTCAATGAATTCGGCCAACCCTACTTGGTGAAGGAGAAAATTCGGCCAACCTATAAATATAAGGTTATGAATTTTCGGCCACCTTGAAGCAAAATAGAGAGAGATTTTTGTTTGTTTTGAAAATAAAAAATCCTACTCTATACACATAGATTTTCGGCCAAGAAAGAAAAAAAAAATGTTCTCATTCGATAGTGTACTTACAAGCCTTTAACATCAAAAGGTTTTGTGCACACTTTCGATTTAGGGTTACGCGAGTTTCAATCATATTGATTGTGAATTCAAAAGTGACCGGAACTATTTTTTTAGGCTCTTGGTGTTTTACTATTGAAGATCAAGATCAGAAATTCCATACATCCATTCTAAGGTAAGCAATTCAAAGAAAAAAGGAGACCACGCTCCTAGGTGATTCACGTACGTGCTAGGATTGAAGATCTTGCGGATTACCATCGACGTAAGTCAATCTGATCACGCGACAAGAGGTATTTAACTCTAACCATATATTTGAGTTTAATTAATTAAAGGGTTAAGGTTCAAATCTTTAGAAAAAATTTAAACTATACGAAAATTATTTTTTCGCCTTCCGCTGCGGTTTTAAGCAATTTTTCCCTATATGGACATCTCAACTTTGAAAGTTTAAAGCAATTGGGAAGTAAGAAGATGGTGAAAGGATTGCCAAATATCCATCACCCAAATGAGATGTGTGAAAACCGTGTTCTCAGTAAACAACACAGAAATAGCTTCGGAATGGAGGCAAATTGGAAAGCAACCATGCCACTTGAGCTCGTTCACACAGATGTGTGTGGTCCATTGACGCCAAGTATCAAATGGACAGAATCAATACTTCCTTACCTTCATTGACGACTACAGCAAAAAGACTTGGGTCTATTTCCTAAGAAAGAAGTCTGAAGTATTTGATTACTTCAAAGAGTTCAAAACTCTTGTGAAGAAGCAAAATGGCTATTACATCAAAACACTGAGATCAGATCAAGGTGGAGAATACACTGCAGGTGCTTTCCAGGAATTCCTTAAGCAACAAGGAATCAGACATCAGTTTACACCAGCTTATACTCCTCAATTAAATGGTGTAGCTGAAAGGAAGAATCGAATAATCCTTAACATGGTCAGAAGCATGTTAAAGGATAAAAACATGCCTAAAAGCTTTTGGGCTGAAGCTATTTTATGTGCGGTATATCTACTAAACAGATTTCCTACAAAGAGTCTAGATACAAAGACACCGTAAGAAGCATGAAGCACTCATAAACCAAGTGTGAGTCACCTCAGAGTTTTTGGCTCCATTGTTTACATCAAGGTCCCAGAAGCAAGAAGAACCAAGCTTGAAGATAAAGGAGAAAAGTGTATCCTTGTTAGGTACAGTGACAGAACAATGGGTTATCGGCTATACAACCCTGTCACCAAGAAAGTGATCTTCAGTAGAGATGTCATTTTTGAAGAAAATGAATCATAGAATTGGGATCAGACCAAAACTTCCAGAAGTGTAGAGTTGATACCTGCAGAAGAGACAAGAGAAGTGGCTAGAGAGCCACAAATACCCAGAGATCAGCAGACTCCTCAACGTGGTTTCCCTTCACCACAAAGGTATGATGTTCAATTACCAATTGATCGTGACTTTTCAGATATGAGGCCTAGAGCAACACGTAACCTAGAAGATCTGTATGAAAATATAGAATAGGTGGAAGAAGATATTACATTGTATTGTCTGTTGATGACAAGTGATCCAGTTAGCTCTGAAGAGGCTAACCAAAAGGAAAATTGGAGAAGTGCAATGGATGAGGAGATTCGATCCATTGAAAAGAACAAGACATGGGAGTTGACTACTCTTCCAAAAGGCCGGAAAACTATCGGCATGAAATGGGTCTACAAGACCAAAAGAGATGCAAAAGGAGAATTCCAGAGATACAAGGCAAGACTTGTAGCAAAAGGCTATAAGCAAAAGGAAGGAGTTGATTACGGAGAAGTCTTTGCCCCAGTTGCCAGACTAGAAACCATCAGATTGCTGATATCATTGGCCGCCCAGAAAAGTTGGAAAATTTACCAACATGACTTAAAGTCAGCATTCCTGAATGGCTTTCTTAAAGAAGAAATCTATGTGGAACAACCACCTAGATATATGAAGAAAGGCAGAGAAGATAAAGTGTGCAAGCTGAAGAAAGCAATATATGGTTTGAAGCAAGCACCTCACGCATGGAACATGAGGATTGCTGATTACTTCCAAGAGATCGGATTTGAGAAATGTCCGTATGATCATGCACTATACATGAAAAAAGAGACTGACGGAAGCTTGTTATATGCATGTCTATATGTTGATGACTTGATCTTCACCGGCAACAATCCAGCCATGTTTGAAGATTTCAAGCGGAGAATGGTGAAAGAATTTGATATGACTGACATTGGTCTAATGACTCATTTTCTCGGCATTGAAGTTACGCAAAGCGAAAAAGGTATCTTCATATCTCAGAGTATCTATGCAAAAGAAATTCTGAAAAGATTTGGTATGGAAAAATGCAATCTTGTCACAACTCCAGTAGAAATAGGAATAGAGTTAAGAAAGAATAAAAGAGGAGATATTGATCCAACCTATTTCAAGAGCTTGGTTGGAAGCCTGAGATACTTGACGTGTACCAGGCCAGATATACTCTATGGAGTTGGACTAGTCAGCAGATACATGGAGACTCCTGACCAGTCTCACCTGAATGCAGCAAAGAGGATACTCCGGTACATAAAAGGTACTGTTGATGATGGTATATTGTATACCAAAAGTGAAGATTGCAGGTTGATTGGCTATTTAGATAGTGATTAGGGAAGAGATCTGGATGAACGTAAAAGCACGACAGGTTTTACGTTTTTTATGGGAGATGCAGCGTTCACATGGTCATCCAAAAAGCAAGCCATTGTGACACTGTCATCATGTGAAGCTGAGTACATTGCTGCCTACTCAGCTGTTTGTCATGGTATCTGGATCAGAAATGTGTTACAGTACTTGGGATTTCCACAAGTAAATCCCACAGAGGTTTACATCGACAATCAGTCAGCGATTGCACTAGCAAAGAATTCAGTATTCCATGAAAGAAGCAAACATATTGATACGAGGTATCATTTCATCAGAGAACATGTGAAGAATAAAGAGGTGGAACTAGTCTCTTGCAGGACATATGATCAAGCTGCTGATATTTTCACCAAGCCTCTCAAACACGATGTGTTTTCAAGACTAAAGACAGTGCTTGGTATGACAAAAAAATGGAGAGTCAAGTTTAAGGGGGGATGTTGAAAATTAAACTTGACCACCTCCAATCTAGAAGCCAACAAATTCTGACTTCCAGCTGCCACCATCCAGCTGCCACTTCTTGCCAACCCCCAACTACCACCACCAAACAATTGAAGCTTATCTTTGACTTTGTTTCATTGTTTGAATTTATTTTGTTTGTGTTTTTCTCATCTCATTTCCCTATGTAAAGGAGTGAAGATTGTATTGTAAAAGTGTGGAGTGGTGTAAGAAAATATAGAGAGATATAAAAAGAGTTTGAAGTTTCTCCTTCTATTGAGTGCTCAAAATCTCTCTCAGAGGTGCACCACAAGTGACCTCAACCACACCATTCCACTAACAACTGCGAAGATGAGTTCAGGTTTTGCTGGTGAGATGAAATTTATGGTCATCTACACCTACATCAACGAAAGGTTGAGTTCATCCTACGGCAAGAAATATTCCATGAAGTACGTAAATTCTCAGAATATCTTACTTAAACATTTTAAACAACCACTCTTCAATAATGAGATGAGTGATTCTATAGTGGTCGGCCACGTACTATTGTTCTACTATAATCAGATTCTCCGATCAATTTTTGAAATTGAACAAGGATCAAGACAAGTGGTTAGATTTTTGTGAGAACTCATTTTTAGATCAGAATATCAAAGGTTTGTTAGATAAGGAAAGCTCGACCTAGTAATTAGGAAACTTAAATTTGTTAAGGAAGATCATTGACCACTCCAAAATGAGGACGCTCGCAATCGTACGAGGCCTGGAGTGTATTATAAAGTAAATAGGAATTCGTTCCCACGAGGACTGAGTAGTTGATTACCGAAATTGATTAGTCAAGTTACATTTTGAACAATGATTAAAGAAGATTTGCAAATTAAACACTAAAATTAATCAAAATTAACTAACAAAGCAACTAATGTTAAAGCTATGAAATAAACCAAACACAAAATGAGCAAATGTAATAATATGATGAATGATGCTAAAACTAGAATCCACCTCACCCTCCTAATTTAGCACTAGACTCACCTAATCACTCAAATGTGCAAGTGTAAAGTCTAGGCTCGGGTCCACTTAATTAATCTCTACTCTCTCTTGAGCAATATAAATTATACCAATACATGCCCACAATCTATCTCTAGATGACTACATGCTATATGCATGAACTCATTAAGTTCATTGGCACACACATAAGAGCCGTATAAGCTAGCCTCGCGAATCTCTACCTTACCAGTCATATAGTGGACATTTCGCCGAGCAGGTTGAGTGAGTCACCTCTCAGGCCATAGCACAGCAACCAATATTCATTAAGGTGATCAATCAAGTGAAAACATTAAGCACTCAAAACATCCATATAATAACACAAGCACATAGAGAAACAAGGTGGTCTTTATTAATAAATCAAGAGTTCGGTTTCATCATATTTCTAGCATAAAAAGATTTAGCTCATGTTACACTTTAAAGTTGTTAACGAAAAAATTCACTAGGGGAGTAAAATTCCAGTTAGCAACCTCGTCCACTACCGGTAGGTGGTCACAGAGTAGGTACCTTTAGTACCTGGGATTCTCTTGAAGTTGGGGATTGATACAATGAGAATGCAAAGGAATAAGAAGAATACAAAAGATACTATTTTATTGAATATTTATTGTGTGGATATTACAACATACTCTTTTCTCTCGTGTTACACAGGATGGAGATGGAGAATTCGTTTATGTTGATAAGTGGATATATTCTTCCATTGATCATTCCTAGACTCTCACTAGCTTCAGAGAATTCAAAAGGAATTCCTCTGGAAATTCAACCCTCTTTTCTGGCGATAAGAAATGATTTTTTGATCCCCCCCTACCCCATTTCTTTACCCTTCAAAGCTGTATATATAGTTTTCCCAAAAAATCCCATCAAAATCCGATCGTCTTGATGAGGATTATGGAGAGTCCTATTTTAGGCGTTGAAAGGCATTGAGTGGGGCTGAAGGCATGGGATTTGATCCCGTTAATCACTGTCGAATTCAAATTCTGAGTGGGTTGACCGTTTGGTCTTGTTTATGGCGCTTTAAATGGCGATGGAGTCAACTCTTCTTACTGGCGTTACTTGGAAAAGAATACTGGTTTCATGTCCAGGTATCATGGTATACTGGAATGCTGATCTGACTTGCTGGCATGATGCTTAGTCTTTCATACTGACGACCTTGTAGGAATATTCGCCCTATTGGATAAGTAGGATATCTATCTCGGCTGGACTCTGGGCTGATGTCGAGATACTTGGGTACTAGGCAATAGGTACCAAGTACATGTCGCGGTACCAGAGTACATGGCAGGGAATATCGGATACCTTCACGGTACTAGAAGTATGATACCGTGATATCCCATCCACCAGGTGCTAGTATGGATGTATAGCAAGGTACCTGATCCTTCCGGTCGAACATTCCTGATGCCTTATCCAAGAGGGTGGGTAGTCGAACTTCGGATTACTTTCCTCAGGATCGTGGTACTGTCTCTGCTAGGTATCTGGGAGCCAGGATTGGTTCCTACCAGGTAGATATTTGGTGGAAAAGTCTCTTTTGGACCCTTGCCAAAAAACCCTGATAACAGAAGTCCCCCCTGACTTGAACACCAGTTTTGGGTCGGGGTTGGAGTCAGGATTCATACCATATGGAGAATTTTCCCGTAACCGATTCATATAATTGAATCTTCCCTTTGCACGTTAGTTTAAATGAATCTTCATGTGGCTGACCATGGTAGGCTAAATTCAAAAAAGAAATTTTAGTGGCGCTCGTTTCTCGAAACCGTTTCCCCTAAGTTACCGATTATCCCGTGACAATAATGACCTTCTCTACCCGTTACAAGTAGTAGCTTCTATATAAACCTCGCCATTACCATAGATTACTCATTTCAATCAAAAATCCCCCAACTTTGAGAAAAAACCCTAATCTTCTTCTCTCTTCGTTCCTCAATCTCAATTTATTCTTTTTGCCAAGAATTCAGCCTTATTTCTTCTATATGTCTTCCCATGTTAGCGATAGTGTCGAGCAGCTGTTCGATAAGGATAAGACTGCGGGCGGAGGTCTTGCTCCCAGGAAAAGAACTTGAGTCGATAGTGATAGTGGGGAAGACGCCCCCGTCTTCCAGTGCCGCCGTTCCAATAGGACCATTGCTATCAGAATTGGGTTTACAAATGACCCCAGCGCCCTCGTCGACTTCGACCAAGAATTGAGAGGAGACTCAGGCGCTATCGAGGCAAGTGGAGTCTCTGGTACTATCGGGGTTGGTCGAGACCGGGCTGGAGAAGTCACTGATACTGTAGGAAGGGTGCTTGCTCTTCCTTATAAGTATAGATGCATCCCAGATTCAATCAGTACCTCAGACACAGTAAGGCGCTTGAGGAGAGATTTTAATATTCCTAAGGATATCTCGATCGCCATCCCTCTTCGTGGGTATGATGTATATACTCCCAATCCCGGCGAGCTTCCAATTCATACAGCGGCTTTTGATAGTGGGGTCAGACTACCTCTCCACCCCACCTTGTGTAGGGCACTATATGCCTTGCAGCTCGCCCTTCTCCAGTTAACACTAGGGTTTTGGAGGCATCTGATAGGGTTCCTGGTCTTGTAGAGAGAACAGTGTGCGATAGATAAGGTTGATCGGGAGCTGGGGCTGGACGAGCTTGGATACATATTCCAGATTACTGCCAACTCTCTTGGCCCAAAGGGGCAATTTTATGATCGGGCAAAGAATAATCTGAAATTTATGGTGCTAGAGGCCACGAAGAAGGATTCCTCCTGGAGAGAGGAATGGGTTGTCATCAAATGTGAGTTGGGCAGCTCAGTTCATATCGAAGGAACTGAGTTCAAGGTTCCTACTTGCTTTAGTGGGAGGCCCGCGTTGGAGAAGAGCAAACTTTTCATCGAATCGGAGAAAGCTTTAAGAGCTATCATGACTCGCAACTACACCAACCTGAAGTATCCCACCTCGGATGCCTTTGAGGCTAGCAGGGTGGAATTTTACCTCCGCATCTCTGACGCGTTCCCAGGTAACCATATTTCTGACTCTGATTTTGCTATACTGCTTTAGTAATTTTGTAAATATTAACTTCTTACTATCTCAGCAGTCTCTGCGGTGCCTCCATCGGTTTTAGAGGTGGAGCTCCATCCGACTGGTGGTACAAATTGTTTTCCTCCTGCTTCGCCTATCAAGTTCCCTGTTCCAACTGGTTCTGATCTCGGTAAAGGGGTAGGTACTTCTACTGGACTCAATAAGACCTCAGTCAAGGGTATTTGGGGTTTCAGCTCCCCTTGTAGTTAGATCATTGGAAGCATTTACAACCCGAGTGGGTAGGGCCCGAGGGGCTCCCAGCTGGGCACAAGAGGTGTCACCCATCGCCCCAGCCACTGTCGTTGTAGCTACTATTGTTGATCGACTAGTTCGCTCCCCTTCTTCTGTCATAGCAACCGATCGACCTACTCGGGTCGAGAAAAGTTCTGATCCTGTTGCTGCTAGCAGAGTGGCGCTTCGTGATAGACTGTGATCGAGGTCGAAAGATAGCAGCCAAGATGAAGTCCTAGCCAAGTTCGTGGCTTCCTGCCCAGGTGAGGGTTTGGAGGCCATGACTTCCATGCCTGTTGATTATTTGATATCCAAGGGATCTGCTCTCTTGGCTGAGGTAAGCCGTTTAGTCTTTTACCTCGATTTCATAATTGGTCAGTATTCCATCTCACACTTCGTTCTTAGCAGGCCTTCAAGTTTAATGTGGCAATGAATCATCTAATCAGCTCTCTCTGGACTCAGGTCAAGGATGCTACCACAAAACTGGAGAAATCCAAGGCAGAGCTTGCTAAGGCCGCTAAAGGCATGGTAGCTCTGAATCAGTCTCTAAGCGACGCCAAGAAGGAAGCTAAAAATACTATAAAGCGTGTGTCTAAATACCTAGAGAGGGGGGGGGGGTGAATAGGTTTTAATCAAGTTAATTACCATTTTTTTGGCTTAATCAATTTTAATAATGCTACCCCATATTAGCAATCAACCAATCCAAAATAAACATGCGGAAAACCATAACACACAAGGATTGATTTACGTGAGAAACCCTCCAACTTGGAAAAACTCACGGGCTATCCTTCTAGCCACACACGGTCCTTAAATCCACTATTTGAATAAAAGTTTACAACCTAGGTTGACCTCAAGTCACACCATACTTGGTCACTAACCCTTTCACTCTACCCAAGGGGCCTTTAATAGTGATCCTAGACCAACAAGCTCGTGCACTAATCCACTTAGTCACAAAGCTTAACAACAATGAAGAGATTAAGCAACCTATGTGAATATGTGATAATATTCTATCATGCTTTTAATGCTAGGCTACACTAAATGCTTATCTAGGGATTTAAAGATGTCAATGAGTGAAAATCCTAGATATCAATATCTAAATGCAAATGCATAAAGATTTAGCTAAAGGGCAAAATGGTCCTAAAAGACAGCTATCAATTATCAATGTTCTCAACGAACAAACAACAACTCAATCATGTTATAAATGTCATAAAACATAAAGATATGCATTAAATACACATAAAAGAGCTAAACCTAGGCATACATGAACATAGAAGATGCAAAGGAGATTTAGAACATGTTCAAGTTACCTAGTCAACAAAAGCAAGATGAATCCATGGTGAGATGATGCTTGAAGGAAGCTAAATGCACTTGGATTGGAGTTTGGTTGAGTAAAGGTAGGTTCTTGGGAGTTTCTATCTCTCAAGGAATCTTGTTCGCTCTAAAAATGGCTTCTTGAACTCCCAAACGCGAGCAAGGAAGAAGAGATAGTATATATATAGGTGCCCTAGTTAAAATTGCGTCGTTTTGAACTTAGGGTACAAAAACCCGTCAATACCGCTCTGCATACCGCATCTCAGGGATGTGTCCAGACCACGGTCCAGACCGCGGTGCATGCGCTGTGTATACTGGTGCATAGGATGCGGTATAGGCAGTAAAGGCCTACTGGACTACACCACGACTCAGAACGTTGTGCGTGCAAGTGCATAGGATGCAGTACAAGAAGCATGACCTTACTGAGGTATACCACTTTGTATGCCGCGGTGCAAGCATAGCTCGCCAAGCGGTCTAGGCTGTGTTAAGAGAATAAATTCTCTTTTTCAGGCAAACTCAACACACTAAGAAATGTGCAAAAATGTGCAAGTGTGGAGTGTGTTAAATGGCATACAATGCATCATTCAATTATATGAAAACTTGAATATAATGCATGCAAGTGAGTGTGTGCAACTAGATCTCTTCAAAGAGAGTTAAGCATGCGATATACCTATGAAGTGCTCTTGAGAAAGATGATGCCCTTGAAGCTTGATCACACACAATGAGGCATGATCTACCCTTACAAAATTAACCCCCAATGTGATTTTTCAACGAAATGAGCCAATCAAAAATATGAGGAACTTACAGAAATGGATGAAGCAAAAGTTGATAGTGAGAGGATGCAGCATGCTTTGGATATCGAGAGGCTCGTATCCTTCCGCTGCAGGGAAGAGAGGGGGATCGTGAAAGGAAGAGTGACAGAGCTGGAAAAAGAGGTTCAATCCCTTCGTGATAGTGTGGGCAGCCTGAATGCTCAAGTAGACACTGCCTTTTGGGATGGCTACTTCTTTGATGTCTATTAGGTGGCTTTAGCTTTCCCTCCTCTGTTTGACATGAGTGTCATCAAGAGATGGACCAGAGAGGATATCATGGCTAAATCCATCGAGCTAGCCGGGGCTGCTTCTTCCGATATAACTGGACCTTCTCGGGCTGCTGGAGCAAGTGGAGTGGCAGGTGGTGAAGATCAGAAACCTATCTTCCTCCCTCCACCAGGCAATGTGGGAGCAGATCCTAACCCGGAGGCCCCTGAAGTTGGAGTGATCCAAGTTGAAGGTAGAATGCTTAACCCACTTGTCTCCCCATTTCGATCCGTCAAGGAGGTAGGGGACCAGCTTGCCACTAAGGAGGGAGAGGCTGATGTACTAGTCCTCTTATCAGGTCTTGTCAAGGAGGTAGAGGATCAGGCTATCTCAGCCCAGGAAGTGGGGGAGTCCTCGGGCGTGGAAACGGAGGAGCCACAGGCTAGACCTGCTCAGGTGGAGATCCCTGTAGAGGCAGGTGTCCCAGTAGCAAGCGAGGCTTCAGTCGAGGTGATATTCAGCTCCCAAGGGGACCTGAAGGAGAAGTTCAAGCCGTAGGAGCTGGAGAGAAGAAGGCGAACCAGGAGCCAAAGGACATGTGATCAAGCTTGATCTCTTACCCACTCAACTTTTATTTTTTTCTTTAATTTTGTAGCCCGTGATCTGGGGATGGGCTCCCTGATTTAATCAATGAAGAAACCTCCCTTTTATTTTTTTATCCTTTTTTGCTGAATGAATTCTGATGTGCTCTTCTAACTGTAGTGCAACTTCGAATAATAGTCCCCAACATGAATATGGCTTAACCGGTATCTGGTAACAGCGACATCTGACAGTGTATCGTGGCTCGTAGCCAGTACAACGGTCTCTTGGTTAACCCTATCTGGGGAAAGCCTGGGTACCATGCATTCTCACTTTGGGAATCCTGGTACGTTGTTGGTAATGTTGGCAACTGATGGTACCTAGCCTTCTTGTTTTGGGAATCTAGGTATATAGTTGACTGTGCTAGCGAATAAAGTTGACAAATTTAGGTACCTTGCATACTTGTTCTAGGAATCTTGGGACTATGGCAAAAATTCTGGCGAACCTGATCCTGGTAGGCAACTAAGGCCACTTTAGCACCAAGTCCTTCCTAGCAGGGGATGGTGCCCAGCTAAGGCCTTGATCTGGCGGGCAACCATGCACTTACTTTCCAGATCCTTCCACTAGCGAAAATAAGGCGATTGTACTGGCAGTAAGATCCTGGTAGGCAACTAAGGCCACTTTAGCACCAAGTCTTTCTTAGCGGGGGGTGGTGCCCGACTAAGGCCTTGATCTGGCGGGCAACTATGCACTTACTGTCCAGACCCTTCTCAAGAGAGGGTGGTGCCCGGCTAAGGTTTGATCCATCGGGCGACTATGCTCTTATATATCGGATCCCTCCTAGTGGGGGGTGGTTCCCAGCCATGGCATCAGGAAAGCCATATGGATTGTCCTGGTCTCGAGGAGATACTTTTGGAGGGATCAGTCTGCCCCAAGGCGTTAAGAGAGCTATAATGCTTTCCTGGCCTTTATGGAGGTCCTCCTGGAAGGATTGGTCCACTCCAGGGCATCAGGAGAGCTATAATGCTTTCCTGGCCTTAGTGGTGAGCATAGCGAATTAGATGTAGGTAAATGTAGAAAAAATGTAGATGGAGAAAAAGTCCTCTTTTATTGATGAATCAAGAAGGGATACAAATACTCATGAGTCCCGACATCTTCTGGTATCAACTTGGGGCGATACCGATTGGTATTTATGATAAACTTTACGGGCAGAACCTCTAAAGGTGATCTGCATTCCAAGTGTTATCAATAGGACGTCCTTCCATGTCTTCCAGCTTGTAGGCCCCGCTTCGGATTACCATTTTAATCAGATAGGGATCTTCCCAATTGGGTGATAGTACCCCATCAGACCTTTTCCGGGTGTTCTGGGTGACCTTTCTAAGAACCAGCTCCCCTCATTGAAACTTCAGTTTCTAACTTTCTTGTTGAAACATCGGGCGATTCAGCTCTGGTAGATTGCCACCCTTTTTGTAACTCTTTCATGTTTCTCCTCCAGGAGGTCCAGGTTAGCCCTCAATTTATCTTCATTTCCTTCTGGGTCAAAGTGTTGAACCCGGAAGGAGGTGAGTTTGTGCTCGATAGGAAGGATAGCTTCTACACTGAAAGCTAGCGAACAGGGGGTTTCTCTAGTAGCAGTCCTTCTGGTGGTATGGTAGGCCCATAGCACGTATGGAAGCTCGTCTTCCCATCTACCTTTCTTCTATTTGAGTTTCCTTTTTAGGAGCCTCTTAATGGTCTTATTAGTGGCCTCTACCAAGCCGTTAGCTTGAGGATTTGCTCCTGATGCAAATCGGAGATCGATTCCTAGGTTCCCACAGAATCCTTGGAACCTCGCATTATCGAATTGTCTACCCAGATCTCTGATGATTACCATCGGGGTACCGAATTGGCAAATCATATTATTCTTGATGAACTATATCGTGTTCACTTCTGTGATTTTGGAAAGGGGCTCCGCTTCCACCCACCTGGTAAAATAATCAATGGCCACAACTGCATGCTTCTGTTGTCCCGGTATGGTTGGGAGCGGTCCAATCAAATCTACCCCCCAGAAGGCAAACAACTACGGAGAGATAATGGAAGACAGTCTTTCAGGAGTTAAGTGGTGTAAACTGGCAGTTTTTTGGCAGGGTTCGCAAGATTGCATGAACTGTCTCGTATCGTGATGTAAGGTAGGCCAGTAGTATCCCATGCGTAGTACCTGGTGAGCTAGTGCCTCTCCTCCTGTATGATTTCCACAGTCCCCTGAATGTACCTCTCTGAGTGCTTAGCTAGCATCATCATGATGTAAACATCTGAGTAGGGGGAGAGATTTTCATCTCCAGTAAAGGTGCCCTTCCACCAGGCAGCATTGAACTGTGGTTCTTTTGATCTTGTGAGCTTGATCAGAGTTTTCAGGGAGCTTTCCTTCTTAGAGATAATCTACGATGGGATCTATCCAACATGGAAGTCGTGCCACTGGGTTAACCTTTTTTCCTTCTGTTATGCTAGGTTTAGAGATAGTTTGGAGGGGTACCTCCCGAGGCAGCACCTGCCCTCCGTTGGCGGCTATCTTTACTAGAACGTCGGCCAGGTGATTTTGTTACCTAGATATTTGATATATCTTGAACCCTTTGAATCGGGCCACAAGTTCATAGACCTTTTTAAGGTAAGTTGTCATGTTGTCTCCCTTAGCCTGATATAAGCCTGTTACCTGGTTGACTATTAACTGTGAATCATAGTTGACATGTAGGTAATCGGCTCCAAGTTCTGCTGCCACCCTCATTCCCACTAGCAAGGCTTCATATTCTGCCTCATTATTGGTGGTGTTAAACTCGAATCTGAAATAGTGACAGCATTCGACCTTCTCTGGATCGGTTAGAACGATTCCATCCCCATTTCTTACCTAACTGGATGCCACATAAGTGTATAAGATCCAGGTCTCTCAGTTGACGAGCCAATCTACAGGTTCTCGCTCATTTCTAGGGGTCAGATCCGAGGTTATGGTTGTACATAGATAGGGCATTGTATTGAATTCGACCACAAAGTCTACCAAAGCTTGGGCTTTGATGGTAGTTCTGGCTTTGTACTTGATATCGAACTGGGTGAGCTTGAGGGCCTATAGTACAAGTGTTCTTGATACGCCTGGCCTTTGGAGAAATTGGCTCAGAGGTTGACTAGTGACCACTGCTATAGTGTGAGCTAGGAAGTAGGGGTGGAGCTTCCTGGCGGCAGTTACCAGTGTGAAAGCGAGCTTCTTCAAGAGCGTATAATACTTTTCTAACTTGGTCAGGGCATGGCTCACATAGTAGATAGGCCATTGAATTCCATCTCCACACTATTTTACCAAGGCTCCGCTAACAGCCGTCTCGGATACAGCCAGGTACAGTTGTAGCTCTTCTCCTGGTACTGGGCTAGCTATTAATGGGGGGATAGCCAGATATTTCTTCAACGATTGGAAAGCTAACTCACTGTCTTGGTCCCACTTTATATTCTTCCCTTGTTTGATGGCTTTGAAGAAGGGAATACACTTATCAGTTGATCGTGATATGAAGCGGTTCAAGGCTGCTATCAGTCCGGTTAAACCCTGTACTTGTTTGAGTGAGGTGGGTGATTCAAGGTCCATAATGGCTTTGATCTTCTCCGGGTTTGCTTCGATCCCTCTTTCATGAACCATGAACCCGAGGAATTTCCCGGCTGCTATCCCGAAAGCACACTTAGTAGGGTTCAACCGCATTTGATTTTCTCTTACTATGTGGAAAGTCTGGCGTAGGTGGTACTGGTGCTGCTCGGCTACCTGAGACTTAGTGATCATATCGTCGATGTACACCTCCATCGATGTTCCTATCAGTTTTTTGAACAGTCGGTTGACTAGACGCAGGTAAGTGGCCCCTGCCGTTCTTGAGTCCAAAGGGAATGACCTTGTAGCAATACAGGCATTGGCCGGTTATGAAACTGGTTTTATCCTGATCAGCAGGGTGCATCATGATCTGGTTGTACCCTGAGAATGCATCCATAAAGCTTAGGAGCTTGTTACCCGTGGTCGAATCTACCAACTGGTCAATTTTTGGTAGCGGGAAGCTATCCTTCAGGCAAGCATGGTTAAGATCGGTGTAATCAATGCACATATGCCATTTCCTGTTCGTCCTGGTTACCATGACCACGTTGGCAATCCATTTAGGGTATCGGGACTCCCTGATGAACTTTTCCCTCAGTAGTTTGTCTACCTCCTCTTGCTCCGCGGCATTTCTTTCGAGGTTGAAATACCTCATTTTCTGCTTAACTGGCTTGAAGGTAGGATCCACAGGTAACCTGTGAGCTTCCAAGGTAACTGGTATTCCTGGCATCTCCTCATGACTCCATGCAAAGATGTCACTATATTCTTGTAAGAGCTTTACCAGACCCTCCTTCACTCCCGCCTCTAGTGTCGAACATATCCTGACTGTCTTGGAAAGGCCATCCTTCCTGATAGGTATTTCCTTCAACTCATCTACATTACGACCATTGGTCCATCCACTCTCTTCTTCTTTCCTGACATCCATACCTGGGGACTCTACCTCATGCTCCTTCTCTACTGAATTCATTTCACCTTTAAAATTCTCCTCTGATAACTGTTGATCTTGATTAATGGTTATCTACACATACTGCTTAGCCAGCGCTGTTGGGTTGGTGGACACTGCATAACACTTACGCGCAGCCTGCTGGTCTCCTCGCACTTCGCCCACCTTGTCCCCTACTGGGAATTTCAAGAAGTTATGGTAGATCGATAAGAAACACTTGAGGGCAAACAAGTAAGGTCTCCCAAGGATGGCGTTGTAGGAGGATGTGGTATCTACCACGACGAAATATGTCATTAGGTTTGCTGCAGCGGTGCTGTCCCTACTATCACTGGTAGGATCATGGATCCGGTGGGGATCAACGAGTCTTCTTTGAACCCGTATAGTGGGGTAGTGCATCTGTTGTAATAAGGTCTCTTTAAGTTGAATTGTTCCAAAGCACTTTTGAAGAGAATATCAACGTTGCTACCCGTGTCAATCAGGAGACGATGGACCAAATTGTTAGCTATTTGCACGGTGATGCCTATGGAATCATCATGGGGCTGCACTGTGTTGTACACATCCTCCTCAGTAAAGATGATCTGGGCTGATGAAGGAGACTGGTGTGATCCTTTGGTAATCTTGAGAATATTCTCGCATACCTCTAACCTGGGCACCTTCCTAGCGTGGTTCTTTCTGGAATTGTTAGATGTTCCCGCCAAGGTGGGACCTCCGTTGATGGTGTGGACGATGTGGATATGTTCCATCAGGTCCTTCCCTTTTGCTTTTCTCTTTTCTCTTTTCTTCGAATGCTTTAATGTCTGCTTGCACCTCCTTCCCGGTGTGAATGCTATCTCGCAACTGTTGGAGAAATTCCACCAAACAACCTCCCCTTACCAGGGCCTTAATCTGGTTACGTAAACTGTAACATTCAGATGTGTTATGACCCACGTCCTCATGGAAATCGTAATACTTGTAGTGGTTCCATTGATCGGCTGGTGCCTTTATTGAACCAGGCTTCCTGAGGAGTCTTTTGTTGCGGATGGCGAGGTAGATGGTCTCGCAAGATGTGTTCAGAGGGGTATAGTGGGCGTATCCCCTTTCCTCTTTATCTATTCGAGCTATCTCTCTAGGCGGAGGTGTAGCCCTATGAGGAGTCCGCCTGACTGGGTATCGGTTCCTCGGAGGCTGGTAATAGGGTGATCGAAAAGTAGAGTTGGTGGGAGGTTTGTTCTGATTCTTCTGAACTTGTGCAGACTTGGGTGCCTCCTTCTTCTAGCGCTTGGTAGTCCTTATATCATCGTGCTCTATCTTGACTAGGAGCTGCTCATCTAGTTCCACCTGCTCTAGAGCTCTATCGTAGGCCTCCTGGTATGTCTCCAGGGGATGCTTGGCGAAGGATCTGAACAGCCTGCCTACTCATAGATTTCTTCTGATTTGGCCAAGGTCTCCTTCTCTGTGAAGACCCCCATTTGGATAACTTCTTTGTGAAATTTCTCCACATAAGCTCGGAGTGATTCACTTCACTCCTGGAACACGTATTCGAGGTGAATGGGATCCTTAGGATGAGGTTTGATGCCCTAGAACTGAGCGCAGAAGTCGGTGGTCAACTTAGTAAATGAGTCGACATTCCCTACGGGTAGCTTTCTGAACCATGCCTTGGCATAATCAGTTAGCGTGGTAGGGAACATCCTGCACATGGTGACTCTTGTAGCATTTTAGACCTTCATCTATTAAACAAACCTCTACAGGTGGCTTAAAGGATCTTCAGTTCCAGAGTATTTATCGGTTGGCATCTTGAACATGGGGGCTAACTCCTCCCTGATCCTTCTAGAGAAAGGAGCATTCATATCTCCCAAGGGTCTTTCCAGTTTTCCTGGTGCTTACCCTTCTTCAACTCCTAGTAACCTAGTCTTTCGCCATTCTGGCAACCTAGTTTGAGAGATGTTTGTTGCCATCATTCCCAGATTCTACTTCAGAATCCCTATCATCAGACCCCTCTGATGTCGAGGAAGCTTCATCCTAGTTCTCTTCCTAGAGAAGGTCCTCTCCAGAGCCTCTATCGCTACCTCCCGCCATTGATCGAGGCCGTCTCCTGGTCGCTTTTTGCTGAGGCCGTCTAGAAGAAGCTTCTGGTTGGATCGGGTGGTGGCGCTCCCTAGGCGGGAGATCGATGGTGGACTTCGCCCGTCGAGGTTGATAGTTTGCAGGTTGTTTTGGAACCGGGGGCATGGGCCCGAGTCAGTCGTGGATCGATGGTATCGGAGGCATAGGCCCGAGTCTGTCATAGACCGGTACGGGAGGTAGTGGTCCCAATCTATCGAAAAGAGTTATCCTGGTACCTTACCGATTGGTATCTCCCCTGGTATATGGTGCTGAGGGCTGGCTGGCACTACCATCCGCGACCATTTGGAGGTGAATATTCTCTATAAAGGCTGCGACCTGTTGGTTTAAACTGGAGTGGCCAGCTGCTCAGGTGGTAGGTACCTGGAGGTTCACCCGTGCGGTAGCTGATAGCTTCGAAGCAGGTTTACGACCCTTTCCCCTTTTTGATTGATGTCCTGATGGATTGGGGTGATCTTGAGAGGACCGGATCTTCATTCTGATAATGCAGTAAGAAAACGAGACATTCAGGCTTTCTTATAGGGTGTGGTGTTTCCCATAGACTGCGCCAAAAAGTGTTAACGGAAAAATTCACTAGGGGAGTGAAATTCCAGTTAGCACCCTCGTCCACTACCGGTAGGTGGCAGCAGAGTAGGTACCTTTGGTACAGGGATTCTCTTAAAGTTGAGGATTGATACAGGAGAATGCAAAGGAGAAAGAAGAAAACAAAAGATACTGTTTTATTGAATATTTATTGTGTGGATATTACAACATACTCTTTTCTCTCGTGTTACACAGGATGGAAATGGAGAATTCGTTTATGTCGATAAGTGGATATATTCTTCCATTGATCATTCCTGGACTCTCACTAGCTTCAGAGAATTCAAAAGGAATTCCTCTGGAAATTCAACCCTCTTTTCTGGCGATAAGAAATGATTTTTTGATCCCCCCATTTCTTTACCCTTCAAAGCTATATATATAGTTTTCCCAAAAAATCCCCTTAAAATTCGGTCGCCTTGATAAGCATTATGGAGAGTCCTATTTTAGGCGTTGAAAGGCATTGAGTGGGGCTGAAGGCGTGGGATTTGATCCCGTTAATCACTGTCGAATTCAAATTTTGAGTGGGTTGACCGTTTGGTCTTGTTTATGGCGCTTTAAATGGCGATGGAGTCAACTCTTCTTGCTGGCGTTACTTGGAAAAGAATACTGGTTTCATGTCCAGATATCATGGTATACTGGAATGCTGATCCGACTCTTTGGCATGATGGTTGGTCTTGCATACTAACGACCTTGTAGGAATATTCGCCCTATTGGATAAGTAAGATATCTATCTCGGCTGGACTCTAGGCTGATGTCGAAATACTTAGGTACTAGGCAATAGGTACCAAGTACATGTCGTGGTACCAGAGTACCGGGTGGGGAATATCGGATACCTTCAGGGTACTAGAAGTATGATACCGTGATATCCCTTCCACCAGGTGCTAGTATGGATGTATAGCGAGGTACCTGATCCTTCCAGTTGAACATTTCTGATGCCTTATCCAGGTGGTGGGTAGTCGAACTTTGGGTTGCTTCCCTCGGGATCGTGGTACTGTCCCTACTAGGTACCTGGGAGCCAGGATTGGTTCTAACCAGGTAGATATTTGGTGGAAAATACTCCTTTGGACCCTTGCCAAAAAACCATGTTAACAAAAGCCATACAAGATATAAAATGAATGATAGTTGTTGATGGTGATTTTTGGGATTATGGAAAGTTGATCACACGTCTAATGAAATATTATAAGTTGTTAATAATGCTGAGAGTAGAAAAGAGAAAAAGAGCAAGCAAACACAGATTTTACGTGGTAAAACCCCAAGTTGGGGAAATATCCACGGTTGCCGGTGACAGCAAAAAGAATGATCCACTATAATGAAATTATTACACACTCAAGCTCTCTCACTCTTACGTACTGTTGAGTTCACAACCCTTACAATGTTATTTTAGGGTCTATTTATATGTTAATAGAACCCTAATTCTTGGTATACAAGTAAGGAAAGTTGTTGTAGTATAACTGGACTCTGACTTGTTGGAGTCGTTTTAATCTTCTTTCCTGTTCCTGTTAGGTTTTTGAGTCGTATTGGCATTTATTCCATATCAAACAATGTTTCACTTGTATAGATTAGTTGTTTTAGATTGATGATGATTCAAGCTTCAAAGAAGATTTGGCAACATATCAAGCAATATTGAGTCTTCAAAGAGGAATATGCTTCATTGTTCAAACAAAGGTATATTTAGACCTCATTCCACTTACAAGACTTAGGCACACACACACATTGTATCCATATGTGTCCTTGATCGAGCCAAAAATGTGATACATTTTGGCCCTCATATCCTTTCTATTTGTCTTGTTCTTGGGTGTTTGTATGTGTATTTATTGCTCTTTTGTTGATATTGTAGGCATTAGGTTAAAAAAGCAAGAAGCGGGATCAAAATGAGGCAATTGTTGACAAAAGAGCAGAAATTGTAAAAACAATGTGTGTAGATCATCCAA